>JAAGEH010000038.1:14502316-14829816 GCA_011751065.1 Lasiurus cinereus | reverse complement strand
TTTTAACCTAAACTTAGAATGATAAAAATATAAAGACATTTCTTGAACTTTAAGCAATGGCTTCATTTTCATCCCTAAATGATTATTAAATTATACCAATAATAATTTAAAATAAAATAAGAAATTTAAAATAAATTCCTAGCACCTTTTTGACATTTTTATAGAATTTTAAAGATTTTTTAAAAAATATGTTTTTATGTGAGAGAAACCAAGATGACGGCATAGGTAAACACCTGAACTTGCTGCCTCAGACAACCACTTCAAAACTACAACTAAAAGACAAAACGGATATCATCCAGAACCACAGGAAGGCCGGCCAAGTAGAAATTATACAACTAGAACATTGGGCGGCAAACTGCCCAAGTTTGCTGCTCTGTTGACTAATGAGTTTACCAACCACTGATCTAGACTCTCAATTCCAATAATTACAGTTTGTTGTTGTTCCTTGTGATTAAGCCCCTATCTCAGTGGTCGGCAAACTCATTAGTCAACAGAGCAGCAAACTGCGGCTCATGAGCCGCATGTGGCTTGCGAGCCGCAGTTTGCCTACCACTGTACTAGAAGGAAAGAGAAAAGCACACTGAGACTGGGAGAAAGTGTGAAGGTGTAGAAGTGAAGTGCAGAGTATGGAGATACACACGGAAAGGGGCTGGCAACGGAGTATGTGGTTGTCTTTTTCAATTGAGAGGGAGGCACAAGTTCTCGACTGCTCGGAACTACAGCTCTGGGTGAGACTCTGGGGACCCAGACTCACACAGGAAGAAACTGGACTGTCTGGCATTGGGCTGGAATACGAGGGCAGCTTTCTCTCAGAGGTGCTTGCAGCGATCATTGTTCCTGAATAGTGCCGTGGGACACAGAGACCTGGGGGCCTCTTTGGGGCAGAGCTGACAGTCAGCCATTACTGTTTTCTCCACTCTGGTGATTCCCTGAGACCCCCACCCCACCCAATCTATAACCCCACCCAAGCTGTGCATAGAGGCTTTTGCATATGAATGGCCTGGCCTTTTTCAATCTAAAATCAAACAAACTGCAGTTGGGTCAGAGAGCCCTAGAGCTTCCAAAAGAAGGCCCAAGGCTCTACAGCAGCTTGCATTGCTTCACAGCTGGGACTCATCTAAGCACCTCCAAACCCCCACAAAAAGGGGAGGAATCTGCAGATTTCTATGTAGCTCCTGCTGGGTGGCCTCAGGCAGTTGCTGACTTTGCACCTCCTTAGAGATCCAAGAGCCAGTGTACACAGTGGTCAGAGTAAGACCACTCAGATTACAACTCTTCACATCCATATTTTATCAGTGCTACCTCTAGCACTCTCTTCCCATGCCAATAATTATTCAGTGAGCGCCAAAGCCTTACTGAAGCAAGTCTTGCCCCACAGAGGTATCTCCAGCACAGTTCTCCCATCATAGATACAACTGATCCTCACAGCCAATTGGCCTGGAGGTCAATTCCTCCCAGTGATACCAACCATCAAGGCTTAACTACAACAAGACTGTGCACACAGCTCACAAAGGGGTGCACCAAAAGTGTCCACCTCAGGTAATTAGGGAGGCTGAGCCACTGGGCCCTATAGGACACCTAGCACACAAAGCTACTCTATAAACACAGGGAAGCAGCCAAAATGCAAAGACAAAGAAACAGGTCACAAATGAAAGAAATGGAAGAAAGCAAACTACTGGATATAGAGTTCAAAACCATGGTTATAAGGTTACTCAAGAATCTTCTAGAAACCTCTGAGAAATATAGTGAGATCCTCAAGGATATAAAAAAGGACCAACTAGAAATTAAGCATACACTGACTGAAATAAAGAATAATATACAGAGATCCAACAGCAGACTAGAGGATCCCAAGAATCAAGTCAAAGATTTGAAATACAAAGAAGTAAAAAAAACCCAACTGAAAAAGCAAAAAGAAAAAATAATCCAAAAATATGAGGATAGTGTAAGGAGCCTCTGGGACAACTTCGAGCATATCAACATCAGAATTATTGGAGTGCCAGAAGAAGAGAGAGAGCAAGATACTGAAAACCTATTTGAAGAAATAATGACTGAAAACTTCCCACCTGGTGAAAGAAATAGACTTACAAGTCCAGGAAGTGCACAGAACCCCAAACAAAAGGAATCCAAAGAGGACCACACCAAGACACATCATAATTGAAATACCAAAAGCAAAATACAAGGAGAAAATATTAAAAGCAGCAAGAGAAAAACAGTTAATTACCTACAAGGGAGCACCCATAGGATTGTCAGCTGATTTCTCAACAGAAACTATGCAGACCAGATGAGAGTGGCAAGAAATATTTAAAGTGATGAATAGCAAGAACCTACAACCAAGATTACTCTTTCCAGCAAAACAATCATTCAGAATTGAAGGGCAGATAAAGAGCTTCACAGATAAGAAAAAGCTAAAGGAGTTCATCACTGCCAAACCAGGATTATATGAAATGCTAAAAGATACTCTTTAAGAAGAGGAATAAGAAGAAAAAGGTAAAGATAAAAATTATGAACAATGAATACATATCTATCAACAAGTGAATCTAAAAATCAAGTGAATTAAAAATCTGATGAACAGAATAAACTGGTGAATATAATAGAATCAGGGGCATAGAAAGGAAGTGGACTGACAATTCTCGGGGGAGAGGGGCAGGAAGAAACTGGCCAAAAATCGTACACCTATGGATGAGGATGTGGGGGTGGAGGTAAGGGTAGGGGTTGGGGTGGGAACCTGGTGAAGGGGAGTTATGGGGGAAAAAAAGAGGAACAACTCTAATAATCTGAACAATAAAGATTTATAATAAAAAATATTTTTATGGATTTTTTAGAGAGTGAGGGAGACAGAGATAGAAATGTCAATGAGAGAGAAACATGGATTGGCTGTTTCCTGCACATCTCCTACTAGGGATTGGCCCACAACCTGAACATGCACCCTGACCAGAAATTGAACCATGACCTCTTAGTTCATAGGATGATGCTCAACCACTGATCCACACCAGCCAGGCTAATTTTATCTTTTAATTATAATTTACAGTCAACATTATTTTGTATTAGTTTCAGATGTATAGCATAGTGATTGGACAATCATATAATTTACAAAGTGGTCCCCCCAATATTTCAAGTATCCACCTTGTACCATATATAGTTATATATGTTATTAAATATGTTCACTATGCTATACTTTATTTCCCTGTAACTACTAGACAATTTTGTGATTATCCATGAGAAACCCTCTCCTGTTCTCAGGGTTGAGTGGAGTAGATCTGACTCTCATTTCAGGGCTGAGCTTACGCCAATGAGCATTTCTCATCCCCTTGTATACAGTGATTAGTTCAGGGATGTTTAGGTTTTAGAAGACATTTACTAAGCCTTCTAAAAAGGAGAAGCTTTAAAAATAAAAAATAAATAAAAAGGAGAAACTGATTTTCTCTTCCTCCTCCTACTGTAGTAGGCTCTCTTTCCTGATAGTCTGATGTGGGCTTGGCACCTGTGGCATTTAGGTACCTTTAAATGAAGCCTAAGTTGAAACTAAAAACACAATATTCAGACAGAAAAGAAGATTCTTGGTAATACCATTTGAGTTGCTGGATTGAGCCTGAGCTGAGGCCAGACAAGTTCTATACTTTATAGCCTTTTGAACCAAAACCCCTACTTTTTAATTTTTGGTTCAAGCTGCTTACAATGGCAATTTTCTTTCATTTCTAACTAATCCCTTTGAGCTTAGATGGGGCCATTTAACTAGTTATGGCCAAGAGTGTATTTTATTTCTAAGTAAAAGCACTTAACTGCGAATTCAACACCCTCTAGCACTCTCTTCCCAGGCCATGGACTAAGGAGCTATTCATTGGTGGTGCCTCCATCAGCCTGTCTCCCTGAGAGCCTGCGTGGAGCAGAGACCCTGTCAATCCACAGTGAAATTATACCATGAATGAGAGAGAAACCATTAGAATTGCAATCACAGAAAAACTTTTCCTTTTCTTTACACCACTGTAATACCTCAAGTTCCATCCTCTGGGCTATAAAATGTACTATATATACACAAGATTTACCCTAAATATATAAGGTAAAAATGCAATAAGGCATCTTAAACTGTATTGCCACAGACTATTGACAGGTGAATATGCAAAAGTAGACTGGTTTAGAATGCAGCATATTTTTAAAGGTCCATTTAGAAGGCATACTTACAGGATTATTTAGAAAAAGCCTGCTGACACAAGTACCATCCTCTATGTACCAAATACAAACTTCCCCTGAATATGTGACTGTCTGCAAAAAAATTAAAAATTAAACTCAAGATTCTGTTTTGGAAGCATGTTCTAAATGCTTCTCTAGTGTGTCTATCACTCTGATTATTTAGTATAAAATTTTATTTTACTTATGTGGATTATAATTTCTCTACAATCTCGACATTAATACTTCTGATTTTAACAAATATTAACTACTATTTTTAATATGACTTAACTAACATAATTACTAATTAGGATTAGAAAAGTAAAACAAATACTTTTTCTGTGTTACATAATTGAGATCAAATTACTTAAAATTCAGTGGGATTATTGTCTAATGAATAAACCTAGAAATAGAAAATCATACATTATTGATTTAACTAATAGACTTTGTTTTTAAGAGCAATTTTAGGATGACAGAAAATTTGAGCAGAAAGCACAGAGACTTTCCTCCCCTCAACCCATATACACAATTCCCCTATTGTTGACATCTTATATTAATGTGGTACATTTGTTACAATTGATACATTATTATTGACTAAAGCCCATAGTTTACATTATGATTCACTATTTGTGTTACACATTCTATGGGTTTTGATGAATGTATAATGACATGTATCTACCATAACAGGATCATACAGAATAGTTTCACTTCCCTAAAAATTCTCTAATTCACCTCTTCATCCTTTCCGCCCTCCCTCCCCACTGGACCTCTGGAAACCACTGATCTTTTTCTCTCCATAGTTTTGCTGTTTCCAGAATGTCATATAGAGGGAATCATGCAGCCTTATCAAATTGGCTTCTTTCACTTAGCAATATGCACTTAAGTTTCCTCTATGTTTTTCATAGCTTAATAGCTCATTTCTTTGGAGTGATGAGTAATATTTTATTGTATAGATGTACCACAATTTGTATATCCATTCTCCTATTGAAGGACATCTTGGTTGCTTCCTTTGGTATTTTTATTTTTGTTTCCCCTGTTGTTTTTGGATTCCCCATGACATTTCTTAAATAAGGTCTGAAATGTGCATATTTTTCCATTGCAAACCCCTGGTATGGTTCCAGCGCTTCTGGGCATCAGCTCCATAAGCTGTGATTCTCTGTATCTGTTTGTTTGTCTGTCTGTCTGTCTCTATAATTTGGGGGCAGTGATCTTCCCCTATGACCTCAATCTGATGGATCCAAGAAGAATAACTGATTTTAAATTCATTCAGCTTTTTTCTTGTTGTGTGACTCCTTAAATGCTGGACTAGAATCCTGGAGTTCATATTGTTCATTTTTACAAACAACTTTTACTTTTTCACAAGATCAAGACTGAAAGCAGCTTAAAATAACCGCAATGTGGTATGATTTCTGTTTTTTTACTATTATGGAGTAGGTAACATAAAAATGTGGATCAAGTATCTAAATCCTAAATGTGAAAACCTTGTATGGACTTTTTAATTGAGTTGAAACAAACATATGAATATACATAATGCTTATAAGAAAACACCTGGAGGAAAAATCATATAATCAGAACCTCAAGATTGGAAGAACATTTAAATGTTAACTATTCCATAATCTGTGTATTTTTTACTTGTTAGAATTCTCCAAATCTTAATGGATTTGTTGATAAATCATATGAAAAGTAAAATATGTTTCTTGAGATCAGCAATAGGTAAATAGTTAAACATCTAGAAAAAACGTTTCTTTTCTAAATGCAGAGGTTTCTTTTCTAAATGTAGAGGGTGGACTCTTTCCTAAGTAGATGGAATTTATGTTTTATGCATAGCAGCTCTTTCACTTTCATCTTCAGATGGTATTGCATCACTATGAAAAAGGGTAAATACTAATAATTAAACCAGTGTTGATGACTCATTAGTGATGAATCTGTTTCAATGTCTGGCTTAGAAAGTTTGTAGGGTGAATGCAAACAGAATGGCTCCTAAAATTTCTGTTGCTTTGGCAATAGAAATTAATATTACGGAGTCCCAACATGATGATGTCATTCTAACTTGGGAACACATTTGATGATGAAAGTGGTTGGCATTTCTACCACATCTTCAAGAATAATCTCTACCTCCTATTTGCATCAGTTGGCACACAAACTTCCAAAATCTCATCTTTAAATCCTACCGGGACACAATAAAATATTTCTTACCAGGCAATATTCATTTCCAGGTGTGATCAAGTCAACTGCTTGAAATTTCCCATCACAAGCCTCTAGGATTTTATCCAAGGTTGGCTCCTCACCAAAAGTGTAAATATAAACAGATCTCTTTAAATATACCAAAAAAGAAAAAAAAAGAAAGGAAATTAATGGAATTGTGTGAGCAGTTCAACAAATACATATTAAATGCCTCCTGTGAGTAAAGCACTAAATGGATCTAGGTGACAGAATATTAGAGATCAACTCCTTAAGGCACTGACCCTTGAGAATCTTAAAATCTAGCTGCATAATACGTTTTTTGATTCACTCATCATAATCAATAAGTGGGACTTTATTCTTTTCTTCAATTCCAGGCATTAGTTTTTTAAGTTGTAAAACATAACAAAAAACATTTTTTCTGACTTAAAAATAATGTTTGATGTGCACAGGGAGACCAGTACAAAGCCATTTGTATAAACAATATATTTATCTTAAGGGTATATATTTTTAATAAAAGTATACCTAGTAAAGGTATATGTAATAAAGTACATAATGTAAAAAAAATAATGTCTGTTGACATGGAAAATTTGAGAAATGTGGAAAACTAGAAAAATTGTTAAGATGAACTAAATCCTGTCACATACTAGATCATGTTGGATATCAATGGAAGCTTTTAATAAATCTTTGTGGAAATTGTGAAGATGTGGCCGAAGCTGTGACTTTATGATTTGTTTACCATTCCCAGCTTCCAAATTCACTTCTTTTAAAAAAATCTATCCAGTAAGTTATGCATCTCTGCCAAGTAACTGTAATATGGCATGGTTACTTACCTAGCAATACGAAGTCTGTTTTCTACTAATCACAAGTTCTTCAGTTTGAGTTAAACATGAATAGTTTTGTTCTTTATATGTAAAAAACAATTATTTAGAGCCTAAAATCTGGTATTTACTTATTTTACCTGTCATTAATATGTCAACAAATATTAAATGAGTACACTGTGCCAGACACTGCTCTGTATGCTGGGGCTACATCAGAGGACCACATAGACACAAAGCCCCTGTCCTCAAGCAGCTTACACTCTACTGGGGGATCTGGCCACAGTGTGCTGATCATCACATAGAAGATACAGTCCCTATTTCTTACTTATATTATTCCCATATAGACTCCAGCAGTTAGTGTAATTGAAATTCCTTTGAAATGACCTGCTTTTCTCTCTGACTTCTTTTAAGATTTTCTCTTTACCTTAGTTTTCAACAATTTCACTTTGTTAAGTCGAAGGTGGATACCTTTTATGTCTTCTGCTTAGGATTCACTGGGTCTCTTGAATCTGTAAATTCATGTCTTTAATCAGTTCTGGAAAATATATTTTTAAGTACTGCCTCTGTCCTATTCTCTCCTCTCTGGGATTTTAATCAAACATATATTAAATCTTTTCACTGCATCTTTCATGTCTCATACCCTTCCTTCCATATTTCCTACCCTTTTGTGGCTCTGGACTATATTCTGAATAACTTATATTTTCCAGTTTATTAATTCTCTCTTCAGCTATGTCCAATTTCTATCAGACATATTCAGTTAATTTTTACTTTGTCAGTATATTTTTCTTTTTTTAAAAGTTCTATTTGGGTCTTTATCCCTTCTGTTATGTTACATTTTTTTTAAGAAAATAATTTCATGTTCTAAATATTTTAAGTTTTTCATTTAATTTTTATTAAAACACTAGTGTCCTGATGCATGGATTCGTACACATTGAAAAAAATTAATTAGAAGAAATATTTTAATATTGCTACTTGAATCTTGCTAATGAAAAGTACATAGGATTCTACAGAGTCTCCTATCTACCTACTCCAGGACTTCTATGAGGATCAAAGGAGATGAGGCACCGAAAAATGCTTCACAAACATTTAGTTAAACTGTAAAATGTTTGCACCTGGCTATAAAGCAAGTCGGGTTCCTGGGCTGAAGAAACTTGAAGGAAGCTAGTTGCTAGGGAGAGGAAGCTGGTGTTGCTACATGTCATCATTACCTGGCACCCACAGTGACCATTTCCAGGCTGGGCTGGGATGTGGACCTCATTTTGCAGTGTTGGCTGCAATTTGGTGGGATGTTGCTCTGGGGTGGTGGTGGAGCCTGTGTTCTACTTGGGGGAAGCCGAGTATTGGTTTGTAGGTGCCAGGTCTGTAGTGCCGTTCATTTTTAAACTAGAGTCCCGGTACACAAAATTCATGCACTTGAGGGCAGGGGTTCCTTCAGCCTGACCTGAGCCCTCTTGCAGTCTGGGAGTCCTTGGAGGATGTGTGACTGCCAGCTTAGGTCCTTCCCTCTGGAGAGCACGCCTAAGCTGGCAGCCGAACATCCTTAGCACTGCCACAGAAGTGGGAGGGGCTCCCGCCACTGCCGCCGCGCTTGTCAGCGTGACTCCCGCTTCTGGCTGAGCGGTGCTTCCCCTGTGGGAGCGCACTGACCATCAGGGGGCAGCTCCTGCATTGAGCATCTGCCCAATGGTCAGTGCATGTAATAGCAACTGGTCATTCCACCATTTGGTCAGTTTGCATATTAGCCTTTTATTATATAGGATTATATAGAATGGCCAGTGCATGTCATGGCAGCTCCTGCAGTGAGCGTCTGACCCCTGGTGGTCAGTGCGCATCATAGCTACTGGTTGGACAAATGGACACTTAGCCTTTTATATATATAGGTAGTGAGCACAGTTATTTTAACTTCTGGTAATTATCAGAAACTGAAGTCTATCCATATTTGAATTCAAAAAATTTTTAGGCAGAAAATCATTGCACTGCTATGTTTGAATTCATCTAAAATTGTTACCTAACAATATAAACTGCTGCTAACCTTGACCTTTGAAGGTCATTCCATTAATAAGGAGTCTTTCTAACAGTATAATTGAAGTGGACATTTGGTTTTATCCTGCATTTATTCCCCTCTCTTCTCTTATATGACCCATATTTTCCTTAGAGAACCACTCATGATCCCAATCTCAGTCCATGTTTGGGTGGGTTAACTCTACCTAGGGTCCAAGAGTGGGCCTAGCCAATCAGAGCCTATAATCCATATGGACATAGTAATTGATACATGGTGAGAGAGATGACCCAAATTAGTACCAAAAGTCTAGAGTCAAGGACATTTTTCCCATTTGGTATTTTTCCATCAAGTCAACAAAAAGACAGAACTATAAACTACAGTTATGGACACCACACGGATGACTCTACATGGGAATGGGACAGCCAAGAGGAAACAGAGCCAACAGATGGCAGAGAAACAAGGCCAGTGGCTTTATGGGAGCTCCTGGATTCAGATGAACTTGCCCTTTCCGTTACATGTACAAAAACAAACAAAGTTCCCTTTGCTAGTAAAGCCTTTTCAATTCTTCCTTTTTTCTTGGCAACTTAAAAGAGTCCTGACTCTGGAGAGTATCATTATGCAACATACTCTGCCCTTCATTCCTGTCACGCAATCTATAATAATAAAAGCGTAATATACTGATTAGACTAGATGTCCTTCCAGGCGACCTTCCAGGCAAAGCCAGGACTGCGAGGAAAGCCCGGGTCCCAGGTGCCTGCCAGTGGCTGAATGGAAGCCTGGGTCCCAGATGTCAGAGGGAAGCCGGTGGCAGCAGCCAAAGAACAACTGGTTGCTATGACATGCACTGACCACCAGGGGGCAGATGCTCAACACAGAAGCTGCCCCTGGTGGTCAGTGTGATCCCACAGGGGGAGTGCCATTCAGCCACAAGCCAGGCTCATGGTTGGCAAGTGCAGTGGCGGTGGTGGAAGCCTCTCTTGCCTCCAAGGCAAGCAGCGCTAAGAACGTCCATCTGATGGCAGGACTGAGCTGACAGTTGGACATCTCCGAGGACTCTCGGACTACAAGAGGGCACAGGCTGGATTGAGGGACCCCCCTCACCAGTGCGTGAATCTTGTGCAATGGGCCTCTAGTGATCTACACTAATAAAAAAGAAACATGCAAATTAACTATCACGCTGCTAAGCCCACCAGCCAATCAGGAGGGAGTATGCAAATTAGAAGGAAAGATAGCTGCTGCCCAGCTGCTCCAGGTATGGAGTGGCCAGATTGGGCAGGACTCCTGCCACGAGAGGGATGGTGGAGGGCAAAGGGATCTACAGGAACTGCACTCTGGCCACAGGGAAGACGAATATTGCAGACTCTGGAGTCTGCAGCAAAGACAAAGATGGCAGACTCTGGCCAGAGTATGCAGCAAAGGCATGGGTCCCAGATGCCGGAGAAAAACCGGTGCTGGAAGCCTAGGGAAGAAAAGCCTATTGCACAAATCTCTTCATGTAACAGGCCTCTAGTATAATAATATCTGAAACCTGCATATTAAGAAATGGCCATGTAGCATACCTTCCCTGTTTGTATCAGCAACGTTTTGTAGCTAGGAGAAAACAACAGATGCTCCACAGGCTCTTCAACATGAATAAATTCTTCTACTTTATAACTGGCATCTTTAATAATAAAAGAATACACAAAGCCATCCTAGAGACCAAAAACAATGAGATAAATACAGAAAAATCAGTTTCAGCCATTGCATAGTATACTTTCGTTATCAGACAAGCTAAGACTTATTACCAACTAATGTTTATTTTTGGAATAATCTGTGTTTAATTATCTATAATGCGTTATCGTCTTACTTTTAAGTAACTTATTTTTTAGTAACATTTTGCTCAACAGCTTTTATTTATTTATTTTTATATATTTTTATTTATTTCAGAGAGAAAGGGAGAGGGAGAGATAGAAACATCAATGATGAGACAGAACCATTGATCGGCTACCTTCTGCACGCCCCTTACTGAGGATGAAGTCTGCAACCCACACATGTGCCCTTAACTGGAATCGAATCTGGGACCCTTCGGTCTATAGACCGATGCGCTCTATCCACTAAACCAAACCAGTTACAAGCTATCAAGACAACTTTTAACCATAATTCCTGATAAAATTTCAATTTTATCTCTTTGGTGATAAATTTTTCAATTACCTAAAATTTTACTGACCTCTCCTTTCTTTGAACTTTTCTAGCTTTTACTTATCATCTCTTTTATTATATAGAAGGCGAGGCACAATTTATTTTATATAACAATCTCCTTACCTCAAAGGAGATTAGTCTTAGTATTCTTTAATCCTTGTTATATATAATTTCTTATCTTCCTAAATGACCCAAGGATAGGGAATGTGCTGTTCATTTCCTTTATATTCTTCCAGTATACAATAAAAATGAGTTAGTTGCTTGGTTGATTATGAACAGATTTAGGTAAATTTTACCACTCAAGAGGAATTTGAGTTACTTCTACAATAGTGAAGAGACTTTCAGCAAATTCACCCATAATTTCTAGATCAGACCCCATTACAATAAAGAGTAAGCATTTGTGAGACGGCTGGGTTCATACACTGGGGAGATAGGGGGGAACATACCACATGCTTTCATCATTCTCTATCCCTCACCAGACCAGATGCCCAAATCCTTTCTTTAAATTAGTTTTAAGAAAACACTCAATGCAGACTAAATGTAGGAGTGGCGGTAGTCCATTGCAAGTTTGGGGGGAGTGTATTAAGAACTGAGTGTAGGTTTATGAGCTCCAGATTATTTCTCATTGATAGAGCTACATCTCTTACCTTGACAACACTGACTAGCTGCCCTTGGGGCCCTAAAGATGTGATTTGTGGCAACAGTAGTAATCTCAGGACCAGTAGACCTGAGATTTTAGTGGTCAGCTCCAAACCTTACCACTGATTACTACAGCACAGAAAAGTAACATGGTCTGACCATTTGTCATATGTACTGAGGCTGAGTAAGACATATTTCTTCCATTAATAGTTTCTACTTAGAGCCCGCCTCCGAGGACCAAGACAAACAGGAAGCCAGAAGCCACCACGTCCGAGGCATCAGGCTGCACGCCCTGTGTGTGGATCGTCCCTGGGGTCTGGGCTGGCTGTCCTCGGGGTCCGCCTGAGGCTCTGTCTCCTCTGGACTTGGGGAGCCGCTCCAGGTCCCTGAGCAGGCAGGGGGGGTGCCTTACGACCTCCTGCACCCTGTCAGCTGTGGCCGGGGCCCCTCCAAGCCCCCTGGGAGCCCTGGCCGGTGTGGCTCAATGGGTATAGCGTCGGCCTGTGGACCGATGGGGTCCTAGGTTGGATTCTGGTCAAGGGCACGTAGCTCTTGGTTGCAGGCTCCTCCCTGGCCTAGGCCCTGGTAATCCCTCGATGTGTTTCTCTCACACCAATGTTTCTCTCTGTTTTTCCTTCTCTCGTCCACTCTTTCTAAAATGAGTGGAAAAACCCTAGCTGGTGTTGCTCAGTGGATAGACCGTCGGCCTGTGGACTGAAGAGTCCCGGGTTCCATTCCCGGTCAAGGGCATTTACCTTGGTGGCGGGCACTATCCCCAGTGCGGGGTGTGCAGGAGGCAGCTGATGGATGTTTCTCTCTCATCGATGTTTCTAGCTCCCTCCCCTTCCTCTGGGTAAAAAAATCAATAAAATATATTTAAAAACACATACACACACACACAAAATAAAAAATAAAAAAATAGTTTCTACTTGATGGGGTTGTTGTGAGGAACAATAAGCTAATACAAGGAAGCACTTAGCATGGTGCCTGGCACCAAATAAGCGCCAAATAAATGGTGGCTATTAATACTAATTCTACCATGGACAATCCTATATAATAAGAGAGGAATATGCTAATTATCTGTTATGCCTTAAGGTGTAATGACCGAATCATAGATCTGCAGGAGCATAGGGCAGCGAACTACAAGCAGGCAGCAGAGAGCTACAGAAGGAGGCAGAGCAGCAAGCTATGAGGGGTGGCGAGGGGAGTTACAGGAGGGTGGGGCAGTAGGCAGAGGTCTACAGGAGGGTGGCAGTGACCTACTGGCACTTGGATTCGTGCGCAGAGCTATTAGTAACACATAATACAGGTAAACGAAATGGGCACACAGAGGAAGTTAAGCTGAAGCTTTGACAAAAGGTCCCAGTTGTATCTGAAAACATACTTTAAGTGCACAAACAGGAATGGAATTGGATGATGGATATTAAGTGTTTGGAGGAGGCATGGTTTTTAAAAATTTTATTTTTGCCTATTTGCAATGAGGTAGATATGTGGTAGTTCATTATACTGTGATCACTTGTTTTATACATATTTGAAAATCTTCATAGCAAAAAGTTTTATAATAGCATCTAAAAAGGAAACAACTTCAATCAATAATCACACAGAACCTGCCATCCCAAATTATGGCTCATAATAGTTAATGGCAACAAATGAAAATTATATATTTTCTTGAAAGTGATTAATTTTTAAGAAAAAATACATTACAATTCCAGAAGCAAGCACACCTCCCTTCTGATATGCTATGGTGATTGGACTGACAAGATTTCTTCTACCTTTTAGAAAAGAAAAACAAGAAAAACAGGTGACACAATTAAAAGTACAATACAGAGTAATTCATCTCGTTTGATTTCTTAGGACTATTTATTTCTTTGTAATCCTTATTTTTTTCCCTGAAAATCAATTTCATATTAGAATATGATCTATAATGTCTCCCAAACAATGAATAATAAAAGTTGCTTAGCAATGATTACTGATATAAATCACACAAGTTTTTTTAAGATCAGTATCATCAGATCTATGCAACTAACATAGTAGAATTATTATTATTATATTATTACCACCAAGATATATACTTAAGATTTATACAATTTATGGTATGTAAACTTCCATATCTCAGTAAATAAAGATGATAAAAGAAGGTAAAACAGTCTATAAGAGCATTTGTTATTAGTAAGATATTGTCCTTGGATGTTGTATAGCTGAAATTAATATAATAGTATATTGCTGGGGTGTTTCTCAGCATCTAGAAGGTTTCAGGAATCTGGAGGAGGGCTGTGAGTAAATTAATAAAGAGACTAGATATGAAATATAAATTTGGAAGGCATTTTGGGGAGCCAGACGAGACCTAGTTTCAGTAACGAAGTTCTCTGAATCTCTGCACCCAGGGCTCTTTTTTCACACATGTTTCCCTATAGCAAAGCATATATACCTATCAAAGGTAAGGTTTGGTAAACAGTAAGATTATTAGGTTGGGAGAACTGCCTTCAGCTGTCTGGCAGCAGGCAATAATATATGCAGATCTTCAGGTCTGGGGAAGTGCTTGGGCTATTCTAGCAGCAGGTAATATGATTCAGCCCTGCTGAAGTCTCAAGGTTCACCAACCTTTGATGAACTTCTTGCATTTATGACCTGCTGGAATTAGTTCCCAGCAGTATATATTAATTAGACTTCAATAAAACGATATATTGTCCTTGAGTGGAAATAGCAAAAGCATAACTTGTTATATAGGTAAAACATGAGAAACACAACATCAAAAATTCAGATGGCATGCATGAAATTATTTGTTTACTGTATACTAGGTGCGTGGCCTTATGCCAGATGCTAAGGACAATGTCCTTTCCTTCAAGCACTAGTCACCTCCCAGTAGTCTCTTTTTTCCATACCAACTGCCACTAGAGTCCTACTTCTTATTCCTTTCCTGGTCCAGGTGCCTGCTTCTTATAGCCACCTGCTACTAGGATCTTCCTTTCTTGAATGACAGCTAAATTAATCTCCCCAAGCACAATTACAGTTGGGGGGGGTACCTCCCCAATTCAGGAATTTTTTATATCTGCTTGTCAGCTGAATTAAGTATAAACATCTTAGCCTTATGTTCAAAGTCAGATATGGTATATCAGATGACCCACTACCTCTGTGTAAAACTTGATGCTCCAGATTAACTGGACCACTTCTTGTGTCTCTACTACCCAGGGTTTTTGTCTACATAGATACCATTGTCAAAAAGTCCACCTATTCTTTTCTCTGCCTGTGAACCCATCCTTCAAGGGCCATTTCAAGTGCCGTTTTCAAAATAACACCTTGACCTGTTTCCCTGCTCTGAATCCCCACAGCACTTTGTGAAGTTCTCCCTTAGTGAAATCATCCTAACCTACCAGACTGTAATGAACTGATTACTTGTCTTACTTCTTACTAAAATAGAGATCACTTGAAAGTAAGAGATCATCAGGTTATATATTTGCCATCTCTGTCAACTCTGAAGCACCTTGCATAGTATCTTACACATTATAGAAGTTAGATAAATATCTATTTTGAAAGCATTATATTATCCCATGGAAAGTATTAGAAATACCATACAGGAAGAAAGTATATAATGTACAATTATCATGATTAAGTTCTAAATTGGGTATAACATATTACAAGTGTTTTAGGAGTTTGGAAATGAAAAACTTTTTTTTTATAATTGAATTTACAAACACATACAGGTGCTAATTTACTCTGTAGAAATCTCTGGGATTAAATTTTGGAGCCAAAGGATAATTAAAACACAGTTCCTAACTTCAAAGAGTTGATGACTAGTGGGAAAGAAATGCTCATGGAATACTGTAATAGCTCACGATGAGGCTCTAAGAAAGCAGTGAATCTGAAGGAACCCCGAACAGGGGCACCTAATTATGCCTGAAGGTTGGGGTGAGGCCAGGGAGAGCTCCACAGAGGACAATTTCACCAGGTAGATAAGGAGGAGAAAGGCATACTAGACAAGGGTAACGGCAAATAGTAGAAGGCAGAATTTAGGGAGAGCAGAGGAACAGTGAGAACTTCTGAAAGTGTCAAGTGGGAATAGGTAATCTTGGAAATACAGGCCACAAAAGAGGTTTACTTTTCAGAGAACTGTGGGATGGCATTGTGGATGTGAGATTAGAGAGCCAAGCAAGCCTGGAGACGACAGGTGAGAGTAAAAGGAAGAAAGAGGGTCTAGGGTAGGAAAGTCAAATCTAATAGTCTCAAGTTTTATCAGTGACAGCGTGAGTCAGAGAATAGGAGAGGGCATAGTTGAAGGACACTGCAGTTTGGGGAAACTTGCTGTAGGGGGGATGTTTGAGCTGGGAATTGGAGGGTTCAGAGAGTAAGGTGGGAAGGCATGTCTGTGAAATTATGGGAAGAACTGACTGTTTAGACAGAAGACTTGTACTAGGGAGTAGTGGGAATTAATATGAAGGGGGCAGGTAAGATCAGATTGGAGAGAGCTTGAAAGCAAGGTGGAGCAATCCTTGAATCACATGTTAAAAAACCGTCTTTAAGAAGAGCAGTTTGGTAGGGATGGGCTGTCTGGTTTAAGTCAGTTGTTGATTAAAGTCAATTAAGTCAGTTCTAAGGTTGTTGCAAAAATCAAGGTGTGAAATAATAAAAGCAAAAGGAATGGAGTGCAATGGACATATTGGAGAAGCTTGTCCTGGAAAGGTTCCCTTTTCAAAGGGTCTATACCTAACTGCTTCTGTGACCCAGGCCCAACTGTGGACGGAGCTGATAGGACCAGGAATGGGCACCCGATCTAAAGAGCGTAGATCAGGTTCTCTTAGAAATTCTAACCACTTAACATAAAGGTAATTTTCAAGATGGCAGTTGAACTAAGAAGACTATTATGGAGAAAGGGTTGAGAGTGTAAAGGTCAGAAACAACACATTAGCCTATCAAGCAGAATAGGCATATTATGGAAAAGGATATAGCAAAGTAGCTAACAACCTGGACTCTGAAGTCTTATAGCCTGGGTTTCAGCTCTATAGTTTACTAGTTATGTGAATTCAGGCATATTTGCTAACCTCTCAGTTCCTCCATTTCCACATCTATATCTTCAAAGAGTTGATGACTAGGGGGAGAGAAGTGCACATGGAACACTGTAATAGCTCACGATAAGGCTATATGGAGATAAAAATGTATCTCCCTTGTAAAACTGTTCTGAAGATTACATGAAATCTGCTTTATAGAGTGATAGCTGAATGACTAGAACATGTAACATTTAAGAAACATTAGCTAGCTAGAAGGTACAGGACTTGGTAACATAACTAACTACAGGATAAAAGAGAAGATGGAGTCAAAGATGACTCCAAGAAAGAGAAAAACAGGAAAAAACACACATTCACCTCCAAGTGCAAAACCATCACAATGGCTACGCTTCTAGGAATATGAAGCAAAGCAGTTTCTCACCTATTGGTGATATGTCTTCTATCTTCTCAAGCACAGTCACCTTCAGGTTTTCTCCATTAATCAATAAAAGTTGACCCTCTTCACTGCCGACATACAGGTCACTTTGTGGAGTCCAGCAGTGCATAGTTGGGTGAACCAAAGGATATAGATCATCTTTGGGCTTCGAAGAAAGATTAGAAACCTTGTGTTAAAACAACAGTTATGGTCTAACATCCAGACAAATACCCATCAAATCAATTTCCAAAAAGGAAAAAATGAGTATGTACATATACACCTCCTTTGGCCCCACCATTTGCCAAGAGTTAACTGAACTTCCCTTTCTTTCTCTACTTCTCTTCATCTTAATTCACTAGGAAATAAAAAGGCATTCTTGTCACCTTCATTTTCTAGTGGCACTCAGAGATCTAGTGTCACAGATTTTCGTGCGTTTTGAGTAATAACTTATACACTGTTTCTTGGTAGACTTTTTTTGTATCTTGAATCTAAGAGAGTCATGGTCTAACTACAATCACCATTTTTGAGGAAGATTTTTACCAATATTTTTCAGGTCTGCTTTTCCTGAAGTGGCTACAGAGAAGTCTTCCTAGATTCTCTGCTTAGTTAGCTTTCATAAGGAATGAAAAGAGGAACTCCTTGTGTGATTCTGGTGGCCTCTCAAATGCGGTTCATGAAACATCCTGTGACTTTGCATGGAAAACTCAAAGAAAAATGCACAAATTCTATGTGGAATGTACCTAGAAAAAAAAAAGCTGGCTTTGGAGACTAAAAATAATATGGGCCAAGGATCTAAGGCAAATTTTTCCTATAAAGGACTATAATATTTTAAGCTTTGGGGACCACATTGTTCTCTGTCACATACACCCCCACTCCTTTTTTTTTTTTTAACAACCCTTTAAAAAGTGTAAAAGACATTCTTAGGTTGGGGCCATTCGAAAGCACATTATAATCTGTTGGTTGCTGTCTTAACTAGTAATTCCTCAGTATTATTCCTGCTCTCTTCCTGGAGGTCAAGGTAGTTGTAACAGCTATTTTGGGCATGTCTCTCCCTCTGCCCCAGACTGATTAAGATTGTGAACTCAGGACAAAATAATATGGCACTCCCTTCTTTCTATTTATACCAGTCAAATATACGGAGCTTACACTTGTTTATTTGTTAATTTAATTTGTATTGGGAACATAATGTTAAGTACTATCTGAGCTCTTTGTTATGCTATACTATTTTTAGAATTGCATTAGCTACAACATAATGTCTTTGTTTTCTTGAGGCGTCCATACATCCATTGGAAAGAAAACATTAATATGCCATTAGCCAAATTATCAGAACTGCTAAATTCCTTAGAAGTGATATGCTTATTTCATTCACTTATTCATTCATCTAACAAATATTTATTGGATACTTATTATATTCCAGGCTCTATTCTAGGCACAGGAATGTAGTAATGAATAAAACACACAATAATCCCTGCCTCCTTATACATCCTGGTGAGGAGAAATAGAATAAAAATAAGTTAAGGAGTTAAATATATAGAATGTTATGTGTTGAAAAGTACTGTAGAGGAAAAAATAAAGCAGGGTAAGTTGGAATTGGTTCTACAGTTGGGGAATACTTCAAACCATATAGACAGTGATTTTTCTACTCAATATTTTCCAATGTATGCAAGTCACCTTTCTAATAAATTCTCAGTTAATTTAATAAAATATTATATACAACTCCTTTAATTTAATAAAGGTTTGTCGTTCGTTTCAAGGTAAAGTACATGTGAAACTATCAAAGTAACTATATCTAGTAGATTCTCAACTTACGTAAGTTTGTTGCATAATTGGACAAAGGCATTATGCCAAGTCCTAAGGGATTCTTCTCAAAAGGATAATCAACTACTGAAAGAACTAATATCAACAAACATCAGAATTAGAAAATGGGGCAGGGTATAGTAGAGGAGTGTTTAAATATCAACGGTGTATCCATGTGAATTGTAATTTAGGATGGACCTTGAAACATGACTGAGGTAGAAACCACATATAGGAACAATCATCATAATAATTTTGAAAAGGATAGACTGACTTTGATTATATAAGTGATCTTTTTCATGTCCTCGTACCCACAGATTGTTAGAAAATAAAACTTGAATAACAAAGTGGCCATCCAGTAAGCCAAACAAAGGAACAAAATCACTCTGGATTAAACTGCTACTAATTAATGACATTTTTGTGGTGTCTGAGACTTGACTCATTGAAAAGAATTACTCACTGAATCCCATAATGTAATCACCATTATAGAAAAGTGTATTGGGTTGACTTAATGACATATAACCTTAGACTATAAATCACAAAAAGACAGACTCTTCCTAGTATTGCAAAGGGCCTAAAATCTTTTTTTTTAAATTTAAAAATTCTTTATTTTTCAGATTATTACAATTGTTCCTCTTTTTTCTCCCCATAGCTCTCCTCCACCCGGTTCCCATCCCACCCTCTGCCCTTACCTCCCCAACATTGTCCTCATCCATGGATCTTTGTCCAGGCTCTTTCCACACCCCCTCATCCTTTTCCCCCTGAAAATTGTCAGTCCACTCCCTTTCTATGGCCCTGGTTCTATTATATTCACCAGTTTACTCTGTTCATCAGATTTTTAATTCACTTGAATTTTAGATTCACTTGTTGATAGATATGTATTTGTTGGTCATCATTTTTATCTTTACCTTTTACTTCTTCCTCTTCTTAAAGAGCACCTTTCAGCATTTCATATAATACTGGTTTGGTGTTGATGAACTCTTTAGCTCTTTGTCTGACCTTCAATTCTGAATGATAGCTTTGCTGGGTAATCTTGGTTATAGGTTCTTGCTATTTATCACTTTGAATATTTCTTGCCACTCCCGTTTGGCCTGCATAGTTTCTGTTGAGAAATCAGCTGACAGTTGTATGGATACTCTCTTGTAGGTAATTAACTGTTTTTCTCTTGCTGTTTTTAATATTCTCTATCCTTTGCTCTTGACATATTATTATGTGTCTTGGTGTGGTCCTCTTTGAATTCCTTTTGTTTGGGTTCTATGCGCTTCCTAGATTTGTAAGTCTATTTCTTTCACCAGGTGGGGGAAGTTTTCAGTCATTATTTCTTCAAATAGGTTTTCAGTGTCTTGCTCTCTCTCTTCTGGCACCCCCGTAATTCCGATGTTGGTAGACTTGAAGTTGTCCCAGAGGTTCCTTACACTACCTTTATATTTTTGGATTTCTTTTTCTTTTTGCTTTTTCAGTGGAGTGTTTTCTGCTTCTTTGTATTTCAAATTTTTCACTTGATTCTTGTGTTCCTCTAGTCTGTTATTAGGTCTCTATATAATATTTTTTTCAGTGTATGTTTAATTTCTAGTTAGTCTTTTTTCATATCCTCAAGGATTTTGCTAAATTTATCCATCTTTTCTAGGAAATTCTTGAAAAACCTTATAACCATGGTTTTGAACTCTATATCCAGTTGTTCGTTTTCCTCCATTTCTTTCATTTGTGATCTGTTCCTTTGTCTCTGTATTTTCACTGGTAGAGCAGCTTTGTCTGCTAGGTGTCTTATATGGTCCCATAGCTCCACCTCCCCAGTTACCTGAGGTGGACTCTCTTGGTGCACCCCTTTGTGGACTGTGTGTACAGCCTTGCTGTAGTTAAGTCTTGATTGTTGATGGTATCACCGGGGGGAATTGACCTCCAAGCCAACTGGCTAGGAGGATCAGCTGTGTGTACGCCAGGAGAACTTCTGTGCTGGAGACAGCCTTATGAGATAAGACTTGCAAAATTTCAAAACCCTATGTGCTCAGCTTGGATGGGGCGGAATCTCAGGGCTGAGCAGACAGCTTTGGCATCCGTCAGCCCTGCCCTGTGAGGCCCCTGGGTCTCAGTGTCCCTCGGTAATTGTTGCAGTCCTCTCTGTATGCACTCATGTATGTACCTCCAGACCTCTGCCTTTCGTGGCTCCCCTGAGTTTCCTTGTGCTTCAGGGACCTATATGAGTCTGGGGTTCAGTACAGTCGGAAGTGGAGTTCAGTGCAGTCAGAAGGTTCTGTCTTCCTCCTGCTAGAGAAAGTCAGTCCTCTCTGTGCACACTCACACATGAGCCTCCAGGCCTCTGCCTTTTGCAGCTCCCTTGAGTTTCTGTGCACTCCTCTCTTTTCCCGACAGTCCAGACTCCCCCCATATGAGTCTCACCCAAAACTGGGGTTCAGTGCAGTTGGAAATGGGATTCAGTGCAGTCAGGAGTTTCCGTCTCCCTTCTGCTAGAAGAAGTCAGCCAGGCACTCTGCCACCCATCCTCTCCACGCCCACGTCTCCATACCTAAGCTTTTTGCAGCTCCTCTGAGTCTCAATGAGCCCCTCTCTTTCTTTCTAGTTGTAGAATTTCCACTCAGCCAGCTTTCCTATGATTCTGAATGATGTCCATGCTGTCTTTTAGCTGTAGTTTTGAAATTATTATGCGAGACAGCGGTTTAGGTGTTCACCTATGCTGCCATCTTGGTTTCTTCCTGGGCCTAAAATCTTAAGAACACATATATCTGGTTCTCACAACACCAGGTAGTCTGTGCATATGCAACAAAAGGTGATGACTGAAACTGAATTTTCTGGCCTTGGCATGTTAACCTAATATTATATGTGGCTTTTCTTACTTGAAGATAATCTTGGGCTTGTCTTCCTAATACTTCCTTTCATCAATAAATATGTTCTGTGCTATATAAAAGTAAATGTGATATTATATGGATTATGTGAGTAGAAACAATTTTTAATTCTGAAAATTTTGAGAATTATAAAAGAAAAGGTGCTGATAGAATTAAAAAAATTTTTTTGATAACACCAACTCCTTGTGTAGTCTTCTGGAATCATAACTCAAACATTTTGGTCACTTGAAGACCAAATATGAACATTTTGAGTCCAAGTTAATATTGTTTCAGAAACATGACACCTGAATCTGTTTCAGAAAACTTGAGTTTATAAAAGAGATTCCTATTTAGCACCTTTTTAAAAAATGTAGATGGAAAAAGGAAACTGGATACTTGAGATTAAACTGTCTATTTTGGATCCAATTTCTAGCCAGATAACATCCACTTTTGATTTCCACCATGCTACTCCTAGGCACCTTTCTAATGCCCTAAATAAGTTGTGTAATGTGACACAGGCCTATTTAAGGGCCTATAATGTGCTTAAGACTCTTATGTAGATCAAGTCATCACTGTATCTTTGCCATTGGTACCCAGGTCACAACAAGTGCCATTCAACGGGAGGAATAGAATCAAGACGTTTAAGATCTATTTTATGGATTCACTCATTGATTAGAAATTAATGTTTTAGCCATTTTTCTTTATATAATGGAGGAATATTGAAGAAGTTAATTTCTTATTTAAATATTATTAATAATTCCTGTATGATTTAGAGATGCCAAACTTAAACATTAAATTTCTGTCTTTAGAAAAAGGGTAAAATACAAAAGTCCTAGGAAATAAAGGCGTCTCTTTAATTTTTTAAAATGGTAACTCCACTTTTAAGTATTTAAGGAAGGCATTCCCATAGCATTTTTCAAATAACAAGGACTATTGCCTGAATTTTAAATGTCATATGTAGTGTTAATCATGTAGGTGCAAAATGTGAAAGATTGAGGGCTCCTATAAAAAAAACAAAAAAGAAAATATTTAAGATAGTTGAATATTTGGAGTCCTAGGTATCAAATACTAAACATGTAAACTTTTTTTTTTTAAGCTGTAAAACCCTGATGGCTGATTTGTGTTTACTTTGCTGCCCCACTGTGGCTAAGTGTGGTTGTATTTCCAAGGCTAAGATCTGTGCTATTAAAAGGAATTAGTCACTCTCAGTAATTTAAATGAGTGAATAATTGTCATTCTTTAGAAGAAACACAAAGAGCATACAACCCTTTCGCTTGCTTGTCGGAAATTTTTAAGTAAACTACTACATTGAATGATTTTTAACATCTATAGCTCAATGCTCTGCTAAAACATTTGGGAACCTCTCTTTTATCCTTGACCTGGAGCTTTAACATTAGCATAATGTAGGCCAGAGAGGCTTAGTTTCAAGCTCCTGACCTTCACCTCAAAGACTGCCTGTGCTACTCTCTGCTCCCTGCCTCTCTCCCGAACATCACCTGCACTCTCCCTCGTTCAAGGGGCTCAGCCCTCGTAGCCGCGGCAGCTACCCTGGCCCTCGCAGCCCCTGCTTCATCTGGAAGGTCGTCCAGAAGGTCGTTTGGCTGTCCAGGCTAATTAACATATTATACTTTTATTATTATAGATGCTCCAGCTACTTGTACATGGTCTTTTCTCTGCTCCCCAGACATACTCAATTCTTTCCTTCCCCTAGCACCTCTGTCCATATAGTCCCCTCTTCCTAAACACTCTTCCCTGCTTGTAGAATGGGTAATGCCTCTTGGTCCTTAAAGTCTCAGTTTAACTGTCATCTCCCCCAAAGCCCCCCTTGACCAGCATATGTTAATCTTGTCCTCACCTCCATTCTCCATTTTTTCCTAAAATAATTATCACATTTTTCAATGATTTAGTGTCTCTCTTTACTTTTGGTGTTGTTACTCTGTCTTCCCGATAAAATGTAAGCTCCAAGAGGCAGGGATTATTATGCCTGGTTGGTCATCATGTGACCCCATCGCCTGAAACAGTTCCTGCTACATAGGAGGAGCTTGATGAATTTGTTGAGTGAGTGAGTGAATGAATGAATGAATGAATGAATATGCAACTGCTAACTAACTCCCTTTTAAAACTTTCTTCCACTGTTTTCCAGTCTTGCTCCTATTCTGTGGCTGTTCCTTCTTACACTCATCTTCCTCCTTCCAACTTTTGGCAGTCAGTTTCCTCTCTGGCTCTCTTCCCTGACACCCACTGTCTCCTTTTTATCACATCCCACCCCTCAGTGCTTCTCCTTTGTGAGTATGACTCTGACATCTTAAGTCTGCAGCCCTGTCTTCTCCCAAACAGTAAAGTCACTTTGCTGACTTCCGCCTGGCATCTCCAGCTGGAGGCATTCCCAGCAACCCAAATTTGATATGTCCAAAATTGAAATCACAACTGGGCTCCCAGTGTCAGTTAGCAGTGTCATTATCTTCACCCCGTCTTCATGTCTCATGGGATGATCATCTTATATAATAAAAGGCTAATAAGCAAATAGACCAAACGGCAGAATGACCAGTTGCCATGATGCGCCCTGATCACCAGGGGGCAGATGCTCAATGCAAGAGCTTCCCCGGTAGTCGGTGAGCTCCCACAGGGGGAGCGCTGCTCAGCCAGAAGCTGGGCTTACAGTTGGTGAGCCCAGCAGCAGTGGCAGGAGCCTCTCCTGCCTCCGCAGCAGCCCTAAGGACCCTTCAGGGAATGTCCAACTGCTGGCTTAGGCCCAGGGGGAGCAGGCTTAAGCCAGCAGCTGGACATCCCCCAAGGGGTCCCGGACTGTGAGAGGGTACAGGCCGGGCTGAGCCTCGCCTCTGCCAAGTGCATGAATGTCATGCATCAGGCCTCTAGTGTGAAGATAAACAGGAAGACATGCCAGGTCATTACCCTGAAAGTTTCAGCCTCTTCGCCTATTAGCCCGGCAACGGCTGACATTGGCAGGACAGGTCCATAGATAAGATCCTTGGGCAACGATTCAGGGAAAATTATGTCTTTTTCATTAAAAAATGACCCATCTTCCATAGGTAATTTTACCGACCTATGGAAAAAAGAAACATCAGAATAACTTTATTTACTATATTTACATTTCTCTTAAGAAGGCAGTTTTCAAATACTACAGTTTCAAGGATGTATATGGTCAACATCTCCTTAGTCTTTATTTGGGGGAGAATGGTCAGCTCAGGGGCATCTTGAATCTTTGAACTCTTTTCAACAAAGACACCATTATCATCAACTATCACCAGGACATGAGTCATAGAATTTCTCTCTCTCTCTCTTTTTTAATCCTCACCTGAGGATAATTGATTTTAGGGACTGAGGAATGGAGAGTGAGAGAGGCATTGATGAGAGAGAGAAACATTGATTGGTTGTCTCCCATATGCACCCCAAACCAGGGATCGAACCCACAATGTAAGTGTATCCTGACTGGGAATTGAATTTGCAAACTTTTGGTGTATGGGACAACACTCCAACCAACTGAGCCACCTGGCCAGGGCTAGAATTTATCTCTGAGCCAGTTTTATTTAAATAGGTCACTCCCATGGTCCACTAAATGCAACTACCCCTTTGTTTATAGATAATGTGGCTAAAGATAAAATCTATATAAAAAATTTCCATATCTAAAAGTTTTTTATTTTTGATATTTCAGTTGGGCAACAAAGTAATAGGAGCAAAAATTTAGAACTGTTCTTTTTATATAATAGGCATGTTTTGAAATAATAGCAAATAAAATTTTGGAAAATTAAACCATGCTGTTTTTAAAAGCTCTAAGAGGACTTGTTATTTAAAAGAAATTGATTGGAAATCAAGTCATAGAGAATCTTTTTGGAATGCAAACAACCATTCCAATGCCATTATATTTATAGAAAGAGGTGATAGCTTAAGATGGATAAAGACATTTAATTCATCAAGTTGATCCAATCAACATCATATGAATACAAAGTCCACCATTGTATCTATATAATAAAAGCCCAGTGACCTTTACAATGGAACGAACAGAATGACTGGTTGCTTTGATGCACACTGACCCCCAGGAGGCAGACACTCAATGCAGAAGCTGGCCCCTGGTGGTCAGTGCACTTCCACAGTGGGAGCACTGCTCAGCCAGAAGCTGGCTCAGGTCTGGCAAACGCAGTGGTGCTGGCAGAAGCCTCTCCTGCCTCTGTGGCAGTGCTAAGGAGTGGTGAGCCAAGCAGTAAGGAGCGAGCAGGCAGGCGGTTAGGAGCGAGGGGTCCTGAATTGCAAGAGGGTGCAGGCCTCTAGTTGTATTACAATGAAGTCTCTCACTTTGCTTTGAGATAATGGTCCTGGTTAGTTCTTTCAATGGTCCACACAGTTACTGAACTTGGACTTGACAAGCACAGCTGGCGCCAGTTCATGGGGTTAAAGGTCATCTGGCTCACATCTACACCAGGTTGTGATTTCTTGCACAAAATGACACCTGATTCCCAGTTCCTTAGAGAAAAATTGCGTTTGGTAAAAAAATAATTAATTTGAATTTCATATATTAGAATATTTATCTAATTATATGAAAACAATTTACATAAATTATGACTTAATTTATTATACCATTTATATAATCTATGGCATTCATATCATATTCATAAAATAATTATGATTATTATACTGTACCTGTTAAAGAAAGCAAAATAACTATTTTTTAAAAATATTACTCATATGCTACCAAGTCTATTTTATCTTTCTTATTTAATTTGTATTTAACTTATCCAAATCTAAAAAATGGAATATAAATGTAGGTATCTAAATAAATGTAGATATCTAAATAAATGTAGGTATCTAAATCTCTATAGTATATACATATACATCTATACATTGATGCCAATTGATCATTTATTGAGTTTCTTCAATCACAGTAACAATACTTTAAAATGTATTAATTTGTTTATTCACTTGAAAGAATGTCATAAATGCCTTCTCTGATCAAGGTCCTTTGATAGATGAAATAAAAAGAAAAAAATTAATGTAAGCTATCCTCCTGAATACAGGCACTCCATTCAGAGTTGTGACTATGAAACTGGAACTAATATTTATTAAGCTCGCTTGGTCTTTTGGTTTCCTCTGCTTTCATCTTCTTCCATTCTCATCCCAAATGTCCTGTCCATCATGTCAATTATTCTATTGCTAGTGTTGCTGCTTCTTTGATCTTTAGATTTTCTTCCTCAGCTGACTGGCAAAAATTGTCAAGCCTGGATGGCTACAACTGAAAGCCTGGGTAGGGAGAAATAGGAAGATCATAGGACTATGTGTGTCAGTGATATTAATTCCTGGTTACTGCATTTACTGCAGCTTCAATACAACCTCTGATCCTACTATTTCTCTGGTGAGTGCTCTCTCCTGTTATCTAAAGAGATCATTTTTCTTATAGCCCTCATATCTGGATTTCAGACTTGTAGCGTCCACAATCATGAGACAATAAACTTTGCTGTTTTAAGTCACTCAGTTTGTGGTACTTGGTCAATGCAGCCCTAGCAAACTAATACAACCATCGACAGGTGAGTAGATAAACTGTGGTATACCTATACCATGAAATAGAAAGGAATAACTATTGATACACATAGCATAAGAGAGTTTAAAAATAAGACAATTCAAAATAATTATGTTGCATAGAATATGCCAGACTCCCCGAAAAAGGGGTATATACAATGTATGGCTTTCTGTATATGAAATTCTAGAAAACACAAACAAATCCAGAGTGACAGAAAGTGTATCAGTGGTGGTCTGGGGACAGGGGGCAGGGCAGTGATGGGGTAAGAGTATGTGTGGCAAGGGCCAATAAGGAAGGATTTGAGGGGCACAAAAGAAACTTTTAGGGATGCTGGATATACTTATTATCTTGATTATGGTGATGGTTTCATGGGTTTATTCATAAATAACATCAAATTATACATCTATATATACACTTTATTATACATCAATTATACCTCAGTAAATCTTAAAAGAAAGAAACTCTGCATAAACTAAACGTGGCTCGCTGAACCTAGATTATTACATCTATATTATAAAAGGACCCCAGACCCAGTGTAGTGGGTTTGGGGTCTTGCAACGGTGTGGCCAGTCTGAGTCTCACACAATTTTGTGCATTGGGCCCCTCTAGTTTTTCTATAAGAAATACCAATATGTAAGGAACATCCTCAATCATTCCTGGAACATTTTGCACTTTCCCTTAATAAGACTCCCCTGAAGGAGTTTGTATTAAGGATGAAAGAGTGCCTGCAGGTTTGAATCTGGCCACATGGAACGACCCAGCAAAGACCACAGATATATGTTATCCACAGGTAATCCTGTACAGCAAAACAACTACTTCAAACTGAGCTCTAATATAGAGACCATCTTACCAAGTTCAACATTAGTGGGAAGCAGGCTCTTTATTTGTAGAAAAGATGGAAATTTATATACTTATAAATGTATTCTTTTTTTGACAAAGGAAATATTATAACACATTAATAAAAAGAGAACTAAGGTAATTAATTTAACTCTCATTTAGCTTTTGCCCTACCAAATTTGATGCCTAAAAGTAGTAACTAAAATTAAACGTCATGATTAGGATTTTTACTTCTTCTGTTTTTCATTCTTTGAGATTTTTCATGTATCTGTCCTTTGATAAAATCCAGAAAGATTTTTATAAATAACCTAATGTAAAAGCATTCTGTAAATTCCTTTAACTAGTCAAATTTCACTCAAATGAAAGGAATTTGGCAGGATGCTGAAACTTACCAGAGAGCCAATTCAAATTCTGGGAGAGAGGAATAACTAGCCAGGTAGGTGCCACAATAACTGAATGAAAGTAGAGTATAGTCCAGAAGAACATTGCCTAAAATATAAAAAACATTACAGGGACTTAATTATCATATTCTGAGATTAACTACAATCTCTAGTTTATTTCCCTTTTCTAATATATTTCACATATTTCAAACACATTTAGCTTTTGGAATTAAAGATCTCCTGGCTGATTTGTAACATAATGAACAGAAAGTTAAGAGTCAAGTTTAGATCCATTTAAAAAATATTAGCATAAATTAAAACTATTAAGTTCACTGTCTCTAGACTTTAATGCACAACTGAGTATCCTGCACCATGTATGATCCAGTGTGATTTGAAATGACTCAAGAACCATAAAATATTCCATAAATATATCAAACATTATTATTAGAAGTTATTCAAGCAACTTTAAATACTTCAGGGAGGTGTAATAATTCTAGCTTACTTTTATATCTCCATACCTTGGGCCATATCAATACACCATATCCTTAGCTTAATATTGTCCAGTTCTTAGAACTACTATATAGACATTTCCTCATATAACTAAAGATTAATTTTATATTCTTTACTTTTATTTTAAACTTTTAAAGATGCATTTTTTAAGAAACACCACTCTACGCCCCTTCCCACCCCCACCCCCCTAAAAAAAGTATAAATAAATATCCTTTGTAATTATACCACCAAATTTGCTATATTTATTTTTGGTATTTTCTTCTGTGTTTACTTGTAAAAATCCAGATTTTTCTTTAAATATAACTTTCCTTCTTACAGCTATAATAAAGGGCTAAATATTATACATAGTAATTTATTTTTTAAATTATGATATATAGTGTCACTCCTATTGGCTTATTGTTGTTTACCTTATATTGAGCTTTTGAATAATTAAAAATTCTTTAAACGTGTGAATTTTAATCTTTATATTAACCAGCCTGTTGCTATGATAGTACTCTTAACTCCTCTGCCCACAATTTTTTTTTACCATATTTCTGTTATTTCCTTAATAGTGAATTCTACTTAAAGTAGGTTTAATTGAATTAGATGAATTTTTATTTCCCAGGAAGATTATATCCATTTATACTCCTACCTTCAACCCATTTCACTGCATTCTGCCTAACAGTTATCAGATTGAAAAAAAAAAAGTGGCCCTAACTGCTTTAGCTCATTGGATAGAGCATGGGCCTGTGGACTGAAGGGTCCCAGGTTCGATTTTGGTCAAGGGCATGTACCTTGGTGGAGGGCACATCCCCAGTAGGGGGTATGCAAGAGGCAGGTGATTGATGTTTCTCTCTCATTGATGTTTGTAACTCTCTATCCTTCTCACTTCCTCTCTGTAAAAATCAATATATTTTTTTAAAAAGTGACCTTGATAAGCAGAAAAATCTCATCTTGAAATGGGGCAGTTTTTAATGTTTTTGTTCATTTATAATTTTGTGGTATAGGCAAATTCCTTTTCCATTATTCTAATGGAATATTTGTCTTTTTTCTTATTGTTTCCTAATGCTCTGAAAATACTTGCTCATATTTATTACTAATATTTCCCTCAGATTATTTGCCTTTTGACTTTCCATGGTATTTTATATGTTCCTAAGTTTTAAATTTGTATGTAATTATATATCTCAATCTTTCTATTTTTCCTTTGTGTGAAATGTTCTTTCTCACTCTGGAATCATTTCAATTTTCTACCATATTTTCTACTACTTTTCAATGGGTTTTTATTGTACTCTTATTTTCTTTTTTAAAATTATATCTTTATTATTCAGATTATTACATTTGTTTCTCTTTTTTCCCCTCCAAAGCACCCCTCCACCCAGCTCCCACCCTTCCCTCTGCCCTTACCTCCCTCCCATTGACCTCATCCATAGGTGTATGATTTTTGTCCAGTTACTCTTTGTACACCCCTCACCCCTTTCCCCCTGAGAATTATCAGTCCACTCCCTTTCTGTGCTCCTGATTCTATTATATTCACCAGTTTATTCTGTTGATCAAATGTTTAATTCACTTAATTTTTAAATTCACTTGTTGATAGATATGTATTTGTTGTTCATAATTTTTTGGCTTTTACCTTTTTCTTCTTCCTCTTCTAAAAGAGTACCTTTCAGCATTTCGTATAATACTGGTTTGGAGTTGATGAACTCCTTTAGCTTTTTCTTATCTGTGAAGCTCTTTATCTGCCCTTCAATTCTGAATGATAGCTTTGCTGGAAAGAGTAATCTTGGTTGTAGGTTCTTGCTATTCATCACGCTGAGTATTTCTTGTCACTCCCGTCTGGCCTGCATCGTTTCTGTTGAGAAATCAGCTGACAGTCATATGGGTGCTCCCTTGTAGGTAATTAACTGTTTTTCTCTTGCTGTTTTTAATATTCTTTGTCTTTTGCTCTTGGTATTTTAATTATGATGTGTCTTGGTGTAGTCCTCTTTGGATTCCTTTTATATGGGGTTCTGTGTGCTTCTTGGACTTGTAAGTCTATTTCTTTTACCAGATGTGGGAAGTTTTCAGTAATTATTTCTTTAAATAGGTTTTCAGTATCTTGTTCTCTCTTCTTCTGGCACCCCCACAATTCTGATGTTGGTACGTTTGAAGCTGTCCCAGAGGCTCCTTACATTATCTTCACATTTTTGGATTCTTTTCTCTTCTTGCTTTTCCAGTTGAATGTTTCCTGCTTCTTTATATTTCAAATTTTTTACTTGATTCTTGCCTTTCTCTAGTCTGCTGTTAGGACTCTGCATAATAGTTTTTATTTCAGTCAGTGTATGTTTAATTTCTAGTTAGTCCTTTTTCATCTCTAGTTGGACCTTTTCCATCTCTAGTTGAATCTTTTGCATCTCTAGTTGGTCCTTTTTCATCTCCTCTTGGCTCTCGCTAACTTTATCCAACTTTTCTAGCATATTCTTGAAAAACCTTATAAGCGTGGTTTTGAACCCCAGTTGTTTCTTTTCCTCCATTTCTTTTGTTTGTGATCCTTTCCCTTGTCTCGGCATTTTCGCTATGCCGGCAGAAATTCTGTTGGATTCAGCCTTATGATACCAGACTTTCAAAACCGCAGAAGCCTCTCTGTTGAGCTTGGGATGGGTGGAGTCTCAGGGCTTAAGGGACCGCCTTGCCTTTCAGTCGGCCCCGCCCTCCACGGCCCATGAGCCTCACATGACTGGGTAATCGCTGGAGTGGTCCTTGTGCGCGCCTGCCTGCAGTGCCTCTAGACCACTGCCTTTCCGGCTCCCCTGCGCCCCAGGACCACACGAGTTTAGGTCCTCAAGGTTTCACCTGAAACTGGGGCTTAGTGGAGTCAGAAGTGGCATGGTTGGGTATGTCTGTCTCCTGCCCACTTGTGAAAGCCAGCAGCACAATCAGCAGTCGGTCCTCTGCGCGTAGTGCTGTGCGCACCACCAGACCTCTGATCTTTTGCGACTCCCCTAAATTTCCGTGCACCTCTCCCTTTTCACAGTCCAAACTCCCCCCGTATGAGTTTCGGCTGGATCTGGGGTTTAGTGTTGTTAGATAAGGGGTTCAATACCATTGAGAGTCTCCGTTTCCCTCCTGCCAGAGAAAACCAGCCAGGTACTCCAGCACCCGCTCTCTCCACGCGCGTGTCTCCGTACCTCAGCTTTTTGCAGCTCCTTTGGTTCTCTGGGAGCCCCTCGCTTTCCCTCTAGTTGTAGAATTTCCACTCAGCCAGCTTTCCTGTGGTTCTGGATGATGTCTGTTCTGTCTTTTAGTTGTAGTTTTGAAATTGTTGTGCGAGGCAGCAGTGTAGGTGTTTACCTATGCCGCCATCTTGGATTCTCCTCTGAACTCTTATTTTCATCTGATACATATTTTGATGTACAATATGAGTACCTAACTTGATACTTCTGTTTAAATAGTTCTTGAAAAATAACTAGTTCCTTAATTCCATTGTTGGATAATCCATACATTTATTTTTTGTGTATGTGCAAGTGTCTTTCATCATATGCTTAGCTTTATATATTCTAGAATCTGTCTCCAGACTTCAACTCTTTCAGTGATCTGGTGATCTCTGCACCAATATCACATCCTTAATTACTGTAGCACCATGATGATTAAGGGCCCTCTGCTTTCCCATCATTTTCTTTTAAAATATTTCCATTCTGTACTTTTTTTCTTCCAGATGAACTTAGGAACCATTTCATTTAAATATTCCTGTCTCTTGAAAACATAGGACTAACCTATCAGTTACTTTCTGTAAAAATATCAGAAATATCTGTATAATAACCAGGCTTTCCATCCAGAAATGTTTCTATATACTTAAATATTTTAAATCAGTGATTTTTTGTAGCTTTCTGTGCCGAGGTTCATTACATTTCTTCTTTGAATTATTCCTAAGCATTTAAATCTTCTAATTGCATGGATGTTTCTTTTGAAACCAGCATTTTATTGAGCACTCCTTTGTTGGTCACATTATCCCCTTTCCCATAGCTATAATTTTTCTGTTTTGTTTTGTTGCATTGGCTAGAGCTTCCAGGTTGTTTTAGGCCCTGGCTGAGTAGTCAGTTTGTTAGAGCATCATCTGGATATGTGAAGGTTATGAATTTGATCTCCAGTCAGAACGTATACAAGCAGCAACCAATGAATGCATAAATAAGTGAAACAACAAACCGATGTCTCAGTGTGTGTGTGTGTGTGTGTGTGTGTGTGTGTGTGTGTGAGAGAGATTTAAAAAAAAAGTCATTTTAATCTGTGGGAACACAAATAAAATGTTAAATTATAATGAAGTTCCCTGGCTTGACTCAACACTTATTTGACCCAAAAGGCTGCAGATCTAAGACCAGCCTTAAGCTCTCCTGAGATTTCGGTTCATGATATGCTAAATGAGGGACTTTTGAAGATGGGCTCCAATAGATGTGTAACAGTCTGGTCTGGGTCAGCTATTTCGACGAATGAGTGAATAATAATTCAAATGGTCCCAGCTGATGTGCTAAGTGGTTAGAGCACACCGCAGGGTGGCGGGTTCTATTCCTGGTCAAGGACACGTACCTGGGCACCTGAGTTATAGGGTTGATTCCTGGCCTGGAGGCAACCAATAGATGTGAGTCCCACATCGATGTTTCTTTCTCTTTCTCCCCTTCCCTTCCAACCTTTCACTCTCTCTAAAATTCAATGTACAAAATATTCTCAGGTGAGGATTAAGAACAACAACAAATAATAATAATGATAATAATTTAAATGGTAGATAACATGGATATATATATGACACATGTCATATATTATATAATGATATATTATATACATACTAGAGGCCCAATGCCCAAAAATTTGTGCAAGAGTAGGCCTTCCTTCCCCCAGCTCCCAGCACCTGCTTCCCTCCGGCACCTGGGACCCAGGCTTCCCTCCTCTGGCCACTGGCAGGCACCCAGGACCCCAGTTGGCTTCCCCCGGGGTTCCAGCTTTGTCAAAAAGGACGTGTGGACGTCTGAAAGGTCATTCAGCTGTCTGGTCTAATTACCATATTACCCTTTTATTATTATAGATATAATTTCATTTATTATCACCACTTAATACTACCATTATCCCCATTTAACAGAAAAGAAAATTGAGGCTCAGAGACTTATCTTTAATACAACATCAATTCACCTGGATTTTCAATAAACTACCAGAAAAAAAAATTGTTCTGAAAAAGGTTTTTTCAAAATATACTTAGTGCTGTAAATGAATCTTTTAGCTCAGTGCTTCTCAAGCAATATGTGCATATGAATCATCTGGGGAGTGTTGTTAAAATGCAGATTCTAATTCAGTAAGTCTGGGATGGGAGCAGAGTTTCTGCATTTACAAGTACCCTAGATGACAATGTTGAAGGTAAGCAGACCACACTGTGAGGAGCAAGGCCCTAGCCCAATTAATTAAATCCTTTGTGATCAGCCTGATTCCTTCTTTAAACATGTGTATTACAACAACAAAAAAAAACTTCCAAAACATTCTTAATTTATCAGAACTAGGTTTGGTTACATCTTATGACAAGATCCTTTAGTTATGGCAGAGGAAGAGTTTTGTGGGATACCTTTTAATTTGGTCCTTCTGGTCAATCCAGGAAAGTTGTATATGTAGATGAGAGGTCTTAGCTTCCGGTCAGAAAAAGCCACAACTTCATAAGGAATGTTAGTTGTCACGACGCCCACAATTCCATTCATACACTGGAGTACAGTTTTTTTCTTGGTTTCGATATTAATAAATATTACGAAATTGCCACTGGCGTAGCAAATGGTGGTGTCGTTGACAAAATGGATATTCTGCTTAGGGGATCCTTGCACCCATCTTTAGGGAAAAGATATATCACCATCAATATAACACATTCCAAACACTTTGTTTTTGACAAAGCAAACAAAAGGTCATCAAAATCTTTGAAACACATCTACACTATTTTCACCTCCTTTCTGCCTAGAACAACATCTCATATGAAAGAACACTTATGCTGGCTATGAGGCCAGTTTGAGTCCAAGTAGGAGAGAAATTTAAATGTAGACTTAAAGTTCCATGGGTTTCAAGAGCCTTCTTCAGAGAACTTTTTCAGTGAACCAAATCCTCTGATCGAACCTGTGGAAGTCTCAGAAGGATTTCTGGGGCCTTGTATACTTGAGAAAAAAAAAAGTGAAAACAGCGAGAAAGAGAAATACACACACCCTTGATTTTAATAGAAAACAGGTTGTATCCTGGGCCTTTCTTTTATAATTAGCTTTGATTTTTAAAAGCAATCTTTAAAGAACAACTTTGAATAGGACAGCTTGTTTTGTGATTGTGAGTGGAGTAGGAAACTTTTTTTCTTTACAAATATGCAGCATGTGTAGCCATATTAGAGGTCTGAAAATACAGATATAGAAAATAAAAAAATTAAGCCAACATGAATGAAAGGTTAGAACACAAAAGGAACACACTTTTAAAGGAAGGAATGTGTGGTGGGTATATACTAGAAGTAAGGAGAGTCTGAGATGAGGGGAGATTCCAGTTTTAAATACTAGAGGCCCAGTTCACAAAATTTGTGCACATGGGGGGTGTCCCTCAGCCCAGCCTGCACTCTCTCCAATCTGGGACCCCTCGAGGGATATCTGATTGCCCGTTTGGGCCCAATCCTAAATGGGCAGTCAGATATTCCTCTCACAATCCAGGACTGCTGGCTCCCAACTGCTTGCCTGCCTGCCTTCCTGATTGCCCCTGCTTCTGCCAGCCAGCCTGACCACCCCCTTACCACGCCCCTGCCAGCCTGATTGATACCTAACTGCTCACCTGCCAACCTGATGGATGCCTAACTGCCCTCCCCTGCAGGCCTGGTCACCCCTAACTGCCCTCCCTGCAGGCCTAGTCACCCCTAACTTCCCTCCTCTGCTGGCCTGATCACCCCTAACTGCCCTCCCCTCAGGCTTGATCATCCCCAATTGCCCTCCCTTGAAGGCCTGGTCCCTCCCAACTGCCCTTCCCTGCTGGCCATCTTGTGTCCACATGAGGGCAGCCATCTTTGTCCATATGGGGGCAGCCACCTTGTATGTTGGAGTGATGGTCAATTTGCATATCACTCTTTTATTAGATAGGAGGATTAAGGATTTGCTTCAAGACAGATGGTGGATGAGATAAGAGATGCACATTAGGTTGGTAAGAAACCAAGAGATTGGAGAGAAGAGCCAGGAAGAAGGGAGTAGGCTGTGTGGAACAGACTGCAAGGAATACTCCAGAACAGTGATTTGCAACTATTGTGCCACCGTGGCAATAGGCAACACCTTGGTGAATACACAATACAGTGTATAGATGAATTCACCTAAAACCTGCTTAATGCTAACCACCAGGGTCACCCCAATAAATTCAAGAAAACAAAAACCATTTGGTCAACACCTGATTATTGAGACAGGGTCACGGACTTCTTTTCCCTTAGATTGTCAAATTTTAAAAATGACAACAACAGCCAACACAATAGCTGTCCGGTATGAGTGAATCAAAATGAACCCCCGCCCCCCCTTTTTTTTTTTTTGGTGAAATCAGTAAAAATATATATATTTGTGTGTGTCTGTGTGTGTGTCACGGAATTTTAGTAATTAGTTTGTATGCACGAGATGATAAAGGCTGAAAATTGCTGCTCTAGAAGGTGGAAGGAAAGAAATACCCACTTTGATCTGTGCCCTGCTGGAATGCTTCCCAAAGCCTACTATCAATGCAAATAAATGCAGAGAGTGGGTAGGGGTTAGGAGGAAGAGATGATGAACGGCCCTAAATTCGGGGCGAAATCACCAGAGGCTACCAGGATTAAAAAAGAGGCGCTGTCATGGGGATGGGGAGGGGTTTGCGAAAAGTCAGGAGAGAAAGGATCACTGATGGCCATACTGAACCAGGAAAAGGTAAGCCAGCGAGGGGCGGGGGGATGGAAAGACGGAGGGAGGTGCGGCCACTGAATACCAGGTGGAGAGAAGAGGTCACCCACCCATTGAGGGGGGCCTGCTGGAAGGTGTTGGGGGTTCGAGAGAAGAGGTCAAAGCCTCCAGGGCCGCGGGGCTGAAGAATGGGAGGAGGAAGAGCGTAGGCAAGGGGTGTAGGTCAGAGCAAGGGTTTCCGCGAGACCGAAGGCAGTCGCCTGACGGCGATGCCGCACCTCACGGACAGGGTCGCGCTGCTGCCGGCGGAGATGGAGCCCTCCTCTCGGCCGTGCGCCATGGGCCGTGTTTCTCAAAGCCAGGCTCGCGGCAGCAAGCGCTGGACCCCGGCTCCGGTCTGCAACGGTGGCTCCCGGCTGCCCCGCCGGCGCAGTCGCCACTGTTTGCATCGTCGCCAGGAGACCGTAACCCCTGCGCCCATTGGCTCTGCCCCTTCGGCCCTCTCCTGCTAGAGCCGACCGCATTGGTGAAAGCGCTGCAGCCTGTTAGCCAATAGGCGAAAGGCAAGCTAAGCGAGGGGCGGGACTCTCGGAGTGAGTGCCGGAGGGGCCCCGCCCAGCCAAGGACAAAGAATGACAGTATTAATGAACACCAATAGCAGAAATCAATATTGAATGCTGCCGAGCCGGACGTTTCAAGCTCCATGCAGGAATTATTTCATGTAATCCTCAAGGCCTCCCATCACCCCCATTTTACAGATCAGGAAAGTGAAGATAAGAAAAGTCACTTGCCTGAGGCTGCAAGACGGAGTGGGTTTTAAAGCCGGGTCTAGTGTAAACCTAGAGCTCCAAGCCTCTCATTGTTATGCTACACTTTCAAATGTACCCTCTGCTACTTAAGATAGGAGGAGCCGACACCGGTGTGGCTCAGTGGATAGAGCCTGGGCCTGCGGATTGAAGGGTCCCGGGTTCGATTCCATTCAAGGGCATGTATCTCGGTTGCGGGCACATCCCCAATAGGAGTTGTGTAGGAGGCGGCTGATCCATGTCTCTCCCTCTCATTGATATTTCTAATTCTTTATCCCTCTCCCTTCCTCTCTGTAAAAAAGTCAATAAAATATATTTTTAAAAAAATAGGCAGAGAGCTTCTAAAATAATCCAATCAAGAGGTCTGAAGTTTGTTCTGGCTTCATCCCTTCCCTTTCAGATCCCACCCCTCGCCATCTCTCCCGTTCTTTCTCCTCCCTCCCCGCCAGTCCTCTCTTTAAGTTTCTCCTTCCTGTTTTGCCACCGTCTCTCCAACATTTCATTCATACTGAATCTTTAGCAGATGTGCAATTTGCATTCACCAGTGAAATTACCTCCTCTATGCTGTTTTACCACATTTTCATACCTTGAACATGTTTTTGCATCACTATATGTAGATCTATTTCATCCCTTTTAACAGTGGTTAGGGTTTTTGTTGTTGTTCTTTTAGAAATCTGCTCCATAAATCACTCCCCCCCCTCCATATAGTATATAGTAAAAACTTAAATTCCACAGGAAGGTTTTCAAATGACAACATTTTTTTCTCACCTCATTCTTTCCTACCTGAATTCCATTGCCTAGAGGCCACCTTTTAGCATAAGAAATGTAATGGTATTAATGTCAGAGAAGCACTCCCCCCAAGCCATGCCTCCTCCCTTTTTCTTTCCCCAGAGGCAACTTTTCTGAATTCTGTTTATTGCTTCTTGCTTTTCAACTCTAGCACATATGTATGTGCCATAACCAATATGCTGTTTCATTTTGCATGTTTTTAAAGTTAATAAATGCAGTTCTATATATTGTTTTTATTACTCATCTTAGGTTTTTGAGATACATTTATTCTGATAGCTGTAGCTGTAGTTTATTAGTTTTCATTGCTAGATAGTTGTTTATTATATGAATACACTACAATTTATTTATCCATTCTACTCTCAATGTACTTTTAATATTCACCTATATATTTTTTGCTATTCAAGCTCCTTTCTTTATGGACTATTTATTCCTGTATAGCTTCTTATTGTGAGGATTATAATAGTTGTTTTTTTTTTTCACTTGATCTCACTCTGGGCCCCATAATACTTTCAATCATTCAGCCAATATCTTTTCATGGGATCTCTTTTATGAGAGATCCTTACTATGGACTGTCATGAAATGTTAACTTTTAAAGTAACATTCATATTCAAGATAAGGGTCCCTAATTTTTAAAAAGATACTTTAAATATGATTAAAATAATAACAGCGAAACACTTCATGTGACTTTCAATATTCCTAGCTTACTCTGTAAAACACTTTATATATATAAATTTATTATATACTAGAGGCCTGATGCATGAAATTCGTGCAAGGGCCTTGGCCCTCGCAGCTCTGGCTTCATCTGGAAGGTCCTCTGGAAGGTCACCCGAAAGGTCAGCTGCACGGTTGTTCTACTGTTCCGGTTGTTTGGTCGATTTGCATATTATGCTTTTATTATTATAGATTAAAGAGTATAAAATTATTCAAGTAACATTCCTGAAAAGTCAAAGAATGTTGTATCAAGTGGGTGTATATTGTCAGGAAAGACAGATGGTACTTAAAAGGTAGAAAACTATTTCTTATCACTAGGACCTCTCTAACTCTTTTAAAAAATATGTTTTTATTGACTTCAGAGGGAAAGGGAGAGGGAGAGAGAGAGAGAAACATCAATGATGAGAGAATCATTGATCAGCTGCCTCCTGCATGCCTCCTAGATGCCCCCTACTGGGCATGTGCTCTGACTAGGAATCAAACCATGACTTCCAGGTTCATAGGTCCATGTTCATCCACTGAGCCACACTGGCCAGCAGGACCTCTAACTCTTAATCTTTAACCAGAAGAATCAGTTGAGATTAGCCCACTCAGGTTAATTATTGACAATTACAGCCGCAAAAATATGAAATACTATGTTTTTCCCTGTGGCTAACAGCAATGTGTATCCAGATGTTCACATATCATGCACATAACTACCAAGGACTTGGAGAGGATTCTCTATAATGCAGAGTGGTGCTAACAGGACAGCTATTTCCTAGGATGTATATTTCCTTTTCAGTTTATTTCTTTGAGGAATTAACCTTTTACTTTATTGATGAATTAGATGTCTCAAATCATTAAAATAAAACATTATACACTGTTTGTACTAATTAAGGGACAGGTCATTTCAAGGAAAAGTTCTCAAGATATACCTTGACCTGAAATTTTTAGTTTGGCCAATTAGAGGTATTCGCCTGGCCAAGTTTAAATTTGCAGGGTTAATTTGCATAATGCATCAATATGCCAAAAGACCTTCTAAAAAGTTACTTTTCTGGAAAAGAGTTAAGCCACATCCATGCTTTAGCGAAAATGTGGCCAACTTGTTTTCACTGAGTATCAGCAATAATGGCAAGCATTTATTTATTTAACACTTATTCTGTGCCAAGAACGTGCTTTCTAATATTCACTAATTTAATCATTCTTCAACTTCTATGAAGGAGGTATTAGGTGTTTGCCACCTTATTTTACAGATGAGGGAAGTAAAATACAGAAGAATCATGCCTGAGATCACACGGTGGTTAATAAGAGGTTACTACAATTACTACGGCTTCATAAAAAATTCCTATGTTGAATTACAAACTCATAAATTCTTGTGTTGAAGCCCTAATTCCCAGGACCTCAGGATGTGATCTTATTTGGAAATAGGTTCATTGCAGTTGTAATTAGTTCAATTAAGATGAAGTCACACTGGTGTGGAACGGACTCCTAACCCAATATTAACAGGGGAAATTGGGATACAGGCATGCACACAAGGAGGGTGCCATGTGAAGATGAAGGCATTGATGGGGCGATGCTTCCACATTCCGAGAAATGCCAAAGATGGCCAGCAAACCACCAGGAGCTAGGGGGGGAGGGCCATGGGACATCTCTCTCAGAATCTTCAGAAGGAGCCCACCCTGCCTTCGCCTTGATTCTTCTAGCTTCCACAACTGGGAGAAAACATTTCCGTTGTTTAAGCCATTCAGAGTGTGGCACTTTGTTACCCTAACCCTGGCCCACTAATAATAAATACAGGTCTAGAGTAAGGATCAAACCCTTTATCACCTACTCTCTGCTTCTCCCCTAATAGGACTAATCAAAATAAAAGCAGACACCACCACCATCTCTTTGGATTTGCAAATAAATGGCACAGGGGTCACCAGCTCTCAAATCTAGGCAGACCAGTCAAACAGTGACTACCCTTTCCCATGTGCCCTCCACTGGACTCCCTTTTCCCTAAACCCTAAACTAAGGGGGGCTGTTGGAGCAGATCTTCTGAGCGGATATTTTTTTTCACAGACCAGTGGGACTGAATTTACTCCACCCACCTGCATGACTCTGAGCCCTACTAGAAGTTCAAAACCCAAATACATATTTAATAGATTTAAAAAAACAAAACAAAACAAAACAAAAACACAGCACCATTGGAGGTTAGTAAGATCCAGATGTGGGCTGTTTCTTTCGGGTTAAAATGAAAAGGATGTGTCCTGTGGTTACAGGAGGGACAGGAGTCGTAGGAAGCTGGTGCTGACCGGAAAAGAAAAGGCTGGCCTGTCCCTGTGCCAGGGAACCTTCGGGAGCGAGCGCCGGGCCCAGGCCGCAGGCCCTGAAGCTGGGGAGGCCTTGGGGCAGAGGGGGAGCTGTGGCCAGGCCCGTGAACGGGAGGAGGAGGGCTTCCCAGCAGGGGCGAGGAGAAGGGGAGGTCCTGTCCGGGGTGGACCCCGGGGTGGGGGTGGGGGTGGGGAGCGCATCTCAGCGTGGGCGCATCCCTCCCCTGGGCCACACCGTACAGTTCGTGGGGCGCCATGGGGGGGGGGCGTGTGGGCGGAGACTCCCCCTGAAGGCGCGGGGGCAGCGGGCGGTCCTCCGGGCGGAGGGTGGGCAGGAGCCCGGCGCGCTCGCTGCGCACGGGTTCGCTCCGGGCGCCCCGGAAGCGCCGCGCGGGCGGAGCGGGCGGCCCGCCCCCCGTTCGCACTTAGCGGAGGAGCGAGGAAGCAGCGGCGGGAGGGAGCGGCCTCCACTTCCTGAACCGCCTGCAAACCCGCCTGCAAACCCGCCTGCAAACCGGGGCTCCAGCTCAGCCGGCGCTGCGCCACGATGTCCGGAGATTCATCCAAGAGCCTGGGCAAGGGTGAGCCTGGCCGCCGCGAGAGGCGCTGATCCTGGCGACCCCCCGGCGGGGCCCGGTGCGGCGGCGGCTCCGGAGCCCAGCTCTCCCGCCGGGTCTCCTCCCGGAGGGGCGGGGTCGGGGCCCAGGGGCGGCGGGGGGCTGGGGGACCCGGCCGCTTTCCCAGCCGCGTAACTGCCTCCGCTTGTCCCCCCCGCAGGCAGCGCGCCCCCCGGGCCGGTCCCCGAGGGCCTGATCCGCGTCTACAGCATGAGGTTCTGCCCGTTCGCCCAGAGGACGCGCCTCGTGCTGAAGGCCAAGGGCATCAGGTGAGAACCCCGCGGAGGCAGCGGGCGGCGGGGGTGGGGATCTCGGAGAGGGCCCCTGGGGCTGCCTTTACTGCCAACGAAAGGAGTATCCTGCGCCTTTGGGGGAGGGCATGGCAAGTTGCGGGCCCTCTCCCTGGGGAGGCAGAAATGCCAGAGACCCAGCAGTCCCGGACACTCCGTTTCGGCGAACCTAACCTTTTTTATGGATCAGAAAGATGGGCTCCGGTTAAGGGAGTGACAAGCAGCGGCTCTTTTTAGTTCTTCTGGTCGACCCCCGGGTTCCTGGTCAGCTGTCCTTGCACGTTCGCCAGACTTTCCCACTCCTGTCCAGCTGATCTGACATTGTTGGGTGTTATTCTGAGTGTATGGTTCCTTTCTAAAGAGTCGATAATGCTTCCCAGTGCAGAGTCCCGACCTCACCGTGCTGGCAGTGCGCACACATGCTCCTGTACGTTGGGTCTTCTGCGAAGCCTCCTTGCAACTGGCCTGGTTCCCTCCATAGGAGTTAGCCGCAGGAAGTATGCAGTGTCATTTGACTTTTCTGGGCAACACCAAAGATCCATGGGAACGACCCCCTTCCAATGACCTTAGGAATCTATGGGACAGATATTAGGTACCGGTGATGTGGAAGTTTAAAACGTAGCCCCCATTCTTAAGAAATTTTCCCTGCATGTGCTTAAGATTTATTAATGAAGTTTAGTCTTTGTGGGGAGGAGAATTAGGCGGCAATTCCTTTCCCTAAAAGAAATGTAAGATGCATTCTAAAGGAAAAGAAAAGAAAAAAAAAACCCACCAGAATTATTTATGGATTAGTCCTCACTTCACTAAGATTGGCATCTTATTTAAATGAAATTGATTCTGAACACATAGCAAAACAGTCAACATTTAGTAAGATTTATCCAAAACACTGTATTTTATCAAAATACTATCCTATTTTCTGTATTAGAATTCTTTTATGGCAAGTGAGAGAACTCCAATTTGAATTGGACGAAAAAAGGCATATATCGTACTCATGTAATTGAAAAGTCCAAGAGCAAGATGCAGCTGGATTTGGGGCACCAAATCCTGGGTTATGTGCCTTCTGGAACTCCAGGTTGCAAACAACCCTCCCTTACTTACTGGGCATTAAAAAAAAAAATTAGAAATAATTTTAGGGTAATAGTGTGTGTGTTGCGGGGGGGGGGGGGGGGGGGTGGTAGAGTGGTGACAGCTGCCAGATAGCGCAAACCACAGGGGCCTGCTACATTCGTGGGTCAGCTTTGAGACCTAAGAGACTCATCAGGGAGGTACTAGATTTTTACCACATGGTCTCGCCTAACAAAGCATGGTTTTCTTTAAAAGCTGCATCTTCCAACTTGTGACGTGTTGGCTTTTGCTGCCAGGTTACCACCTAACCCGTGTTCTGAGAACCTTCTTTACTACAAAAGCCTAGGATCTACCTTTTGTTTTTATAGTATTCCATTTCAGAAGCGTTGATACTTCCTTGGCAAAGGGCCTAATTGTTCTTGCAGTGGCTCATATCTGAGTGTCCAATGTTATCTCAGCACATGAATCTTTTAATACACACACAGACATGTTTCATCTAGATATTCCTTTGTTTCCATGGGTGATTACATATTTAAACCCTTAAACTAAGTGCTGTTCTACAAAGGTGTTGGTATAGCCCTCATTGGTTTGGCTCAGAGGATAGAGCATCAGCCCAAGGACTGACCGGTCCCAGGTTCAATGCTGATACATACCTCGGATGCAGGCTTGACCCAGGCCCTGATTGGGGCATGTGCAGGGGACAACCAATCGATATGTCTCTCTCACATTTATGTTTCTCTCTCTGCCTCTCTACTTCTCTTGAACTTTCTCTAAAAAAAAAAAAAAAATCAATGGAAAAATATCCTAAGGTGAGGATCAACGACAACAAAACGATGTTGGTGTTTGTATATATTAATATGAACAAGACATATAAGATCCTTGCTTTCATGGAGCTTACATTCTAGATAATTGACATAATGGGTAAATAAATGACCAAAGATATTGCAGATACATACTGTTTAATAAAGAAAGGAAAACAAGATGATCATGTAATGGAGGCTCTCAGCAGCTTCAGAATGGGTGGTGAGGGAGGGCCTCTCTGCACATTTGGTGTTTGACTTGGGAAGACAGGCAGAGAAGACAGAGAGCCAGCAAGTGCAAATGCTCTAAGATGGGAACACGATTGGCAAATTCAAGGAAAAAAGAAAGGCCGATGGGGCCAGATCACAATGACCAAAGGAAAGTTGTGGGAAACAGGTGTGACAAGCAAGCAGGGACCAGATCAAATGTGGCCTGCAGGTCATATGAAGTATTTAAGGTTTATCCTCTTTGTAATGAGTAGCAGTCGGAAGGTTGTAAGCAGGAGAGTGACCTGATCTAATTTTGTCAACGCTTCACCTGGCCATGTGTGCAGAATGGAGAGGAGGGAGGCCACAGTGGAAGTTTACAGGCTGGTGGGGGGCTGTTGTAGAGGTCCAGGTGGCAGATGATGTTTTGGAAGACAGCAGTGATAAAGCTATGATTGAATAAAGTCAATATGATTTGGAGGTCTAGCTGACTATTTGACTTGAGGAAGGGGGTGAGGGGAAAGGAATCAAGGCTGAGTGGACTCCTAAAGTTGGGGTCTGATCGGCTAAGTGGATGGTAGGACCAATGAGGATTTTCAGAAGCACAAAAGTGTTTCATTCTCTTCGTTGTCTTCTATGTGTTTTTCAGGCACGAAGTCATCAACATCAACCTGAAAAATAAGCCTGAGTGGTTCTTTAAGAAGAATCCTGGTGGTCTGGTGCCCGTTCTGGAAAACAGCCAGGGTCAACTGATCTACGAATCTGCCATCACTTGTGAGTACCTGGATGAAGCCTATCCAGAGAAGAAGCTGTTACCTGCTGACCCCTATGAGAAAGCGTGTCAAAAGATCGTCTTTGAGTTATTTTCTAAGGTGTGTATATAAGACATTTCAGTTCCTATTTTAAGAACCTTTGTTTTTTAAGCTATATCTCTGGTCATGTATGGTTCAATAAAATTGAGAAAGGAAAACAAAACAGGATTATACTCTTTGTAAGCCCTTTCTTGATCAGTTCCTGTTTCCTCTACAAAGTTATTCCTCTTCTGACGCACTATATCCTAGCCATACTGCATGTTTCAATTTCCCCAAATCACCACCTATGAACTCCTCCTGGAAGACCCTTCTCCCTTTGCCTGGTTTTCTCCAAATCCTCTTTTATGTATCTGCTCAGATACCGTTGCCTTCCAGAAGCTTGTCCGGACCGTGTGAGTGCCCTGCTCTGTGTGCCCACAAGTCCTAACATTTCCCTCTGGGTGACTGCCTGCCTTAAGCCTGTGAGTTGTCGCAGGGTGTGAGCTCCTTGAGGGTGAGGGCAGTGTTCCCATTACTGTTGACCCACTGCAGGTTTGTGACTAGTTCGGCCCCTGCCAAGTTGTTTAACTTGCTAAGTTACTTACTGCTTTATCTCTGTGTCTCAGGTCATTATTTGTTGAATGAGTGTACTTATGTCCTCCTTATTGATAAAATCAGTTAATCTAGGACATGGGGAGCAGAGTCCAACACGTGGTAAATCTCAGTGCTAGTTCTTGTTCTAGCCAGTGTCTAGCAGGGAGCGTGTGCTGGCAGGAACTCTGAGCTGGCTGGGTAATTGGCAGTCCTGTAGAAGAACTCTATCATAATTACTATCAATGCTGTAGATTAGTTCAAGCAGTTAGTGTTCACAAAGACATGAGCAATAGTAGACAACAACAATAGCAGCATCAGGTTATGTCTCTATAATCCTGTTACCTTGTCAGTGTATATCAGGATGCACAGAAATATCTTCTCTAGAGAATGAAATGGTTAAAGAAATACTGCGAAAATGGAATGTATAGGGAAGACATATTGCTTAAGGACACAGTGCAAAGGGAAGCCGACGGGGATGGGAGAGGGAATTGTCTTAGCAGGATGAGGGGGAAAACATAGTAGAGATGGCTGTTGTCAAAGATGATGGACAGGGAATAGGGTATTTGCAAGAAAGATATTGCAGCATTGAAAAAAAAACAAAACGAAACAGTAACAAGAAAATCATCGTACTATTTAGAAAGAAAATGAGCTAAAAGCTGGAGATGCCCACTATTACTTTTCTACTTACATTCAGGAAAGAGGTGATCCGAGGTACCATATGACCCTACTATCCTGGCCACAGCTCAGCAAACCAGAAATGGCCCCACCTGCACCCTCAGCCCAATCATTTTCTGTCTTAGAAAACTGGGACTGAGACAGTCAAAGTGGGGAAGCTGAGAGAGAGAGAGAGAGAGAGAGAGAGAGAGAGAGAGGGAGAGAGAGAGACTTGACAAACAAAAATACATTTTTTGGGGAAGTGAGAATTAAAAACACTGCAAAGGGAACAGTATGAGGAAAATAATGTGGAACATATATTTAAGGATAAGAGGAAATAACAGGCAGGAAATGTTGGTGAAAGGGTTGCCTACAAACCTTCAGCTCCAATGAGGGAAAGTTGTACTGACATGGATGGGATTTCAGGGGAGTCCCCTGTGTCTTTATGAGTGCCTGTTTACTTTAACTGGGAGGAGTAGACTTCTGTTTTTTGCAATGAGATGATACCAAAGACTGAAGGATTAAAACACACAAACACCTCCACCACAAGCCTTAAAGCATGTGACACTACGCCTGTCAGGTCTTCGGGTAGTCAGTCCCCTTTGAACAGTCTTCCCATGTCCTCCCCAAGGTAGAATCAGAAAGATTCTCTTTCTCAAGCTCCTTTGTAGCTGGGGACAAGGCTGGGGACGAAGGCTCTCCCTGTCAGATACACACAGGTAGAGTTCAATTCAGAAATGATCAGTGTGAGGAAATGGGTTGGAGTGAGGTGCTGGTGCTGCTGGTGAGAATGGCTGGTAGCAGAGTTTCTGGATTTTGGGAGCCATGCTGGTTGGGAGATTACCTTCCAGAGCAGAAACGGCTTTGGTGCTATTATCATTATCTCAGAGTCGCCGCTGGCAGTGGCACAAACAGTAACCTCTAGTTTCAGCTCACAAGTCACAGAGCGTGCTTTCCACAGGCCAGTTTGGGCACGATCTTGGAATGTTCCAGCTTAGTTCCGAGCCTGTTTGTTCAGCCTCCCAACAATTCAGTGAGACACTCAGTGCCCTTTACAGATGTTTTTGGCTCAAACCTGCCAAAGTGCGTTCTGTTACTTGCAGCTTACAAAATCTTGTTTAATATAGCATCTCTGGCCACAGAACTGTTTTAAGATCACTATATGACCTCTGTGAACACAGGAATGGGTGTACTCTTGAAGTTCCTAGAGCACTCTGACACTGGGTTCTATCGTGTGTTTATGTGAGGCTGGTATACTTTGTCTCCCACCGATACACTAAGCAGTTATTCTCTGTCTAGGTGCCACCTTTGGTAGGAAGGTTTACCAGAAGCAAAGACAAGGAAGAACGCTCTGGCCTGAAAGAAGAATTTCGCCAAGAATTCAGCAAGCTTGAGGAGGTAATCAGCCGTGCCTCTTGGCTTTTATCAGAATAAGTGGTACACTACACCTACCCTCTTCTTTCTACTCTCTTTCATATCCTCATTCCCCTGATCACTGTATAGCAATTAGTAATAATACCAAATAAGAAATTTTAGTTGGTAACAGATTGAACTAAACTGTGCATTTAAGATATAAACCAAAATATCTAACGATATGTTGTCATAGGCTTTTAAAATGTTTTGTTGCATCGATGTTAAAATAACATAGAAAAGAAAAAATTTACCAATATTTCTATAATGAGTCACCTGTTTTCTTTTTTCCCCATGCTGCTTCTAGTCCCTGTCCATAGATTAAAAAAGAAATAAATAACATAAATGTCATCAGAGCATAGATACCATTCTGTGTGGTTTTACTTAGTATTATATAATAAACATTTCCCACCACAGAGAGTTTGCCATGAATCATCAGACACTCGGCAAAGCCAGATGTGTTTTACCTCCGTTGGGAGAGAGCTGCCATTTTGGGCCTTTATACATTGAGTCTTCCTCTTGGCCTTCAGACATTCCAAACACTTCAGGTAGATTTAAACAATCAGTTTACAATGCAGACTGTCATACAGGCCCTGAAAAGAACTGTAGGAGTTTTATAAAAGGGTAAGTTGATTTGATGTTGATTAATCAAATAATATTCTGAATTCCCCCCTTTGACAAAACCATAATGCCAATTCATCTTTTTTTAAAAAAAATATATTTTATTGATTTTTCTCAGAGAGGAAGGGAGAGAGATAGAGAGTTAGAAACATCAATGAGAGAGAAACATCGATCAGCCGCCTCCTGCATACCCCCTATTGGGGATGTGCCCGCAACCAATGTACATGCCCTTGCCCGGAATCGAACCTGGGACCCTTCAGTCTGCAGGCCAACGCTCTATCCAGTGAGCCAAACCGGTTTCAGCGCAATTCACCTTCTTGAATTTCGAATACTTAGTTGATGCTTGGTTTTCAAATAATTTTATTTAATAGTTCATTGTTAAACTAGTTATTCCCAGCATATTTTAATTGTTTTATTGAAGAATTATACTCAGAGAAGTACCCAAAACATAAAGAGTCCAGCTTGATGAATTTTTATATAGGAAACATAGCCATAGAACCAGCACCCCCAAAACAGAGAATATTTACTTTAGCTATTTTTTGTTATATAAATGGACTCATATAATATGCACTTTTTGGGGGCCTGGCTTATTTCACATAGTATTAGGTTTGTGAAATTCATCTATGTTCTGTGTAAGTCATTCCTATTTTTTGCAGTTCCAGCATATGGCTGTTTCACAGTTTTTTAAAAGATCCTTTTTACTCATGAGCAGAAAACATTTCCATTTTGGGGCTGTTACAATTAGTGCTGCAGCGAATATATGTTCACATTTCCAAGTAGAATGACTGGGTTAAAGTTTGCATGCACTATTAAAAAATGGTTGTACCAATTTATATTCCTATCACCTTAGCTAATTTTCTCTTATTCATTTTAGCTATTCTGATGGATGTATAGTGGTATTGGTTCTAATTTGCATTTCCCTGATCACTAATGTAGTTGACCACCATTTCAAATGGTTATTGGCCATTTGGACATCCTTTAATTGTGAAGTGTAAGTCTTTCCCAATTTTTTAAATAGGTGGTTTGCCTTTTTTTTTCTTGATTCCCAAGAGTTCTTTCTTTATTTTTTTTTATATATTTTATTGATTTTTTACAGAGAGGAAGGGAGAGGAATAGAGAGTTAGAAACATCGATGAGAGAGAGACATCGATCAGCCGCCTCCTGCACGCCCCCACACTGGGGATGTGCCTGCAACCAAGGTACATGCCCTTGACCGGAATCGAACCTGGGACCCTTTGGTCCGCAGGCCGACGCTCTATTCACTGAGCCAAACTGGTTTCAGCAATTCTTTCTTTATTTTAAATACCAGTCCTATGTTGTATTACGAAGCTCTTGCACTCTGTTGCTTATTTTATTTTTCTCCACTTTCCAGTTTATTTTGTTGATTGTTTTGTTTCATGCCAAGCTAACAAATAGTAAAGCTTAAACTGATCAACTAGACAAAAAGTGAACTTGGATATGCCAGGGTAAAAGCTGCTGGTCTCACCATTCTACTTAACTCACTTGCATCATCTCTGATGATGAATCTTCTAGATATCCAAATAAGAAGTACTCTTATGCTGTTTAATGTTCAGGTTCTGACCAATAAGAAGACAACCTTCTTTGGTGGCAATTCACTTTCTATGATTGATTACCTCATGTGGCCCTGGTTTGAACGGCTGGAAGCACTGGAGTTAAATGAGTAAGACATTTGACTATTTGTGCATGATTTAGGATAATGGTAATTTGAATAGTATATGTTGACCTTTCTCTGAACAGAAATATTTTATACAACTTTTATGAATGGGAAAAGGCAGACAGGAGGAAGACTTGTGCATGTCATATACCTACATGCACCACTGCTTCTCATCAGGGGGAGTAGGCAGGGGTTCTGTGACATGTGGTAAAATATTTTAAAAGTAATTTACTCCTTCTCTCCTTAATAAAAATCCATAAAGAAGGTTTGGGGAAGAGGAGCTGAGTGAAAAAGATGAAGGTATTAAGAAGTATAATTGGCAGTTACAAAATAGTCACAGGGATGTAAAATACAGCATAGGGAATATAGTCAGTAATGTTGTAATACCTAGCTATGGTGTAAGATGGGTATAGACTTATTGGGGGATCACTCTGTATGTTATAGAAATGTGTAACCATTATGCTGTACATCTGAAATTAATATAATATTGAATGTCAACTGTAATGGAAATTTTTTTTAAATCCTTAAGGATGTACATTTTTATAAGGCTGTCCTGCAGGATTATTTGACCAATGCTACCCCCCCCCCCGCCCCCCGTTACCAGTAAGATTCCATACTAGTTTGCAAGCTCCATATTTTGAAGTTTGGCAGCCACGTTAGCTTACTCCCTCTTAGAGCTTAGAGCTATTCAGGGTTACTCTATATATGTACCCTGTTTCCCTGAAAATAAGACAGTGTCTTATATTAATTTTTGCTCCCAAAGATGTGCTAGGTCTTATTTTCAGAGGATGTCTTATTTTTCCATGAAAAGAATATGGTACACATTTATTGTTGAACCAAAAAAAAAATTGTATATGGTACAGTAGTAGTTGTCATCACAAACCAAACCAGCTCACTGATTGGCTGCAGCACAGCCAGAGCTGTTCAAGCCGTGCGAGGTCTCTTTAAATCAGCAGTCAGATGCCTTATGATAGCTTCGGGGGTCTTATATTCCCGGGAGGCCTTATGTTCGAGGGAGGTCTTATTTTCAGGAGGATGCCTTATATTACAGTGAGAGGCAAAACTGATGGTAGGTCTTATTTTGGGGGGGATGTTTTACTTTCAGGGAAACAGGGTATATGTATATAGTGGAGGGTCTTGCCCTAGTAATATCAAAGATCAGTGATCACAGATCTCCACAACAAATATAAAAATAATGGCAAAAATTTGAGATATTCTAAGAATTACCAAAACATGGCATCGAGACACTGAGTCGGACAATTGTTCTTGGGAGAATTGCGCCAATAGACTTGTTCAATGCAGACTTGCTCAATAAAGGTTGGTTGCCACAAACCTTCAGTCTGTAAAAAATGCAACATCTGAGAAGCTCAACAAAAGGAGGCATGCCTTGTTCTATGATTATGTACATTTTAAAGAACTCTTTTTAAAGAACGACTTTAAAAGGTGAGAGGAGAACAAAGTGAAACTGCTGAGTGCTAATGATGATATATAGGCTTTGTGATGCCTTCTTCTTTTGTCTAGCTCACACCTTCATTCTTTCCGTCTCCCACAGGTGTATAGACCACACTCCAAAACTTAAGCTCTGGATGGCAGCCATGAGGAAAGATCCCACAGTATCAGCCCTCCTCACTGATGTGAAGACCTTTCAAGGTTTCTTAAATCTTTACTTGCAGAACAGCTTTGAGGCCTGTGACTATGGGCTCTGATGGAGGCAGGAGTCAACAATGAAAATATATCTGATCTTTTCTTCACTAATAAGAATAAAAACATGCTTTTATCTTGACAAGTCCTCTCATGTTTCTTTGGATCACCTTCTTTGAATTGATTACATGGCCCAACGGTGGGGTTTCCTTAAGGCCTTCCTACAGAAATGTAAACATGTTTTCTGCTCCAGATGCTCAAATGACACTAAGTTTCAGTCTATGCTGAAAACCTCTACTTCAGTGGTTTTCAACCTTTCTAATGCCGCGACCCTTTAATACAGTTCCTCATGTTGTTGAGAACCACTAGCAGAGTCGCCTAAGACTATTGGAAAACACAGGTATTTACATTATGATTCATAACAGTAGCAAAATTACAGTTATGAAGTAGCAATGAAAGTAATTTTATGGTTAGGAGTCACCCCAACTGTATTAAAGGGTCGTGGCATTAGAAAGGTTGAGAACCACTGCTCTAAGTCATTCTCTCTACTGAGATCTAGACCTCAATCTAGGTTTCTAACTGCCCATAGAACATTTCCACTTGGATACCCCGTTGTCATTTCAAGAGATGCCCTTTCAAATTTGTCTCCAAGGTTCTGAATGGAGAATTTTCAATTCCTCCTTTTTTCCATCATCAGCTGAATTTCACTTGCCATTGTCACCCACGAAGACCTCATGCATCACCTCAAAGTCAGGTGATTAGGTGACCTCCTATTTGATCTCCAATATCCAATCTCTATCCTCTTCAATTTCTTCCTACCAAATCCTAGTTCAGGTGTACAACATAGAGATGATGTTGTACAACCCATTCAATATGTAAATCCCTTAATGCAGTGGTCGGCAAACTGTGGCTCTAGAGCCACATGTGGCTCTTTGGCCCCTTGAGTGTGGCTCTTCTACAAAATACCACAGCCTGAGCCAGTCTATTTTGAAGAAGTGGTGTTAGAAGAAGTTTAAGTTTAAAAAATTTGGCTCTCAAAAGAACTTTCGATCGTTGTACTGTTGATATTTGCCTCTGTTGACTCATGAGTTTGCCGACTACTGCCTTAATGCGGTATGGAAGGCTGAATGAGTAATAGGTAATATCCCCATTCAGGAAGAGTAATGCCATCTTCCATACACTTCCTTAGCCCATTGGTCTTCTCACTAACGTTTATCATCACATCGCCTCCAGGAGAAGGTAGATAGGTTTGGAGAGCAGCGTTTCACCCTATAGATCATTCAACTAAGGTCCCCAGGTGACATGAGACCTGAAGCTGCTGGCAGAAATGACCTGAGCACACACACACCCTGCACCCTGTTCTTACTGTCAGGATTCAGGGGCTGTAGACCGGCCAGCCCCCCCATACAGCCCGGTTTCCTGTACTTAACCCGAAGAGCCCCTAGCAATCAAATCACCCAGGGCTCACTGCTGGGGGTGGGCCGCAGGTGAAAAATGAGCGCCCCTCCCATCCTATTGTGATGCAAGCGATCTGGGGGGCCCCCCGCCCGCATCCCAAGACGCAGCTGACCGAGGTTGACTTCACAAAGGGCCTTCGGCCACCCACGCCCAAGTTCGGGGCGACCCGCCTGTGCCCCCCATCGGCCTGCCCCACACCAGGTCCGCTGCGGGACACGCTTCAGTCGGATGCAGACCCGAGCACTGAAGTGCTGCCGAGAGCCACTGCCCGGTCACGGACACCTTTGGGGGAGCAGGACTGCCGGTCCCGGTCCCGGGAGCCGTGGGCACAGCCTACCATTTGCTCCGCTGGTCGCGGCGCGGCTGGAAAGCTTCTAAAGCGCTCGCGGAGGTGGCCGGAGCTCTGGGCGCCTCGGCCAGCAGGCGGGTAAGACCTCACTCCGGGGGGGCGGCTCCCCCGTCCTCCTCCCACCGGCGGGCAGGCCTCTCCTGTCACCTCCACCGGGCGGGAGGGTGCGTGCGTGCGTCTGGCCAGGCTTGCATTTGAAGGGAAAAGGGGTTTGTAGTCAATTCTGGAAACAAGTCCTGATTCTATTTCAAACAAGACTATAGCTGAAAAATAGAGCTTTTTGTTTGTTTGTTTTTTCTCCCCCTGATCTCATGCTTCAAGCTCGGTGAACAATATCCCAACACCCGGTCATCTTTCATGTAAATTAGGCTTCGGAAGTAGTAAGAGGAATGTCCTCCAGGTTTTGCCACTAGCCGAGATAGGTCTGAGAAAAAGACATTTTTTTTTGAAAACCTGAAAAATGCAAACTCCGCTTCTATTCTCCAAACAGAGATTTTCAATGAAATAGAGTGAATTGTTTCTGTGGTGGCATTCTTTTCCTGGAAGGCTTAAGTTACTACTATTTCCCAGGACCGAAGATCCCCACGTTTTCAAATAGATCCGATTATATATTTCAGGGAGACTGGAAACCAATTAGGAGTAGGTTTAATAGGGCCTGGTTACCATTTGTTTCTTGCTTGAAGGAGTCAGTATAATAGAGGCGTAAACATGATATAATTACATAGAAGGACAGTTGGCAAAGAGGATTTCAAAGAAGTGCCTATTGGGTTTTTAAAGGGAAGTAGGGCTAAGCTCAAAGGTCATAATTAAACTCTTTCCAGGGAAACCATAGAGTTCTGCGGTAAGATTAAAAACCGCATTACTGAAAGGTAGCCTCCAGCATTCCACACATTCAGCTACTATTTAACTGTAACTGGTGAAATAAATATTCAGTGTTGAATTCTAATTCTAATATGCTTGGCAAAGCTGAATTGCAGTGCATTTCATCTTTATGGATACAAAATTGGAATGCACTATGCTCTTAAAAATGTGTTCTTATTCATTACTATTAGTCATTAATTTTGAGCACTTACTATACTGAGGATCACCTGTATGATTTCATTCCAATATTCAAAACCTATCAAGATTTTACTGTTTTGTTTTTGTTTTTTCTCATTTCCCAGATGAGAAGGATGAAAGTCAAAGGGGAAAGATAGCTTGTCTAAGTGCCAAAGCCAGGGTTTGAGTATAAGTGCCAACGGAGAACCTTGACATAATTTTCCTTCCCTTCAGAGCAGCGGTTCTCAACCTGTGGGTCGCGACCCCTTCGGGGGTCGAACAACACTTTCAAAGGGGTCGCGTAAAACCATTGGAAAACACAGATAAGATTCATAACAGTTGCAAAATTACAGTTATGAAGTAGCAACAAAAATAATTTTATGGTTGGGGGTCACCACAACACGAGGAACTGTATTAAAGAGTCTCGGCATTAGAAAGGTTGAGAACCACTGCTTCAGAGGAAGAATTGTTGCCCTTACTTTGTCTACTGGTATTCTCCTCTCACTACACCAAATAGACTTGCATTTTAGAATGTGACTTCCCATACACAGATATACTTTGAAGAAACAGCATTTACCAACGCTCAGAGTTGGGTTCCTTTAAAAGATGGCAACAAGGGTGGGGGGAAATCTTGGAAATAGGTTCTCTCTAGCATAGTGGGAAAGTGGAATCTTTTACTTTGCAAATGGAATTCCCAGTTTGGCCCTTAAAAATTTATTCATTGCCAGTTTCCTCCAGGATGGGAAAACTCAGGCCAGACAGCCAAATCCAGCCCACTGCTGGGTTTTGTACAGCATAAGAACTAAGGATGATTTTTTTTTGTTTTTGTTTTTAATATATTTTATTGATTTTTCACAGAGAGGAAGGGAGAGGGATAGAAAGTCAGAAACATCGATGAGAGAGAGAGACATCGATCAGCCGCCTCCTGCACACCCCACACTGGAGATGTGCCCCAAGCAAGGTACATGGCCCCGACCGGAATCGAACCCGGGACCTTCCAGTCCACAGGCCGATGCTCTATCCACTGAGCCAAACTGGTCTCGGCAAGGATGGTTTTTACATTTTGAAATGGTTGCAAAAATCAAGAGAAGAATCATAATTTATGACATGTGGACATTATATGAAATTCACCAAGAGTAAACCCTAATGTAAGCTACTCACCACTCCGTTTGTCTTTCTTGATTAAAACTAGTTTCAGAATAGTAGTCATCCTATTACTTTACCTTCCAAAATGCAGAATTGTCAGCATGGCAAGTGAAGAACCACTTTTGGTTCTATTGGAATGTCTTTTCCAATACCAGACTTCTTGCGGACACATCTGCAATTTCTTTGAAGAGAAAACGTATGTGGACATTTTTGCCATTCCCCAAACGTATAAACCCACAGCAACTTGTCATGTCTCCCATGAAATCACTCCGAATGACTCAACAAAAAAATGTTGTTGAGTCACTATTCCAAAGACTTTCAAAGATTCTTATTTAGTAGGGTGGGGAAATGTTAACACTATTAACCAAGAATTTCTGGAGAGGTTGGAATTTCAAAGGACAAAAGGTGTCCAACCATGAGCTACATAATTAGGTTCTGTCATTTTAATAAAGGATATTTAAGTTCAGCTAACAATTGTTGAGCAGCGATTACGTGTTAGATCTGTTCCAGGACTTGCCAGGATAGCCTTTCCCCAATGTTAGCAGCTTTAGAGGCCAAGACAACGAGTCAGGCTCTGGACTTTTTCAAGTTCTTCAACCCTACTCGCTGGTCACTTTAGACAAATCATTTTCCTGAGGACATTTTCTATTTTGTAAAATAGGAATCATTATAGTTGCCTAACTGAGTAGTTGTGGGAATCAAATAAGGTAATCCATGGAAACCATTTAATCAGAATGAGTGAGGCATGGAATGCCTTTCTTTCCTTCTTTGCTTGTCAACCCTCTAAAATGCACTGATGAGTAAGTAATTCCTGTTTCAGCTCAATCCTGTAAAAACAAATAAGTTGTCTTTCCATCTGCTGAATTTCAGAATCCCCAAGCTGCTTCAGGTCTGAGCAAATGCCAGCTACCTCCTTGATTTCATGTAGTTGGAAGAGCGACCAAATGACCCCTATATTGCTGGGCTGTTGGCAATGTGACCTTAGCCATTATAAAGGGTCATCTCTAGGATTTATGCTGGGAGATGGGGAGAGCTCACAGATTTTTCTTTGCCCCTAAGCATCTTGTTTCAAATTCATCACCAGTTTTTTCATCGCGTGGGTACAACCTTACAAACAGGGCTGGAACTAGAGTGAGGCCAGTGAGGGCTCAAAATTTAAGGAGATACTCTCAGCGGCGTGCAAAAGCCGAGCAAGTTTTCTTACTCACTACTACTAGTCATTCATTTTGAGCACTTACTATACTGAGGATCACCTGTATGATTTCACTCAATATTCAAAACCCATCAAGAAGGTCCTGTTTCTTTCTCATTTCCCAGATGAGAAGGATGAAGGTCCAAGGGGAAAGATAGCTTGTCTAAGTGCCAAAGCCAGGCTGTGAGTGTAAGTGCCAACGGAGAACCATGGCATAATTTTCCTTCCCTTCATGGGAAGAATTGTTGTTGTTACTTTGTCTACGGGTATTCTCCTCTAACTACACCAAATAGGGATGGCAAAAAGGTTCAAATACATTCTCTCTTAAATACACCTGCTTGCTAGGTTATGCAAAAGCTTGCCTTTGCTTTTTTGTGCTCTTACTGAGAATGTGGCCCATGGTCCTAGAGATGCAGGAGGGAGGCCTTCAAAAGGACAAGAAAACCTTCTTGTTACCCGGGTTAATGTTTGTTCAACGCCCCTGAAAGACATGCTGGCGTTTACATGCTCGTTTCTGACAGCTTCTCAGCGTGGAGAAGGGACCCCACCGCCGGGGCCGTACCCACGTGTTCAAAGCAGGGGGTACTTTGCAGGGTTTTGGTTCCATTTGCTTGGCCCACACTCCTCCTGGGGCTTCCAATGTCTGGGGCGACGTCTCTCCAGGTGGTTATCCCGCCGAGCGGTGTCCCAGACCCCGTCCCCGCGGCCCCGCCAGAGCCCAGTCCCTTAACACCCTGCCTTTGGGCTGCAGGGGCGGCGCGCCGAAGCCTACGGCGGCGGCGTTGTTGTCGGCGGCGGCGGCGGCCTCGGCGGCGGCGGCGGCGGCCTCGGCGGCAGTGGCGTCGGCGGCGTCGGCGGCAGCAGCATCGGCGGCGTCGGCGGCGGCGGCAGGGAGCCCCAAAGCCGAGGCTTGCAGCGTTGGGCGCTGCGCAGACGCACGGTACCCATGGGTGAGGATGCGAGCAGGAGCTTGGGGAAAGGTGAGTCCTCCGGGTCCGCGATTTGGAGGCGCTGGGCCTGCGCCCCCAGACCAGCGCGGTGGGGAGGGACTGGAGGGGTTCCCCTGCACGAAAGCCACGTGCAAACGCGTCCCGTCTGGGGACTCCGGAGGAGGAGGAGGAGGAGGAGGAGGAGGAGGAGGAGGAGGAGGAGGAGGAGGAGGAGCGTGTGCACCGCCCCCTGGAGGTCACCGGGAGGAGAGAGAGTGAGCCCCGCTCCCCAGGGGCCTAATCCACCTCTTGGTACCCCTCACCCGCTCGCTCCGCAGGAAGTGCCCCCCCGGGGCCGGTCCCGGAGGGCCTGATCCGAGTCTACAGCATGAGGTTCTGTCCCTTTGCGCACAGGACGCGCTTGGTCCTCCTGGCCAAGGGCATCAGGTGAGAGACGGAAGGTCGGTGCCTGCAGGTACGGGGGGGGGGGGGGGTGTTGGAACTCTGGAGCGCCCTGGCCTGCCCGCTGCTTTGGAGAGGAGTGGGTGCCTGGGTAAGCCTCTCTCTCCTTTTCGCTGTCTGGTTTTCCCTTTGCCTTCGAAGCCATGAAGTCATCAACATTAACCTGAGAAGCAAGCCTGACTGGTACTACACAAAGCACCCCTTTGGCCAAATTCCTGTCCTGGAAAACAGCAGGTGTCAGCTGATCTACGAGTCTGTGATCGCTTGCGAGTACCTGGATGATGCTTACCCGGGAAGGAAGCTGTATCCCTATGACCCTTATGAGCGAGCTCGCCAAAAGATGCTCTTGGAGCTATTCTATAAGGTACGTTGAATTTAAAAAAAAATTTTTTTAAAACAAGCTACTGGCACTCTCTTTTACCTTGTATGTCTTTCCCAAACTTCGATTCATTTTGAAAGCCCAATCAGCGGTGAAGTGGTTTTGTTTTGATACTGTGTGTGCCTTAGGAGAGAAAATGGTATGCGATTCTAGTAGAGCTATTGCCTCTGATATTAAAGGTTACCCTGATAGGTGGTGCCTTCCATGGGAACTTAGCAGTCTCCAGAGGTCTGATTGTGGCAACGGTTTGACTGTGTGACTTAAGATAGGAAGATTGAAAGAGCTGAAAACTGATGATGCTTTAGAGGGAATATTATTAAGGGTTCAGGTTAAAACATATTGGGGAATAAAGACATTAATGCATGGAAGAGAACTGCTCTTTTTTTCAGAGCAAGAGTGCCAACTGTCCAGGAAGTGTGGAGACAAAAGGGGGTACCTGCTGATAACGGAGGGGGAAGTGGAGAAACTTTAAGATGGTTCTCTTTGAAATGCAATAAAGACAACTGACATATGTTGAGCATGTGTGATGTGCCAACCACTATTTGAACTCCCTTTATAGAGGTTAACTCATGCAACCCTTACAATGGCCCTTGTACCAGACAGGTACTAATATTGTGTCCGTTTTTTGGATTAGAACACTGAGGCTTAGAGAGGTTAAGGGCCTGCCTAAGATTGTACAGCATGGAAATAGCTGATCAAGTAAGAAGCACTTGAGAACACTTTTTTAAAGCACCTTGTTTTCCCAGGGAGCTATGACAAATGGATTGCTGGAACCACAGATACCCCTGAGGGTGATTACTCCTATTGAGTAGCTGGGATGTGGGCTTTGGCCTGTTAAGCTGGAGGGACAAAGCTTTGACTGCGTTTCTGGGCAGAGCAGAAGCATGGAATTCCCTCCGATTTCTCCACTAAGAAACCTGTGTCCTCTGATTAGGTCCCACATTTGACCAAGGAGTGTCTGGTAGCGTTGAGATGCGGGAAAGAATGCTGTGATCTGAAGCTAGCCCTTCGGGAGGAGTTCTGCAACCTTGAAGAGGTACAAAAAGGGGCCCCTCTCCTGGTTAGATCCAATGGAAGAAGCGATGGAGGGTCGTTAACCTGGTCCACCCCGACACCTTCTGTGTCCATAGACTTCGTCTTTCTGTCTGACTTGGATAAGTTCAGCTACTGGTCACTTTCACTTGCACTTTGTATTTTAGAATATGTGCTTAGGTCAGATTTCCAAGAATGGCATTACCAGATCAGAGGGCATGAACACTTTACAGGCTGGAGTTATAGGATGCTACAACTCCCCAAAGAGCAGTGTATGGAAATGCCCTCTGTGCTACCCCCTTTTCACTATTGGGAAACTTCGTGTAAAAAGATATGTGCCTGTTTCGAAGAGAAAGAGCCGTTTCTCACTGTTGATAATAATGAGTATTTCTTTGATTGCTAGCGAAGTGGGATATTTCCCCCAAAGAATGCCACCTAATAGTGTTCTTTTTGTGTGAAAATGGTCTGTTAGCAGCCAGCTTGTCTATCCAGGGCTTACTGGTTTTCCTTGCTGATTTGTGAAAGTTCCTTTTAAAGAGTTTCTTATAGGTAAAAGGTATTTGCTTGTTTTTAAGACATTTTTGTTTTGTTATAACTTTTAATTTGGCTTATCTTTTCTGCATGCATAGAAATATAACCTTAAAAAATAATGTGCCATCATCTTTTCTGTTGTGATTTCTCCCACTTTTTGCATACACAGGAGGTCCTCCTTCCCCTCTCCCCCTCGCTTCAGAGTTTCGATCAATATTCGTTTATCTTTTCATCCACAGTCACTTTAAAGATGTTTGAGTTGTCAAGCATTGCTTTGCTAGCTCAAACCCCTTACTAGCTTACAAATAAGTTTTGGCAGAAGAATTAAGCCCATTAAAAGGATTTCAGGGTAGAATTTTTAGGGTGGTCCTTTAATCCCCAGATATTGGCAAGATGCCTTCCGAATCTTCATAGTGATGAGCAGCAAGATGGGGCATGTACTACCAGACACTACTTCTAAGGTTTCTTTGTAGAGGACAAATGATTTTATCTTTACTCTGTTCTACACCCTTGGTTTGTTTGACAGGGAATTGGATCATTGTCATTAGTTCAACTTCAGCTGTATATCAGTGTAGCAGGGCCCTGAAATTGGAAATCTTGAGAATCCCCCCTTATTTTTTATGAACACAAAAGACTTCTGCTCTGGAGTGGAGTACTTTACTGTTGCTTTTGGATAAGGGTCTGAATTGCTGGTTTATTGGCAAGCAGCTTTGTATCTTTTGGGTGTGTGTGTAGCGGGGAGGGAAGGGGAGGAGGTTTGGCTTCTTAGGAACTATTTCCAGCCCTGGCTAGTTTGGCTCAGTGAATAGAGTGTCAGCCTGCGGGCTGAAGGGTCCTGGATTCGATTCTGGTCAAGGGCACATGCCCAGGTTGCGGGCTTGATCCCCAGAAGGGGTGTGCAAGAGGCAGGTCAATGATTCTTTCTCATCATTGATGTTTCTATATCTTTCTCCCTCTCTCCCTTCCTCTCTGAAATCAATAAAAATATTTTAAAAAAGAACTACTTCCTTCAAGAAAAAACTCCCTTTTCCTCCTCCAGCAAGGATATCAGCACCCCCATTGTGAGCCACCTCGCTGTCTGTCCTCCTCAGAGGCCGGAGATCCAGGGCAGCAATTACAGAAACTGAATCCAAGAGTCCAGGACTGTAGACTGAAGCTTTTTGGAATGCCTGGTTTGAGGAAGTCTCGGATTCTCTTCTCTTTGTGACCTTGTTTGTACACAAAAACCTTAGAGACAAGATTTCTTCCTCCCTGGGAACCTCCTGCTGGTGCCAGTCAGTACGCCTCACCACTGTTGGCCACAAGGGGGAGCCCCGCCCTCCTCTTCCTTCCACTTGTGGTCCAGCGCTAACCGCCTCTCCATCCTCCTGGGGGAGCCCGAGAGGTCCCCGCAGAAGATGAGGGGACCTTCCTTCCAGGCTTTTCACCTTCAGGGAGTGGCACTGGTGTTCCCTCGTCAAACTAAGTGGTCCCTTGCTCTTCATTTGAATGCCCACTCTTTAACTCTGACCACATCCTTTAAAAGCGAGGGGACCCCTCTCTGTAGCCATTTTTTCGGTGAACTGGAGAACAGAAAGTTTAAAAAAATAGATTTTCTATTGTTTCAGAACATCAAATGGTTATCCCCCAAATCTCTCATTTCTTAAGCCTGAACTGAAGCTGTGTTAGAAGGGCTAGAAGCCAGAGCCTCAGTTTCCTCCCCAGTGTGGCCTCGTGAGGGGTGCCTGGGGCCTGGGCAGAACAATGTCTCCTCTAACTAAGCAGGCCATTTTGCCTTGCTTGGTGATGCCAAGGACAGTAGCTCTGAAAGTGAGGGGTTCCACTGTGAGAGAAGCTATTCAATATTAAGACTGGCCAACATCATTCAATGTGGCAGGCGGGAAAGAACTCAAAATAAGAGTTTTTGAAAAAGACCCTGGATATTAATATGAGCACGGCTGAGTGGGTGCAGGTATAGCAGCAGCAACAGCTTCCTGCTCTGTTTCTGATGACAAAACACTTAGGAAAGCCAAGATCGGTTTGGATCAGTGGATAGAGCGTTAGCCTGCGGACTGAAAGGTCCCAGGTTCGATTCCGGTCAAGGGCATGTACATTGGTTGCGGGCGCATCCCCAGTGGGGGACATGCAGGAGGCAGCTGATCGATGTCTCTCTCTCATCGATGTTTCTAACTTTCGATCCCTCTCCCTTCCTCTCTGTGAAAACTCAATAAAAAAAAAATATATATATATAAACACTTAGGAAAGATAAGACACTGGGAATAAAGACTGCCGGTTTGCTTTGCCTCTGACGATCCTAAACATTGTCAGAGGAGCTCATTGGCTGTGAGCAAGACACCAGTTTAAACTGAGAACACAGAAGTATTACTATTTGAGTGAAGTTGCTTGAAGACCTTATCAATGGATGGAAACAGGAAGGAGGGAATTCTGGTCAGCCCTGCAACCAAGAGTATGTTGGGGTGTGTCCCCTCCCTGCAGAGCCCCTGACTGAGAATGGGGAGAAAGCGCAGGATTGAGGGGGCAGTTCTCCTGGGAAGCTGAGCTGGAAGCCAATCCTTGGCTGCAGAGCAGGAGAGGCTTTCAGAATCTGCGGATTCTAAGCTTTTTGCTGAATCTTAAAGAACAAGCAAACAGTTCACAAAAGACCGGAAGCTTCTGTGAGTAGAGTCCTCCTACATTTGAAGTAGAATGACACAAGGATGGACTCTAGTCTGGGAAGTAGGAGAATGGTGTTTCTGTCTCAGCTCTGGCACTAACCAGAGGTCCCTTTACCTCTCTGGGGGTCTGTTTCCTCCCCAGACAGTCTTGTGCTTCCACGTGAGAGACAAGACTCAGCTTGCCAGCGTGTTTTCCCCTCCATTTCTGCTGCCAGGAAACCCAAGTCCCATTCAAAGCTGTAAGGATCTCTGCAGGACTCCTGGCTTGACATCTTGATACCATTTACCTTCCTTGTTTTGATCTTCTGTTCTTTTATGTTCCCAGATCTTAGCCTTTTATTCTTTTCCATATTGAATATTTTATTGTGCACGCCTTTTACACTGCAGCTCTAATCTTTTTGTGTAATGAGCATGATCTAAAAAATAATGGCAAAATGATGGTGGGGCGAGGGGAGTCACCTTCCAGTGGCCCTACCGGTACTGACATTCTGTGATTCTAAGGGGAAAAGTTATTTCACCTGTTAGGAAATTATCAGGTTTGCATGGAAGGGAGCTCTCCTATTGAGGGTCCTAAGACTTCAATAAATCTCTGAAGAGGGCTGGCCTGTGTGTTCTCCTACCTCCTTGGGGTGTGTCTGTAAAGGGGCTGGCATGTTGTGCTAGTTTACAGGAAGCCAGCTAGTCCGTTGGGATTTTTACATTTGCCCTGTGAGAAATCTGGTGGAGAAATGTCTGTCTGAGGCAGCTGAGGCAAGAACTCTAAGGATCTTGATGTGAGAGGTCCCAAGTCATGCTTGGATTTAGGAAAAGTGCAAAGGAATGGGCATATGTATTTTGGGGATGGGGTAGAAACTGCCAGAAGATAGTTGATGCCTCACCCATTGCATCTGTATGCTCATTTTGACTTTACTATAAAGTACCTCGTTAAGGCTTGAAATACTTTGTGAGAGCTTATATACAGATTGATCATAGCTATAAGATCATATGTATTTATTGGCATATACTCCTACTTTGAGTAAATGAAAAGCTTCAGAAACATATACAGTGGTACCTCAAGATTCGAGTTTAATTCCTTCTGTAACCTTGAGGCGTGAGAAACTATGAGACGCTCGAGTCCCGGTAAACTGGTGGGTCATGTGCAGCCGGCCGATCCACCTGATTCCTCCTATCTCAAATGTTGCTCGTATTTCAAAGCAAAAATCGCTCACTCGACGGCTCGTATCTCAAAAATCTCGTATGTTAGGGCATCGTATCTTGAGGTACCACTGTACTAAATAAATATCAATTACTAAGCAGTTATTCATTTTCAAAGTATCTTGTAACTTTACCAATGGACCCATCATGGGTTCCATTAAATGTCTGCATATGATTTCTTCTGACAAGGACTTGCCCAAAAGCACCTCTGCTCTGTAAAGCACACGAGTTACACAGAAATTCCACAGTCGATCCACTTAGATTGGGTTCTGACTTGTGCCATGAAAGCCGGTAATAAGCTGGAGGGATACGTTTCAAAATCAGTGATATAAATTTGGATAATTATTATTATTATTTTTACTCCTGAACATAAGAAGTCTCGTGACTTTCTGGAATCCATAAAAACAGAACAATTTGTTCCTCTCCTCTGTACATCAGATCCTATTTATACATGGCTGAAAATAGTCTCTGCTTTGAGTTTTTATTGGCCAGATTCTGCTGTTTTAGTTCTACCCTGATAGTGGTTTCTTTGAACAAAGTGACACCATCTCACATTTTTTTCACATTTTCAGGACACCAGCAAGGGGGCTTCTCTATACCATTTTGGGAAAAAATGAAAACTCAGAGTCAGGACCACAAGAGTTGCTTTTCTGCTCTGAGAAGAATGTGGGGACCCCATTGATCATTTCTGTGAGGGGTGGATTTACTTTGTGTAGATGTAAATTTCTGAGATCTCCGTGCTTTGTCATCACAAGAGCTCACTTTTATTCATGCATGGTGAGCACTAACATTGCCACCATTTTACAGATAAGAAAATTGAGGCTTGGAAGAAGAGGTAAATAAGTTGCCCTGGGTTTCATGTTGAATCAGCGGTGGAGCCCAGCATAGGACCAGGAGGGAGGAGTAAGGAAAGGGAGAGAGAGAGAAAGAGAAACATCAATGTGAGAGAGACACATTGATTGGCTGCCTCCCACAAGGGTCCCTATGGGCTGAGGTATCTGCAACTGAGATATATGCATTTGACAGAGAATTGAACCCGTGGTCCACAGGCCCACACTCTAACCACTGAATCAAACCAGCCAGAGCAGAACTTCCCTTCTTAACAACAGCCATGCACTACATCATAGAGTCAACAGCTGGTTTAGAGTATAAAAAAATCAAGTCTGAGATAAAGATAGAAGTATGGAAACCTAGATAAACGGCACAGGAATCTAGATCTATAACTACAGGAGAGAATTTACTTGATTTTGAGTTAAATGGGTCAAAGTCATCTGATTAGCTGGGAGGTAATTGACACCAGACTTTTCTCTCTGGGAAAACCTGGCTCAACAATAATCTCTTCTAAGTACTTTTGCTTTTTAAAATTTCAGGTGCTTTTATTTGTTTATTTATATTGACTTTGGCTATCTGTTAAGAGTTTATCTGCTTTCTATCTGGATTTATTTGTCCCATTTGGGAAAGAGAAATTTTATTTTGATGTAAAAAATTGGTAATGTTGAGTGGCCAACAAGTGTGAAGTTCAAAGGGCTGAAATAAAATATGATAAAAAGACAATGGTGAGATTAGAGGGAGTACATTAAGTAGCACTGCTCTTTCTTGCCCAGCTCTGTGGTTGAGCATTGACCTATGAACCAGAAGGTCATGATTCAATTTCTGGTCAGGGCACATGCTTGGGTTTCTAGCTTGTTCCCCAAGAGGCGGCTGACCAATGATTTTTTTCCTCTCTGAAATCAATAATTTTTTTTTAAAAGAAAGAAAGCAAAAGAGGCAGGCACATGATAAAAGCCATATATGAAAAACCCACAGCCAACATCATACTCAATGGACAAAAACCAAAATCATTTCTCCTAAGAACTGGAACAAGACAGGGATACCTGCTTTCACCACTCCTGTTCAACATAGTACTAAAAGTACTAGCCATTGTGATTAGACAAGAAAAAGAAATAAAAGGCATCCAAATTGGAAAAGAAGTAAAACTGTCCTTATTCACAGATGACATGATACTGTACATAGAAAACCTGAAAGAGTCCATAAAAAAAAACTAATAGACTTAATAAATGAATTCGGCAATGGAGCAGGATACAAAATTAACATCAAGAAATCTATGGCATTTCTATAGACCAACAGTGAACTTACAGAAAGAGAGACTAAGAAAACAATTCCATTTACCATCACACTAAAAAAAAATTAAGATACTTGGGAATAAACTTAACTAAGGAGGTAAAAGACCTCTATTCAGAGAATTACAAGACATTGAAAAAAGAGATAGAGGAACACATAAATAAGTGGAAGAGCATACAGTGTTCATGGATTGGTAGAATCAACATCATTAAAATGTCCATACTACCCAAAGCAATCTATAAATTCAATGCACTCCCCATTAAAATATCAATGGCATATTTCACAGATCTAGAAAGAACTCTCCAAAAATTCATCTGGAATAAAAAAAAGAGCCTGAATATAGCCACAGCAAACCTGAGAAAGAAGAACAAAGTAGGGAGGATCTCAATACTAGATTTCAAGCTGTATTACAAAGCCACTGTTCTCAAAACAGCCTGGTACTGGCACAAGAACAGGCATGTAGCCCAATGGAATAGAATAGAGAATCCAGATATCAACCCAAACCACTATGCTCAATTAATATTTGACAAAGGAGGCATGAACACACAATGGAGTCAAGACAGTTTCTTCAGTAAATGGTGTTGGGAAAATTGAACAGATACATGCAAAAAAATGAAACTAGCCCACCAACTTATACCATACACAAAAACAAACTCAAAATGGATATAGGACTTAAACATAAGATGGGAAACTGTAAAAATACTAGAAGAATCCACAGGCAGAGAAATCTCAGACATATACCGAAGCAATTTCTTCATCGATACCACTCCTAAGGCAATGGAAACTAAAGAGAAAATAACAAATGGGACTACATCAAAATAAAAAGCTTTTTAACAGCAAAAGAAACCATCAACAAAACAAGAAAGCTTACTTATGGGTGACTATATTTGCAAATGTTATCACTGATAAAGGTTTAATTTCCAATATCTACAGGGAACTTATACAATTTAATAAAAGGAAAATAAATGATCCAATAAAAAAAGGGTAATGGACCTAAATAGAGTCTTTTAGAAAGAAGACAGAAGTAAGTCCAAGAGACATATGAAAACATGCTCAAAGTCACTAATTATCTGAGAGATGCAAATCAAAACGACAGTGTGGTACCATCTGACACCTGTCAGAATGGCAATCATCAACAAATCAACAAATGACAAGTGTTGGTGTGGATGCGGAGAAAAAGGAACCCTCGTGCACTGCTGGTGGGAATGCAGACTGGTGCAGCCACTGTGGAGAACAGTATGGAGTTTCCTCAAAAAACTAAAAATGAAACTCCCATTTGACCCAGTAATCCCACTCCTAGGAATATATCCTAAGAAACTAGAAACACCAATCAGAAAGGATTTATGCACCCCTGTGTTCATAGCAGCACAATTTACAATGACTAAGATTTAGAAACAGCCTACGTACCCGTAAGCAGATGACTGGATCAGAAAACTATGGTACATCTACACAATGGAATTCTATGCTGCCATAAAAAAGAAGGAATTCTTACCATTTGCAGCAACCTGGATGGAACTGGAGAGCATTATGCTAAGTGAAATAAGCCAGTCAATGAAAGAAAAATACCACATGATCTCACTCATTTGTGGATAATAAAGAACATTATAAACTCATGAACAAAAAAAATAGATACAGAGGCAGTAAAGCATCAAACAAACTGTCAGATTACAGTGGGAAGATTAGGGAGCGGTGGGGGAGATAAGAGATCAACCAAAGGACTAATATGCATGCATATAAGCATAACGAATGGACGCAAGACATTGGGGGCTGAGGGTATGTATGGGAGTGGGATGGGGGGGCAATGGGAAGATATGTACACATGTAATACCTTAATTTTAAAAAATGGAAAGAAAATAAAAATAAAGAAAGGAAGCAAAAGAGGCAGGCACATGGAGACACAGTATCCCCTTTGTTACAGATAAAGTGAATCCTGGAAAGTGGGGAGGTCACAACTGGAACAAGTGGGGTTCCCAATGTGTCCCTTCTCCATCACAGTATTGGGCTGCTCTGGCCTGACCCAGGCCCTGGAGAGCATGGCACTGGGAGGAGCCTGCTCCAGGCTAAGGGGGAGGGACTGGCTCCCTCTGCCTGGGTTGTCCTTCCAAATTCTCCAGTCAGAGGAGCCACACCCTCCCTCAGGGTTTAAAGGGGGAAAGGGACTGAGTGTGGCCAGGAGTATTACCCTAAATATGGTGGAAGAAACCTCCGAAAAGGGGAGAAAGCCCTTCCCTAACAAATCAGAAGCAGAATGGAAGCCTCAGCTCTCCCTCTGCGGGAACTAATTTGATATCTGTATTTAGTGTCTATAACTATGCCAGCCGATTAGCAAATTAACTTGCTTTTGTTCTGTTTAAACTTTTAGATTCTTAGCTATCAGAACACCGTCTTCTTTGGTGGAGACTGTATATCCATGATTGATTACCTCTTTTGGCCCTGGTTTGAGCGGCTGGAAGTATATGGAATAGCTGAGTAAGACATTTGACCTCGTGGTCATGAATTCCTTGGGTCGGACTGGGCAACAGTGGTTGAAATGGTGGGTGTGCCATTTATCCTCCTTCGGACGAGTTCCACGATGCGTGTGAAATGAAATCAGGTTTTAAACTGTTTTCCTTGTTTAAAATGCATCTGTCATCTTCTGCCACTCTCTGTGAACCCAAACTTTCCCCATATTTCTGCTGTACCCCAGAGCCTCTGTCCTCACCAGCCCATCCGAACTCAGGCCAGTGGTGCAAGCAGTTGGTGAGTCTGAGTCATCGGGTTTTGGTGACTTGTCTGCAGCTCCCTCAGTGGCCCTGCTCCTGGACCTGCTGAGATAATCCTCTTAAGGATTGTCGAGAAACCCAGTGCCCACCATACACTTTACTCACATTAAGTTCTCTGAGGAATCTGCCCCAGGTAGAAATATTTAAAAAACAAACATACACGGATTTTAAAAGCAACAGATACTTGATGTTAAAACAAAGAAATGAAATGGCCATCTTGGAAGTGTAGGGATGTTCAAAGTAGAAGAAATTGCCTGGGGCGGGCCCCCCCCCGGGGGCCGGGGGGGGACTGTGTAGGGGCTCTGGGCAGAACATGTGCTTTGTTGTCACAATGCTTGGAGAAGTGCTGGCACCTGCTCTAATCCCAGCTGGTTCTACCCAGCCAGAGCTGAATGGGTGCTCTCATAATGTGTGGGCTTGACTACACCCAGGAGTCATCTGCACTCCCCGCCTCTTTGGCTGTCTCTTGAGTGAAGATCAGATAGAACATACTCATATTTTAAACTCTGCCTCAACACAAACATCATGGAGACAGAGTATTGAACCACAGATTTCCCACTCATAGGTTGTACTATCATGAACGAGCCACTGGACATATTCTGGACCTAAACTTCTGATCTTTGAAATAATGGAGCCCAATCAGCTCCATTATTTCAAAATTTAATGATTGCTTTTGACTCTTATTTTGTTTAAAGTGTTTTGGAAACGACTTGTTTTTATTTTTTCCAAACCCACTCATGAAAGATCTGAGAATGACCTGAAGAATGTCTCTTTCAGAGAGAGGGTTGTCTTCCTGTTGGTGACCAGCAAGGCATAAGCACCTTATTTCCCCAGTGCAATCATCCCACAAGTATTTTCACTATATTGCTAAAATCAGTGGCAACTTACACAATTCAAAAGCACACACAGATATTCCAAAACATCTCAGTAGTGATCCTTCAGTGAGTGATCAAGCTCAGTTGATCAGAGATAACTAAGATGGCTCTATTGCCCCCCAAACCCCCATTTTTTGGTATCTAAAGAGCGACACATGCCATTTCCCCCGATGCCTTCCTCTTCCGGTGAGCTAACACTTCTTTCCTGTCCTGCAGCTGTGTGAACCACACCCCAGCTCTTCGGATCTGGATAGAGGCCATGAAGCAGGACCCCACAGTGTGTGCTCTTCTCATAGATAAGAACATTTTCATGGGCTTCTTGAATCTCTATTTTCAGAACCACCCCGATGCCTTTGACTATGGGCTGAATTGCTGAGCCCCATGGTCCACCCCTTCACCACCCAGAATTCCTAAGCATGTCAGGACACTGTACCAGGAGTTGTTTGGGTGGGTCAATCAATATCTCTTTTTTTTTCTTTGAGGTTTCTAATAAACATGGAGACAGAAAAGGTATGCTTTCTGGGAATCACTGACTCCTCGAGCCCCTAGCTTCTAAGGATTATCTGGAAATCCAGGCCCTAGTGCACCTTTTAGGCACATCCTGGTTCCTTGGTCTTTGGCTCCAGTTTGACCTCCAGATTATTGATGCTGATGTTGATGCTGAAGGCCTACCCATCACTGGCATTTGTCACTATAGACATCCTCCACCACCTCCCCGGTGGGAAGAAAGGTAGAGAGGAAAAGGAAGAAGAAAACACTTCTCATCCAAATATTCTCCACTTGGCAAACACAAGCTGCAGCCCACGTGGGTGAGCATGAGTATCATTGTCATTCGAGTTTTGGCTGTGGGCCTGGGAGACACGGGGGGTCCCGTGACTGAAAGAATTCCAAAGCAGGAAATGAAACACCCGTTATCACCCTGGGCTAAAGACGTCAGAATTTTACCAGTGCTGTCGGGGCTCAGGATGGCTCACAAAATGTTCTATAGCCAACATCCTGCCTTAAAAAAATACCCACACCCCAAACCCAGGCCCAGGCAAAGGTCACTCTGCTGGATTTGCGTCACAGGCTCTTTCAGTTCATTGCAACAAACACCTCCCGTTGCCTGTTGTGTACCAAACCCTGGGACATCTGTGTGATAAGATGACAAAGGTGCCAAAACCGGTTTGGCTCAGTGGATAGAGCATTGGCCTGCGGACTGAAGGGTCCCAGGTTCGATTCTGATCAGGGGCGTGTACCTTGGTTGTGGGCACATCTACAGTGTGGGGTGTGCAGGAGGCAGCTGATTGATGTCTCTCTTTCATCGATATTCCTAACTCTCTATCCTTCTTCCTTCCTCTCTCTAAGAAATCAATAAAATATATTAAAAAAAAAAAAGATGGCAAAGGTGACAAGGACATGGGAGCCCCGGGTCCTGCCACTCATTGTGGTTGGGGTGTTAGGTCTAGTGTTTTGGATCTGCTTGTCATGCCGAGGGAATGCTGGTCTCAGTCTGATATGCTGGCTCAGACAGCCGAAGGTGACAGAGATAATGGCCTGATGTGCCGGCAGGTGTCTTAGGCGTGGGACGGGCCTGTCCAATGTCATCTTTTCTCAGGGTCTAGGGATCAGCCTGCGATCCGGTTAGCCTAACTTTTTCCCAGCCTCCCGCCAGGCTAAGAGGCCAGGCAGCAGCGGGAGTGATGTTGTGAATTGTCGTTGCCCACAGAGGAACTGTCTGCTGCCTCTGACTCAGCCCAAACCAGCCTCACTTCTCCCCACGGCTCAGCCTGGCCTGGCCATCTGCTGCCTCTGGTGTGTTTTGACTCATGTAAATAGTTACCAGTGTGACTCCGTGCCAGTTGGACAGAAGCAATCCTGCTTAGTGAGGTGGCCTGGTCTGCCATTGCAGGCGCCACATGACCGGGGCCATCTGCTGCACCGTCTTCTCAGGATGGGAGGCCTTGTTGCCATGACAGCCAAGCCAATGCAGAGTGACATCTTTGAGTCACATTTTCCTGGGTTCTTTGCTCGGCTTCTGTCCTTGCAGGTACAAATGCCATGGGCTGGTGAGTGTTTAGCATGGGACCAAAACTGTCAGCGCAACAGATAATGGTATGTCTCTGAGGGCCAAACCCAAAGATGTTCTCTGTTGGGGCTCCACATACTAATTTGGGAGGCTTGAAGCACCAAGAAATAAAGCATGGAGGAGAGTGCTTGTGGGAAAGGCTGCAGGCCGGCAGCCCACAGCCCAGGTTGGGATTTGAATGCCTTTCTGCCAGCTGTGAGCTCTGCATTTTGCCAGGATCACCTACACTGCCTTCCTCCTTCTCCTCCTCCTCCTCCTCCTCTTCTTCCTCCTCCTCTTCCTCTTCCTCTTCTCTCTCTCTCTCTCTCTCTCTCTCTCTCTCTCTCTTTCTCTCTCTCTCTCGCCACCCATCTGAAACTAGGATTTAGCCAAAAGAGGAAATTAATATTCCATGAAGAGCTTTTAAAAATAATTTTTTTATTGATTTCTGAGAAGTGGGAAGGAGAGAGAGACATCAGTGATGGGGGAGAATCATTGATAGGCTGCCTCCTGCATGCCCCTCACAGGGGATCGAGCCTATAACCCAGGCATGTGCCCTGACAGGGGAATGAACTGTGACCACCTGGTTCATAGGTCAACACTCAACCACTGAGCTACACCGGCCGGGCATAAGGAGCTTTTAAAATACCACTTATTTTACAGGGAGAGGGGCAGAAATGCATCAAGGTAATAAAAATACAATGAAAAAGAATAGGAGGTGTTGCTTCTGCCTCAGAGATAACCACTTATAATAATGGGTATATATCTTATAAAAGCATGTTAAATTTAAGGAATGCAGGTGAAAGCTGTCCTCTACCTTGTAGATTGGAAAAACAGAAAAATAGCTTCATCCACAGACAGCACTTGAAAGAACCCCATTGTCACCTGATCCATGACCAGAGGACACTGGGTAGAGCTGCTGTGGAGCCATCTGGACCGAGTCCAGTTACATCCTGACATGGTAGGGGTGGGAGGAGGTGGCCTGGACAGGTGGCAGTGGTGGTAGGAGAGCAGGGAGGAGATGGTACTAAATGTTACTTGAAATTCCTTCTACATTTCTCTCATCTCAGACAACAAAGTGTTAGAGCGGATTAACTGAATTACTAGGTATACTAGTAAACCATGAACATCAAGAGGAATGACCACCGCCAACCTCCATGGCCCTGAGTCCGGCTCTACTTAAGCCTTCTGCTGTCATCTCTGGGGTTGGGGGAATATATGAGCTGGCTCATCCTTCACTGGGAGACCTTGGGGTTGACCTGCAGGTTCAAACCCTGGGGGGCTGGTTTAGCACTAACATAACTTTTGGGAGAGACCCAAGGTCACTGTCAGCCTTTTGGGGTCCAACCACTGTCCCAAGAGACCCTTGGTCTAACATAGCTTAGTCCACTCTTCAGGAATAGGTGAGCAATGAAGTGGGGGAGGAGGGGCTGGGTGAGTCATCTTAGGCCAACTGGGAAGAAGCCCAGAGTTGGCTTGTGATAAGTGGCAGGAAGTGGGTCTTTGCTTTCTATTTCTAGCTTAAATAGTTTTCCTAAAAGAATCCTAAAATATCACTGATTGGTTGGGTTTAAAAAGACAGATGGGATAAAATTTTCCCTGTTCTCCGACCCCATCCATGCCCTGCCAATCTCACCTTGCACTCTGAAGACCTAGCTTTTCCCGCCAAGAAAAGTGGAAATATCTCTGGGCCTTTTTGATTATTATGTGGCTGCATTTTGTTGGGAGATAGTTTGTTGTTGACAGTTTTATTTCCAGCTTAAAGGAACACCAAAGCTATGGAAAAACGCATTTCACCTGTAGAGCAGGGGCCCCACGGGGTGCAGGAGGCAATAAGCCAGCCCTGGGCTCAGATGAATGAACACAAGCATTTGGGGATGGAATGACAATTGCATTGGATTTTCTTTGCGGGGGTTCTTCACATTTTCCCGTGCATAAGGGAGCAAAAACTATGACAACTCCCAAGCCATGCGGGGCTCAGAGCCACATCCTTTCACCTTCAGTTACCAACACCCTTCATTGTTCTCTGACTTATTTTGTGACCATTGGCCTTGTCTTCCCAATAGACTCAGTTTCTTGGGGACACAGTCCTTGTCTTAAACTATGTTCGCCACATTGGGCATGACCCAGGGTAGAACACGACCTGTATTTGGTTAAAAATACATTTTCTTCACTCTGATGTCATGATGATTGAATAAATCCCAGGCAATTGTTTATTTTTATGGCCACATAGTTGGTCGTGAATCCACCATACACAGTATATAGTTGAGTACAGAATACGTATAGAAATTACCAGGAGAGGAAGAATCCCTTAAAGCCAGCTTTATGCGCAGTGTTCACTGCAGTGTTGTTTACAATAGAAAAAAAAAAGGCAGAGGGGTACTTAAAGTGTTCCTCAGTAGAGGAATTTGGGTAAATTGGGGACCATCCATACATACAGGGAGATAGTAAGCAGCTATTTTAAGAAAATGGTAAGAGTCAAATGTTCATAAAAGATATCCAAGAAAAATTAGAATGTATGATGCAATTTATGTAAACAAGAACAAAAGGGATGTATCCACGCATATGATACCCACACAGAAAAAAATTTGGACGTATATACAAGAAGCCTCATCCTGGTTATTGCTGAGGAATGGACCAGTCAGGAGTGGGAGCTTTGATGTGTTAAATTTTTTGTCAGTGGTTGAAAATCTTTTATCATGACTGCATTGTTTTTATTTTTTTAAAAGTTAGAAAAACAAGCTATCTTTGGATGGCAATGAGAAAAGTTAACTCTAAAGAGTGCCCTCCAGGTGGTAGATGGGTCCAGGCAGGAGGGTGACGTGGGTGGGGATGAGGCGAGCTGAAGGAGTTGAAGGCACACATTTCCTTTACTGTGTGGTTCTTGGCTCTCTCTGATTTCGGTCTGCCGGCCAAACCAAACAACCTTCCAGCTCTGTCCCAGGAGTGGAAGGGACGGAGCATGAGAATGTTCTGAACCACAGCCTTCAGTGACTACAGTAAGGCCCTCTGGGACATTCACCAACTGCTGCCACAGCTACCACCAACCCCACTCTGGAAGCCAGCCACGAACCCCCATGGCACTGAACCAAGTGAGGATCATATAGCTCAGGGATTTTAGCTGGGGGGTGAATCAAGTTGCTGTCTCATTCAAAAATCCCCAATAGCTCGCCATTGTATTAAGTCCAAATCTTATTATGAAATGACTTTGTGTATCAAGTTCAAATCTACCTTAACTTAGCGTTCAGGGCTTTCTATGGTCAACCCTACTCAACATTTTTAAACCTATTTCTCAGTACAGATCAGCAGATTCCAGCTAACTTTGCTTACCACTGTGGGACTTTGGACAAGTCACTTAACCCTTCTGTGCCTCTGTTTCCTCTTTAGCAGGGTAGGGGTGGGGTAGGAGGATGGAGAAAATTTGATCCCATCTGTTTCTTTAAACAGCACCCACATCATAGGGTTGACACAGGAATTAAATAACTACATAAAGGGACACAGAAGTGTGCCTGGCACACAGTAGCTGCTGCTTATATGGTGCCTAAATCTGTTTTGCTTTCCCACCCTCACTCGTGCTCCCGGCTGATTAGAATGCTTTTCTTGGCCAGTGCTGCCCATCTTTCAGAAGCTGTATCAGGCAGCACCCTACCATGAGACCTGCCCTAATCCCTCCTGGTTATCACTGGTTCTTGAACTTCCAGAATCACCTGGGAAGTTGGCAAATGCAGATTTCTGAGCCCAACTCGTAGAGATTCCTCTCAAGTCTGTGGTGGGTGGGGGTGAGGCCACCCCAGGGGAGGCAGGCACCTCTTGGGCTTCCCCTTGGACTCCACCAGCAGCACACTGCCGTGTTTCTTACGGCGCTGTTCACGGAGAAGGATGGAAAGGCCACCTTACTGTCCTCCCAGGGCACAGGCATGGTCCTATTTATTTTTCACATTCACAATGCCTTGTATATCAGGCTCCCAATAAATGCTTGTAGACTACTGACCTGCTAGAAAGAAGTGCCCACCAACTGTTCCCTCCCCCGCTGTCTCTCTGCTATGAACGTGGGACACTGAGAAGCTGTGGTGCAGCTGATCCCAAGCAGGCCCGTTGGCTTCTTCCAACAGCTCTGTAGGGCAAGCAGGTCACGAGTTGTTTTTTTTAAAATATATTTTATTGATTTTAAAAATTTTTTTTAAAATACAGTGGTACCTCGAGATACGAGTTTAATTCGTTCCGTAACCTTGAGGCGTGGGAAACTATGAGATGCTCGAGTCGCAGTAAACTGGTGGGTCGTGTGCAATCGGCCGATCCTCGAGATTACTTGTATCTCAAATGTTGCTCGTATTTCAAAGCAAAAATAGCTCGTTTCTCAAAAATCTCATGTTAGGGCACTCGTATCTCGAGGTACCACTGTATATGTTATTGAATTTTTACAGAGAGGAAGGGAGAGAGATAGAAAATCAGAAACATCGATGAGAGAGACATCAATCAGCCGCCTCCTGCACGCCCCACAGTGGAGATGTGCCCACAAGCAAGGTTCATGCCCCCAATCGGAATCGAACCTGGGACCTTTCAGTCCGCAGGCCGATGTTCTATCCACTGAGCCAAACCGGTTCTGGCATGGCCACGAGTTTTAACTTTCCATCTGGAAGGATGTAAAATGCCTTCCTCAACTCGGGATGGCATCAGTCGCTGGAGGGAGCTTTAGAGTTAAAGCCTTACATGGGTACCATGTAGGTTCAAGGTGGGGTGTGGCCAGTTGACCAAGCTCTGCAGGTGTTTCTGGTGACCTTGATCATGAACTGCAGTGCTGGTTCCAGGTTCTCCAGCTGGGCTGTGCCTCAGCAAGGCAGAGGCCGGGCTGAGTTTTTGAGGATGTAGGATCCTTCCCAACTTAACCAACCTCTGGGCCCTGGGATGACCCTACTCACTTCAGCCTTGTCAAGAGGCTCAGCAAAACGCAGCCGCGGAGCATTCTGCCCAGCAAGCAAGCAGGTGCTGGGTAAAGCCATGAATCCTGGGGAAGGAAAAGGATTCCTTGGCAAAAGACAGCGGAGCGGTCCTCAGTGGGAAGGCCTAAGTGTCCTAAAAGGGTAAAACTCATCCATTTAAGACAATGTCCTTGAAAACCAAAAGCTTCCCATCCCCACATTTTTTTTGTACACGTCAAGCTGTGTCAAATAAGGTGTTGGGCCGAAACCGATTTGGCTCAGTGGATAGAGCGTCAGCTTGTGGACTGAAGGGACCCAGGTTCGATTCTAGTCAAGGGCATGTATCTTGGTTGCAGACACATCCACAGTAGCAGGCGTGCAAGAGGCGGCTGATCGATGTCTCTCTCTCATCGATGTTTCTAACTCTCTATCCCTCTCCCTTCCTCTCTGTAAAAAAATCAATATATTAAAAAAAAATAAGGTGTTGGGCTACACTCCACCCCGTAACCAGCTTCCAAGGCCCTTTCTGCAACTCTGCAGGCTGCCTCAAAGATGGGCTGCAAATGTTCTATTTTGCTATTTTTTTTCTTTATATATTTTTATTGATTTCAGAAAGGGAGAGGGATAGAGAGAGAGAGAAACATCAATGGTAAGAATCATTAATCAGCTGCCTCCTGAACTACTTTGGATTGAGCTTGCAAAGGGGGCTTGTGCCCTGACCAGGAATCAAACTGTGGCCTTCTGGTTCATAGGTGGATGCTCCATCACTGAGCACATGGCCAGGCTATTTTGCTATTTTTTAAAAGTTTCCTGAAAGCATAATAATTTTTTTTTTAAAAAGTGAAAGCTTCTCTTTGAAAATAGAAAACCCACCAAATTCACCCCCTTTTCCAACTCCGCCCTGGGAACCTCACAGATTTCCAGAAGTAAAAAAACAAACACTCCGACCAGTTTCTACTCCTTGCAAGAATTTAATTCTTTCATTTAATATAAATAAGGAAGCAAGAAACACCAAGAGCCTTGCTGCTTTCTGCTTCAGAAGCTGCTTTGGTGGATAAAAGATCCCTGTTTCCCCGCTGAGTTCTGTCTTCTTTGTATAAACAAGGCTTTTTTGTTTTGTTTTTTTTTCAATGAATTTTCTCTTGGAAGCAAAGGGGAAGCCAAGGGAGTGTCTGGCTTGGTCTTGGCCTCTGGGGGCTGGTTCTTGGTTGGTGGGGTCTCCTCCAAGCACAAGATAAAGATGAAGGGGCGGGGGGGGAGGCACAGGGTATAATAAATAAGGAAATTCACCCTGATTCTGGAAATGAATCCCAGTAGAATGAGGGGTGTGGGCTATTGTTGGAGACCACGTGGGCAGGTTTGGTTCCAGCCACGGTGGGCCTGGCCAGGGCAGATGCAAGCACTGCTCTGTTTAACTCCAGCTCCCACAGAAGGCTCCCACAGACTTCAATGCTCCATTGTGGCTGAGCCTCCCCTGCTCAATTAACCCTGGCAGGCAAACTGTCCACCATGAGCTCTGAGGCCAGGTGAGTGCGCTCCTGGGGTAGGGACAATATCCTTGGTGAACCCGACACCCCAGGATGCTGTCTGGGAGGCATAGCCAGCTTTCACCCTGGAGGGAGAACCAGGTGCTGGTGAAGGCACACACATTCTTGCCTCCTCCTTCGCTCCCTGCAAGGGTTAATGAGGCGATGCCAGGAGAAGAAATCCCAAAGGACCAGTGAAGCCACAAGTGGAGGAGGAACGGCCTCCCAGCCTCCTGAACCAGGCCTGCAGACAGAGGCCAGCTCCAACCGCAGCTCTGGTGTCCGCCAAGTGACCGCAGCCCCCAGAAGTGCCGAGGTTGCCTCTCTGAGGCCTGGGGCTGTGCCCGCAGTGCTGTGTATTTCCAGTCAGCCGAGCCCCTGCTGGATTCTTAGGGTGTCAGTCGTCTGTGTAGCCAGCAAGTCCCACCCAGAAAGGATATTGAGGGGGTCTTGGGCCTGGGAGCTGGGTTTCCACAGCAGCTCCTGCTCCCAGGAGGACTCAGGGCTACGGCATCCTTACCTCTCAGCTCAGCAACTTTCTCTGGACTGGGCATCAGAAGCCAGGCTGCAAGCCAGATCCCAGCACCCTGGGTGCCAGGCTGGCCTTCACCCCAGTCATCCTGTGCCCCTCTTTCTCTATCGACTTCTACCTTTAGCGCCGGCCCTCCTCCACCAGCTGTGGGGAGCACAGATAGGGGTGAGGGACCACTGAACTGGTACCTAGCTTGGTATGCGGTGACTATGGGGCAGAGAGAAGGGTGTGTACCCTGGATAAGACATGTAGCTGAAAAGTGGCAAAATGAACTTCTTTCTGCCCCCAAGTACCCACTTCTGTGCAACAGAGACATTAGCCACTCGGGGCCTTGCGTCTCTACTAGGTCTTTTCACCAAATAATATAAAAAATGGCAGCCATGGGCCGCGCAGGCCGTGGATGGAAGGCGGTGAATTCCGGTATCTGTCCCTACTAGATGCCTGGGGCCATGGGTTCCTGGAACTAGGGGTGTCCAGTCTTAACACAAACCCCATCAGCATATCCTCTGTTGATGCTTAAGTAAAGGCTGGATCTGGGATCAAAGAATTACACCCAAAGTGATGCTGCATTATCTCCCACTGCATGTCCATAGGGTGTTCCGTCCTCATCCTGGCCATTCGCAGTGACCCAAAAGCAAGCTGCAAAGGCTCATTCCCCAGCCGGTCCCGATGGCATGAAAGCAAACCGGCTTCCAGCTTGGAATTCTATTCCTTCCACAGTACAGGGCCTCCGTCAGCCTGAGCCGTGGCTCCCAACGACGCCCGCCGCTTTCCCAGGACAGGGCCTGCAGATGCCCCTTGGGAGGGTGGACAAGTGGGATGCCCTGCATCTCGGTCCCCGAGGTTCCAGCTGCTCTACAAGATGACAGTTTTGGGGGGCAGGTGAGCGTGGTCTGAGGGGATGTGGAGGGAGTACTCGCTAATGAGCGCCGGGGCGTTCTTGAGCATCTCATAGAAGGAGTCCATGGTCTCCCGGTAGAGGCTTCGCTGCAGGACGAAGGGCCGGAAGAGGTTGAGGGGCTCGGCCCTGCGCACGGCCTCAGGGAGTCCCAGGGCCTCGGGCACCTTGCGGTTGCCGACGAAGAAGTGATGGAGCTTCTTCTCGAGCAGGCTCTTCTCCAGGAAGCAGAGCAGCTCGCGTAAGCGAGCGTCCAGCTGCCCGGCCTTCCAGTCGGCGGACCGCCGGGAGAGCAGGAGGTGCAGCAGGGCCGTCTTCAGGTGGTAGTTGCCCAGCCCGCTGGGGCCGGTGAGGCGGCGCTGCTTGGACAGCAGGAAGGAGGCGATCTGCAAGCAGCTGAGGTGGCAGGCACCCTCGGGCAGTGCCTTGGATGTCATCCGGAGGAAGTGCCGCTCATAGACGGCAAAGGACAGGAGCCAGTCCGTGCTGGATGCCGGGGTCCCCCCAGAGGGCTCCCTGGGAAGGTGGGAGACCAAGTACAGGTCCGAGTCATCACACTGGATCACGGGAATCAGGTGGAAGGGCATGAACTTCCCCGAGCGGAACCGGATCTTGAGGGACCCCGGGGTGTCCAGCTGGCCAAAGGCCAGGTCGAACTCATACTTGTGGGCAATGCGGTGCCAGGCGCGGGTGAGGGCCACCTGGAACCACTTCATGACCTGCATCGTGTCCAGGTAGGGGGAGCCTCTGGCGCACAGCGGGTCTCCCACCTCGCTGGGGGGCTGCGCCCCGTTGTGTTTGCCATGGAGGAGACACAGCAGATCCTCCCCAAGCTTCGTCTTGCCACAGATACAGCCCAGCGAGTCCTCGTCCGCCCGGACCACCTTGATCTGGCCAAAGCCCTGGCGGTTTAAGGGCACCGAGCGGCTGGAGCACCAGAGCTCCGGGCGGAAGCGGTAGGGCTCAGGGGGGATGAAGGGCACGAAGAGGTGGCACAGCAGCGGCTTGTCCACCTGCCAGTTCTCGTACATGCTGCCCACGCCAATGAAGTCCTCCACCTCCATGTCCCTGTCCCGGTTGCAGAGGCTCCTCAGGGCTTCCAGCAAGTCATCGACAAAGCCTTCCACAAACTCGCGGGTGCGGGCGGCGTCAGCCGTGGCCCCCCGGATGCAGCGCTCATAGAAGTGGTCCAGTACGGCCTTGTTGGGCAGGATGAGGCCTCGGAGGGGGGCGCCGTCCAGGCCAGCCAGCTCGTCCTCGTCCCCACCCAGGCACTCGGGCGAGGGCCCGTCCAGGTGGTCCTGCCGCCACACCTCGATCACGAGGAAGAGGATCATGCAGAGGGTGCTCCACAGGTCCCAGGCCGCGCGGCTCTCATTCTGCTGCTGGGCCTCCTCGGCCACCCGCTCCAGGGCCTCCTTCTCGGCTGCCAGCTGCGCCACCTCCTCCTCCAGGCGCAGCTGCTCCAGATGGAGCTTCTCCTCCAGCACCTGCATCTTGCGGATGATCTCCTCCTCGTTCTCGGGGACCGTGGCGTTCTCCCGAGGGAACAGCAGCGGGTGGTTGATGATGGCTGTGACCACCACGAGGCACACCCGGAAGAGCCCCAGCGCCATGCTTGTAGCTTTCCTGGAAACAGAGGGAGACCGACAATCACACCGACTCCCTTCCACACCACCTCTTCCCTGGACCCTCCCCCCGACCCCTGGCCTGTTGATCTGAGAATGTCCTACGGTTCTCCCTGCACCCTCCCACCCCCACTCAGGGTTCCAGTCCAACCCGGAGGACCACCGCCCCACTGTCCCACACCAGCAAGCCTGACTGAATAGCCCACCGTGACGACTTCTGCTGTTTGCCCAGACAGTCCTCTTTCTGGTAGCAGCACCCCACTTTCCCTGGGAACCAACTCTTTACAACTCAGTCCTTAAGACTTGGGTGGGGATAAACACCCCCAGCTCCAGGGGAGCATATAACCAGGCCCAAGACTAGTCCCCACTCCCACCATGTGATTAGTTCAGGGATGAATAAGACTCCATCCAGGTCAATGGGAGACAGAGGTAGGGGAACAGGATTATGCATGCTGTTGGCTCCTGGATACCTCAAAGCAGGGTCTGCCTAAAATGCCAACATAGAGGAGAGTGGGCCCCTGGATCCAGCTATGCCTGAAGCCATTGCCTCTGGCTTATAAGTCATATATATTTACAAACTCCCCTTTATGATGAAATTGGTTTGAGCTGTTTTTCTATCACTTGAAACTCAAATAATCTTAAGTAAGATATCCCCTTCTTCCCCAAAGGAATGCAGTGTGGCAAAGCATCTTTCCTCAATGTGGTAAAGCCCAGTGGATAAGAGGGCTGGGTTCCAAAGCCAGCCCTGTCACTGATTAGCTGTGTGGCACTGGGCATGTTAACCCACTTCTCTGAGCTCGTTTCCTTATTGTACACCAGGGAAGCATAGCGCACAGAGTCACTGCACGGATGGATGTGGTGACCCATGCAAATGGCACACACAGCACAGCGAATGGTGCACACCACGTTTTCATTGATCAGCTATGCTTCTGAAGCAGTTTTGAGCCCTTATCTCTTTCCCGACTGCAAACCCTTCTGATCTGGAAGACAATCTTGGAGACACACCAATCATTGGTTTTCCTCCCATGAGTCATATTACTTGAGAAAGGGGATACTCCGTGCCTCCAGGATAAATGAATTTTTAGATCTCAAGGGACTTTGGGGGAAGGGCTAACCCTTTACCATCATTGCCATTCACACACTGCAGCTGCAATATCTCCTGGGAGTTTGTGACAAGTGCAAATCTCAGCCACACCCCAGATCTATTGAACCACAATCTGCATTTTAATCCCCATCCACATTAAAGCCTGAGAAGCATTGTCTTACAGTGGAGGCCTTACATAAGGCCTTCTTTTCTCTCAGCAGAAACCTTGGGACAAGACAATGGGCCTTTTCCACACTTGCTTGCCCAGCCATCCTTCCTGCCCAAGACCTCAGCTAAGTGACCACACGGCCAAATGAGATCCTTGCTGAACAACAAAGAGAATGCAGAGAGCCCCTCCCACCACACCCCTGGTGCGTGCCACCACATGCCGACAGAAGAAGCTTCTTCGAGGTGCCCGAGTCCATTCTCTGATCTTGAATTTGCACCCTCAAAACCACCTGTTTTGGTTTTTACCCTAATGGTGCCAAGCAGCAGGTATCTGTCACCAAGTTAAGATCCCTCTGCAATTGCTACTTGCAGTGTCAGGCTGTGAATGACCTGAGTTGCTGCCCAGATGTGACTCCACGCTGTACACAGCTGGAGGTGTCAGCAAGGAAGGAAATCGGTTGTTTCCCCTTGAGGAGGAAGTAGAGGACCGGAGAAAGTGGAGGAAGCCACAGTGGAAGGGAATAGGGGGGCAGTTAGCCAGCTTTTCTGAACCCAGACGAGGAGCAGCTTGTTAGGTCATTGAGATCAGCCCTGGTTTCCACATTAGAGAGACATCAATGGAAAGTTTTGCCAGGTGGTCCGAAGCAAAGCCAGGAGACAGGCGGATTAATGCGAATCGAGTTTGAAGATAAAGGAGTATTTATACTAGAATACCAGGCAACAACCAGTTAGATCATTTGAATTCCCCTTTAGTCATACACCTCTGGGCCCAGCAGGTCCTGACAAGTCACAGTAATAGCTCTTGGCAACTCCCAACCCAGGAGGTTGGTTTCCAGGTCAACTCAGGGTAGGATAGCATCAACTGGGGAGTGGTGCCATTGCCAAGCCCTGACTAGGAAGTCCTCTCTACCTGAAGCTTCCAGGTGTTGGTGTCTGTAGGAGGATAAAGGGCTATAAGGGTCACCTTGTCCTGGGGCAGCAAGGTTCAAAACTCCAAACCCACTGCAGCAATTGACTCTGTGTATGAGGGGGTAACATGAAGGACTATGGAGGAGAAAGACTAGGTTAGCACCCACCACGTGCACCTACTACATATGTGACCTTGGACAAATCATTCAACTTCCCAGAAACTCAGTCTCTTCATCTATCAAATGGGATATTACATCTATGGTAAAGCCTGATTGAGAGAATTCATAGAAAGCACTTAGCAACATGCTTGCCCCTGAGCAAGTTTTCTTGTAAAAGGGGAGCTGGGATGGAATGGGAAGAGCAGATGCACCTTCCTGCAGGGGTTCACAATGGAATGGGCCATAGAGACGCCCCTACAAGGAGCTCTGGCAGGATGCAGGCAGCCCTCAATAACACTGTTAAGAGTAGGGTTACACACAAGACCTGGACAGGAGCCGGTAGAAGCAGACAGGCCTGGGCTAGAACCTTGACTCTGCTCATTGCTGAGTGGTCTTGGGCAGTCACGTGGCTTCTCTGGGCCTCCACTGCAGCAGTCCTTCCTTCATCGGAGATTGAGTTAATAAACAAGAGAACGCATCTCAAGCGCTTAGCACCGGGGTCGGCAAACTGCGGCTCGAGAGCCATATGCAGGTCTTTGGCCCCTGGAGTGTGGCTCTTCCACAAAATACCACGGCGTGGGCGAGTCTATTTTGAAGAAGTAGCATTAGAAGCAGTTTAAGTTAAAAAAATTGGGCTCTCAGAAGAAATTTCCATCGTGGTACTGTTGATATTTGGCTCTGTTGACTCTCAAGGGGAGGCACCTGACAGCATCGGCTTCTCCCATCTCGGCCTCCACAGGCCTATTTTGTCACTTGTTAAGAAGCACACCAGCCCTGCCCAAGACCCAGGGCATGGAGGAATACACGCTCCAAAGTGCTCGGAAAGCACAAACACTGCCCGGGGATCGCTGTCCCTTGGCACACCATTCGGTCCACCCTGCCCTCCAGCAAAGGGGAGAAGCCTTTTGAGCCTTGGATCTAGAGTTCCCGCTGACTCACTCCTTACTTAAAACACCAACGCCCTCCCAGGGATCAGAGGGGATCCCAGCCGTCATTCCGGTCCTTGTTAACCTCCGATCAGGCTGGCTCTGCCTGCTCAGTGCCTACTAGATGGGGCTGAGTGTGAAGACTATGCTACTTCCCCCAAACCAAGTCACAGGGAACTCTGCCCTGAGGGATATGGGGACAAAAATATGAGTGGAGGGAATCTGGGCAGTTATTTTGGAGACTCTGGGGACGGGACAAGTAGCTGGGAACTTCTCACAAAACCACACACACACACACACACACTCTCTCTCTCTCTCTTTCTTCCCAAAGGACCCCTTTCCTCCAATTCAAGGATGTCCACCTCCGCCTTGGCCCAAAGCTCTAACCTTTCCTAGTATGAGGCTGCCCCACACATGTGAGCTGAGATCTCCAGTTGGTGGGTTTGGCTTTGAAAATAAACCTGGGTCACTCGGAAGGCTGGGCTATCTGCTTGCCAGGAAGCCGGCAGGAAGCCTGCTGAGTTCCTCTCCGCCCCGGCTCCTGCCCACAGAGCATGGCAGCCCATGCAGGTCACAGCTAAACTTAGCTTGGCCACGGGCCAGGGTCACGGGGCCGCAGGGGCTGGGACAGAGGTTTGCAGGTGGTTGGCCAGAACCAGTGATTTCCTCACACTGTTATTCTGAGCCTGGCCAGACCCTGAGGGAGAAATCAAAGGTGGCTTCTCCCTTTCCGGGGGTCCCTCACTCCTATGTCCCCCCAGAGCCCTAAAGCACCTCCATCATAGTTTAACCCAGTGAATGCCACTAAAAGTTGTCAGTGACATGCTTCCGTTCATCAAGCCCTTGCTGGGATGTGCTGGGCACTGTACACAGTGACCCCTGTAGCTTGCTAAGCAGTGGGTTACCCCTATTCACAGATGAGTTAGTCAAAGCCTAAGACGAGGTGCTTTTCCAGCCATACAGCTAGAAGAGGCACAGCTAGCCGAGATCCAGCTGTTCTGTCTGCCTCTACCTGCATAGCACAAGCTTTTTCCACGGTGCTAGGTTTACAGAGCACCTACTGTGCGCAAGGAACACACTGTGTGCTGAGGCTGCAGCATGATCCTTGCCAGTAAAAACACTACAGCCCATATGGGGATGCAGACAGCCACCAAATGAGTCACAGGACAGAATGAGCAGTGGAGCATAAATGGTGCGTGAGCAATAGGCTACGAAAAGGCAGAAGGAGACAGTTTTATTCCTCTTCACCCGGGACCCTTCCTTATCTGTAGATCTTCCCCGGGCCCAGCTCCTGGGGAGATGTGGGTGTGAAACCCCTCAGCTCCACATCCACCTCCCTGCCTTTTTCCAGACAGAATTCCTACGACAAACTGGGAACAGTGGGAGCCTGTGTCCAAGCCCATGATGTGTTCACTATGCCTTCTACCCTAATACGCCCACCTACCCGACCCAGGGCTGACTGACTCCAGGCTCAACAATAGGGGTGCCCAGGACCCCTTTCTCAGCTACCCAGCAGTCCTGCTGGACCAGTGGTTCTCAAAATGTGGTTCCCAGCATCACCTGGGAACTTGTTAGAAATGCAAATCATGCTTTCCGATCCACTATCTGGGGTGGAATTGCTGACAAGATGCAGATTGTCATGAAAACCCTCAGGAGGAAGACCATCACTCTCGAGGTTGAACCCTCGGATACAATAGAAAATGTAAAGGCCAAGTTCCAGGATAAGGAAAAAATTCCTCCTGATCAGCAAAGACTAATCTTTGCTAGCAAGCAACTGGAAGACGGGCGTACTTTGTCTGACTACAACATTCAAAAGGAGTCCACGCTTCATCTGGTGTTGAGACTTCGTGGTGGTGCCAAGAAAAGGAAGAAGTCTTACACCGCTCCCAAGAAGAACAAGCATAGGAGAAAGAAGGTGAAGCTGGCTGTCCTGAAATACTACAAAGTGGATGAGAAGGGCAGAATCAGTCGCCTTCGTTGAGAGTGCCCTTCAGATGAATGTGTTGCTGGGGTTTTTATGGCCAGTCACTTGGACAGACATTATTGTGGCAATGTTGTCTGACCTATTGCTTCAACAAACCAGAAGACAAGTAATTGTATTTGGGTTAATAAAAGGCACAAACTAAAAAAAAAAAGAAAGAAAGAAAAGAAAATGCGAATTGTCCGGTCAACCCTAGACTTGCTGATCAGAAATGACAGGGCTGGGCCCAGCACCTGTGTTTGCAAGCCCTCCACGTGGTTTTAATGCCCACTCAGGTCTGAGGTCACCCCTGCCCAAGCAGGGAAGGCCTCCAGGGAGGAGGTGGGCGGGATGTCTGAAGCCCAGTTTTGGAGCTCCCCGAGGCTCTGCCCCAGGCCCAGCCTTCAGATGCCATTAGCTCTGCTACTCACAACAAGGCAGCCCTGGCCCTGGCCTCATCCTCTGGGCCCAAAGGGGCAGCTGATGTGCTTTCTTACAAAAGGGAGTAAAGGAGGGGGTTGAGGGCAGGAGACAGCACTTTTCACCCCAGGGGGGATGACTTGGGTCCCTTTCTCCCTGCTTAGGTTCTGGGCCCTTGGAGAAAGAAAGGGCCAAGGGCAACCCAAATTGTTGATAAGTTTGGGCTGAAGCCCTAATGTGCGCCTGGCCTTGTGCTGGAGTTCTGCAGTTTGGGGGTAATAAAGCCACAAATTCAAGCGTCAGAATTTAGTTATACTAACCTAAGCCCTATTTCACAGATGAGAAAACCGAGGCTTGTTACAAATGGGAACTTGTCAGAAATGGGAACTACAGAGGAGATGCACTTGACTCTGAGGGCTGGTGAGTGGAGGGAGAGGTGGTCCAGGCAGGCTGGACATCACCTGTCAACCTCATAGGGCTTCCCACAGGCAGAAGTTGTGAAAGTGATGATGTTTTTCATTAACATTTAGGAAGCTAAGTACTTTGCCTGTTTTGTCATTTAATTTTTGGAATATCAGGTAGTTGCAATAGCCTTATCTCATGAAGAGACTGATAGTCAGGGTGGCTTCTGAGATTCCCTGTCCATAGTTTGTCCCCCATTTCTCTTCTCCCATAGTCATGAGTGAGCCCTACTACCCCTCCCCTCTGCCGATGGCACCGCCCAGTGGCAACCACACAGATCACCCAAGCCACTGTCCTCCAAACTCCCCAGGCCTTGGAGAAACCGGACGTGAGAAAGGACAGGTTGAATGCACAGCCCCAGTTTAACCCCGAGTCTGGGTTTGGAGTTTGGGTCCTGGGAGCAGTCTGTCTGAAGCCCTGGTGAGGCTCTCCCCTATCTGCCTCATCCCCATTCCAAGCCTCTCTCTAGCACAGCCAGGCCCCATGCTGGGGTAAGGCCAACTTCCCCACTGAGTCCAAGGGCACCATCGTTTGTCACTTTCCTGCTCTTTCCTTGTGTCAGTTCACCCACCTACAGCTCCAGGAAGGCCCAGAAGCTGCTGTGCCCCTGTCTCCCCTGGGGCAGCAGGCTCAGGGCTGGGCACAATGCAGGCACCCTGTATGTCAGTGGGAGTTGACTTATCATGAATTTGGGAAGAGACAGTTGGATGTAGGAGTGAGATGTCTCCACCAACTCCTTCCTCTTCGCCTAACTCAGGGCCAGTGGACAGATACACTCTGCACAGACGATTTGACAAGAGTAGCTCTGAATACACTGCTGCTCACCATGACCGGCTCCCACCCTTCTGGGGTGGGGATCCCTGTGGGAGGAGAAAGGCCTAGCAGATGGGCCCAGCAAGGACAAGGCCAGAGAGCCACCGTAGGAGCATCTCTGGCTGCGGTCTCCTTTCACCTGCACCCCAAATAGAGATGGAAGAGGGAGTTTGGGGTGGCACAGAGGGGCTGAGCAGCATTGGGAGTGGAGGTGGGGTCCTGGAAGGCTGTAGGCCCTGAGAGGGAGGGGCAGGCAAAAAAAGGAAGTGAGGAAATAGGAAGGAAGAGGCCCGGCACAAAATAATTGAGAAAGTGGGTAGAAAGGGTGCAGTTCTGGGCCCCTAGCACCTCCCCTTCTCAGCATCTTTGCAACCCTCCCTGCATCCCTGAAGTCACCTCCCACCTCTTCTATTAGGCAGGACCAAGCTTGGCCTCCAGCCAGGCTCAGCTTCCTCTGATCCGCCACCCTCTTGGCCGGTGCCTACCAGTTGGCCCCAGCAGCCACCCTCAGAATAATCATAACTAGCATTTATGAAGGCTGACTATGTGCCAGGCCTCTGCACAGGGCTTCCCAGGGACTAGAAACAAAGAGAAAGACACCTTGCCTTAGGGAGCACTTGATATTACAGACTATGGTCAGTGGTCCCCGGGACCCGAGAACCAGAGCCTCACTGCCCCTCCCTTACCCAGGGGAGGTCCCAGGCAGACTGAGCAGAAACCCGGGCTCAAGAGGCCCCAGGGGTCAAGATTGGGCCTTGGTGACGGCGGGGGAACAGAATAAGAGAGCGGAGAGGAGATCCCCACCCCATGCCCAGTCGAGGTGGCCATACCGGTGAGGCCATGGGAAGGTACACTCTGTGAGGGGAGCAGCCTTCTCACTAAGGCGAGCTCTGCTGGTCAGACTCGCAGAGGGGGCCTGGCCCCACCCACCAAAGCACTGAGGTTCCCCAAGGCCCACTCTCCCAAGAGGAAGGGGTTTCCAAAAAGTCACCAGGATGCCAATCCCATCCTCTGGACCGGGGTCATGCGGCTGGCCAGTCCGGGCACAGGAAGGACAGCAGCCTGGACTTCCCCGACGTGGGTGGGAGAGCCCACATCCTTCCTGTTCCAGAGGAGGTAGAGGCAGGGAAGCCATCAATCTCCCAGGAAGGACATGGTGTCCTCCTGTCCAGCCATGCTGACTCCCCACAGCAGAGGCCCTGACCCGGGGGATGTCACGGAAAATCACAGCGTCTTGGAGCAGAAAGACAGACTGACTGACTAGGCTGGGTTGTGGAAAGGGAAGAGGATAAGGGATGAGAGGGAAGTCTGCAGGCCAAGAGACAAGGAAGGGGCTCCCCGGAGCCCAGTCCCACATCCCCTTCTCCTTAAGGCACCTGGAATCCCACACTCACTGTAGTAGGTGGCATGGTGGGCCCCAAAAAGATAAACCTAAATGCAAATACCCAGATCCTGTGAATTCGACTTTATGTGGAGGAAGGGTCTTTACAGATGTAATTAAATCGAGATTCTTAAGCTGAACTCAGTCTGGATTACCCGGGTAGGCCCTAAATCCAATGACAAGTGTCCTTATAAGAAGACGGAGGGGAAAGACCAAGAGGAAAAGGCAATGGAAGACGGAGGCAGATTAGGTGGAGCATTTGCAAGGAGTGTGGTGTAGCAAGTGGCTTGACCTCAGATATCTGGCCTCCAGAACTGTGAGACGACACATTTCCGTTGTTTAAAGCCACCCAGTTTGTGGTATTTTGTCACAGCAGACCCAGGAGACTGACGCAGTTTCAAAGCTCCATGCACCCCGATCTCCCCACCTCCAGTACCCAGCCTGGAGATGCCACACCAACGGGGCTCCCGGGCCTGGCTAGCATGGACCTGTGGAATCAGCTTCTCTGAGTTGCCTCTTATCCCAATCACCACAGGCAGACTCCCCAGCTCTGGGGGGCTTCCTTCCCCACTTCAGAGGGTCCCTATTTCATCCCAACAAGACTGAGCTTTGAGCCTGATGTTCATGGCCTGGCTCCTTCCAGTCTGCCCCGGCCACTTCAGATGATCGACTGTCCCCGAACACCTCCTATCCTTCCCCACCGTTCCCTGCATCACAGCCACACCCCATGTCTGTGTGCTCAAAACCCACCAACGTCCTCACAGTGAGCCTATCTCAGAAACCATTTCCAGGAGCCTTCCTGATCTGCCCCCCACCTCTCACTCCCCCACCCACTCCCACTCCTGAGACAAACCCTTTCCTGAAAGGGACAGCAGTGGTGGAGGGAGATGAAGTATCTGTGGAGTCGCTCTGAGTGCAGGCAGCGCCCGGCCACTTGTGCAGGTGTCTCATCCCAGGTAGCTCTCCCTCCTGAGCGTCCTTTCCCAGGCAGGAGCCCAAGGCGGGGAGAGGGTGCAAAACCCTCAGGGCCACCCAAGCAGGGACAGTGCGGAGGAGCTGGAGGCCAGGCCGGGCCTGCGGCTCCAGACGCCAGGCAGTCTCCTCTTTCGCATCCCAGTCCTGCCCTTTCATCAGATGAGCTCCTGATTTCTGGCCTCCGACCACGGCTGCCTTCCCCGGGCAGGGCCAGGCACGGCTTGTGGGTCTGGCCATTCCCCAGCATGCCTGGCAGAGACCAAATGCAGGGCTGCCTGCTCGCAGCACGAGGGCATTTGCAATCCTGGGAACCCTCCAGACTCTGGGAAGGCACCAGTCTGCTCACACCCTGCATGCTGGGCACACCCACTTTCGAAAGAAAGCCTGCTTTAAGGCTCCATTCTAGGAGGAAGCGTTCCCTACGCAAGTGTGCACTGAACGGCCTCCCTGGACCCCCGATTCCCATCTGAGACTTCTAGACCTGAAACCACAGGTGCTACATGGTGAAGCAGCCCTCACACGTGTCTGGCTTCAGCTCGTATTTCTCAGTTTTCCTGTCGGTGGGCCCCATCTCACCCACAAGAGCACCTGTACATGGAGGAGGGAACATTCACACCCACCTCAGGGCAGACAAGCCAAGGCACCCCAAACCTGCCCTCTTTCTCTACTCCCCCCCGCCCCCCCATGCCCCCAAGCAGAGCAGCGAATGCTCAGGACCAGCCACACTTTGGCTGCTGGGCGAGGAGGTCAAGAACAGAAACAGGTTCCAGAAAACAGCAAACACACTGGCTTGATGGGGAGGAGACCTGGGCGGGTGGAGCAGGAACCGGAGAGTAATTCAAAGGACAACAGAGGGGACACGAAGTTCTCCCCTGGACACCGCTGCCCGCTCTCAGGAAGGGCTGGGGTAGATGGAATTAAACAGACGGCTGGTACCCACAAGCCACCTTCCTTGTTGGTGGGAACGAGGAGAGCCCAGCTCAGAAAGACAGCCTGGCCTCTCAGCATGGGGAAGGGGCCCCCAGGGATTTTCCACCGCCACAGAAAAGACAGTTCCGCCACCCACCCTCTCCACCCCAGCACCTCTTACTCACGTCCTGGCTTAGGGGGGTTCTGGCCCCCACACCGAGAAATCCTGAGCCGCTTTCCCCTCTGGCTTGGGTGGTACCTGACACAATGCCTGGGCCCCAGCTGGGCTGGGGAGAGGGGGAGATGGCGAGGAGAAAGGGAAGTGCCGTGGGCCTCCTGTGTAGGGGCGAACACACGCATACCCACTCACACACGCACATGCGCGTGCGCACACACACACACACACACACACGCACACTCATGCTCGGAGCTGCAGAGATCTAAAACCCCTTTCATCTTAATAAAGGGAAACAGCAGGAGACACAAAGGCAAGGGGGAGGCCAAGCCCGCTGTAAAAAACTTAAGAGCTTGCGGTCGGCTTCCTGGCTGGTGTTCCCGGCTGCAGGGACCTGGGCCTGAACCCCAGGGCCAGGCATCTGCCTGCCTCCCAAAGCAGGGCCGCACCCAATCCTTGTCCTTCAAGGAAAGCAGGGCCTTGACCTGAGGGTCAGGTACAGGCAGCAGAACTACCCCAGAATCATCTATGAGCTCAGAGAGACACCTCCCTGAGAATGACACCAAACAACACGGACCTACAACCACAGCGTTTTCCAGCCACGGGATAACGTGAAGGTGAGTGATACCCACCCTCTGCCCTGGCTTCTGCCGGAGGCGGCCCCTGACCCATAGTAGATGTCCTTGAACCAACGACAGGTTCTCAGGGGCGGGCAGCGAGCAGCCACCGACTCTGCCAGGTTCCCCAGGACCTATTCCTGCCCCAAGGCCAACCAGAAAGGAACAGCCCAAAGCTCCTTAGCTCAGAGGAGCTGATACCGACGCAGAGGCTTCCCTACGGTAGCCAAGGGGCCGGCTCTGGGATCAGAAGGCCTATGTTTGAACCCCCCAATTCAAGATATGAGAACGGTACCTACTTATGGCATGCAACTCCCATGGTAGTGCCAAGGAAAGGACATGGTATTGGCTATAGTCTCGGTGAGAGCGCCAGGTCTCCTTTTAATTTGTTAGATCCCGCAGGGTGCATCGTAGGTACTCCTTTGGGAAGAGGAGGGTCACCAACGTCCCTGCTGTGACTCCAAGAGAATGGGGACATGGCTAAGATGTCTCCCCCACCTCCAGGTTCTCTTTTAAAGGCCCCCGGGACTGCCACCGAGCTGGAGCAGGAAGCTCGGGACCCGGGAGACTCATAGCTCGCCACTCCAGTCTGGCAGCATCCACTCCCTTCCCCTCTGAGCTCCTAGAACAGCGGTTCTCAACCTGTGGGTCTCGACCCCTTTGGGGGTCGAACGACCCTTTCACAGGGGTCACCTAAGACCATCAGAAAATGCAGATATTTACATCATGATGCATAACAGTAGCAAAATTTCATGGTTGGGGGTCACCACCATGTGAGGAACTGTATGCAAGGGTCGCGGCCTTAGGAAGGTTGAGAACCGCTGTCCTAGAAGGACAAACCAGTGCGGTGACTGCTGCCCGACATTAAAGGTGCAAAGCACCATGCATGCTGCTGGATGAATGCGTGAATGGAGTCAGAACTAAGAAAGAACCTTACTGCCTCTACTTCCCAGAGCAAGAATCCGAAACAGGAGTAGAGTGGGAAGTCCTGGATGAAGTAACTTGTAGTGTTTTTCTCCAGGGAGGCACCCTACGGTCAGAAAGGCCAAGTGCCAACAGCGGTCAGTGCCTTGGGAAATGTGAGCCACAACCTTCCAGACGCGGCCCTGGAGACAGACCAGAGCCTGGCTGGCCTCCATGTAACTGCAGACTGACTCACCACCACGATTTACCAAGAAAATGGCCCAGGAATGAACCCCAATGTCAGTTTACCTGACCCCATCGCTGCCTCTCTCCCTGACACCCATATCCTTGAAAGGAAAGGTGAATGGGAGATGGCAGTTTGGTGAGATTCAGGTTAAACGACAGAGCAGAGAAACAATCCTAGGCACAAGGACGAGCAAGTCTCCTTTCCAGAGAAAACTCAACAATCCGCAAGACCCTGTCACCCCCAGGAAGGTTTAGTATATAACAACCCACACAGCAGATGTAAGCATTGTGCAAAATGCTTTATGTCTGTAGCAGGTACTGTCCCCATTTCACAGACAAGGAAACCAAGGAACAGAGAGGTGAGGCCACTCATTCAACATCTCAGAGCCAGGATCCGAACCCAGGACTGTCTAACTTTGAAGTGTTCAGTCTCTCCAGGTTGATGTTCAGTGACCTGGCTTGTGTGTGAAACATCAGACATGCCTATGGGCTTTCCTTTCCTGCACTGCTTAGGGAAAGGCAAGTGACAGTTTAGGTGGAATTTAGGCAGGAAGCAGGGAATGAGACTTCATGGAGAGATAACGGGAGTGTGACCTGGGACATGAAATGGCTTTGCAGCCAAAAGGATGGGGAAGCTACTTATGCAGCTTCCCTCTCCACAGTGGATTAGGGAAAGGGAGGGAGGGCTCTTCGGGCACGGGCAGTGTTTTTTGGGGTGTACCTTCAGGAAAGTGGCATGGATGCCCCGGGGGCATTCTGGAGCAGCACACAGGGGTATCAGGCATCCCCTGCTCTCCGTCCACACCCTCCACCCAGGCACACTGTGGTCCTGTCTCCTCAGTGACTCAGGAACAAAGTCTCAGTGAACAAAGGACCCTTTCATGAACTTCAGGCGGGTCCCCTGTCTGCTACTAAGAAGGCTATTGAAACGGGCTCCCAGGAGAACAGTTTGTTATGAGCACGTGGTCTTGCACTAACTAGTAAGGCCAGAATTATGGCAACGCCCTCCCTTAGGCTTGATCCAGGCTGATAGGAGGAGACTCTCCTGTATCCACTGCAAGGAGGGAAGGGCCTGGAGGGAGGAAGGAGTAGCCTAAGATGGCTTTAAAGCGAGCCCTCCTCCCAAGCAGTGAGTGTCCCAATGTGTTATTCACCTGGAAGTGAGTCATTTGAAAATTGTGGGCTTTGTATTTTTTCTAGCGGTTGCCATCTGAGGATCTCAAGTGCTCTGAATATTATCTGATGCTGGCTGCTACTGCCCCCATTAAACAGACAGGGAAACTGCGCTCCGTCAGCGAACATCACAGAGCATGTCACAGCAAGAGGGAACCTGCAGTTGGTGATCTCTGCCTGTTGCCTTCTCACCGTTGACACTTAGATTTTGTGAGATTCTGTATGCTACCTTTACGTTCACTGGGCTAGGGTGTCCAGCAGAGGCCTGAGGTGGCAGAAAGAGTCAAAGGTTATGGGAGGCGCAGACCTGGGTTTGAAGCTTTGTGACTCTGCGTAAGTAGCTTGGCCTCTCTCAGCCTGTGTCTTCACTTATAAAACTGGAATAAGACCTACCTCAAAGGGCTGTTGTGAGGAAGAGAAATAAATATATGCAAAGCCCCTACAATGGGGCTTAGCTCAGACAGAATAGGGACTTAATGGATGAAGTCCCCTCCCCCTGCTTTTTTTAAGAACAAAAGATCATGACAACTGATTTGAAGACCATATTCCTAAGCATAATTTACAAATAATATTCTGATAATGATAAAGAATTTTTATTTATAACCCTGAAAAGGTTACATTCATAAAAAATTAGGATCATTTCTTTAGCCACTGATACGCCAGAGGTCAGGGAAGCTATGTTAAAGCGTCTGAAATTATGGCCAGTTGTGTAAAGCAAAAACTTTAATTGAATACTTTCAAGTTGAAAGACAAGGAAATTCCTGTTCTGAAACCTCTTTAGAGGGAAAACTACCATATCGTCTAGGTTTTTACCTTTCTTTAAGGCAAGGAGTTCTTCCTTTTCTGCAATTCGCATTTGTTGTGTTGGCATTTAACAGTCCTTGCTTAGGAATTTCTACCTTAAGGAGAACAGGAGGCATCACCTTATGAGACACGGTGGAAACCACAAGTGAGTTTACACTCAATGCTGTCTGTCCCCAGGTTTTCCTTTTGGCAGGACACAGAAGACACCAATGGCCATCCTCTTTAACACAGGTGTGTCTCAGATCCCTCCGAATTCCTTCATGAGCTACTGGGCAGGAAGGGATTCCAAAGGTTTAACTGAACCATCAGAAATTCTAAGGGGCGTGCTAGAGGTGACCAGTGAGACCTCGCTTCTATTTCTAACCTTTGGGGCAGTGGATTCCGGACATTCCTCCTCTGTGTGCCTGTTCGATCACACAGCTACACGTGGCCACCGAATCTCTAGCAGTGTCTTGCCTATCGTAGGTTCACAATACATACTTGCCCAATCAGTGAAAGAGGTTTTCTCTCAGTCAGGCCCTATATGCCCCGTAGTAAGGACTTAAGCATCCTTGTTTCTCACTTTCTTGGCGGGTGAGGGTGAAGAAGAGGAAGCCACAGTTCTGATGTCCCCATTCCTGTTAGAAGGGAGGCCCAGAAGCCCCTGTATGGAGTTATGCTCTTTGCTCCCTGTCACAGCCCAGAGAAGAAAACAAGACTGCAGCTGTCAGCACTGTGCTCTCTTCCCTTGGGCCAAACCCAAGGCCGGAAGACCAGCCCCCAGTTGGCCCACAACCCAGATCTGGGACCTGCAGCCCCTCCCTCTTCTTGCCCATCCTCTGGGAAATATACCTGTAATGTTAGGCCTTCTGTGCTCCTGTTTCTTTCAATCAGGGTGGTTGTTTGTTCCTCCTGGTCTACCTTAAGGTGGAGGTGTTGTTGCCTTGGGCAACAGTGATGTCACCTGCAAAGTGCTTCCATTCTGCTGATGTCATGGGGTGGGCCAACCTATTTGAAGGGGGGTATGCTTTCTACTAGAAAACATCACAGGTCTCAAATTGCTGAGGGGGGTCTTGTAGACCTTTTGGGCACTCCCAAATGACCTTCTTTCTCTCCCAGAAACGTTTCTCACCCTTCTCACCTATCTGGCTGCCTGTGGCAGGCCAAGCCTCAAACCTGACCTTCCCTCTCCAGAGTTGGCTGAAAGGTCAGGACAAGTAGTTTTGCCCTCAGTTCTGAACAAACTACACACAAGGGCACTGATGATCTCCTTCTCACCATCTAGGGCAGTCTGGGTCCCTGTGACCTTGTCCTTTGCTCAGACCTCAGAGGAGGGAGCAGTGGTACTAATGGGGAAGCTAACGTCCCAATTTGGCAGAGAATGTAGATTCTCGATGGACCTCTACTGTCTTTAAGAGCTCATATGAGCCAGGGTGTCAGTCTGTGCCAGGCACTGTGCTTAGCTCTTTCCATGCATGCCCTTTGCATTTTACTGATGAGGAAACCGAGGCTTGGAAAAGTCAAAGCAGTCACCTCAACACAGAGAACACCCAACCACTGAGCAGTGGAGGCAGGATGCAACCCACGTTTGCCCTCCTCCAAGCCTGGTGGCAGCTTGCTAAAGATGGCCCACAAGGGAGCCTCAACAGAGATAAGGGAGAGCCCTTTACATTCAAAGAAGCCAACCAGGATGCCCAAGTGGCTGGGGGAGCTAACGTAATCACTTGCCTTAGGACTGCCTGGCTCCATGCTGCACAGGGGCTGCAGTTTGGTGACCAATCCTGGTCCTCCCACTTCCTGCTGCAGCAGTGCAGATTAGGGACCAGGTTCCTTTCTTTGTGGCTGGCTACCACTGACTCATCCAGGCCACCTGACTGTCCTCCTGATTTGCATACAGCATTTACCCCCCATGGCCTGAAATTCCAACCCTAAATCTGTCTAGTAGTTAAATTTATGCAAATGCAACTTGGGTGGCTGGGTGCTAAAACTTACAACGCACTAAACAAAAGAAATAAAAATTGCTCAATTACAAAAGAGAAAATGAGGAAATCCTACCAGGTAAACACTGACTTTGGGGAACTAACCAAGAAAATGCACATAGCCAGGATGACCAGAGTACACTGGTCTACCTGGCAGGCTTTTCTCCACTAGTGAGAGGTCTACAGAAGCAAACAAAGCCCCGTGTTTTTGAATATCACTTCTCAACCTCCCCTCCACACCTCCCCCCACGTTGACTCCAGCTTTGTTAAACACAAGCTGCCTTCTAATCTTTGGTTTCCCACGTGGCTTGTGCTCAGGATGCAGGGAACAGGTAGCATCCAGTTTGCATCACATCGTCTCCTTGCAAATTCATAAACTAGCATTCTGATCTGTATACTCACTTCTGGGAGCTTTCTCAAGGTGACTCAATAGCCCAAGTCCAAACCACTCTGGAAATTGGGGAGATAGGGTTTTTGAGTGGACACAACTAAGAATGGGTCTCATGATCCAGGTAAACACTACCCTTATGGGAATTTGCTGGGCTAGCCCTTCCCAGGAGACATTAAGACATCGAGAGCCTGGCTGGTGTGGCTCTAGTGTTGAGCCTTGAACTATGAATCAGGAGACAGCAAGTTCGATTCCCAGTCAGGGCATATGCCTGAGCTGTGGGCTCAATCCCCAATGTGGGGCATGCAGAAGGTAGCCAATTGATGAATCCTTCTCATCATTGATGTTTCTCTCTCTCTCTCCCTCTCCCTTCCACTCTGAAATTAATAAAAATATATTTTTTAAAAAGTCATTGAGAATTCCTTGTCTGAGAAGCCTGGTTTGTTTGAAATGCTGTCTCTCTGTCCCTCTGTATGTAGAAAAATGCTCCACTCCAGCTAATTAAGTGCTGAGGTGTACAGTGTGGAAAATAAGTGATCATAAAGACAGAGCTGTGAAGTGCAAGTTTTGGGAAAGGTTTCCTGAATCAGCTTGGGAAGGGTGTTTGCAGGTGAACAGGATCTGGAAGGGGAAGGGGTTGAGGGGAGAGGGGCGTAGAAAGTGTCAGGACAGAATGTTTAGACACTTCCCACTTGGTTCCATTCCTGGGGTAGTTCTCTGCCTAGGTGAGGGCTCCTGTATAGCTGTGGCCTTTTCCCTCTGTGCCACACCCAAGTGGCACTTACTCATCACCCTCATGCTAGGCTCCAAACTGGATTTGCCACCTCACACCGCCCAGTTAGTGAGAAGTCATCTGATGCTTGGGCCGGGTCTGCCTCTTTCTTTCTGTGCCTTTCTTCTGCCAGATGAGTTTTCTATCTTTTCCTTGGTCTGAGCTGAGAGTGGGTATTTCTCCTCTTGAAAAAGAAAGAAAAAGGCAACTGCTCTTCCTCTTCCCCCCACAAGAGACCTCAAGCAAGTGGTTTTTAAGCTGAATCTGCTTCTTGTGCTAGAAATGCTGCTCAGTGGTTGGGACTCAGCTTCCAGGTTCCTGAACACTTACCTTACTGTGCCTTAGTTTCCTCATCTATAAAATGGGGATAATAATACCTAATGTCATAGGGCTACGTGAAGTTTAAACCAGTTAATACAGGCCAGGTAGGGATTTTTTTTTTGGTGGGGAGCGGGGAGCCCAGAAAATATTAAGTCCTTAATGACTGTTGGTTATCAAGGCTGCTGTGTAAGGCTGGATAGAGGGTGTACCGCTCAAGAATACCTGGTGAGGGTAGATCCAACTCACGTGCAATTTGCCCACCTAAGTGCGGAGGCTGTGTCAAGATGAGACTCCTTTTTCTCCAGGCCACCAAGGAAACATCTTCTTGCCTATAAAGGGGGCACCTTTTCCTAATTCTCACAAAGGACGGAGCAGGCGACCAGCAGCCCGGAGGTTATTCGTATCAGCTTTCAGCATTCTCCTGGCAATGTCCTCCTCCCCAGCATGATTGGATTGGAGGAGAGTCCAAGGTGGACTGGTCTCAGCTGTACATACGGTCCTCAGCTCCCCAGCACACTGGGTGCACTTGCCCCCCGCCCCAGGACACTTCTGGGTTAAAAGCCTTGTCCCCCAAAGTCCCACAGGCTGCCCTACTACCTCATCCCCACTGAGGGGGCTCTCAGCCCCAAACACGGGGTCACAGAGGCTTAACCTCTGAAAGGACTCTCTCCTCGGTCACTGCTGATGGCCACCTGTCTCTGCTTAGTGATGGGCAGTGCATACCTACTGAGGAGCTCTAGTTGGCAGGTTCCTTCTGACTTCTGAGTAAGCTCCATTTCCTTGCTTCTCCTAACCATGAGTCTGTGAGGCCAGGCAGAACCAGTCTTTTTTCAAGTGAGAATACTTGAGATTCCTAAAAGGTCACAGCCCTGAGGCCCCAGGCCTCTTATCCTTAAGGGAACTACTGCCTCACAAGCATACCTTCCAGAACCTGCGCACCATTCCACCTTCCCCCACGGTGGACATGTACCCATTCGGCAGTGGTATCTTTCGAAAGAAGAGACATTACGAAGGGAGTTTCTGTACTCCATGGACTAGCTCTCTCTTCCTGGGCTCTGTGCCCAGGATGCTTGTCCCTGCCTCCCATCAATATGTGTACCCCTCCATCAGACAGAACCCCCCCCCCCTCCTCCACCTTCTTTCTCTTTATTGAGCCGAGGAGTTCAAAAGGGAAAAATACAAAATGAGGTTCCTCCCAGACAGTACCTTCTCAGATGGACAAGTTTGCCATAAGTTTCTCTCTGGAAGTTCCTCCCTGAACTTGCCCTTGGATAAAAAGTCCACCCACATACCCTCCTCTTTGCTTTCCTTGTGGGCACTGCAGAAGCTGAGAGCCTATTCCTGGAAAGGTGACAAGTTCTGGGATGATGGCATCTGGTTAAATTTCAGACCCTTGTCCCCTGCTGGCTCGAGCTTAAAACTGCGGCATCTAGAGGATGGCACTCGAGCAAAAGCCTTTCCATCCACCCAGGGAGAGAGAGCAGTCAGTATAACCACGTCATGGTTACCCACAAATGGAAACCAAGAGGTTCAGAAAGGCCTGGAGCGGAGCAGCAGACATGGGGAATTAGCAAACAATGGGAGCCACTTAGGCAGTGGGCTGGAAGGAGGGCTCAGAAGCACAGCTATTATGTTATCAGTAAGGAGGGGAAGGGCAGCAATTCTACAGTGTGCCATGCCATTTACCAGGGTAACCTGGACCTGGGACTGGCACAGGGCGCCAATTAGCTTTACCTGGCAGCCTCTCCAAGGCAGAACCGGTTTATTAAAGGGAAGGGCCCTTGGTCAAATCCAAAAGAGGAACAAGAAAATGGAATACAACTCAGAAACTCATTGAGATCCCAAAGACCGGGGGCCAGGCTCTGCCAAGCACCTGGTGCTCTTCTAGTTTTGAATGGATACAACTAAGAGCCAGACCCTTTGACAGGAGGCTCCTTCTCACACCAGGCAGAGGGGGAAAAGCAACGAGCTATTACTGAGAGTAAAATATTTCCCTTCCTGGGGCAGCATTTTTTTTTGTTAAGAGAAGGACCTTGCCAAGACCAGTTTGGCTCAGTGGATAGAGCGTCAGCCTGCAGACTGAAAGGTCCCAGGTTCGATTCTGGTCAAGGGCATGTACCTTGGTTGCGGGCACATCCCCAGAGGGGGGTGTGCAGGAGGCAGCTGATGGATGTTTCTCATTGATGTTTCTAGCTCTCTGTCTCTCTCCCTTCCTCTTTGTAAAAAAACCAATAAAATATGTTAAAGAGAGAGAGAGAGAGAGAGAGAGAGAGAGAGAGAGAGAGAGAGACCTTCACCAAACTGAAGCCCAGCCCCAGAGCTTCCAGGTGGCACAGAAAGGTGGAGACACTGGGAAAAGGTTGGCGATGGGATTGCGATGAAGTTATGGGTCAGGTGACCGAGACTTTGCAACCCCCGCAAGAGAAAGTTCTGTGCAGCGCGGGGTCTCCTCCACTAATCGTCTCCAAGAGGAAGCGGCGGGGGCTTGATCCCGCCCCAGAAACCTCACAGTTTCACTGCTCTGAGCGGAGAAAGAATGAGCAGGCTTCACCCCGGCTCCCCCGCCTTCCAGGAGGGGGAAGAAAGCGGGAGCGGGGCTGGCCGCTCTGTCAGCCCCAGTCCTCTGCTCGGACGGTGAAAAGTAACGGATCGGCGGGCAGGAGGAACAAAGACGTGCTCCCGCTTCGGGCGCCTGGAAGGGGAGCCGCCCGCCCGCCCGCCTCCCCGCGATGGGGGCCGTGGAGCCGAGAGTGCAGCGCGGGACCCCCGCGCAGCGCGAGGCGGACTCGGGAACCGCAGAGGACAACGCGCCCGGCTTGGCTCGGGCGCTGCACAGGGTCTGCAGAGTCAGCCGCTAACGTGGGGACCACCGCCTCGTCCCGCATGCAGCCCCCGCACCCCCGCCCCAAGACGCCATCTCGGCCGCAGCTCCTCCTCGGCCCCCCGGGGCCATCGCCTCGGTCCACTTTGCACCCACGAGGAGGGCGCAGAGCCTCGCGGCCGCCGGCACGACCTTACCTTTAGCCTCCGTCCCGCTCGCCGAGGCGGGAGGACCGCGCGGGTCCGGCTGAAGGCGGGGTCCCCGGGGCCTGGGCGCCGCGGCTCGCTGCGTAGTGCAGCCGAGGTCCGGGTGGGCGCCTAGACGCCCGGGGGGCGGAGACAGCGCGGCCTGCTCCCGCCTTCTGGCCTCCACCAACCTCGCTCTAAAGGGCTTCGCCGTTACTCATTTCCTGGCTGTCACCGAAACTTTTCCTCCCTTATAAGAACAAAACCCCCGCCTCTCCCCGCAGCCGCGGCAGCTCCTTAAGGAGGAGCGCGCGAGTTAGGGACGGCGGGCCCGGGTCCGCGCGGAGGTCTGTGCATTGACCACCCCCCCCCCAGGAACCCCAGAGGGGGCAGCAGAACGGGAGGGTGACCAGGAGGAGGGACGGGGTCTGGCCATCAGAGTAAACGGGGGGGGGGCAAGGGGGCAGGGGGGACGGGGAGCCCGGGAGGACCCCCTTAAAAATCGGTCCCGGTGGATGCTCACCTACCGTGCGTTTTCCGCCCGCCCGCTCGCGGTTTGGGAGTTGGGTTCCAGGGGCCACCTCTTTTGTCCTCTGGAGGGAAATATAAAGGCAGAAACGAGGGCCGGCCCTTTTCTCCTGTTCGGCTTGAAAGGCTTAAAATAACTCACCACATTTCGTGCTAAGCGAAGGCGTCTTGCCTGTTCTCCCGCTAGTAACTTAAGCACAAAAGGGAAGCGGGGATTTAGATGCTTTTATCTCTGCAGAGGGCGCTTTGGTTTCCAGAGTCTGGTCACAGTTGGGAAGTTCCTTAGACCTCTGTTTCAGAGGCCAGGGAACTGAGGCCACGAGGGCAGCGCCACCCTGGTGGCACTTAGCGGGTTGCCATCCATAACCTGTGATCTTCGTGACCTGCCCAGATTCCTCAGCCAGCAGAAGTGACCAGGGGAGGGCTGAGTTCATCCCACACAGTTTGCTTTGGGGGAGTCAAACATCAGCGAAGGCAGGTTGGGGATATTAGGAGAAAAGCCAAGTGATTATCGCCATTGCTACTCCCCCCAGGGTCCAGATCTCCCTCCCAGGACCCAAACATCCATCCAGTGCTCAGACCTCCCTCCCAAGACCCATACTGCCATCCAGGGCTCAGACCTACATCCCAGACCTACATGCCAGACTTTCATGCTAGGGCCCAGAAGGCCATCCTGGGGTCCAGACCTCAAATAAAGCATCCAGTCCAGTAGTAGGGATCCAGACCTCCATCCATAGTCCAGACTACCATTCCATGACCCTAAGGTCCAGCCCCTGACCAAAACCTCCACCTGGGGCTCACCATTCTATGACCCAATGCTCAAGCCCCCAGACAAAGCATCCAGCCCCAGTTCCGGGAGCCCAGACATCCATCAGTAGTGCAAACCACAAACCTTGAAACAGAGGTCAAGCACACGAGCCACACCTCCCCCCAGGGCCCAGACCTCCCTCCGGGCCCATACTTCCCTCCGTGGACCCATACCTCCATCCAGGGCTCAGGCCTACATCCGGGTCCCAGACCTTCATGGCAGGGCCCAGAAAGCCATCTCAAGTCCCAGTTCTCAACCCCAGTATCCAGTCCTTTATCGGGGTCCAGACCTCCAAGTAGTCTAGACCACCATTCCATGACCCAAAGGTCCAGTCCTTGATCGAGACCTCCACCTGGGGCCCAGACCATCTCCAGTGCCCAAACCTCCCTATAAGGACGCAGACCTCCATCCGGGTCCCAGACCTTCATGCCAGGGCCCAGAAGGCCACCCTGAGCCCAGACCTAGAATAGAACATCCAGTCTGGTAGTGGGGGCCCAGACCTCCATCTCTAGTCCAGACCACCATTCCTTGACCAAGAGGTCAAGCCAGGACCTCCCTCCTCTTGCCCCCTCGGTGCCCAGACCTCCCTTCGGGGCCCATACTTCCCTCCCAGGACTCATCCAGCCAGCCAGGGCTCAGACTTTCATCTGGGTCCCAGACCTTCATGCCAGGGCCCAGAAGGCCACTCCGAGCCCAGACCTTGAACAGAACATCCCATCTGGTAGTGGGGGCCAAGATCTCCATCCCTAGTCTACACTTCCCTCCCCTCACCCCCTGAGTGCCCAGACCTCCCTTTAGGAGCCATACCTCCCTCCCAGGACCCATCCATCCATCCGGGACTCAGACTTACATCTGGGTCCCATACCTTCATGTCAGGGCCCTGTACTTTAATGGGGTCCAGACCTTCACAGTAGTCTAGGCCACCATTCCATGACCCAGACAGAGGTCGAGCCCCTGACAGAGACTTCCACCCAGGGCCCAGACGGCCCTCCAGTGCCCAGACCTCTGTCCCAGGACCCAGACCTCCATCTGGGGCTCAGAGCTCCATCTGGGTCCCGGACCATCATGCCAGGGGTCTGAAGGCCAATCCAGGCCCCAGTCCTCAAACCCAGTATCCAATCTTTTTTCGGGGTCCAGATCCACAGTAGTCCTGACCACCATTCCGTGATCCAGAGGTCCAGCCCCTGACCCAGATAGGGTGAGAAGGAAAAAATTTAAAAATAGACTCCCTGTTTATTCCAGCAACATGGCCACTCGCCTGATCCAAGATGGCGGCATAGGTAAACACCTACACTGCTGCCTCTTACAACAATTTCAAAACTACAACTAAAAGACAGAATGGACATCATCCAGAACCACAGGAAAGCTGGCAGAGTGGAAATTCTACAACTAGAGGGAAAGAGAGGGGCTCACGGAGACCCAGAGGAGCTGCAAAAAGCTAAGGTATGGAGACGCGCGTGCGGAAAAAGAGAGTGATGGTGAACCTGGCTGGCTTTCTCTGGCGGGAGGGAGATGGAGACTCTCAAAGGCATTGAACTCCTTATCCTACGACACTAAACCTCTGACCCAGCCGAAACTCATTCGGGGGGGTTTGGACTGTGAAGTGGGAGAAGTGCACGGAAATTTAGGGGAGTCGCAAAAGAGCAGAAGTCTGATGGCGCGCATGGCACTGCACCGCAGAGGACAGACTGCTGATTGTGCCACTGGCTTTCGCGAGAGGGCGGGAGACAGACCCTCCCAACTGTGCCACTTCTAACTTCACTAAACCCCAGTTTCGGGTGAAACCCTGGGGACCTAGACTCATGTGGTCCCGGAGCACAGGGGAGCCGGAAAGGCAGCGGTATAGAGGCACTGTGAGAGAGTGCGTGCGCGTGCACAGGGACTGCTCCAGCGATTACTCAGTCACGTGAGACTCAGGGGCCGTGGAGGGCGGGGCTGACTGGAAGGCAAGGTGGTCCCTTAAGCCCTGAGACTCCACCCCTCCCAAGCTCAACAGAGGCTTCTGCGGCTTTGCACGTCTGGTATCATAAGGCTGAATCCAACACAGAAGTTTCCCCGGCATAGGGAAAATGCCGAGACAAGGGAAGGGATCACAAACAAAAGAAATGGAGGAAAAAAAAACGACTGGATATAGAGTTCAAAATCACACTTATAAGGTTTTTCAAGAATATGCTAGAAAAGATGGATAAATTTATCAAGTCTTAAGAGGAGATGCAAAAGGACCAACCAGAGATGCAAAAGATTCAACTAGAGATGATAAAGGACAAAATAGAAATTAAACATATACTGACTGAACTAAAAATATTATACAGAGACCTAACAGCAGACTAGCGGCAAAAATAGACTCCCTGGCCCCTGCCCTGGGTTACTCTTGTTTTCCAGCTTCTGCCGCTGCTTACAGCTCCTTCTGCTGCTCCTTACATCAGGCGCAGTGATGGCAGTTTTGGGACCTGCGTTTGAGGGTTGGTGGCGGGGAGGAGAGGTAATCTGAGGAAATTACAAAATGTCTGCAAGTTGATGAGTGGAAGATGGGGACATAAACTGAGCGTCACTATGCTAACTTGTAATCCTGGGGTAAGAGTTAGGGTTATGGATGCTGGAAGGCCAAAGCGAGTGCTGGGGTGCCCTCTGGGACTGTCATCAGCAAGTTCCAACCAGCTGTGCATATTTATTTACATAAGGAACGCTGATTAGATTTGCTTTTCTTTTCAACCTGATGGTATCCCTCCATGTGGCTTCCCTCTGCTCTCAGCGTAAGGACCACTGTTTGAACCTGGCACATGGGCCATTTATGAACTGGCGTCTACTTATCTCCCAACCTCATATCTCAGTTCACGTTCCACACCAAACTCCTGGCAGTTCTTGGAACGTGTGCTTCTCGGAACGTGATGCTTGGTTTGTCCCCACCCACCTTGGGTATGCACATGTGCTCTATCTTCTGCCGCAACCTTCACCCCGCCTCTTCCTCCATCCTGTCACCCTCAATGCACATTATTCCTCCCTCCATCTCCCCCCCATTGCTGCATATGTATTCAGATAGTCAGATTGGGTGATTTTTTTTTTAGGGAGTCTTCCTTGAACACCCACACCTGGATTAGACACCCCCTCCACCCCACAATGTAGTTTCCATAGCACTTCGTGATTGCTCTAGAAAAGGTGTTTTTTTTTTTTTTTTTAAGAAACAGGAGAGTACAAAGGATTCAGTTTCTGGGAACACGAGTGACCAAAAAGTCTGGTAACCTCTACTTCAAACACAGAAGTGCTGAAAAAAGTCAAATCAACAGTTGGAAGGGAGAGAGGGGAAATCTCTAGGTCTGCAATAGGAGGAGGGACCCCTCAGGCACATAGGGGTATTTGACAGGCATATAAGCCCAAATGGCTAAGGGCTGGGAGGTAAATACCCATGCAAGCCTTGTGTTCTAGAAAGGTAGAGATCTGGACTTGAGAACACCACTTAAATGGGGGACACTGGAAAGACTCTTAGTGACTGGAGGGCAGAAAAATACCAAGAATCCTCCCACTGGTCCAAGGCCACAATGAGGAAGTTTGTGGTTTGTCTGGGGCTCTGAATGAATTTTTAAAAATGACTGCTAGCGAAACTGAAACCAGAGTTTGCCTATGCCATTCATTGGTGTGAGGTTCCGGTTTCCATTACCCATGTGCTGAAGGAATTCTGAAGTCAACACAGAATATAAAAGCTGGTTCCAAAGTGACCCCTTGGTCCTGTCAGAAGCAAATGCAAAGTCAGTTATTTATTCTGATCTTCCTCAGAATGAAGAACTCCCTTGGACGATGAGTTTATAATAAGAAATTAGAAACCAAAGTAGGAAATGAACTACATGAGGGATGGATCAATAAAGAGGAGAATTAGTCCTTTAAGAACGTGAGACAATGGAACAATTTGCAAGAGACAATAGAATAGTTATGTTCAAAATAATTACAGAGTCAAAATGATAGAACATAACACTATGAAAAAAGAATAAGCAAATTTCAGAAAGCACAAATAAAACATATAGAAATAAATATTTAGTCATTTAGATTTTCAAACCTCAATGGTTGGAATTTTTTCCCCATTAAGTCAGTAATAACATATCAATAGAAATAACTCATTAAAAAGGGGAAAGATTAAGAAAATACTAATCTCATTTAAAAATACTGTTTTAGAAACCTTAAATAAAATATTAACACAGAATCCCAGCAGCACATGAAAAGAATATTACATCATGAATAGATAAAAAAGGAAAAATGGAAAGATCATCACCATAGATGCTGAAAAGCCATTAGATAAATTTGGCACCCAAATGTAAATAAACACTTTTATAGCATGATAAAAATGAGAGATGAAGTCCACTCCCAACGCCAATATCATGCTTAATGGGGAAACAATAGAAACCTTCATGTTAAAGTCAGTGCAAGATAAAGAATTCTTCTTTTACCCCCCCCCCCGCCTCTTTGTTTAACTTGTCAATTAGGAATGTGTTTGATAGCAAGTAATAGAATATCTGACTATAATTTTATGTGTCTAGGACTAGACAAACCATCAGGGCTTTATTTTTAGGTCTGCAGACAGGTAGATGCAATTGGCTCATTGATTTGATAGTTTGGGGACTAGTCAAAGTTATGTACATTTGCTATTTTAATATAGTATACTGCAAAATTGTCCTCTAAAGGTGTTTCACCGATTTTGACTCACCAATTAAATATAAGAATGCCTGTTTCTCTAAATCTTTTTCAGCATTGGCTAGTTCCTGATTTTAATTAGTTTGCTTTTTTTATAGGTTAAAAAAAAAAAGAGGTATCTCAATGTCTTAATTTGCATTTCTTTAATGATAAGTGAGGCAAAATGGAACATTTTATTTAATGGAACTTTTCTGTTTGTAAATAGTCATAAATTCACCTAATTTCCTGTTGGCTTGTTTTTCATGATCTTAGGTGCTAGTTATGACTTCAAATTCCACAGTGAGAGGTGAGTTGTGATAAACACTGGACCAACCATGGGCAGCTACACACTGTACTTCACCATTGGGAACATTGGCAATAAAAACAAAAGAACAGACATGGGGACAGATTTCCTGTTCACCCCCAGCTGTGGTTATCCCGGTGAATGGAATAAAATACATGACAATGGGAGAGACAGGAAGCCAGTGTTGGTTATGAAGGGTCTGATGGATGGAAAAAAAGAACATTTTCCTTGATTTGGCCAATTTCTCACCATCATGAATTCACCTTTGCATGCAATTTTGAGAGATAATAACAAGTTGGCTTGCAGGATATATCACTGGAACAGACTGCTTGGCTGAGACCTCAGAGGTGTCAGTGGAACAGGATGAATGGTTTGCCATTGGCTATTTCTTTACTCAAAGTCTGTCCTGGGAACTCCTCCACCTCCTCTAGGCGTGTTGGAGCCAGTAGGGCCTTTAGAGATTATTTACCCACATAAATGAAGCCCAGAGAAGTTAGGTCACATATAAAGGTCACCCTTTTGCTTAGAGACAACGTAATAATAGCTAAAACTTACACTAGGTGCTAGGCATTACTCTAAGCACTTTACAAATAACAACAACTCATTTAATTATCATAATAACTGCATCCAGTAGGTATCATTAGCATTCCCATTTACAGATGAAGAAATGAGGCCTAAAGAGCCTAAGTAGCTTACCCAAGGACACACAGCAAGTAAGTGGCAGAGTTAGGATTTAAACCAGAAACTTGGCTCCAGAATCTTGTCCTTAACTATGATTCTATATGATGTTCATAGTAAATGTCCTTCAATTGTACAGTACTGAATTTCCCCCCAAATGAGATTGCAATAGAATATTTTTCAAACTACATTTTACCTTAGAACCCAGTATATTTACACATAAGTGTGTTATAATAGAAAGTTTCTTTAAAAATAATCCTTAGGTTTACTATTTGTGATATACCCTTGAATATTCCCTCTTTTTCTATTCCATCTCTTACCCCTTTTTCAGAAAAATTACAGGTTACTATGTACTGAATCATGATCTACGGTTTGAAAAAATTGCTCCTTTAAATCAATCTTGTTGCTCACAGTTCTGATACGACATGATAACTCTTAGTGGTTTATACTTGTTCAGTTTCCATCCATATATCGCTTGGAGTAGGAAAGACGCTCAGGTAATTTCTATCAAGCTTATTTCTGGTCAGTAGGTATTTATTGCTCTCCCAGTAATGTTAATGTCTAAAGATGAGACACAGGGGCTTTAAAACAAATCGCCATACTGTAATTTTAGGAAAACCTTCATCCATGTATCTAGTCATTCCATAAATATTTGAGCACACTATGGCCAGTGGGCCAACTCCAGAGCAACACCTGTTTCTGTAAATAAAGTTTTACTGAGTCACAGCCACGCCCATTCATTTAAGTATTGTGGGTGGCTGCTTTTGTGCTATGATGGCCGAGTGGAGTAGCTGCTACAGAGACCATGTGCCACATGAAGTCAAAATATCTCTTCATCTGGTCCTATACAGGAAGAGTTCGCAGACTCTGTCTGGTATTAGATTCTAAAATATCATGGCATTTTAGACAGGTCTCTGCCATCCTGTAGATTTGAAGTATCCTGCTTAGCTTAAATTGGATTTCAAACTCCTTGGGGAAGTGCAGGTTGGGATTCATCCAGGCTTTTTGCTTCCCTTGAATTGCCTCGGAGAACACCTGTTCACAGTAGGTGCTCAGCAGGCATTCTCTGCTGCTGAAATTATTCAGTAGATCTGGCAGCAGATATTGGAAAGAAAGCAACCTATTCCTTTAACATAGCAAAGAGTTTCATTTTATAGATGTCTATCTTTGCTGCAATGAGAAGGAGGGCATCAACTTGAGTATCTACGGGGCATTTGGCCCTATGGATTTAAAAAAAAACAAAACTTGGTTGGTTGTCATTTGCATCAGGATGGGAAGAGAAATGAGATAAATGCATTTAATTGTAATTCTTAGTACTTCTGCTTGGGGACCTAGTGTGTGTACTTGGAGGTGATTCTATTCAGCTAAGTTAGAATCTTAAATATTTGTGTTCCAATAGCTTTTAACTTCCCTCAATCACTACTGATTCCCAGGAGTAGTTGCTGATTGTCTGAGTGTATAAGCTAATTTCATCCTTCTTTCTTCTTTTCTTCCTTCCTTTTCTTCCTTCTTTTCTCCAGCAAACTTTCTATTTCACATGTCTCTTATGTATCAGCACCACAGATATATTACAAAAATCACTGGTCCTCCCAGTCATTTGGGAAAGACATTAAACATAAACATGTGATTAAAATAGTCTAGTGACAGAAGGAGAATTAAGTTTTCTAGCAACTCAGAGGAGTGCCAAACTAGGAAAGACTTCCTGGAGGAAGTGACACTGAGCTGAGTCTTGAAAAACTTACTGGATAAAGCAGGACATTTCAGACAAGGGACCTGCATAGGTAAAGTCTAGAGCAGTGGTTCTCAACCTGTGGGTCGCGACTCCTTTGGGGGTCGAACGACCCTTTCATAGGGGTTGCCTAAGACCATCGGAAAATGCAGATATTTACATCACGATGCATAACAGTAGCAAAATTTCATGGTTGGGGGTCACCACCACATGAGGAACTGTATCCAAGGGTCGTGGCCTTAGGAAGGTTGAGAAACACTGGTCTAGAGGTATTTGAAAATGTATTGTGTGTGGTGTTTTTTTTTTGTTGTTGTTTTCAAGAGATAGTAGAAATAAAAGCATTGACCCGTACTGCAAGGGATGGGTGATCTGGTTTTGAAAAAAAATCTATCTATTTATTAATTAATTTACTTACTTATTCACTCACTTATTCAATTTATTTGGGGTGGGAACAGGATATGTGGAGCCAATCTGGCTAGCAAGTCATCACTAGTTGTAGGTAGGACATCAAACTCTGACCTTGGCCTCTTGGGCAAGAAGCACCAACTGACAGAGCTAGCCTAGTCACACTCAAAAGTAACCTGCCTGGGAGAAGTGCAGTTGCTGTTAAGCCAATAAAATTCCAGGCAGGTAAGATGACTGGGTGGCTGTGACACTGTCGTCTCCTTCTCCTGGTAAAACTGATCTGTGGTGGCAGATCGCCGGCTGCTTCATCCTCATGCCCGACCTTTCAATCTTCCTAATAAATCTGCCCGAGCTTTGTTGCCTCCTCTGGTATCAAGAGAGGAGTTTGTATGAAGACCCGTTGGGAACCCATGTCAAATGCTCCACAAATGTTCTGTTAAGTTACCTCTGCAGCAGGCTGGAAAGGGCTGAGATTAAAGAAATAAAATATGGTCCAAATCGTTTTGAAAGCACTAGCCAGCTGGGACTCTGCTCTGTCATCTCAGGTGAGCATGGGGCTCAGCTGATAAATGATAACAATTTTCTGCAACACGTGGGCTTTTAATCTTCCCGGCAGACTGGAGGAGAAATGTGAGATATGATGGCCCGAGCAGTTTTTGCCAGGTTGTTGGGGGCAGACTAGGCAGGTTTTAGATTTCATGGATTCTAATGTGGGAGCCTCTTTCCACATCCCGCGTGGTTCAGGGTTCCCGGTTCAGGGTTCAGGGTTCGGGTTCTGAAGGAGGCTGCAGGCAAATGAAATGAGAGACTAGAAAACATTAATTTGGCGATAATGGGGGGCCAGGCAGGAGCCTTCCTCTAGTGCAGTGGTTCTTAACCACTGCTCTAGTGGAAAGGACTGCCACTTGCTCTGGCCTTTTCCTCCCTTTTATTAAGGCTTTTGGGCACACCCCTAGCCTTTAGGCGGAAAATAACAAAACAGAAATTAACATGAAACAAATAGATAGAGGCTGCTTCAGCTAACAATGTTTTCATCTAAACCAGTGGTTCTCAAACTTCCTAAGGCCTTGACCCTTGCATACAGTTCCTCATGTGGTAGTGACCCCCAACCATGAAATTTTGCTACTGTTATGCATCGTGATGTAAATATCTGCATTTTCCGATGGTCTTAGGTGACCCCTTGTGAAAGGGTCGTTCGACCCACAGGTTGAGAACCGCTGATCTAAACAGTGAGTAATTAGCTCTGACCTTTCAGAGCAGTTAAGGTTGATCAGCCTTCTGGTCTCCTGTTTACATCCATTTAGTAGGAACAATTTTTGGTTTCTGACATTCTAAATCCAGAGATTTCACAAGAATGACTGTATGAATAAGACCTAGGTTGGTCAAGGCACTGGGGCTTTATTTTGGCGCGGGGGCAAGTATAAGCAATGGGAACTCCTTTCATCTAGATGCAACAAATAAAGTGACTTTGTTAGGAAGATGCAGAGGATCTAGCAGACCCCAAGAAAGCAGGTGTTGCTGGGTCTCCTCAGGCTCTGTAACAAGAAGTGGAAGGAGCACCAATAGCCAAGGAAACCCTCTGGCCCTCAACTATGCTTTTTTCTCGTGGGCCTGTGGTTCCCCTCTCCCAGTTCATTAGCTTTATTCTTCCCTCTCTGCAGCCTACCTTTCTCTGCCTCTCTGGGTTTCTCCTATACTCACTTCCAGGCCCCAGCACTGAATGGCTTGCAAGGCTTGGTTCCAACTATAAATCCCCAGGAAAAATGATAGAATTGGCCTTAGGTGGGTTAGATGTCCACTCCTGACCCTGCTAGCTATGACCCTTTGGGGCAGGGAGAGCCAATTAGAACATTTTGCCTTTAGGGAGAAACATATTTCTGGGTGGGAGTTACTAGTCTCACTAATAACATTATCCTTACCAGTTTCACTAGAGGATTGTGGGATATGTAGGATTCCCCCACCATTGCTTCCAGGACCTCTGTGATCCATTAGAGGAGTAGCTTCTTTTTAAGGCCCAGTTGCTTTGCATTGCAGGCTGGGGATTTCCATGTAGGTGTGCATATTAGCGTTTCACTTTCTGTCCTCCCTGGGTGCTGTTGAAGAGGTGAGCACTGTGTACATAACGCTGTTCCTTTTAGACGCCCTAGGAGGGTGCTAGAGGAGGCACTTATATCTAGGTTTAAAAAAGGGGGTTTGCAGAGGAAGTGCAGCTCATGATCACATATTCAATTATCTGGCCGAGTGAGTGAATGTGTTCATGGCTGTCCCTGGCCTCTGAGTTTGCAGCTGCTTGTCTGCTAGCCTTCCAAAGTTCCACTGTTCACCTACAACTCTTGTCAACATTAGTGCCCACTAGCCCCTGATAGGGACCTCTACCTGCCTCCCCATTGCAGGATTTTTTGCATGTTTGCCTTGGTATCTACCCAATGCTATTTCCCATACTTGGAATTTCTTCTATGTTCTTCCATGTCTATAATTCAAACGTAGCATTTAGAGTCAAGTACAAGAGCTATGTCTGCCATGTACCTTTCCCTAAGAATGCCATCCTTCCCTGGATATTCCTTATTCAACAGTCATTCACTTACTCGTTACATACTGAAAGGTGTGATGGTCATTTATATTAGTTTGCTGGGGCTGCCATAATAGGGACCTACAGACTGGGTGGCTTGAACAACATAAGTTTATTTGCTCACAGTTCTGAGCCTGGAAGTCGAAGATCAAGGTGTCGGGTTTCTCCAGTGGCCTCTCTGCCTGGCTTGTAGATGGCCTCTTTCTCATTGTGTCATTCCTCTGTGTCTGTACTTCGCTGGTGTCTCTTTGTGTGTCTAAATGTCCTCTTCTTACATCAGTCAGATTGGATTAGGAACCACCCAAATGGCCTCATTTTAACGTAATCACTTCTTTAAAGACCCTATCTTGAAACAGTCACATTCTGATGTACTTGGGGAAATGGTGGGGGTGGTGGGGGAGGGGAAGAGGTGGGGGTTAAGGCTTCAACATATGAATTTTGGGGGGATGCCATTCAGCCCATAATACCAGTGGAGACAGGGCTGAACAAGACACATGTGATCTTTGTCTTCTTGTCGTTTGACAGCCTGGTAGAGAAGACAGATATTAAACCACCATTCCCATGAGTACATAATTCATTACCATTGTGGGATGGTTGAATGGAACACATGGTACTTGAAAAGACAGTCTGGTGTTGGGAAAGGCCTCCCTGAGAAAGTGATATTTGTAGGAAGGATGCATAGGCATCAGCCAGGTGAGGAGGGAGGGTTGAGTATTCTAGACAGAGAGCTGAGCGTTTGTGAATTTCAAGTAGTGAGAAAGAAGAGGACATAGGAGGAATTGAGGAATTCAACGTGACAAGGAGCGGTAGGAAGGCACCCGCAGGTCACAGGGGTCAGATTACATTGGCTAGTATGTCTTGACATCTTCATTTCAGTGCTTATTGCATCCTGCCTTAGACTGTTTTGAAATCTTTTTGTGTGTGAGAAAGATGGCATGTATGTTTGGCTTCTCCTCATGCTCCTTTAGGGAGAAGAGCCTTTCTACTCCTTCATAACCTGCACAGTGTGCAGCATAGGCCTGGGAACATAGTAGGTGCTCAGTAAGTAAGTTCAGTGGTTGTAATGAGAAATGAAATTGCTAGAAGCACTGTTTATTTGTCTAATTGAGGGGCTAACACCATCTTGGTGGTTGAGCTATTCCTAGAGGCTCTAAAAGGTGAGGACTTTTGGGACTATGATGCCACCTAGTGTTCCTTTGTATTACAACAACGAAGGGGAGCAGGTGGGAGAGTTTTTCAGTAATCTGAAAAATCAGAAGCGAAGTGTTTCCTCTCATCAGCATATATTAATTTGTCCAACCACCCATGCTCTCATCTGTTCATTCATCCACATTTTTGTCTACATGCATAGCCTTCCTGTGAGTTGAACATGTCTCCTTCAATCTCCTGTGGTTCCCTGATTTCCCATGCTTGAGTAAGTATTTCTTTCCTCACCTTATAAGCAATGCTCTCAAGTATCAGCGTCTTGATTTTCTGAGCACCTGTGTGCTCTCTGTTGACATGACATGTTCTAAACGATATCTTCACATTGTGCTAGGATTTCAGACTTCTCTTTCTTCCTTTCCCCCAGTGGAAAGGGAAGTGACTCTTCCTTAGTCACCTCTGTGGTTTCTGTGCCTGCTAGGTAACAGGTACTTAAAAAGAGTGTTTTCTGGATTGGATTACGGTTGCCTCGGCAGGCCACCTGCTTGTGCAATGGTCCTTTAAGAAATAACTAGGAAACCAGAAGACACAGAGCCCCACAATAGTATAATAAATGGATGGCTAGGTCACTCTGATGTTATAACCCTTTAGGAATGTTATAGAGTCCCTCTAGATTATGGTGGTCCCACAGCTGGCCGTCCCAATGTGTTGTCAGGTTTCCTGTAAACATACAAGTAACCCGAGACCTGATACCTGCCTACCTCCACCTCATTTCTATTAGCGTGGCTTACAGTTTGGTTCAGCCTGCTTCTTCAGCTTCATTTGATACCTTTCCCATCTCCTCCATGCACAAGATGCTTCAGCCATATTTTGTTCTGTTTGTTCACCAGATAAGCAGTCTCAGTTCATGAATAAGATATCATTGTATACATGTTAATTTTTCCAACATTAAGTAATAAATTCAATGATTTCCAAATAAAATTTCTCATGAGGAACTTGAACAACATAAAAAAAAATGATATGGGATGGTAAAGGTTCATGAACAGCTAATGTAATTTTGACCAAAGAAGTAAGAATGAGGGGTTTGCCCTTTAATCATGACAACTAGCTACAAAACCCTGGTACTGACAGAGGAACAAACCAGAGATCTTAGGACAGACCCATGTATACTTAGGAACCAAGATGTTGAAAAATTGTCTCGCTCCATTGAGAAAAATAAAATCAAATCCTTGTCTCACACATATATAAAGATGAACCCTAGATGGATTAGAGAACTGAATATGAAAAAGTAAAACTATGAAGCTAATAGAAGAAAATGACAGAGAATATTTTGATGACCTTAAAGGTATTTTTAAATTACACTGAAAAAGCATATCCTCTATAATAAAAGCCTAATATGCAAATTGTCCCCTCCACCAGGTGTTTGACTGGGAGCTCGACCAGGGAGCAGGGCTGCCGGCCAACTGCCCACGGCCCCTCCCTCCCAACCCAGGGCTGGCGGCAGCAGGCAGCAAGGGAAGGGAGGTCCCAGCTGCCAACTGGCAGCTGCTAGGGACCTTACCTGTGCATGAATTTTGTGCACTGGACCTCTAGTAAAAATTAAAAAATATTAAAAAAGAGTTACAAAATTAAGGATCATTGTTCTACAAAGGACATCACAGACAAAATGTCCAGTCTTTGAAAGCAGATTAATGTCCAGACTTTACAAAGGCCTCTGGCAAATCAAAAAGAAAAAGACCAATAGCAAAACAGGCAAAGGCTATAAATAGACAGTTTACAAAAAGGGAATCCCAAGTGGCTTATGCATATATATAAAGAAACTAGAGGCCCGGTGCACGAGATTCATGCACTCAGAGGGGGTCCCTTAGCCCAGCATGTGCCCTCTAGCAGTCCGGGAGTCCTTGGGGGATGTCCGACTGATGACTTAGGCCTGCTCGCCACCTGTGACCCATGATCCATGAGCCTGGCTTCTGGCTGAGCGATGCTCCCGTGTTCTTCTCCCTGGTGGTCAGTGTGCGTCATAGTGACCAGTTGTTCCACCGTTCAGTCTATTTACATCTTACCCTTTTATTATATAGGATGCTCAATATCACTGGTAGTTAGAGAAATGCTAATTAAAAATGTGTTGATGCTCTTCAATATTGATAGAAAAATTTAAAAATTGGCTAATTAGATGAGTAAGGCACTTAGAATAATATCTGGCACTCAGTCAATACTATATGAATTTTTAAATAAGTAACTACCACATGCTGGCAAGGGAGTGGAGGACAGAAACCCTTACACTAGAATGGAGGGCAGCTATTGTGGTGTGCAATCTAGCAGTATTTGGTGAAGGTAGGTACGCAGGCTTCCATCAAGCCGCTAGACAACTTCGTGGCATTGGAGTTCACTGGGCAGGTGCATTTGAAGCAGGCATAACTTCTGAGTAGCCAGCCTTCTAGGTTCGTGACTTGAGTAGGGAACAGAGCTCTTTGGGGAAGAAAAGGAGACATCTTCCTCCAGCAGGCCACATTGCAGGGGAAAGAGTGGGGACTGTTTTTCAGCCCCACTGGCCTCCTGGCTGGGTGTCTCTCTGCAGGACAAGTCACATAAGCGAATGCTATGACCCTCTGCATTTCCTATGACTCTAACCACCTCACTCCCAGGTAGGTATTTCAGAGGAATCTGCGCACAGAGCTATAAAGGACCACAGGCAACCATGGCTGCATTGTTTGTTGGTGGTATCAGAGATGCGAGGCAGCCTTGGGATCCATCACTTGGGAGGCAGAAGTGAAGTGTGTGGGTGTCCAGTACAGGGTCCTGTGCAGCAATCAGAAGCAATGAACTAGGATGACAGCACCCACTGCACCGGGGGATAGATCCTGACAAAGAACGTGGAGTGAAAGAAGTAGAAAATGAGATGGCCACCCAGAGTCTGATGCCATTACCCAACATTTACCAATGCACTAATAAAAGTGGCATCCATATTTCAAATTACATAGCCCAGCACAGTAGTAGAACCAGAGGGGTCTTGCATGATTCATGAAGAGAGAGAGAGCGGGGAAGGAGAGAGAGAAGGCAGGAGGAGAAGAGGAGGAGGGGGGCAGGAAGAGAGAGAGAGAGAGAGAGAGAGAGAGAGAGAGAGAGAGAGAGAGATATCTTGAGAGAAGAGCAGACTTTCACAGTGTGGTTCAAATACGTCTTCCCTGGGTGTCTTGAACGCTGCACCCTATTTGTTCTCACACTAGTGACCAAACTCTTTAAAAGGCAGAGCCCGTAGTTTCTCTAGCTTCCTTTTTGCTGCCTGTGTTTTACACACAGTAACTCAGTAACTGCTCCCTAAGGGGTTGACTGCAACTGAAATGATTTCTTGTTCCCCTGACGGTCTCTGACACAGAGGGTGGCTGCCCGCCCTTCCCCATCAGACCCACATCTGGTCCCCACTCCCTCGGAAGCGGGAGGCTGTGGCCTCTCCTCCGCCCTGTCCCTGCCACAGTCCTCCTGCTCCGCTGCCTCCAGCCGCTCGCTCGCTCGCTCGCTCTTTTCTCTTCGCCCTTTCTAGCTTCAGTGCACCCCTTGGGACTTCCCCCAGCCCCTCAGAGGCGCCGCCCCCTTATCGCCTTGGCCCCGCCCCCTCTACATTTGCATCTGTCGAGAAGCGCGTTGCTCCGGTGGGAGCCTCAGGGGCGTCCGCAGAGAGCGCGGCGGTTGCTAGGCGACGGGAGGACGCCTTAGCGTCTACCTGGCGCGGCCCGCCCCCCGCCCCCCGCCCCCCTCCCCGCCGCCGGAAATAGAAATAACGTGGCGCGGTTTTAGACGCCGGGGCCGGTGCACAGCCCTTTTCTGAGTCCCGCCGGGTTTCTGCGACCTCCGCCGCCGCCTCCGAGGCTCCCCGCAGAGGGCGTCAGGATGGCCGAGGTCAGGACTCAGCGCCCCTCTCCGCGCCTCTCGCTCGACCCCTCACCCCTTCTTCTTCCTCTGCTGCCAACTTCTCCTCGGTCAGACCCACGGATTCCAATATTGTCCTTATTAATATCCCAACCTCACCCCCTCGACCCCCCTGTCCCGTCGGCCCTGGTCTCATTACCTCCTGTCTCTCCTTCAATTTGGCGGGTTCCCCTCCTCTGTCTCTCCCCCCCACCCCCCCTCCAACTATTACATGGGCGCTGTGCCAGGCGCGGGAGGGAATGCACGACAGGCACCCACTCTTACACTTTGAGCAGCGAGAGAGACCCATAGACGTATTGATGTGTCACGGACTGCTGGGACCTACAAGAAAGCATAGGGGATAGCTGCTGTCACCCCTATTCACTGGCCTTTGTATACCCACACACCACGACTGCCTGTCACCTGTGACACATCTTCATTAAGTTATTCAGCCCATCACCCCCGAGCCTGCCCCGTGTTATCCTTGGCCATTGTGTTATGACCTTGTAGCCTTTCTTCACTCGCCAACATTGTAGCACACCCCATCTTCAGCCCCACTGATGAGGGGTAATCTCTGCAACCCTCTAAAGACAGCTGTCTGTCCATTAGCACCCCCGTTTATAACTTCGATGTCAGGTCCCTGTCATCACTTGCCATTCATAGTCCCCGTCCACCAAGGCCCCACCAGAATCCTTCCTGGCCCGATCAGAGCTCTCCCCCATTTCATGCATCACATGGTCAGTCCCATTCAGGATCAGTTACAGAATTTGTGGGGCTCAATGAAAAACGAACACTTAGAGTCTCTTGTTAAAATTTATTAAGAATTTCAAGATGAGCCAAAACCGGTTTAACTCAGGGGAGATAGAGCTGTCGGCCTGCGGACTGAAAGGTCCCAGGTTGGATTCCAGCCAAGGGCATGTATCCTGGTTGCAGGCACATCCCCAGTGGGGGGCGTGCAGGCGGCGGCTGATCGGTGTCTCTCTCTCATCGATGTTTCTAACTCTCTATTCCTCTCTGTAAAAAATAAATAAAATATATTAAAAAAAAAAAAAGAATTTCAAGATGAGACAGCAGAGTAGTAAACTGGGGGTTGGGGCCAGTCTGAGCAAGGGGCCCTATGCAGTCTCCCACCCACGAGGCCAGCCCTGGTCCCAGCTCCTGTCACCACCATCAAACTTCCACCCCGATTGGTTCTCATGTCTCCTCTACACCATTCACATACCCTCAGCATTCCATGTCCTCCATGTCTAATCTCCCTTCTAAACTCCATCTTCCATGGTCAAGAGTTCCCTCTCCTTATCAGACAATCTCTTTCCTGCCCTCTATCTTCCTCCCTGCCTGGCTCTACCTCTTGTCTCTCTCATATCCATACTGCCAGGGCCACATTTCTTTCCCCCACTACTCACACTTATTCTATTTCTTTTCTTCCCATCTTCTCCTGTTCCTTATAATTCTCCCTTTTCCTCCTTGCTTTTGAGTATTTCCTCTGCTCCCCACTAATCATTGGTTTATTTCACTCTTCTTCATTTTCCATACATTAGCCCCAGATACCAATTCTATGAAATAATTATTTCCCAGTCTTCCTTTCCTATCATTATCTCCCCCTAGTCTTTCTATTTTTCTTCTCACTTGATCTCAGCCAACTTTTTCTTACCTCTGTGCTTTCATAAGTCTTAATTCCCACTCTGGCCTCATTTCTCATTGTGGCTCTCTTTCCCTTTTCCTTCTCCCCACTAATTAGTATTCCCAGCACCTAGAACAGTGCCTGGCAGATAGTAAACACTTAATAGATTGGTGTTGAATGAAGGAGCAACACAGTTCCTGATTAGTTCCTGTTGAAACCGTGCTTCCAAAATAGATAACCTTGTATGCTAACTGGTTGTTGGTCACAGCCAAGAGACAATTTTTGCTTTTCTTTTTTTTAATTAATAAATCTTTATTGTTCAGATTATTACAATTGTTCCTCCCCCCCCCATAGCTCCTCTCCACCCGGTTCCCACCCCTCCCTCTGCCCTTATATCCCCCGCATTGTCCTCATCCATAGGGATACAATTTTTGTCCAGTCTCTCCCCCCACCGCCCTCACCCCTTTCCCCTGAGAATTGTCAGTCCACTCCCTTTCTGTGCCCCTGATTCTATTATATTCTCAGTTTATTCTGTTCATCAGAGTTTTTATTCACTTGATGTTTAAATTTACTTGTTGAATGATATGTATTTGTTGTTCATCATTTTATATCTTTACCTTTTTCTTCTTCTTCCTCTTCTTAAAGAATACCTTTCAGCATTTCATATAATACTGGTTTGGTGTTGATAAACTCTTTTAGCTTTTTCTTATCTGTGAAGCTCTTTATTTGCTCTTCAATTCTGAATGTTAACTTTGCTAGATAGAGTAATCTTGGATTTAGGTTCTTGCTGGTCATCACTTTGAATATTTCTTGCCACTCCCATCTGGCCTGCATCGTTTCTGTTGAGAAATCAGCTGACAATCGTATGGGTGCTCCCTTGTAGGTAATTAACTGTTTTTCTCTTGCTGCTTTTAATATTCTTTCTTTCTCTTTTGCTCTTGGCATTTTAATGATGATGTGTCTTGGTGTGATCTTATTTGGATTCCTTTTGTTTGGGGTTTTGTGTGCTTTTTGGACTTGTAAGTCTATTTCTTTCACCAGGTGGGGGAAGTATTCAGTCATTATTTCTTCAAATAGGTTTTCAGTATCTTTCTCTCTTTTTATGGCACCCTCATAATTCTGATGTTGGTATGCTTGAAGTTGTACCAGAGGCTCCTTACACTATCTTTACATTTTTGGATTCTTTTTTCTTTTCCAATTGAGTGTTTTCTGCTTCTTTGTATTCCAAATCTTTGACTTGATTCTTGCGTTCCTCTAGTCTGCTGTTAGGTCTCTATATAATATTTTTTATTTCAGTCAGTGCATGTTTAATTTCTAGTTGGTCCTTTTTCATCTCTTCTTGGATCTCGCTAAATTTATCCATCTTTACTAGGAAATTCTTGAAAAACTTTATAACCGTAGCTTTGAACTCTATATCCAGTCATTTGTTTTCCTCCATTTCTTTCGTTTGTGATCTATTTCTTTGTCTCCGCATTTTCGCTGCTCCTGTGAGTTGGTAGAGTAGCTTTGTGTGCTAGGTGTTCTATATGGCCCAGTGGCTCCACCTCCCAGTTACCTGAGGTGGACTCTCTTGGTGCACCCCTTTGTGGACTATGTGTACAGCCTTGTTGTAGTTAAGTCTTGATTGTTGTTGGTATCACTGGGAGGAATTGACCTCCAGGCCAATTGGTTTGAGGATCAGCTGTGTCTACATGGGGAGAACTTCTCTGCTGGAGTCAGCCTTATGATACAAGACTTGCAAAATTGAAAAAAGCCTCTATGTTTGGTTTGGATGGGGCAGAGTCTCAGGGCGGAGCAGACAGCCTTGGCTTCCAGTCAGTCCTGCCCTACTCAGCCCCTGGATCTCAGTGTGCCTTGGTAATCGCTGCAGCCCTCTTGTGCGCACGCTCGTGTGCCTCCAGACCTCTGCCTTTTGGTCTCCCCTGAGTTTCCATGTGCTCTGGGGACCAAATGAGTCTAGGTCCCCAGGGTCTTGCCAAAACTGGGGATCAGTGCCGTCAGAACTGGATTTCAGCACAATTGGTAGTTTCTGTCTCCCTCGTGCTACAGAAAGCCAGCAGCACAATGAGCAGTCAGTCCTTTCTGTGTGCACTGGCACGTGTGCCTCCAGACCTCTGCCTTTCGCTGCTCCATTGAGTTTCCCCAAGTTTCTGTGCATTGTTCCCTTTTTTTTGACAGTACAGACTCCCTCCGTATGAGACTTGCCCAGAACTGGGGTTCAGTGCAGTTGGAACTGGGGTTCAGTTTAATTGGGAGTTTCTGTCCCCCATACTGCTGGAGGAAGCCAGCCAGGCAATTCTCCATCCATCCTGTCCACTCCCGTGTCTCCATACCTCAGCTTTTTGCAGCTCCTCTGTGTCTCTGTGAGCTCTTCTCTTTCCTTCTAGTAGAATTTCCACTCAGGCAGCTTCCCTGTGGTTCTGGATGATGTCCGTTTTGTCTTTTAGCTGTAGTTTGAAATTGTTGTGAGAGGCAGCAGTTTAGGCATTCACCTATGCCGCCATCTTGGTTTCCCCCCTGCTTTTCTTTTAATAGTATATTTTAAAAATAGAAATATGAACATATTTCTTTTGTTCATCCAAGTTTCTTTACAATTTTTCTTTCTCCTATATTTTCCTATTCCTGTGCTAAGGGCCAGGTGTACAGGGAAAACCGGGTCTGCCAATAAATCATTAGGCTGGTGATCAAGTGTTGACATTAATGCCATTTACAGGGATGGAGCAGAGAACATCGCCATGATGAATTTTTGTGTGTGCTCATGTTTAGCATCAACAAGGGGAAAGCACAGAGCAGCATCAGCTCCATATTTCCTTAATATGGCTTTTTCCTCCTTTGTGGAATTGCAATAATCTGCTTTTAGTCAGGAAGAAAACTTCTGTTGAATTTAACATAGTACTAACATTGTTACATGAAATGTTATAGATATGCTCGTAACTCAGAAATCTATTTTAAGGTGTGGGCTCTATTTTGCTTGCATGCCATCTTTAGAAATTCATCAAGGGAACAAATGTTTTTGAAAACCAAAAACATGTAGAGTTGCCTTGGCTTGGAGTTGCATTAGTCTTATCTCTGCCTCTGTCTTCACATGGCACTTTCCTGTGTGTGTCTGTGTCCAGATCCACACCCTATCCACTGGTTTTTATTGAGATATAAGTGATATATAACATTATATTTGTTTTAGGAATACAATATAATGATTTGATATATGTATATACTGCAAATGATTACCACAGTAATCATTTAGTTAACATCCATTACCCCACAAAGTTATAATCCACTCACCCTCCTTTTATAAGGACACCTGGATTAGGATACACTGTCTTCCAGTATAACCTCAACCTAACTAATTATATATGCAATGACTTTTATTTCTAGATAAGGTTAGATTAATAAGTACTGGGGTTAGAGCTTCAACATAACTTTGTGGGTGGTGTGGCGGGGGTGTGGGGCGGTGAGAGAGACACGATTCAACCCATATGCTGGGGAAATAAGAAATCCTATGTAACTAACTCCCAAATTCTCATCTAAGTCATAGCCAGACTTGCTTGAATCACATTTATGTATCTGGGCTGATAGTTTTAGCAACTTGTTGTCTAGATAATCATGGAAAAGGCCCATGAACATTGCACAGGGAGCATTTAAGTATACTTGTGGAGACGACCCAATTTTCTTAAGGGATAAAAATGATGGAATATCTTGTAGGAGACTATTGTATATTTCTTACTAGAAGCCTGGTGCACGAAATTCATGGGGTGGGGGTTGTCCTTCAGCCCAGTCTGTACCCTCTCCAATCTGGGACCCCTCAAGGGATGTCCGACTGCCTGTTTAGGCCCAATCCAGGTATTCTAGGGCCTAAACAGGCAGTTGGACATCTCTCTCAGGACTGCTAGATCCCAACTGCTTGCCTGTCTGCCTCCCTCATTGCCCCTAACCGATTCTGCCTGCCAGCCTGATCACCCCTAACCACTACCCTGCCAGCCTGATTGATACCTAACTGTTCCCCTGCCAGCCTGTTTGCCCCTAAATGCCCTCTCCTGTGGGTCTGGTCACCCCTAACTGCCCTCCCCTGCAGGCATGGTCACCTCTAACTGCTCTCCCCTGCAGGCCTGGGTCCTCCCCAACTGCCCTTCCCTGCAGGCCCGGTCACTCCCAACTTCCCTCTTTTGCCAGCCTGGTCACCCCTAATTGCCCTCCTCTGCAGGCTTGATTACCCACAACTGTCCTCCCTTGCAGGCCTGGTCCCTCCCAATTGCCCTCCCCTGCTGGCCATCTTGTGTCCACATGGGGGCAGTCATCTTGTGTGTTGGAGTGATGGTCAATCTGCATATTATTCTTTTATTAAATAGGATGGGTTGTACTGTGAGTATGTGTTATTTCATGGTCTTTATATCAAAATCTTCCTATGTCTGACCCCAACATGCTCTGGACTCCTGTAATCCTGAGGGCAATAAGAAGTAGAATGAAATGAAAACAGATCAGGGTTTGGTACAGCTATAAAAATTCATTATAATAGCAATAAAAATTTGTTGAGTGCCTACTCTTTGCCAGACACTTGGCTAAGTGTTGAACATGAATTATCCTATTTAATCCAATCCGTAACAACACCATATGGTAGGAAATATTATATACAAGGGGATTGGGAAAAGTAGGTTTACAATTGTTATATAAATAAACAGTACAATCATTAATAAATAATAATACAGGAATAAACTCTGTGTTTTGTGTACATACAAATATAAACCTACTTTTGCCTACCCCTGTGTATCTTATAGCATCAGGGGGTGAACATTATATAGTTTTTCCTGTTCCGACATATAGTCTTAAATGTTCTAATTGTCAAGGCTTTTAATTGGCTTTTATTCATGGATATTCACAGCAATTTCTGAATAGTCGTGGTGTAAATGTTGCAATGCTCATTCTCACCCCTGCTCCTCTGTACAGGAAAAGAGTGACAAAGGAGTGCTGGAAGAAACTGCATTTGAAGAAATTGAAAGGGACTTTCAGGAGGTTCTCAATGAGCTTTTAGGAGACAGAAGTCTGGAGAAATTTAGGATTGAATATGAGAAGCTTCATTCTGTCATGAAAAAGTCTTATGAAAATGAAAAGCGTCTGATGGCCAAATGCAGAGAACTGAATGCAGAGATTGTGGTTAATTCCGCGAAGGTCGCCACTGCCCTGAAGCTCTCTCAGGATGACCAGACCACCATTGCATCCTTGAAAAAGGTCAGTGATCTTCTAGAGATGAAATCAGTGGAGAGCTGCGCCCTGTATGTAAATGCATCCTGTATTTAAAACATCATCTTTTCATCATATTGACAGCTCTGGGCTGGTGGTAAATGAGTTATTAAGGTAAAATTTACATGATTTATGTATTCATTAAGCCTAGGGAATAATGTTCATTTTCAAAGGAAATAATTAGGCTGGATGAGTTTTACTGTTCAGAAAATAATGTAAAACTTCACTGGCTTGGTTTTCAAGAAATATTGGGCTAGCCAAAAAGAATTAGAGATAAGTAAGAGCAATATTCGGGATCTTAGCATGTCTGTGTCTTGTTTGATACAAGATGAGCTTGTTAAAGATATTTTCATATTCCTACTTGTTGTTTCTTCTGTTTTAGAAGATATTAGCTTGAAAATACTCAAATAGTAATGTTCGTATTTTCTCTTAGCATCTCTTTGCTTCTGCCTTGATCCTCCCAGTTCCTCATAATGGGAGAACAGGCATTTGGTCTGGCCTTGTCTTATACTTTCTTTTCCATCCTGAAGCATGTTGCATTATTTTGAAGGTAAAACATAAATGTTCTATGTTGATTGCAGGGTGATAAGGCATCTTAATTTATAATTAAAACCCTAGTGATGAGAAAAAATTCACAAACTTTTAAGAAATTCCCTTGATTCATGAAATTAAATGTCAGCCACTTCAAATAAATTTCCAAGACTAGTGCAAAATATGACATGTTTTCTTAGAAACAACTTTTTTTCAAGTGTAATTTTCTTCCTATTGTCATCTCCCTCTCTTTGCTGAAAAGTCAACATGAAGAAGGCTCCAACTCATTTTATAATGAAAACACAAAAACTTTTTATTATAAATTTAAAACTGGAAATGGAAGTCCTGAATTGCTTAAAACCTAATTAGTGAAGTTGATTTGGACAAATCTTCATATAATCATATTTTTAAAAAAATATTCTTCATTTGTTTTGCTAAAAATAGTACATATGGTTGCTATAGAAAAGCATGTCCCCATAAACTGACACTTTGTTTTAAATCACTGAATTGTAACCCAAGGGCCATCTCTTTCTGTTGTAATAGCATGAACTTATTTAATTAAATTAAATACTTTCTTCCACTCATTTTAATTCCTTGTCAACATGAAAGTGTAATATTTTTTTACCTTAAGCCAGTAGGTTCTTACCTGTAAAGGATTCACATACCAGTGGATGAAATTTTGCAAGAAAATTAAGTGGCAGGGTAAAATCAAGACTGTTGCAATATTTACTGTGCTTTGTTCATTTATTTGAAGGCTTTGTTTATTTATTTGAAAAGTTCACTTGTGGCACTATCACTTTTAAGTATTTATATTAATATTCAACCATGCATTTCATAATAGTAAGGAAGCCAAAGCTACATGAGTCATGGTTCCCATTCCCTGCTGTGGGTTTTGTTCTTTCTCTGTAAGTATTTGATGAAAAGGCCTGGGCTTGAGTTTCTGGAAATGGGAATTACCAAGGCTGTGTGTACAATTAGATCACAGCAAAGACCACTTTGCTGTGACTTGTTCTAAAGCTCACATGGCCGTTAGAAAGTTCACTTGGGACCTAAAGACAAAATATATTTTTTTAAAATTCAGAATCTATCAGGAACTTCACATTTAGGGCTTAGATCCAAGATCATTTTTTATGTGATAAAACTTATTTAAAAAATTTGGACTTGGAAAGCATATAAGCTTTCATACCTTAACATTTTTATGAGAAACATCCTCCTATTATTGCCACCCTTGCAGTATGTGAGTTTTGTATCCACACTCACCAACACAAGAAAAAATACCCTTTTCCAATACCCCCTTGAAAACTGGTGTTTAGCATGGACTAGCTCATGTTGAATAATTCCGTCACTCAGTACAGATTTAAAGCACAATGTATACTATATAATCTTCTCTCCCCATAAATGACTGCTGGATTGTAGTGGTTTTATTATTCTGTTTACCCAGTTCAGCTTGCATCTGGAACCCTATGTTTGATTTTTCTCACCGATGTCCTGTGGCTCATCTAGGAAATTGAAAAGGCCTGGAAGATGGTGGACGCAGCCTATGATAAAGAGCAAAAGGCGAAGGAGACAATTCTTGCCCTGAAAGAGGAAATCGTGAACTTAACCAAACTAGTTGAGCAAGGGTCTGGACTGACAATGGACCAGGATAGCAAGTAGGTCATAGCCTTCTTGATATATGTTGGAATTGCTTTTATAGAGGACTTCTTCAACAGACAGCCTGGGGTTTGCCAGTGTCACTTTGAACATGATATAAATCAGTCTCTCTCTCTCTCTCTCTCTCTCTCTCTCTCTCTCTCTCTCTTGGTTTCTTAGAGATTGTTTTTTATCTATTGCTATTTTTTCTTTTTAATGCTCCCTTTCTCCCTACACAGAGAGGAAGGGTGAGGGATAGAAAGCCAGAAACATCGATGAGAGAGACATCGATCAGCTGCCTCCTGCACGCCCCCCACTGGAGATGGGCCCCCAACGAATGTACATGCCCCTGACAGGAATCGAACCCGGGACCCCTCAGTCCGCAGGCCGACGCTCATCCACTGAGTCAAACCGGTTTCGGCTCTCTCTTCATAGTAACCATAGGATTTGAGGTTTTGTTTCTGGAGAAGAGTTTCCATATGGTTTTATGTTATATCAAGCTGTTGGTAAAAAAACATCAAATCATTGTGTTTGGAATAGTCCTTTGATGACTGTCAGCTGCAAGGGCCTCTGCTTTCTCAGCTCCAAAGTGGCTGCCTTGCTTTAGTCTAATTCTGTTGCACCAGTCATATTAGACATAGTTTCTCTACTTTCAAAATGCTAATTCTGCAGAAAGTCATGACAAATTATATGTAATGGTTGTTGAAATGTGGAAGTAACTGGTTTACAATTCAAATAAACAAGTATTATACATACTCTCTAAATACTGGCATCATGAATGATTTTCCAAATTTTGTTGTTGGAAACATTTGCTATGTGTTGCATTTCTTTGGGAGAAACTACATTTTGTGGCTGAGTGGATAGAAAAATGGCAGCGTGTGTTATTTGCTTGTTTTTGCTTTCCTTTAGACTTTATAGCTCTAATCATAGACCTCTAAGGAATATATTAAATAGTTTCCTAAATTCATATCTCCTTAGGGTTAATTACAAGAGTTAACAATAGCAATTATAGTCTTATTGTAACAAATTCAAAATAATACAGAGATATGGATGATCTTTACTTCATCCCCCAAACTCCTCCACACTAAATTCCACTTTTCAGAGATAAGCTATTAGTTGGTATCTAAATTCTTATAAAACACTCACACACACACTTTTTTAATTTCTTTTTTTATTATTTCTAATAAATTTAATCATAATAAAAATTTTAATCACTATCATATTGAGTATTTATTCATCAGTTCTTTTTCCTTATTTTTAAGTTAATTTTTTTATTTAAATTTTTTTCAAACTTATCTTTATTGTTAAAAGTATTACAGATGTCCCTCTTTTTCCTTCTAACCTGCCCCCATTTCTCACCCCAGGCCTTCACACTATTATCTGTGTCCTTGGGTGATGCATATATGAATATAAGTTATATGATTATAAGTTATATGAATATAAGTTATATCTTCCTACCCACCTAATCTCCCCTGCCTTCCCTGGACACTATAATTTCTTAAACATAAAAAAAGGGATTACATTATGCATGGTGTTATTGGCACTTTTTGAGTTAACAGCTCACAAACAATTCCCATGTCAGGGCGTGAAGATCTTTCCCTTTCACACCTGAATAGTGTTCATCCTTGATCTAGAGCAGTGATATCTACAGCAGCGGTTCTCAGCCTGTGCGCCACAACCACAGGTTGAGAACCACTAGCAAGGTCGCCTATGACCATCGGAAAACACAGATATTTATATTACAATTCACAATAGTAGCAAAATTACAGTTATGAAGTAGCAATGAAAATAATTTTATGGTTGCGGTCACCACAACACGAGGAACTGTATTAAAGGGTTGCGGCATTAGAAAGGTGGAGAACCACTGATCTAGAGTCTTGCCCATGAAAATGGGCTCAGAGGATGATAAGGAGGCCTCATGAGCAGATGGCTGTTTAGTCTGACTCCTGTGTTCTTCTCTTTCAGTATCCGAGATTTACTGAAGTTCAAAGAAGAAGTGACAAAGGAGCGAGACCAGCTCTTGTCAGAAGTGGTGAAATTACGAGAGTCCTTAACTCAGACCTCTGAGCAGCAGCAGGAAGCAGAGCGAACCCGAGATGAGGCAGAGCACGCCATCAATCAGGTCAGCGCTGCCAAGGAGGGCGCGATGAAGGACCGTTACCTTCCAGGAGGTTTTGTCCTTCCCAGCCTCCCTCTCTCACATTCCTCCTTCCCCGGCCCCCCCTTCCCCCCCCCCCCCCCCAGCCTATGGCGGCATGCACTGTTCTGCTTGTTTCTTTGATTTGTTCTTGCAGGAGCGGTTCTACTGGAGCCACTCCTCAGCATTGTCTGAGAAGCCACTAGGGCAGGGCACTGCTTACAGTCCTGGCCCAAGAAACTGTCCCTGGTGAAGGCCAGGGTGCCCTGCGTCTGGAGATGCTGAAAGTAGGGCCCTTGATCCTTTTCCATTGTAAGGAAGCCATCTGGCTGGACCCTTCTGAGCACTTTTACATTAAGCCAGAAGTCAAATAAATAATACCCAAATCCCAAACTCATGAGACTTTTGGTCATGAGATAAGAGAAAGGCCTTTCATAGAATTTGGACATCATGATAAAGCTCTAGTGCTTTCTTTAGCAATATCCAGTACTCATGTACAAAATGATTTCACATTTAGGGTAGTTGGCTACATTTAATTTAGTTCCCATTGATGGAGAATTGGATGGTCTCCTTCCATGTTTTTAACTTTTCTAAATTCTGGTCTTCCATATTTAATTGGATTTTATACCTTCTTTGTGGATTTGTTTCCACCATTAGTGTCAAGGCTCTGAAAAACAAAACAGAATTTTCTTTTTTTTAAAATATATTTTTTATTGTTGATAGTATTACATATATTTTCCATTTCCCCGCCTTACCCCCCTTCCTCCTAGCTCCCAGCTTCTACTCATCCCACTTCTTTTTTTTAAAAACTTGTTTTTATTGATTTCAGAGAGGAAGGGAGAGGGAGAGAGAGAGAGAAACATCAGTGATGAGAGAGAATCATTGAATGGCTTCCTCCTGCATGCCCCCTACTGAGAGATTGAGCCTGCAACCTGGGCATGTGCCCTGATCAGGAATTGAACTGTGACCTCCTGGTTCATAGGTTGACGCTCAACCACTGAGGCATGCCAGCTGGGCAAAACAGAATATTCTGGAGATGTTCTTACATTGGGGCTCAGAAATGACTGACCTATAGGGGAAATGCTACTACAAAGTGACTGCCCTGGGAGAGAGAGAAGCTTGGCTGGTTGAGACCTGTCCTGGGGAAGGATTCATGTCTTTTCTCCTTGTCCATTCTACGCCTGTAGTTCCAACAAGAAATCCAGCAACGTCAGAATGAAGCTTTGAGGGAGACTCGGAAGAAGGAAAAATTGGAGAAAGAGCTCAAGCAGATTCAGACGGACATGGACACCAGGCATACGGAGATCAAGGCCCTGCAGCAGTATGTGCAGAAGAGCAAGGAGGAGCTGCAGCGGCTGGAGCAGCAGCTGAAGGAGCAGAAGGTGCGTGGGGCGCGGGCTGCTGGGGGGTCCTCACACAAACAAGAACGGCACCTTGGTTCATGGCCCGTTGGGGCAATTTTGTATTTTTTTTGGAAAGCAGCAAATTCCCTTCACTGTAGTTGCTGGTACTAAGACGTTTTTATAGGTAGATATGTGCCCTCCTTTCTTTCCCTCCAGCTCCAACAGGTTAATCCTTTTTAACCTTTAATTTATTTTCTTTTTTTAAAAAATATTTTATTGATTTTTTACAGAGAGGAAGAGAGAGAGATAGAGAGTTAGAAACGTCAATGAGAGAGAAACATCGATCAGCCGCCTCTTGCACACCCCCTACTGGGGATGTGCCCGCAACCAAGGTACATGCCCTTGACCGGAATCGAACCTGGGACCCTTCAGTCCACAGGCTCACGCTCTATCCACTGAGCCAAACCGGTTTTGGCTAACCTTTAATTTTTAAAAATATATTTTAATTTATTTTTGAGAGAGAGAGAGGAAAGGAGAGGTGTGAGAGAGAGAGAAACACATAGATGTGAGAGAAAAATATTGATTGGTTGCCTCCTGTTCCCACCCCGACCCGGGATCCAACCGGCAACCTGAGTATGTGCCCTGACCAGGAATTGAACTGGTGACCTTTCAGTGTATAGGACAGCACTCACCAACTGAGCCACACTGGCCAGGACAATCTTTTCTTAACATATAATAACCATAGGAAAATGTGTAAGTCACAAGTGTCCAGCTTGATCACTTTTCTCCACTTGGTCACCTGCACTCATCCCAAGAAGCAGCACTCCAGTATTCCCCTTATGCCCGCTCCTAGTCACATTCTTTTCCAGAGGTCACCTCTATTCCAAATGCTAAGCGGAGATCAGAATTAGCCTGTTTGTGTACTATGAAATGAATTCGTACAGGATGTACTTTTTTATGTCTATCTTCCTTTTCTCCATATTGCTCTGTGAGATTCATTCATGTCATTGCCACATAATAGACTGTGTTGTCCAAGATGGTAGCCATTAGCAACATGTGGCTATTTAAATTTTTTAAAAATTAAATACAATAAAAAATTCAATTCCTGGGATTTTACTAGCACCCAGATGTGACTAGTGGATGCCATAATGGATAGCACAGGTAGAGAATATTTATATGAGGGCAGAAAGTCCTATTAGACAGATCCCATAGAGCACTCACTGTCATAGCTGTATATTATTTCATTGTGTGAATATAACATGGATTATTTTTAACAGGTTTATTTTTAAGGTTCAAGTTTAGGAAACCAAACTCAATCTTTACGCACTTTAAATAAGGTACTATTTTTTTTTGGGTAACATTTCCTCTGTAATAGTGGTTTAAGGAAACTTAGCAATAATTCTAGTCTGTCATTTCTCATTTCTTAAAGAAGCCGTTCATGTAATTGAAAAAAAGACATTTATTGAAAATATTTTCTCTGAGGAAGTTTCCAAAGAATTGTCAAGCCATATAGCATTTTTCTATTTAAAAAATAGATATTAGAACACATTTCTTTGTCAGTTGCTTTATTTATTTTATATAGAGACAGGAATAAAATAGATAATAAACAGTATATAGTATCCTCAAGAAAAATATGAGACTTCTTTGAGCGTGAAATCTGAGAGAATTTTGGACATGATGATAAAAACTATAGTGCTTTGTTTAGCAATATCCAGGACTCCTGTAAAACAGTTTTATTTTTAGCATAGCCAGCTATATCTTATTTAGTCCCTGTTGATGGGATATTGGATGGATTCTTTTCATGTTTAACTCTTGCTTACATGAAAACTTTACTGACCCTTGAACTATATGGGTTTGAACTGCACGGGTCCATTTAGATGCAGATGTTTTTCAATATACAGTTGGCCCTCCTTACCTGCTGGTTTCACATATGCAGATTCAATAAACCTTGGATCAAAATTAGTGTTTCTGATCCACAGTTGAGAATCCTCAGGAGGGCTAACTGTATGCATTGCTTGGTGCCATTTTATATGAGGGACTTGAGCATCCATGATGTTAGTATTCTAGGGGGTCCTGAAACCAATCCCTAGTGGATAATGAGGGACAACTGTAGTTAAATTTTTGGGGAGTCAAAAGTTACACTTGGATTTTCAATTGTGTGGGGAAGGTGTCTCTAACCTTCACGTTGTTCAAGGTCAGCTAATTACGTGTCTTTCTCTTTTTGTCCTTCAGGCGATTTGATATCCTTCCATCTCCCCAATTTTCTCCCAATAGAAACGGCACCCTAAAATCTAATCCTCTCTTTTCATAAAACCTACAGTCAAGGTGTGTAAGAGGAAAAGCCAGCTGACACTGAAGTCAGGCAGATAGAAACCAGCCCATTGCTGTTACCTAAGTTGGATTAAAGGGGAATTGTGTTGGTGTTAGTGAATGGCTCTGTTCCAGAAAAGGTAGTAGGCATGTTAATGCAGGATTTGCTTCTCAAGAGGTAGCTTCGGAACCTCATAGCAGATAAAATTGTTTGAATCCCTAGCTCATTTGCACTGATTATAGCAATTGTTGTGTATGCGAAACCTGCAGAATGGTATTAAAATATTTATCCACCACCTGTGAACAAGACTTCCCAAGGCTCTCAGAAAAAAAAAAAAAAAGGTCCTCTCTGTGCTGTTCATTATAAGGCATCATTTTCCTCTTCCATTTACCAGTAACATTCATCATTTTTGAGTGCGTTAGAGCTTTCATGGGGATAAAGAACCATTTCTACAAAGACAAAAATAGTGGGGCTTCCTGTGTGGAGACACACATATTGGAATCAGATAAAAAAAAACTAACCAGCTCATTCTACCTCTTTCAGATATTGAACGAGAGAGCTGCAAAGGAACTGGAGCAGTTTCAGATGAGAAATGCTAAGCTTCAGCAAGAGAACGAACAACACACTTTGGTTTGCGAGCAGCTATCCCAGGAGAACCAGCAGAAGGCATTGGAGCTCAAAGTAACTGTCAAGTGACACATCAGTGGCCTAGCACTCCCTCCTTCATTCCTTATATTATGTTTGCTGTGCGGTCCGAGCTCTTGGTTCTATAACCTGGATTAGCCTTGATGCATCAGACAGGTGCTAGCCTACCGCGATTGCTTTGTGCCTGGAAGCAGGCAGTGTGATAAGTTCCATTCTTACTTATAAAATTGCAAACCTGATTATTGATCATATGATTATGCAAATGCTTTTCAAAATGAGCTCAGCTGTTCATCTCTGTAACTTAGCCTTGCAAGTCACTGGTTGCCGAGAGCTAGAAACCATTTATACGAGCAGATAGCAAGTGAGTCAGATTACATTTTATTACTTGTGCGGAGAAGGTAGAATGAGCGAGGTGGGGGATGGACTGGTTCTATTAGGTATTTACTTCTAGGATTGTAGAAGCGTGATATTCACTCTGTCCAATGCAAATTTTAAGACAGGGTTCCCATTCTTTCTCCCCTTCTCCTGAAGAGTGCTTGCAAGTTAAGTTTGGACAATAGCTTTATGCTGGGTACATATGTTATGCCTACATGCTTAATAGAACAGAAAATTCTGAAAACTCTGTAAACCCTATTATGTTGTTAGAATATTAGTTATAAAATAAGTGACCGATCAAAAGTAATACTTAGATTCGAGTAATGAATTACACAGTTTCTGCATCACAGGCCCTTCTGATAATCTAACAAAAGTATATGAACAGACACACACACACACACACACACACACTCACACTCACACACTCATGTGCACACACACATTTCACATCTTGTATCTTGTTTTGTATGCAGTCTTAGAGGTCTCCAGGATTTTTCTGAAATCTATCTATGGGGTCTGGATGCATAATTATTGAATTAGAACACCTTATTATTGCAATTGAAAGGGGATTTAGGTCAGTTAATTTGGACCCTGCAGGACCTGAGGCTGAGGAACATTTAAAAACAGTCCAGAATGGTTTGACTCTAAAGCATTCTCTATGAGAATGCTATAAGTTAAAGCAGAAATGAAATGACTACTTAAGGCAAAATAATATATTAGCCCCTAAGGTGAACTTAAAGTAAAAGTACTTATGCCATTAATTCTCTCTTTTGATAACACGACTGGGGCACCTTGAAAGATGATAGATTTTTGTTAAGGGATCCTGAATGAAAGGCCTTCAACTTCTCCCCAAAATCTGAGGATAACATGCCCAGCTAGGTTCAGTCTCTTCAGTGGCAAGACCTGGGGATAATTCCCAGTCTTTATTTGCAGAAGTGTCACTGGTTGCTTTCCCAGTAACTTCTAAAAATGACAAAATTTTGAAAAATGAATTTAATTTGAATGTCAAAAAAAATTCATAAAACTTGAAGCCCATAGACAAACATTTGGTGCTTTCCTTTGCTAGACTTATTGTTTTGGTACCATTGGGCATTATGTATATTTACCTTTTAATGTTGCCCTGTCCACCTGTCTGAATATATACCCATTGGCAACCATGCTCTGAGGAAGGAGGCCCCCTCATCTTGTGGATGTAATTGCACTGCTGTGGCCATGTGGGTATAAATGAGTATTTGAATACTTTATGGCATGTTAATAACCTTCTGAGAGAGATCACTTTATCTGTCTGTGAAAACTGCTAATCTAATATAGCATCTGAACACAAAATCCACACATTTCTGAGACACACAGCTCAGCAGTCAGTGGTGCCTTGGGCATCAGGTTTAATCTGTATTTTTATTATTTTTAGCTTATATAGCCACATATTTTATTCAGAGAATAGAGTTTTTCCATTTCCCCCCAAACCAAACAGTGTGTGTTTTGATTTAGTCCAGTAGAGTAACTTCACACTGACACAGGAAGAATTTCCTCTTATTGGTTCTGAGTTTACCATCACCCTTTATTTACCGAATGTCCCCCTGATTAATTCTCTCTCACTAATTACAGGCCAAAGAGGAAGAATTACATCAGATGCGCACTGACATCGGGAAACTCAACAAAGTCAGGGAGCAAATCCATAAGAAATTACACCAGATTGAAGACCAAAAGGCGGAAGTAGAACAGCACAAGGACACTCTAAAAAACCAGATCTTGGGATTAGAGAGAGGTAAACCAAGGATTATTTTGTCCTTTTAAAAACACATTTATACACATTTCATCGGTGACTAATGTCATTTGGCAACTCACGGCTCCGTATGTATAAACACAAACCATGCCAAATGAAATCAGCAAGACAACATTCAAACTGGTGGCTTTGGAGGGGATCTCATTAGGAATGCCTTAAACATTCTTCAGCAGACTATCTTGGTACACTGTCCATCCAGCCCAAAGTATTGCTCGGTATTTATCATGGAGTAAGTGACATCTATACTGTTTGGGTTTTACATGACCTTTAGCATTAGTCCCTTTCTCACTGAAGATAGGGGATAAATGAAAATGAATGTCCCCCATCAGCAATATTTGAGGCAATACTGTACCAAGGATCAGTGGGACGAAAGTAAATGGCTTCTAATTTCTTTTCTCTGTTAGCACTTTACCATCTGGCAAACATTTGTTCTACCAGCTCTCCCATTGGCCTGTGGAGGCAAAGTTTAAGTGCCATGGAAGGAAAAATCACTATGGATACAAACTCTGGAGTCATGTCTGCCTGGTTCAGATCCCACCTCCATCATATTTAGGTCTTGGGGGATGAAATGAACTAATACACATAAAACACATGGGGCCAAGTGCCTCGCATATAATAAGTGCTTACTCAATGTCATTTATTATTGTCTAGATATAGTACTATGTATGTAGTAATAGGACAGAGGTGGATATCATTCTGAAAAGAATATCATTGAAAAAAAAGGAGAAACTAGTCTGAAAAGGCTTTGGACTTAGAGGCAGGAAATCAGGTCTGAATTCCAACTCTACCAGAATATGTGAGGCAGGAACACCATATTCACTCCCAGGGGGCTGCTGTGAGTTGTAAATTACCAAAAAACATACATCCAGGTAAAATCTAAATCTCCAGGTAAGATTATTGGAAACACTCGAGGCCCAGCACGTGAAATTGTGCGGGACCCAGAGTCCCACTCGCCACCGCCACAGGACCCAGAGTCCTGCCCACCACCACTGCGGGACCCGAGTCTCTGTTGCCATGGGACCCATCAATACACCTCCTGGTGACCGGTCATTTGGTCATTCCGGCATTGTGGTCACTGGCCTTTTATATATTAGATATGTCATGTGAGCCTTTGATAAATGCAGCTATTTTTCCTTCTAAGACATCAGGAAAAAAATCTTTTACCTTGACAGTTTCTCCATTCACTTATTCTTTCCTTTGATAAATTGGATGCCTACTATGTGCTGGCACTATGGTAGGCATTGGGTGCATGGAGGTCCCTGCCCTTAGCATGCTTACTGTCTAGCACGGTTTAACAATCTAATGTGACAGGTAGGAAGGAAAATGAATCCTGCGAGCTTGTTTTGTAACAGGCTTGGTGACTTTAAAAACACTCCTCTATTTGTTTCTGTGTTTTTGCTTGCAATAGTTCTAAGCTTTGAAAATAAATTACATATTTAGTGTTGAACCCAACTCTTCATACTGAAATCATGTTTACAGAGGTCTTCACACTCTCTCTTCTTGTTACTTTATAGATATCGTTAACCATATCTTCTTAGGGACCTCTTCCTTTTGATCTGCCTGATCAAAGAGTGGCATTAGACATAATGGTTAGGAGGATGAACCCTCCGTTTATTTGTTTTTTTCTATCACAAAACCCAAGAAATGAACTGAAAAACTGCCAGAACTAATGGGAGTTCAATAGGGTGGCAGGTTATAAAATAAATATATAGATATTTATAGCTTTCTTTCATACAAAGAATCAGTTAGAAAATATGATGGAAAACCCTCCTCTCACAATAGCAACTAAAGTAGTAAAATATCTATGAATAAAGTTACCAAGATATCTGCAAGACCTATATATAAAAAGTGCTACAGAATTCTATTGAGAGGTGTAAAGGAAGACTTGAAAAATGGAGAGATATACTAAGTTCCTGGATTAGAAAACTTAATGTAATAATGATATAAACCTGTCTAAATTAATCTGTATATTTAATATGATCCATAAAAATTTCAGTGAATGATATTGCTGGGTCTTGAAAATGGATTCTAGTGTTCTCTGGAAGAATAAACATGTAACAATAGCCTGGCAATTCTGGAGAAGAGTGATAAGGGAGCATTTGCCTTGCTAGGTATTTAAGTATATTATATAGTTTCAATAATTAAATGGTAGAGTGAAGATATCTAACAGATCAATGGAAAATATTGGAAAGGCCACAGAAAGATCCAAAATTTTCATTTAAGGTAAAAGTGTTGTTTCATACAACTATACAATATGGGCTGGTTATTAAAAATGGTAGTATGATAATAAGTTACCTTTTGGGGGGAAAAGTTGACCAAATATAAAAACTATAAAGCCAAGATTGAGAGATTTTATGAAGTAATAGCTATTTTTTTAATGCACTAAAGACTATATGAAATTGACCAAATTGACCAAAATATTGTCAGTCAGAGTTAGTATCCTTATTATACATAAAGAGTTTTTAAAAACCCACAAAAGGGATAAACAATTTATGAGAAATATGAGCAAAGTTAAAGTGTGGGCAATTTGAAAAACAAATACAAATAAATAATTAAACATGAAAAAGTAGTCAACTTCACTGCCAAAGAAATATAAATTTAACACAGGCATACTGGTTTTAATAATCCATCACATTGTCAAAGATCAAAGAGAATGATAATAACCAGTGGTGATTTGCATGAAGAATTAAATTGCTTTTAATTTTTTTGGAGAGAAATTTGGCAGTAGGAGAGAAATGTCTTTTTTTTTTTAATTCCTTTATTTCAGGACTTCTGCTTCTAGAGTAACAAATTAAAAAGAACTTTTACAGGATCATTGCTAAAAATTACAAATAAGTGAATAAAATGGAAGCAATTTAAATGTTAAGAAGGGGAGTTGGCTCAATAAATAACATTTTCATATAAAGAAATATGCAGTAATTAAAAGTGATGTCAATGCACATTTATAATACAGAGAGGCATTTATTTTATGTGTTAATTGTAAAAGCAAGTTACAAAACAGTATGTGTAGCATGATTACTTTGGCATGCATATATATTTATAATGACACACACATGTAATTTGCACAGGAAAAAAATCTGCAGACATCAAAATCATAAACAGATATCAGTTGATTTAAATTCTTTTCCTTTTGCTTATTGTTATTTCTAGTTTCTCTCTGTGTTTCTAATTAGTTATTTAATAAGAAGGATTTAAAAAGAGTAAGGACTTTGGAATCAGAGAATCTGTGTTCCCAATCTCAGCCCTGTTACCTCCTAGCTGCAGATCCTTGGCATGTAGCTTAATCTCTCTATGCCTCAGTTTCCATTTGTCTAGTGAGACAGGAAGATCTTTCTCAGTTATAATGAAGAGTGTAATCATAGTTAAAAAACACTCATTTTATAGCTATAGATAAATATATAAAGCAAGTTTTATATCACTTTGGTGTGGGCAGATTCTTTTTATTTTAAAATATGTTTTTATTGCTTTTTAGAGAGAGAGAAAGGGAGAGGGAGAGAGAGAGAGAAACATGGATGAGAAAGAAACATTGACCATCTGCCTCTTGCACACAACCTGGGCATGTGCCGAGACTGGGAATCGAACCTTATGGTTCGTGGATCGATGCTCAAACACTGAACCACATCGGCCGGGCTGGGCAGATTTCTTTTTAGATTGACTCCATATTTAACATTATTTTTCTCCTGGTGATTTAGAGGTGGAGGTGTCAAAGAAACAAGCAGAACTTGATAAGAAAGCAATGGATGAGCTTCTGAGAGAAAGGGACATGTTAAATAAGGTGAGTTGTTAAGGTAACACTGATAAATAAATGCCTTTCTTTAGCTATAATAACTGCCTATAACGGGTTGTATGGGGAAAGGGAACTCGGAGACAAACAAAAGATTAGAATAAAGAATAGTGCTCAATTTTCCTCTAAGCAGCTGCCTGCAGTCCAGCATTTACTGGCTGTGAATTGAAACTGCATTATCACCTGTGAGCACAAAGGAATTGGGGAGCATTATCATGTAAACCAGCAGGGGATTTCAGAGTGTTTTGTGGATTCGGTTTTTATTGGTGGGGTGTTATTTGGCATCCCCTACTGCCCAAGTCATTCAAAGTATCCGAGTTTAATATCTCTGGTCTGCAACTTTTGCTAATTTAGAAAGCAGAGCTGACTGCTAATACAATTTTATCTTTGGGGTGTTGGGAAAAGGGATGGTGATATGAAAAGTCTCTAATTTTGCCTCCATCTTTGCAGGATTGTTGCAGGTTTTGGGTTTTGTTCTCTGCCCTTCTTTCTCCTCCTGGAAAGCAATATGGTCCAAAGCTAAGGGAGGGGTAGGGGGAGTTTGAGGCCTAGAGATCCTTCATTCCAGGCAGTGCCCCTACACTTTCCCTCCTCTTGCCTCTTCCAAAGGGTTCCTTCCATGGCCAGTCACTCTTAGAGATTAACTACTTTCAAGATTATAGGATCAACTTTCCTGCTCAAGGATTTCCTTTGGGGCGGAAAAGTGACTGGCGAAGTGCAGAGTGGGCAGGCTGCTTCCGAACAACAGCCTGATGGCTTTTGGCCAAAACAACTTCATCTCATCCAAGTAGACACAGCCTATATTTGTTCATTCTGACTTTTCACGATTTCTTTAAGTTTCCCAGAATTGAACAACTATTAATAAAATAGATTACCTGATAGACTATGAGGAAATCTCAGGAAATAATAGATTAGATATTATTACATGCAGAGCACTCCTTAGGAAAATCATTGAATCTTTTTTTTTTTTTAATAATCCTGGAAATTGTTCCTTCTATAAATTTGTACATGCAAATACTATTATTCAATTTAGATTTTTAAATGTCTTTTTAACACATATATTTGTATTTTATATACAGTGATATTCTCTATCGTTCTTAATAAGCTCTAGAGAATATAATTGTCTTTACTCATCTCAAAAACAATACATCTAATTATTTTAGGGTTGAGGCAGGGGGTACATCTAACCGCAAATGTCCCAACACTTTTGAGTAATGGGGATGCTCTGTTGTCCTTATTTTCAGAATATGCTCAAGGCAATCCACGCGACCCAGAAACAGGTAGACCTGGTGAAGCTCCATGAGCAGGCCAAGAGGAACTTGGAGGAGGAAATCCAGAACTACAAAGATGAGGCTCAGAAGCAGAGAAAGATCATCTTTCAATTGGAAAAGGACAGAGATCGGTACATCAATGAAGCCAGTGACCTCACCCAAAAGGTACGCCATTCCTTGATGGTGTGGGTGGAGGGGACCCCGCACATTCTTTCTGATTGTCACATTCCTTCCTTTTTTAAATGTTTTATTTTTCTTAATTGTTCTTATTTTTGGTTAATCCTCATCCACAGATATTTTTCCTATTGATTTTTAGAGACAGTGGAAGGGAGGGAGGGAGAAAGAGAGAAAGAGAAAGAGAGAAACATCAATGTGAGAGAGACACATCAATTGGTTGCCTCCCACATGCACCTGGCCCTGGCATGTTCCCTTGACGAGGAATCAAACCCGTGACTCTTCAGTGTGTGGGCTAACACTCTAACCATTGAGAAACACTGGCCAGGGCTCTAATGGTCACCTTTCTGATTGGCACACTGTGGTAAAGGCGATTGATTCAGATTTCAGCTTGTGGTTTAAATGAAGATGTAGGAGGAATGGTGTTGACTGTATGTATAAAAGCTGTCCCAGAGCTGATCCTCAGCCAAACAGTGAAATGGCCAAGGCACATGTTTGGTGCTCTCACTTTCCCTTTGTGGGCCCCTGTCCTAATTTCCGGGTTCTCCATCTTTCCTGCTGCCTTACCGAGAAAAGCCTCTAATTAAATGACCTCAGGTTAAGAGGCGAGCAAATACTGGCATCAGCTAAGTGTCACACATTCAAAGACCCTTTTTGTTTTAAAACTATTGCAAACCTAAAACTTCACCAGTGATGGAAATCCTCCCATTGTGTAACTGAGTTTCAGATTCTACTTCACCTAAACTGCTTATGAGGGAGAAAGCTCAGACAGTATCCTTAGGCAGGACTTCAGGGATTTGAATTGTGACTTTTAACCAGTCACCCTAGCACATTGCCTGCATTAAGCACGAGTGGTTAAACAAGTACTGTTTTGGTGCAGTCAGAGATGGCAGTGAGCAGTGGTTTCAGGATGGGAGGGATGTTGGGGAATGAAGAAAAGTTTTAGCTATGAGGCTGAGAAGAGAGTTCTGGAGAAAAGACTGATTTAATGAGATTGTCCCTCCAGCAAAGTACTGTCTGCTATGATTACGTAGCACTCTCTTCCATCTCAATGAAATCTGCAGTAAATTCTACAGTGTTTACTGATGCTTTGGCATGTTTAAATTTTTTTTTTTTTGAGTAGAATATCCAAGATGACAAGGAGGACAGTCAACATTTGAGTCATAAACATAAAGAAAGTGGGAAACAAGCTTTATAACTTCTTCCCATTTAGGCCAAATAAATGCTGGCAGATAGATATTTGCAGAATAGAAGTTTGGAGAAGCACAAATGCATATGATCCGTCCAGCTTCCTACCCCTGACTGGGAGCCTTTGGCATTCAGCACATTTCTTTGCTGACTCCCTGGATTGATTTCCTGACTCTGAGAGGACTAGTTGTCAGTTCAGGCATTCATAGTCTCTGGCTTGGGCTAGCCCATTGGCCTCGGTATCAGTCAGCATTAGCTGAATGGTTTAAGCAACAAAGGCCTATTTTTTGCTCACATTGGTGGCCTCTGAGGCTCAGCTGCAGCCCTGCTTCTTGTCCTTCTCACTCCAGGCTGGCTCTTTTGGGATGTACTGGCCTCTTTGGAGGGAAAAGAGTGTAACAGTGGACCTTCACGGTGCTCTCAGAGCTTCTGCTGGCAAAGGAAGGGCACAGGGCCTGTCCAGTCAGATTCCATTGGCCAAAGCAAGGCGCATGGCAAAGCCTGATCCTACTTCCTGGGCAGAAGGATGACCCTCCTAAAGGAGGGGCCTATATGGTGAGACCCTTTATGTATCTGAACCTATAATCCCTTGCAGCCTCTGACTTCTCCTTCCTGGTAATCAGTCTCTCTCCATTCCTGGCTGCCATCACACTCTCAGAGCTAACTGCTAAAAATTCCAAGATAGTCCTATAATTATTCCTGGCCCTACCAACCTTCGTTACCTCTGAGCCACTTTAGGCAGCGCTTCCTAACATTTTTTACATCACAGTGCTCAGAAAACAATGCCTAGGGCCTGTGGGAACAAGGAGGATGAGACAGGGCTGCAGGGGATTAACCCAGGGATGAGAGCTGCCCAGGTACCACCTCACCTGGCCACCCGGTGGATAGAGTGAATAAGGATTTTTGTATATACCTGTCACCCATGCAAGACAGCAATTGGTATGCTCTGACTTAAAAGACAGAGTCCAAGCTCTTTGTTCTCCCTAGAAAGTTCTTTTTCCCTTCTCTGCATGGAAAACTCCTATTCATCCTTCAATACCCAGCTCAAATGTTGATCTCTGGTGTCAAGCCTGATCTGAGCTAGTCATTTCCTATTTGATGGATTTGTTTATCTCTGGGATGGCAGTTATCATCCTCTAGAGTAGTTATTTCCTTGTATATTTGTTTTTCCTACTTTATGTGAGCTCTTGGGAGCAAGGACTTTATCTCATTTACTGTTTCATTCAGCATGTTGGTAAATAGTAGGCGCCGAAAAAGTGTTTGTTAAACAAATGGATAGATGATGTGTGATAAAAAGAATGCTGCCACTGATTTTAATGTAGGATTATGTATTTTTCTGTTTCCTTGCAAAGGAGAGATACTAGTGACAAGTTTTGCTGATAACTGTTTATCACAACTTTTCTCATGTTTATCTGCACAAGATTATAGAATGTCTCACCTAAATAATTTAAACAGTGTTTTAAGTCCTTAAAATACAATATCAATTATAATTTTTCTATCTGTTACTTAATCCCTGATAGCATATATCAGTTGCTATAGCAACTCGTGTCCTCTCTGGGCCTCTTATCAAGGACATAATTGTCTTTTTTGCTCTTCCTCATATTTTTGTCTCTCCCTCCCTCCACCTCTCTCTCCCCCCCGCTCTCCCCCTCTCTCTCTCTCTCTCACACACACACACACAATCCCTACCCCTTATTTCCTTATTTGAATAAACAGAAAGTTGCCTTTCGTGCTTTCTATTTATAGGGAGTTGAGGGATAATGTCAGGTGCTGGGGATGATGTCACGAAGCAGATATTTTCATCTGTTTGTAGAGTGTATACTGTCCACATTTATTCTTTTGATCCAGCAATTTCTTTAACAGTGGAATCTATGGAAACATAAGAAATGCTAAGATTTCTATAAAAGAATATTACTCAACATAAACTGTGCTACATGTATTTCATACAGTGTTATGTACCATTAAAACCATGTACATTAAATGTTAGAAAAACATTTAAAAAATGGGAAACCTGTTTACAATACGAATCTGAAAAAAACACAATGCAAAATTGTACAGGTGGGCCAAAAGTAGGTTTATAATGCTGTGTATGGAAAATAAAACTTTTGACAGCGTCAGACACTAAGGCTGACATAGAGCCTGATGCTGAAGCAGAAGAAAGGAGAATGGATGAGAATTTTTAAAGCCAACAGAGGTGAATTGAGAAAATCTATCTGGACCTCAACTCACGGTCCCTTGAATTTGCTTCATAAAAGAGACAACCCGAGAAAAGCTAGAAAGATGCTTCAGAATTCTCCTACCATCTCTTCCCCTACTCAGTGTCTATACTGACCGGGTCATTCCACCTTCCTGCTAGTCAAATGCTTGTGTCCAGCCAGTCGGACAATTATGGCCAATCCAAAGAGTGGGGAAGGCAGGGTGGAGCTGGTGGTTGCCCAGTGAATTCTGGGGATGGTGGTTTACGGATGTGGCAGTGCAGCAGAGAGAGTTACCCCTGAAGTGGGACATACTGGGAGTTACAATTGTCCATAGGCTACCTCAGCTCAGAGCGATAAGGAATAGGCATTTGGGCCTGGGGCTCCTACACTGTCTCTAAATGAAAGGTTACTAAAGATTGGGACATGGACAGGACTCTGCACATCACTGTATTCCCACCTGTAGTTTTGAAAGTGGATTCTAGCACCATCCTGTGATTCTAAGAGATGAACCCACCTTAATAGGGCTGCCCCTAGAGTGCAGTAAATCCTCCCTTGTCCAAGGATGAATAAGGAAAAAGGCAGCTTAATGGTTCTCTGGAAAAAATATGCCTTCGAACTAGAGAAAGAGAATGGCTTCTGGAAGCCCCAGGGTAAAAGCCAGGCTCTGAAAATTCCTTTATGGGAAGATATTTAGGTTGACCCTCTAAAGTAGCTGTTTTTGTAAGTGGAAAACAGTGGATGCTCAGAGATTTCTTAAGTTTCAACCTAATAGAAGAAAATTAGTGTCAGGTTTCTTCTAAGGTAAAGGATAGTGTTTGTTTAGCCAAATACCTTGATCCTTGCATTATTTTTGAAAGGCGAGGTCTAAATGAACCAGAGTGAAACAAAGAAAAGTAAGACAAGGAACAAATTGGGGAAGGGAGGAAGTTGGGGTGAGCAGGAAAGGTGGAGATTTGAAAGGATGAGACAATACAAACATACACAGGGCTCTTTTGGAGGGTGGAGGGGGTGGGGGTAGGGAGAGGGAGTGAATATTTGCAGACCCAGAAAGTGATCTGCTGCAGTATTTCAGCACCTTTTAGCCTCATGGCGTTGCTTCTGCGCACTCTTAGATTTTACTATTCAGATAAATTGAGAGGCGCCAGGTATGGCATTGCAGGTGACGGTCCACCATATGTACTCTTTTTCTCACCTGTTACAATTCTAGGTAAAACCACTTCTAGTTAATTATTAAATCTGAGGAGAATTTTGCACATCATGCCTTTGGCTTAGATGAGGGCCCCTCCCTTTTCATTCTAAACGTGAAACTTCTGGCCTTTGCCTCCCATGCATTTTACATGCCCCAAAGCGGTACTTTACGATGAACCCCTCCTTACAAGTGTCTTAGCCCGCTGCCTGTTTGCCTGTAAGAGTGTCAAGCAAAGCTATTCTAGACACAGCTTCCAAGAAATGAATAATAATGTGCTCTCAAGGGCTTAGAAGTAAGCGAGGAAAGCAAAAGATCAAAGAAATATTGTTCACTGAATAGGTACTTCATAACGAAACGAAGCTTCTGTTTCTTTGATATTTATTCGAAGTTTTAGACAGAGCATTTTCAATAGGCTAGAACCCTGGAGAGGAACCTCAATGGGACATGCACAATTTATAAGCTTTTGGAAGAAGTGTATGATGGGTCACTATTTTGCTGCAGAACAGAATTCGATCCATAGAAAAACCAAACTGATTTGTTAAGTATACTGCTAATACAATATGATATAATGTTAGCCTACCACGGTAACCTATTAGTATCTATTAAGTGATTGGATTATGCTATGCGAGGTACCTATATGGTGGCACAAATGCACATTTTCTTTCTTTTTTTAAAATATATTTTATTGATTTCTTACAGAGAGGAAGAGAGAGAGACAGAAAGTCAGAAACATCGATGAGAGAGAGACATCGATCAGCTGCTTTCTGCACACCCCACAGTGGAGATGTGCCCACAAGCAAGGTACATGCCCCCGACCGGAATCGAACCTGGGACCTTTCAGTCCACAGGCCGATGCTCCATCCACCGAGCCAAACCGGTCTCGGCCACATTTTCTTTTTGTTGGAAGTATGTTCCCTTTGTTTGTTTTTTCCCATTGACCCCCTCCACCTAGCACCTGCCCCTCCCAGGCCTTCACCACTCTATTGTCTGTGTTCATATATATGCATACTAGAGGCCTGGTGTGCGAAATTCATGCACGGATGTGTGTATCCCTCAGCCCAGCCTGCACTCTCTCCCAGTCCAGGATCCCTCGCTCCTTACCACCTGCCTGCTCACCACTCCTTACCGCTTGGCTCACTGCTCCCTAGCTGCAGGCTCCTTACCACTCTGCTCACTGCTCCTTAGCGTGCCACGGAGGCAGGAGAGGCTCCTGCCGCTACACTCGCCAGTTGTGAGCCCGGCTTCTGGCTGAGTGGCGCTCCCCCTGTGGGAGTGCACTGAGCACCAGGGGACAGCTCCTGCATTGAGCATCAGGGCACATCATAGTGACCAGTCATTCTGACATAACAGTAGCTTAGGCTTTTATTATGTAGATAAGTTCCCTGATTAATCACTATCCCCCATCCCTGACCCACAACTTCCCTCTGAAATTCTCAGTCTGTTCCATGACAACTACACATTTTCTCACTCAAATCTTCATAATGGTCCTCTGAGGTAGATATCATTATATCCCTCATATAAATAATACCAGAGACCAGTATATAAATAAGACCAGAGACCAATCTCACGAAGAGGTGCCCCACCTCCCACCCTTTGAGGAGGCACCCCTCGGGGGTCAGGACCCACACTTGATCCACGTAACGCTGGTGGCCGCTGCGTTGTGTCTGCTGGGGTGGGGGCAGGCATTCCTGCTCTGGCCTGACCCCAGCCCCAGCCTCAGCCTCAGCCTCCTCATGACTACTGTGGCTGCGGGCAGCATGCAATCCCCTCCCGCCCATCTGCATGCCCAGCTCCTCCTGATGCAGCCTCCTCCTGAGTGGTTGTGATGCCTGGCTAATTAGCATATTCCCTGTGTGTGTGTGTGTGTGTGTGTGTGTGTGTGTGTGTGTATGGTAATGTTATTAAAAAACCAGAAACATAGATATGCCACTATGGGCTTAAGATAGAGGATGAAATAAGAAAGCAAGTGAAAGAAGACTTAACATTTCACTTGCCGGAGCACAAAGGTTCTTTCTTTCCGAGAGTGAGTTTTTCAGTGTCCTTATGAAGGTAAAAGGCATTGTCAGCATTCAGACCATTGACATCAAGTCAGAAAAACTTATTTGAAAAGATTATTGCACTATTTCATCAAATGCAAGTTAAAGAGTTCCATATTCAGTGACCTACTTCCTTACCCTGCCTGCGTCTATGTGATGTTTTGACTACGCTGCAGCTTTCTAGCCTGTGTTATTGATTTTTATCTCAGTCTAATTTCTATTGGCAGGTTGTTTTAAGAGAAAAAGAAAAGGCAGGAGGAGGTTATAAACTGAGACTGTACCCCGATAGTGCACTGTAAGCAGTTTCTGGACTCTAAAGCGGGCCTGCCAGTGCCGGGAGCTCCAACTCTCTGGCTGTGATAAAACCTTCTATATTTGGGTGTGATTTATCTCCTGTGTTGGGTTGAGATATCTAAAGTGTAATCAACTAATTTAGTTCCAGCCCCACAGCTGGCACCCACATTCTCTGATAAACCATTTTTATTGGGGGGCGCGTTTTGCTGAGGAAAGGTTTTGCTCCTACTTAACACCCTGCACGTTTTATGAATTTTCAGGACTGGAACTTCTGTATGACATTGCTCTGAATGATTAAAAAAAAAAAAGTTGGTTCTCAACACACAGAACTAGATGGCTTCGTGAATTGTCTTTTCCCTTAGTTTCAATACTTACTTTTTCATTGTCATTTAACTGAAATGCCTTTGATCTTCTGGGTATCATGATGGGTTCTTACTACTCCCAGCTTCAAGGATGCAGAAGTGAGATTGGGCATTGATGTTTCAGAGAGGTGGACCCTGCTAGGTGATGCCCCCTGCCCCCCAAAATGTGAATACTTTCTCTGGAGCATTATTCTGTCTGTGTGAAGGATTATTATAACATCTCTCAGAGTGATTGAAGATTTTTTTTCTTTTCTCTGATGTGCCTCTTGATATTCCAAATGCTGATCATGCTGTTCAAAGTATCTTCAGTCTGTTATTTCACTGACCCCAGAGAGGGTGGTCATGTTCAGAGAAAGGTACATTTTTTAAAAAATCAAGCAAATAACAGATCCAGTCATGGATTACCTTATTCAGGTTTCACATTTACTAGTGGTGGTATCTGGAAAGGCCATCTACTATTCATTTTTAAGGAACCTGAAGATATGGATCAAAGACATTGAAGAAGGAAGGGAATTTCTTTTCGTTTCAGATCTATACACATGCCTCTTCCCCAGACCTCCTTTTTGCAGGTCTTCTAAATTTTTTTTTAAAAATATATCTTTATTGATTTCAGAAAGAAGGGAGAGGGAAAGAGATAGAAGTATCAATGATGAGAGAGAATCATTGATTGGCTGCCTCTTGTACGCCCCCTACTGGGGATCAAACCCACAATCCAGGAATGTGCCCTTGGTCAGAATCGAACCTGGGACTCTTCAGTCCACAGGCTGACACTCTAGCCACTGAACCAAATCAGTAGGGCTAATTTTGTTCTTTCTAGGCCTCCAACCAACCTTCTAAGACATCTGCTGAGTCTGCATATATTCTTACCTGGGACCATTTTCCCCCCACATAGTGTTGATAGCAAATAATAATAGTAAAATACTAAAATCATAAAATTATTTTGTACAACTCTAGACATATACATTTTAAAATATGTTTGAAATAGTTCTCTAAAAAATGTGTATATACATCGTGGTTTGACCCACGAAGAAGTAGAAAATGTGGAAAGGTCAATAACTATGGATGCTACCAAAAAAGTTGAGAGAAAATTAGCTCCGACATTGTCACTGAAGGTCTAATGATTGTGGAGTTGAGTTTCTTCAGTCTTTTAAGAATCAGATAATTCCCAGGCCAATACACACACAAACACACACACACACACACACACACACACACACACATTTGCGAATAAATTTAGAAAAGTGCTGTTCATGCACTTTGTATTCTTTGGGGTAATATTGATTGGCATTGCTGTGCTGATACTACCTTCTGCAGTGATAATGAATAATGATTCCAGAACCAGAAGAGAGCTTGGGGTCTGAGGTTGGAATGATTGAATACGAAGGCAGAGGCAGTCCCACAAATTCTGTAAATACTAAATATTAACTGCTTAGATAAGATGGGTAGGACCATCTTCAGACCCTCATAACATTCTGTGCATATTTCAGTTTACTGGTTGTATCCATTTCCTGATTACCCATTTTATGGTTGAGTCACTCACTAGAGGTGATCTTGAGGGTAGGCAATGAGTTTTCTTCTTTACATCACTAGTGCTTTTACAGTGCTTGCCCTAGATCAGTGGTCGGCAAACTGCGGCTCGCGAGACACATGTGGCTCTTTGGCCCCTTGAGTGTGGTTCTTCCACAAAATATCATGGCCTGGGCGAGTCTATTTTGAAGAAGTAGTGTTAAAATCATTTAAGTTTAAAAAATTTGGCTCTTAAAAGAAATTTCATTCGTTGTACTGTTGATATTTGGCTTTGTTGACTAAGAAGTTTGCCGACCACTGCCCTAGCTAAGCCTTCAATTACATGTTTATTGATGGAATGAATAAATGGGTAAGTGAATTAATAAGTGAACAGAAAGGAATTCTGTTCATTTTCTGAAACCAGCAGAAACCTGATTTTAAAATAGAACCAAAAAAGAAAGGGATTGAGTTAGATCATTTATGAATATGTATGCAGAATCCCAAATGAACTTCTGGCTTACCAAATTCAATAGTACATTACAAGAATCATCCACTATGACCAAAGAAGTTTATCCCAAAACCACAAGGAGAGTTTTCTATTAAGGAAACTATTGCTGGAAGTATGGGTATGTGCAGTGTTACAACCATTTTGGAAAGCAATCTAGTAATACCTATTAAAGTTTAAAAAGATATATTTCTTTTGAGTCAGATATGCCACTCCTGGGGATCCATCCCAGCAGAAGTAAAAGCACAAGTAAAAGGACATACAACATTGTTCATTGCTGCATGGAAATCAAGTTAATGCCCTCAGAAGGGAAGAAGCTAGTATAGGATGGTACATCTACACTATTGGGTTAAAGAGAATGAATGAGAGCTAGTTCACATGATTTCCACAAAGTATTATTATTATTTTTTAAAATATATTTTATTGATTTTTCACAGAGAGGAAGGGAGAAGGATAGAGTGTTAGAAACATCCATGAGAGAGAGACATGGATCAGCTGCCTCCTGCACACCCTCTACTGGAGTTGTGCCCACAACCTAGGTACGTGCCCCCGACCGGAATCGAATTTGGGACCCTTCAGTCGGCAGGCCTACACTCCATCCACTGAGCCAAACCGGTCTTGGCATATTATTGAATGATAGAAAGCAAGGTGCATAAAAGTATACACTAAGTGGCCAGATTATTATAATCTCCGAATGCATAATAATCTGGCCACTTGCTGTATATCCTATATAATAAAAGGCTAATATGCAAATTGTCCCCTCAACCAGGAGTTTGACCAGCAGGCAGGCCAGCCAACCGCCCATGTCCCCTCTGCCTGGCCAGGCTGGCCAGACCTCCACCCATGCACAAATTCATGTACCAGGCCTCTAATACACACACACACACACACACACACACACACACACTGAGTTACCAGATTACTATGCCCTCAGAGATCATCATAATCTGACAACTCAGTGTATATAAGAAGATCCCATTTTGCCAAAACATAAAAACCAACCCCCCAAAAGCAAAACAAAGGAAAACAAACAAATTTCTGTATCTATATATGTACTAGGGCAGTGGTTGGCAAACTGTGGCTCATGAATCACATGCGGCTCTTTGGCCCCTTGAGTGTGGCTCTTCCATAAAATACCACAGCCTGGGTGAGTCTATTTTGAAGAAGTGGCGTTAGAAGAAGTTTAAGTTTAAAAAATTTGTCTCTTAAAAGAAATTTCAATTGTTGTCCGGTTGATATTTGGCTCTGTTGACTAATGAGTTTGCTGACCACTGTACTAGTGGAATAGTTGTGAGTGATATTACTTCTTTTGACTTTGGTTTTCTTCTTTAAACAGTGGCTTGATGATAATGTCTATTTTATAGAATTTTTGTGAAGATTAAATGAGTTACATAGGAAGTACCTGAGAAATATTAGCTATGATGATGATGATGTTACTGGACTTGAATAGAAAATGCAGAATTCAAAGGAAACATGGAAGAACACCTACTAGATTGTTAACCTTATTACTTTATGTACCAATGAGGAGCTGATGTGGTTTCAAGAGAGAAGGAAATTCCAAATAAATAAGGAAAATAAAATAAATGTATATTTCACATTTATGCACTTAATTAAAATTATGGCACACAGAATTGTGTGTAAAGAAATAAAATTAAAATACTTGTGAAAGGAATACAAGTATATCAAATCAATAAGCCCAATAAGAAAAAATGACATAAAATAATATATGCTGAAAAGGCACTTGCTAAAATTTAATACCATCTCTCCTTAATTATAAGTCCAAGAAAACTTTGAAAGGTGTTTATTTAAAGATATAAACACCAGCCATAGTTGACTCTGAAGGAAAAATATAACAACAGGGTTTCTCCAAGTATATTTCCCAGAATACGAATTTCACCAGTGGAATAAAAGAATTCTATAGTGCAATGATTTGGGGACATGTTTCTCAGAGGTTGCCCACACCTGAATCAATGAAGATCAGCATGGCAGAGCTCTAAGTACTTTTTGACCTTTAAATTCTAGGTAAAATGCCTCTTTTGACTGTGTTTCTTCAAGTACACCCTGTCCTTTTATTCCCTACCACACTGCTCTGTTTATTTCCTTCCATTCTAGCCAATAATTGAGAGAACTTCACTGAAATGCAGTGACATCTTAAGAAATTTCTCCTTATGTGTGCTAGTTCTATGTATTGTTTAGACCAGAGTTCCATTGATTGAATCATTAACATTTTTCTACTTAAGGAATTTCTGAACAAGTTTGTTCACACATATCAATTTCTGTGGTCCCTGCAGCCGAGAGTCATGATTATGTAACTCTCATTGTATGGATTGCTTGCTTGAAAGATACTGTCTCTCTGTGGAATTTAGTGCCTCAGTTTTCCATACTTGCAAAAAAGGAGGCAGTTATTCTCGAATCTTATCTTTCCCAGCAGTGTTTGTGCAGGACAGAGCACATTTTTATGAAGTCCTTTGAGTTTCCCTGATGGAGTGACATTGACAGTGGCATGACAATGTTGTGATTGCTATCAGTGTTTAAAGGCCACTTTTCTTTCTTGTGTTTAACTACAAAGACTGGAGTGTAGCCAAACAGCTGACTTATCTCTTATCTTTCCGAGCCCTCGGTGTTAAGATCTGTTTAAACCTGAGACTTTTTTTCCTTTCTTTTTTGGTAGTTGGGGTAGTCAGGAGAGGTTTTCAGAATTGAAAGGATTTCTTTATTTCCTGCCCATCCCCTCTTGTGATCACAAAATAACTGTGCTTAGCTCATACTCGAGCAGAACTCCAGAGTAGATAAAATGTATGTTTGCCCCTAATCAGGGCTGAATTTCTGTGTTGTAACTCAGTGATTAGAAGCACAATGCAATTTTTTTTTATTGCTGGCATTTCTACTACTTACCCTAGGATAAAAATCTCTGTGTACTGAATTGATATCCACAGAAGGGCTGTTTAACCATTTTGGTATTCTTTCTCCTCCAGGTCCTCATGAACATGGAAGACATAAAAGTCCGCGAAATGCAGATTTTTGACTACAAAAAGAAAATCGCTGAATCAGAGACTAAATTAAAACAGCAACAGAACCTGTATGAAGCTGTGAGGTCAGACAGGAATCTGTACAGCAAAAATCTGGTGGAAGCTCAGGTAAAGAATATATTTATGTCTTTACTAGAGGCCCAGTACATGGATTTGTGCACTGGTGGGGGGGCATGGCCTGTGGGGATCAGCAGCTGTGGGAGAGTGCTCATCCTGGTCAGCTGAGCAGCACTCCCATTGTAGGAGAGCACTGACCACCAGGGGTCAGCTCCTGCATTGAGTGTCTGCCTCCTGGTGGTCAGTGCATGTTATAGTGACTGTTCAACCAGTCGCTCTCGTCATTCCGCTCTTTGGTCACTGGGCTTTTATATATATAGATATTTTGATTCTTCCTTCCCTGAATTTAAAGGAATTTCTATCATACTAATAGCAGAATTTAGAATAGATCAAGAAAATAATCTTGTGGAATTCATCTGGGAAAAAAAGATGAATTTTATTCAGAACGCTCAGATTGTTTGAAATGGAAATGACTCAACTTGATAGGATGTGACTATCTCAGTCTGGCTTTTAATTATTATGTAGCATTGCTATTCTCCTGTTCCTAATTTTTAAAGCTGCTAATAGCTGCTGTGACTCAGAGGGCAGTAGCGTACTCTTGTCATTTAATTGCAGAGCTTTGCTTTTGTAATCTTTTAGTTATAATGTTTGTAGTGATTCCAATTCCTCTCTTGTAAAATGAGGAATAAGTGTACGCCCGTGTTTGTGTGTGTGTCTGGCATAGTCATTATGTATGCTTTGTATATATCTCATGAGAATATTTTGAGAGTTCCTGCTATAAAATACCATGAGGTTGATGGCACAGCATTACGAAGGAATAGTTCAGTCGTAAGTAGTCAGGAGACCACTGTTTTGAGAGGGCCTCCCTTAAAAGTTCTCAAATGCACATTTGAACTTCCATAGGGACCGTGGTGTCAATTTAATTCACTTCCAAACACTTCTCCTTTCATTTTGTTAGGATGAAATAACGGAAATGAAGAAAAAGTTAAAGATTATGACCCATCAAGTAGATCAGCTGAAGGAAGAAATCTCTGCCAAAGAGTCAGCGCTTGTGAAGCTACATCTGGAACAGCAACGCATAGAGAAGGAGAAGGAAACCTTGAAGGTATAGATCTTACAATGAACGTGATGGACCAATAGTCTCTCTACTCAATGGACGGAGGCAGGCTCTATGCTCATCGAAGGCAACAAGGGGCAGGGAGGACAGCCAAGGTGCCAGGAGGATGAGTTCTACCACCTCTAGGTCAGGCTACCTTACCTAGAGGGGGTGCTCCTAGATAAACAAGGACGAGGCCAGTGGAGGTGCACAAACACCTGGTTCAGCTAAATTAGCTACCGTCACATCAGCAGAAGAGAGCCTAGCAGGTCAGCAGTGCCCAGGAAGTCCTGGAGCTTGCAGGCTTCCCACAATCCCTTTGCATTGACAACCCAGGCCCAGCCCTCCTACTCTCCTCCCCGGGCCTTCTATAAGGCAATGTTGGCAAGACCCTTTGTCCCTCCGCTCCTAATTGCTATTTACTCCACGTGTGCGTGACTTTCTGCCTACAGTATCATTAGCTATTGGGTTCTCACTTGATTTGCCCTCAACTCAGGTTCACAGTTCACCTTACCTCTTTGGACAGCAACTCCTCCAGAGATTTACCTCCAAATTCATGTATGTGTATGTGTATGTTATGTGTATGTGTATATGTATATGCATGTGTATATGTATATACTCACACAGACACACACTAAGACATAGTTTTAAATCTAACTGAGGACATTTTATGTCTGCTAACATAAAGACTATCTTTAAGAATACATACAAAATAATTATACCATATCAAATTCTTGAACCAAATATGTTTTACTATACACATTTACTAAACCTAATATATTTTCCTTTTCTTATTCAATCCAATAGATTTCCCTTCTAATCCATTTGACCAAAGAATTAAAAAAGGAACTTTTGAGAGGATGATGGCACTTTTATTTTGAAAATATACATCCAGTATACTCCTGGATGCTTATGAACCACTTGTAGGAACTATCTGTAACAAACAAGAGAACTGAATACCTTGGTTTCTGTACATATTAGCTTGCAAAGTATATCAGAATATCTTGAAAGTGTGTAATCAGATTTAATACACATATCCTTGTATTGGACAGATTTAATACCATATATCCTTGATTCTAAGATGCCATCAATTGGCATATGCATCCTCAAAATGGGTTTTGTAAACTGATGATAGGTCTTCATGGAACTAGAACTACTATATTACATTAAATTAAGGCACATTTGGTTTGAGAAAGATTAACATGTAAGAAAGGCATCTTTACAAAAGATAAGTAATTGATACACTTACCTGTCTGAGACTTTCATCTCCCAACTCTAGCTTATGATAAAAAAATAATAGAAGATTCTGCATTAAAATTGATTTATATATTAAAAAATGAAAACATTTTCTAAAGTTTGAACATTTCCTGCATCTTTGCTCTTACTGTCCTTATTCAAAAGCTTAGTTTTATAGAAGTTATCTTGTTCCATTCTGAAGCCTGTAGTGGAAATGAGTTTATTTATCATTAAATTATTTAGAATAATCTTATTATAAACATTGCTTTACCCTTGGCCTCATGGACCCATGTTAGCCAGGCTTTAGTATAACTTGATCTAGTACACTATCTCTTTCCTTTTACAGGATGGCATTGATCCTCATCTCTTCCCTTCCCAAGTAATGCTCTACTAGTATTCAAAAGATTAATTATTAACCCATATTAATGTCCAAGGTTGAACTAGCTGCCTTCTACAAATCCTGCTTTAGAATAAACAATGTCCTATGCAAAAGAGCAATTTTTCCTAATTCTTTAGCGTTTGACTTCGGTTAACGTTGGTTTCACTTATGCATTCCATCACCAGGCATCCACACACATAGCTCCAAAGAAACATCATAATAAAATAAAACAAAGGTCAATAGGACCCTGTTTTTTGGTCCTGGTCCAGCAGAGCTGGTGCACATGAAAGGTGATTAAAGGGCTTCTGCTCCAGGAAGTCTGCTCTAAATGGGAAATCCTGGGTCTGCATAGCTCTGGGTCATCAGTTATAGTAAGATGATTTGCTTTGGGTGTACTGTGAAACTATGATACCTTTCCCCCCACCATTTCCCATTAAGGCAAAAATGAGTAACAGAAAAAGGATGCCAGCTTGATTTATTATTTGAGGTTATCCAAGGGTGACTTGCAGTGGTGCTTCGACTGGGTACTTCTGGCCTATCATTAAGCCCATTTGACATTCTGTAGAAAAAATATGACAGCTCAAATGTTGAGTCTGAGCCTCTTGACTTTTTTAGCCTCAAATTGGAAACATATTCCACACATGTCTCGGGATTTCATGCATCTCTAGTTCAAAAACCAAAACCCCAAGGGAAAGGGCAGACTTTCTAGTAACTTTGCTCCAAGAAACATTTAGCTTATCATTATGAGTTCTACAAAGCTATGTGGTTACATAATCCTCCTGGAAGGGAGGCCCTCTCACCTGTTTGGTAGACCAGGAGATGCCTTTTGACAGGATAACACAATTTATTACTTCTCCAAGCCAACATATAAACAATTGCCTACAAATAGGTCATTCCCATTCCCATTTAGCCCCCTCAAAAGAAAAAATCTTGCTCCTTTCATTTTTATTTTCCCTTTTAAGTTGTTACTGACTCCTCAGGACACTAGCCATTGTCAGCACATTAGGGTTATGACAGAATGTCAATAGTTCTCGGTAGATGTGGTTGCATCCAGTCTGTCCCAGTCTTGTTTCATCAGCACTGAAGGAGCCAGCTCATCTGGAGTGTCTGCTCTCTAGTCCTAACAAGCCCCTGATTCTGTCTCGTCACCTCCCAATCATCCCACATCAATCTGACAGCACTTTGATTCCTGGAGAGAAATTCAGCGGCAAATTCTCTGTGTCCAGAGCTGAGCATCACATTAGTGACTGGCTTCAGGGCACCACATCCTTTTACTGAGTGGACTCTAGAATGACACAGATGGGGACTGTCAGAAAGTGAGGGAGTGGGGAGGAAAGAGAGAGGGAGAGAGGGAGGGAGGGAGGAAAAGGGAGAGAGAGGGAGGGAGAGCGAGAGAGAAAGCCTAATTATTCTCATGTTTGGAAGGCTTCACGTGCCCCTATTTGTTTGATTAGATGTAAATGTATGATTTCTGTGAAGCCCAGTGACTATCAGGATCATGTATGAATGGGTAAAACTCTCATAATCATGGTTCTACAGATATGATTTATGCCTGCAACCAAGTTAGATGGTGACTATTCCATAAACACCTACTACAAAGTGGTATAATTATGGAGGCAGTGACTAAGAAATGTGTCCAGCCACCGTATTACAACTTCACACCACTTTGAGAAATGCTGATACCTTGGGTTACACCTACAACATTGCTTGATGAGTGTTTGGGTGTAGAACAGTTGTTAACCAACTTTTCTGGGTGAGACAGCTCAGATTTATAGCTGCTAAATGCATTAGACCAAAGGTATTGTGTTGATGTTAACATTTTCTGCCAACACCTAATGCCACATCTTGTTTACAGCCCATAAATTTGTGACATAAGGAGACCACTTAGAATTTTGATATATTATGAAAAAACACACCCAGCAATGCCAAACGCACTAGTGGTTTTACATTCCAGACAGATCCTTCTACACACCACTGATTGCATTTTAATATAACAGGGATTTCATTTTGTTCTGCTGATGGATTCTGATCAGCTCTTGGCACTTAAGAACAGGGAAGCGAATGTTACACATCTGGGAAAATAAAAGTTTTATTAAAGAAAGCATGAGCCAAGCAGGTATTTTATTGCTGTCTTCGCTGTCACCTTAAGTGATTATAGAAATCGAAAAGCTGGTTCTTCAAATGCTTTCCTAACAGGCAATCCCCCAAAGTGGTAAATACTAAACCAGACATCTTCTCAGTAAGAATTTCCTTTTGCTTATCCCTGGACCAGAACGTATTTCATGAGTGAACAAACAGTGTCATAAGAGAAGCCCTTGGTTTTATAGTAGCTGACTGCATTTAGTTTGTGACATTACACATTACGCATTTGTGGCATTGCACAATATCTTCTACTGCTTGGATAAGTTTGAAGTATGGGGTTAATGACTCTTGGTCTTCATGGATTCGAGTCAGACCTTAAGAAGAGTTGGGGTAGTTTACAGGCACTTGCAAATATGGGGTTTTCTAGCCTCCCAATGAGATTCATGAGTAGGTATTTCCTCAAAAGAAATGTTATTACTTTTTCACTGTCATGTGCTGATCTGGAAGCCATTGATGAGTTAAAACCTTAATATTGTCTTGTAACCTCCCTTGTGGTTCTCGGCATGGGTAAAACAGTGCTCTCCTCCTATTTGTTTCTTCTTGTGCCCACCTGGTCTGTGATTCTACCTGTTTTTCTAGTTTGGGCATGGATACCTCTGTGGCTTTCCCTGGCCTACACACTACAGTGTGTGGCCTACAAAGCCCTTCCAGGCTGGTTCAGCTATTTCACCAGCCTTACCACCTGCTGTTCTCTACCTAACACTTTAATCCAGCCACATGGGATGCTTTGCTGACTGGTGAGTGCACTTTAGAGTTTGCATGTGCCCTTGTTCACACAAGCCTGACTGTAAGCTACTCTCCCCATAAAACATACCCATCTCCTTTAGGGATATCTTTTACCTGCTAAGGCCCTAACTGGCTATTTCATCTAAACACCGGGTAGAAATAGGAACTTATTCCTGTGTACCCCCATGTCCTTTTTCATACTGTTCATAGCATTTCCACACTGTAGTGTGGTTGGTTATATTCCTCTTCTCCAATGGATGGAGCAACCCTTATGTCTTACTCTCCTTCTGTATTTGACTTGGATGTATTGTGTGATGATAGCTTGGGGGCCAAACGATCCAGATTGGAATCTCAACTCTGCTACTTACTGATATGTGACCTTGGGTGAGTTAATTTGCTTTTCTTTGTCTCTGTAATTGCATTTGTAAAATGCGAATACAAGCAGCTCTGCAAAATACCCAATATCATGCCTAGAATATTGTAGGCTTTTGTCAGTTACAAATACACTTGTGGAAATGAAGTGAATGTATTCTTTCATGAGAAGAATTTTCCTTCTGAAACTTAGTAGACCATAACACCCTTTCTCCATCATTCTTATGAAGTCCGTATAACCTGAAGAGCTGCAAGATCTGCATTTAGTTCCAGGAAGTTTCCCTGATAATCCCAATCCTCTGACCTCCTGTAACATCAAATCACTGTCTTTGTGACAATAACGATATGGAAACATTATTACCTGGATTTCTTAATATTTGTATAACACTTATATATCTTATTTTTCATTTAGTTCGGAAGTATCTTAGGAGTAGGATTTATATATCTTTTTATGCATGACATCTGTTCCATCAAGATGTTTTATAAGATAGACAATGGCTGTTATCTTTAATTTATTTTTTTGCTTAAAATGGTCTCTATCTCTGTAGTTGATGTGCTGGTAGTATTAGGACCATTTAGAAGCTGGCACATACAAAGATCCCTCCCCATGTTCATCCCCACATCTTCTCTTGCATTATTCTTTGTGAATTTTCCTCATTTTTAGTTGGTCAGAGAAGTGCTGCTGAATACCAATGAAGACCCTGCTACCACATATAGAAAAATGATGGAAATCCCCCAAGGGTACAACTCATGGAATAAACATGATCACTGTAATGTGCATTGCTGTTTCTTTACAGGCTGTGTGTGTGTATAGATTGTTTTGATTGTGAGAGTGATCAAACCATGTTAAAACATCAGACGAGAGTGTAAGAAGTACACTGTACATCTAATTCTGGACCCTGCAATCCTGGTTTGTGCTGTTACAGAGTGAAATTTGCCCATATCTTTCACTGTTCCTCAGGCCGAGCTGCAGAAGCTGAGACAACAAGCCCTGGAGACCAAACACTTCATTGAAAAACAGGAAACCGAAGAGAGAAAACTCCTGCGCATTATTGCCGAGGCTGATGGGGAGAGGCTGAGACAGAAGAAGGAATTAGACCAGGTAGGAACATCTATCTCCTCACCAGACCCACAGACCTCATCAGCAGACACAACTGTTTGATTCAACTCTTCACAAGTCTGCATTCTTCTCTAAGCTCTTCTACTCAGTTTATTGGAAGAACAGTAGCAGAGGCTCATCTTCTCTTGATTAATTATGAAATATTTATTTATTTAAGTCATATCTACAAATACTTACTATGTGGCAGTCACTCCTCCATTGACCAATAAGAACATAAGACTCTGGTCTTCAGGGAGCTTAACATTTTAGTGTAATATAATTGCTTGCATATAATTGTAATTAATATTTACATAATATGGGGATTACAAACATATGCTTTCAAAGTACAGGTTAAAGAAAAGAAATGGCCTGTGTAAGACAGTAAGGAGTGATGTAATGTGGCAAGAGCTAGCCGATGATAAGTTTCTCAAATGGAAGCATTTATAAAATAACTAGAGGCCGGTGCACAAAATTCATGCACTTGGGGCAGGGGGTGGGAGGGTTCCCCAACCTGGCCTATGCCCTCATAGTTCTGGGTCCCCGTGATGGATGTCTTCCCACGTGGAGCCACCAGGACTTTCGTGTGGGGCAGCTGGGACCCCAGCCACTTGCATGCAGCCCCGCCCACTCACATGCACCTCCTGGTGATGGATTGTTACAGCATGAGGGCATCATGGCTTGAGGGCGTGATGACCACATAGCCTTTTATTAGTATAGATGGATTGGAGAAAAAAGACCCAACACCTATGGGCCAAGGATTATAGAATTATTATTATGATGGAATATAAGTTGTACTCTTTTTAACAAGATTGCAAGCCCTCATGGGAGGAGCGCAGTGTTGATTGACTAGCAGACCATTTCCAGTGCCCTACCCACTGGGTGCAGAGCACATGTGGCCATTGGCTGGGTACTCATCGACTGAATGAATGCTGAGTGAGACCTTTGTCCTTGGTTGCAATGTCCTTCCCTACCTTTCTAGGTCATCGGCGAGAGAGATATCCTCGGGTCACAGCTTGTTCGTCGCAATGATGAGTTGGCTTTGCTCTATGAGAAGATCAAGATCCAACAGTCCGTGCTAAATAAAGGCGAGACCCAGTACAACCAGAGGCTGGAGGACATGAGGATCCTCAAGCTTGAGATCAAGAAGCTTCGCCGGGAAAAGGGGATTCTTGCCAGGAGTGTGGCTAATGTCGAGGAACTCAGGTAACAGGAGACCCCTCCAAACCAGGGGTATAGGAGTCTTTGGGGAGCTCCTGAAATGACCTTGCATCCTTGTGTTCCTTTTTTTTTTTAAAAATGTTTTTATTGTTTTTAGAGAGAGGTAAGGGAGAAGGATAGAGAGATAGAAACATCGAGAAAGAAACATTGATCGGCTGCCTCCTGCACCTCCTCTCCCCCTCCCCCCTCCCCACTGGGGATTGAGCCTATAACCAGTGACCATGGAATCCAACCAGTGACCTCTTGGTTCATGGGTCCACTGAGCCACACCAGCCAGGTGATCTTGTGTTCCTTTTGTTTATCACTGAAGTCTATATCAAGTTGTACACAATTTTTTATATGCTGAAATTATTGGCAAATAATAACTTTTCCATAATTCAGAATCGACATTGTGCCCCTTCTATGTCACTCACACACACACACACACACACACACACACACACACACAAGAATTTGTTCTCTTTCAGGGGAATATAAGTGAGTGCAAAAAGTTTTTTTTAACTTTATTTTGAATTTAAAAGAAGAAATTTCAAGTCAAATTACAAATACGAACTAGTTATAATTCAGAAAAAATTTCCCCCAGTGAGCTCTTTAGACTTTCTTTAATAAGGTAGTACCCAAGAGATGGAACATCAATATTTAAAGTTAATCCTGGTAACATTTGCACATTTTTTTTCCTGGGAATTATATTCAGATTGAAAAGAGGGGGTAAATTTAATTTTATCACTATTTGAAAACTCTGTTTCCTTAGAAGGCGGCCAAATTTTATTTCTCATTCTTGATTTATCTTCTGCAGCTTTCACTTTAGCTTAGTGCGCCTCTTCTTGCTTTAAATCTTACATTATGTAAGATGTACTTTCCCTTTGGGAGAACATCACCATGTTTTATATAGGCAATTGCAGGAACCAAATAAGAAGTTTGGTGTTTTCTCAGTAACTATCTTTAGTCCCCACAGACTTGTAGATGAACAGTATCCTTGATAACCTTGGAACAAGGACACCATTTGGGTTGCCTTCTTAAATTAATCAAATTAGAAAATAGTTTTGATATTTAGATGCAGTGAATATGTACATGAATAGCAAAGGAAGTTGCCACTCTCAAGGATATATCAATACTCTTTTTTTCTTTCTTTCTCTAAGATGCTAGTATTTCAGATGATAAGAGTAATACAGATTCATTGCAGAAAATGTGGGAAGTGCAGAAACAATATAAAGAAGGAATTAGAAAAATTACTCATAAGTTTACCACCCAGAGATACATACCATCATTGGCATTTTGGAGACAAATGGATTCATTCTAAGTAGCTATTGAATGATCTCTGAGACCATTACTAAACTTGCCAGCCATGAGTTATTTTTATTATATACACAAAAGACCAAATTCTACCCATTCCTAGTCAGGATTGCTGGTTTGTTGATAATAGATTTTATTTTTATTTTCAATGGGAAGACAACTTAATAAAGATATTGGAGGCAAGCAGACATGAATTCTAATCTCAAGCTGTGTGACCTTGGGAAAGTCACTTAATTTCTCTGAGCTTAAGACTTGTAGTTAAACTTAAACATGAGAACAAACAGAATATGCCTCCTACAGAGTCTAGTAGCTAATGCTCTTGCCCTTCTATTCTGATGGCACTTTAGAAAATAGAAATGTTAAAAATATGCTTTTAATTCCAAGCAGCTTGCTCTGAGCTCCCTGTTGAGTGAGCCTTATGCAGTTAATTCTAATGGTTTGCTTTGCTAATGAGGGGAAGTTGTATTATTGGTTTAAATGAAGCAATTAGGTAAAAGAGATGGCTTAGTTTTGGTAATCTGCATACCCACAGCCGACGACGAGGACAGATAATAATTCCGTACGTATTGTCCATCCTTATGGCTCATTTCAATGCCAGTGCTTGCTTCTTCTCAGCACCCCAACAAAGCGATTTGTTCAATAGGTTGGTAGCCAGCTCATGGGGTACTGAGGATGCCTGAAGCACATTGCCTATAACCAGAGATTCCCACAGATTTTAGTTTGAGGCAGAGCTAGTCTTTCAGCCATCTATATAGTTATGGAATACCAGATAACATCAAACATCATTCCTAACTCGGTGTTTCTTAATCCTGGCTGCCTATTAGAAATTACCACTAGGATTACAAAATTTACAAAATCCAAGCCACATGCAAGACCAAGCAAAGCAGAATCTCTCTGGGAGCCAGGAAAAGCATGTTTTCAAACCAGGTGATTTTTTAAAAATATATTTTATTGATTTTTCACAGAGAGGAAGGGAGAGGGATAGAGAGTTAGAAACATCGATGAGAGAGACACATCGATCAGCCGCCTCCTGCACACCCCTTACTGAGGATGTGCCCGCAACCAAGATACATGCCCTTGACCGGAATTGAACTTGGGACCTTTCAGTCCACAGGCCGATGCTCTATCCACTGAGCCAAACCAGTTTCGGCCAAACCAGGTGATTCTAATGGGCCAGGCTATCATTTGAGCCTCAGTATCTTGCAGTCAAGTGCCATACCTTGTGGTGGAATGTAGGTTGTTCTTGTGTTGCTGCTTGTAAAGATTTTAGAAACATTAAAAAATATATTGAGCCCTGGCTGGTTTGGCTCAGTGGATAGAGCATCAGCCTGCAGACTGAAATGTTCCGGGTTCAATTTCAGTCAAGGGCACATATCCGGGTTGTTGGCTTGATCCCCAGAGGAGGGCATGCAGGAGGCAACCAATCAATGACTCTCTATCATCATTAATAATTTTTATCTCCCTCTCTCCCTTTATCTCTGAAATCAATAAAAAATATTTTTTGAAAGTATATTGAAATCCTTGTAATTCACCTCCTCCCTGTTCTTTCCAGATATTTCTAAATTTCTTGGGTGTCCAGAATTATGATTCTGAAGTTTTGGCACTTTTTTTTAAGCTAAGGCTGAAGTTTGAGCTCTGCAAGAATCTGTATCCTCAGTGTCTGGTTCCGGTTAAGAGTCTGGTCTCAGTGTTCATAGAAGTCTTCTTAATTCCAACTTTTCATATAAAATGTAGCATATATGTAGAACCACATAAAGATGATTTTCAGCCGAGACCGGTTTGGCTCAGTGGATGGAGGGTCGGCTTGCGGACTGAAAGGTCCCAGGTTCGATTCCGGTTGGGGGCATGTACCTTGCTTGGGGGCACATCTCCACTGTGGTGCATGCAGGAGGCGGCTGATTGATGTCTCTCTCATCGATGTTTCTGACTTTCTATCTCTCTCCCTTCCTCTGTGTAAAAAATCAATAAAATATATTAAAAAATAGTAAAAAAAAAGATATGCTTTTCAAATGGGTAGAGAATTCCTTTGCAAATGAAGTGTGCCTTGTTCAGGCAGGAGCTTTTTCACATGCAGAGAGAGTTCATGAAGGAGCGGACACGCTGCCGAGCCCTGGAGGAGGAGCTGGAGAACCCCATGAACGTGCACAGGTGGAGGAAGCTCGAGGTAACCCCGGCAGAACCTTCCTCTCACACCCACATCCCTTCTTCTACCCCATGTGGCTTCATAACTGAAGCACCACAAGAAGTGTGGTTTTACTGAAAGTTATGCAAACTGTTCCCCAAAATGTAAGACTGGATCGAATGTAAATTGAGTTCCCCGAAGAAGAACAGGAGTTCCCAGAAGCAGACGGCTCACTTGGGGATTGCCTAAACAGTCTTGGACACAGTTCTTTCTGCCTAAAGAAGACTTGGTGGGAGTTGTGAACTGGCTTTACCAATGGACATTCGTTTTTCTCTTTTTGCCATTTTTTGCTCAAATAGCTATCCCGTGGCTGCCTGTTAGTCTCAGATAGTTCTTTGCCGCTAGTTACATTGGCCCCCAGTGACTTCAGCCAAGTTTCAATCATCTTTGCATCTTTTTATTTCATGCAGGAAATAAGACCCTTGTGAAACTGCCTTCTTTTTGAAGGACTAGCATTGTGTTAGCCAAACCTTTTCTTTTAGGATCTTGGGAGCACAAAGTCCATTGGTAGGCGATGGATAATAGAGGCATACCTCATTTTATTGCTCTTCACCAGTGTCGATTCTTTTTTAAACACACTGAAGGCAAACCCGTCCACCAGCAAAAAGATCATGACTTGCTTGCTTTATTTGCAATACATGCTTTATTCTGGAACTGAACCCGCAGTATCTCGGAGGTATGCCTGTAAACTTCCTATTTTATTTTAGGACTCCCCGATAGATGTTACCACCACAGGTAACAGTTGAAACCAGCCTCTGTTTATTCAATAAAAGGAGGCCATATCCTCTTGTTGTACCCAGCAATGTGGGCACCAGTAGGGGCTTTGACTAATTGGACAATTAGGATGTTGGGAGAGTATGTGTTTTAAGAAAAAGCAGGGCCAGGGTAAACAACAGCCAAGGTATTTTTTTTTTTTTGGTTTGTTTTTCATTTTTAGTTTTTCTTCTTAATGAAGAAGACAAAGGATAATGCATTATAAATTGTTATATAAACACGAGGCTTGAATTTGAACAACATCCAGTCTTGCCAAGTGAAAGTGTGTGCCAAATGCAGTCTTAGGGTATGGATATCACTCAGCACTGATTAGTATTTTGTAAGCAAAGCCAGAGTTAATGGAATCTCCTTCTCCCCCACTCGTTTGGACCCTCATTTATTCCTCTTCAAATGCCAAGGGTGGTGTGGTTTACTAAACTAACCGTAATGTGGATGTGTAGGGAAGTGGAGCTGAAGATTTAAAATCCATTTAGTGTCACATCAGTTTACTCCATGTGTTTGCAAGCAGAGCTTTAAAGTTTCCAATTCCATGTCCATTTCTATTTTAAAAATTAGAAAATAGAGATTGTGGGAGGCAGTTGAAAGGATTTAGCTGTTAGGTTAATTCAAAAATGTCATTACAGTTGAAAGGGAAGCTTTGGCTCAAAATGTAGAGGACAGACCATCAATTTATAAGTGTCGATCTCGTTTGAATTGGACACAGATAGCTACTGAAGGTGCATCAAACCTTTACGGATTGATAACGCTGTTTGAGAGCTGAATGCCATGGTCCTGTTCTGTTGTCCGTTATCAGCAGAAGTCCGAATCCTAGAAAGCTTCCTCATCATGAGCTGTAAGGCATCTTCTTGTTGACAGTATCAAAGGAGAACCCTAAGGCCGAATGAATTAGGGAACCCTGTCTCATTCCTATGGAAACGGAGGTGATGATAGGTAGGGGAAACCTCAGAGCATAGTAATTAGAGCCTGGCATATCTGGACTTAAATCCAGCTCTGACCCTTACGTGTGTGGGTGAATAACTTAATGCTTTGCGTTTCACTTGTCTCATGGGTAAAAGGGGAAGACTCATGCTATCTCATAGGGCTATTGTGTGGTTGAAATTGGATAATGGAGGAAAAGCACTCAGCATGGTGTCTGGTTGTGACAAAGAATCAGATATCATACACAATAGCTATCATTATTGCTGTTGTTATCAGTCTTAGTAGCTTCCTTGGTGGAACAAACATATTCACTTTCCATGTATTGGCCAAGCAGAGTCCATAGATAAGACATTAGTCAAACATCAGTCTGTTTTGATGACCATCTCATCTGTTACATACCCATCTCTCTGTACTGGGTCTGCAGGTATGTAGTAAATTTTAATAAAACAGGGGTTCTTTTGCAAAGGGACCTCAACTGGTGGTGTCTCAATGTCTTTTATTTTGTTCCCTTGAACAGGCCAGTGACCCCACTACCTACGAGCTGATAGAGAAAATTCACACCCTGCAGAAGCGTCTCATCAGCAAGACTGAAGAGGTGGTGGAGAAAGAGCTGCTCCTTCAGGTAGCGTTTTCCCTTTCTGTTCCCATGGAACAAGCACATTTTCTAAGCACCGCCCCCTCCAGGACTGTGTTTTTTTTTAGGATTATTTGGCAGGGTTGCATGCCCCATTTTAAACTGTAGATGGCAACAGCGATTCACACACAGAGAACAGACAACCTGATTAATTGGTCGTTTATTCTGCCATCACTGATATTTCAAGTATTCTGGAAAACAAGTTCAAGGCTAGAGTTATTGCATTGGGCAATGGGCTCTCCTTCTCCCACCCCAACTTTTCTACAATTCTCTTTGTTAGATTCCTTTAAATACTTTTCCTCATCTCCTCACGTAATGTGCAAGGCCATGATTTTGGTTTTGAAAATGAGCTTTCACATAAAGCACAGAACATCCCCTTGAAGATCTGTGGGCGTGAAATGGAAAGATTTCTTTTTGAGGGTTTTATGCAGTTAGTATTTCTGGAGCAATCAGGAATGGCGCCATCCTTTTAGGCTTAGATCTTTGCAAGTCCCTGCTGTCATCGCCATCAGCACCATTATCATCATCCTGCCAGATACGGTGCTGGGGCTTTACCTACATCATCTCAATTCCTCCTCGGAGTTCATGAAGGTGGGTGTTGTCATCTCCAATCAATGGGATGAGGAAATTGGCTCCCAGGAGTTTAATGTGGAGAAGATGGTAGGCTCTGGTGTTAGATGGCCTGAGTTGGAATCCTGCCTCTGCCTATTTATAGCTGGGGGAGGTTAACTTCTCTGCACCTGAGGTTGTTAATATTACGGGATGATAATAGATGTGAAAAAGGATTGGTAAGATTGAAAGAGCTTAGCATTATGCTTAGAAGTGTCTAATAAGTATTAGCAATTATCCTTAATATTTCTAATTCCAGAGCACATAATCTTAAACCACTGGATTTACCGTAAGAAAGAGTAGGTAATTCTGTATATGAACAATGGGCATTTTCCCCTTCTCTTTACATTCTACCTTAAAAAAGCCATCTTCATTGAAACTGGTTTGGCTCAGTGGATAGAACGTTGGCCTGCAGACAGGAGGGTCCCAGGTTCAATTCCGGTCAAGGGCATGTATCTTGGTTGCGGGCACATCCCCATTGGGTGAAGTGCTGGAGGCGGCTGATTGATGTCTCTCTCTCATCGATGTTTCTATCTCTCTCCCTTCCTCTCTGTAAAAAATCAATAAAATCTATTAAAAAAAAAAGGCATCTTCCCTGATGTTGGATATACAGTAAGTAGCTTTCCAGAGTATTGCTATGCTGAGTGGCTGACAGAGATGTTCCTGTCCTCTCATAGATGACATGATAGTTGAGAAGACCAATTTCAGAGTGAGATCTGGTCTTGAGTCTGTTCTAATTCTTTATATAAGGGGAGAATTATATAAAACCTTCAAACCTCAGTTACTCCGTCTGTTAAATTGGGATAATAATCCTCAGTTTTTTTATGGGAGGAAGGCATTGTTATCAGAGTCCACTACTTAGAAGTCATGTCATAAGAATAACCAATTAGTGTCTGGGTACTGAGTCCAGCAGCCTAGGACTGGAACTGTGATTCCACCATTACTGGCCATGAGTCACATGCCCAAGGCCATTAGGCTAGCAAGTGGCAGAGTGGGGACTCAAGCCAGACAGTCAGCTCCAGAGCCCAAGCTTTCTACCACTTCACCTCCCTGCCTCTCCAGTTATTATCACTTCGTAGATTAAAAAAAAACAGATTTTGTGTTTTGCCAGACTTCTTTAAGTCTGTTTCATATTTCCTTGTCTGCTCTAACTTTATTACTTTCTTCCTTCTATGTACTTTGTTTTTTTTTCTATTTAATATTGATGCTCAGCTTATTAATGTTCAATCTACCTTTCTAATGTAAGCGTTTACAGCTATAAAATGCCCTTTAATTTCTTTAGTTCCTTCCTATATGTTTTGAAACATGGTATTTTCTTTTTGCTGTAAATAAGACTTGAGTAACTCTTAAAAATATTTACCATTTCTCCCATGGTAACTAAAAGCCCCTACAACTTCTAATTTATATATATTTAAGTATTTTTTTCTTTTTTAATCTTTATTGTTGAGATTATTATAGATATCCCTCTCCGCGCCCCCCCCCACCCTTACCCTCCTTCACCTGGTTCCCATCCTGCCCCAGGCCTTTGCCACCCTATTGTCTATGTCCACAGGTAATGCAAATCTGCATATAAGGTCTCTGTTTAATCTCTCTATCTACACTGCCATCTTCAAATCTCTCTAAGTTATTTTTTATTATTGAGTCCTCACTTTTATGCCTTGTGGTCTCTAATTTGTTGAGACTTGCTGTGTGATCAACTAAGTGGACAGGTTTTAGACCTGATGCCTGTGAGCTTCAAAAGGATGTGCACTCTCTAAATGTTCAAGAGTCAGGAATCATCAGATCAACCTTGCTCTTTCCTAATTTTTTTTGTCTCCTTAATCACTGAAAAAATATTTGGAGATTGTCTGTTTTTTCTTTTAGTTCTGTGATTCTGTTTTAAGTATATTTTAGATTATGTTTATAAGGTGAGTAAAAGATGTGTATGGTTTTTATCTCTTTATGATAAATTGTATCTTTAATATTATGCAAGAATCCTCCTTAATTCTTAATGCTTTTATTTACAAAACTGCCCTTTATTAATATAGCACAGGTTTTTTAAACATACTTTTTCTATAATTTTAATTTAAAATATTTAAAAAAGATTTTTATTGATTTCAAAAAGGAAGGGCGAGTGAGAGAGAGAGAGAAACATTGATGATGAGAGAGAATCATTGATTGGCTATCTTCTGCACACCCCAAACTGGGGATCAAACCTGTGACCCAGGCATATTCCCTGACTGGGAATCGAACTGTGACCTCTTGGTTCATAGTTTGATGCTCAACCACTGAGTCACACTGGCTGGGCCAAGATTTTATTTTCAATAATTTTCTTTTTATTTTCTAGAGATACTTTTCCACAAATCTTTGTTGATATTGCCTTGATCTTATGCTTAATTAATTTCTTTATGTCTTCAATTGATTTAAATATTTTATAGTTTTTATTAGATTATTCTATTACTTGGAGGTCTTCCTATTGTTTATTGTGATTGCTGATTTTTATTTGTGATGGACCTTTTTCCTATTTTGTTATGATTTTGGATTGTAGACTAGTTTTCAGAAAGACTTTATTTATGGGACTTGGAATAGTTCAGGTTAAAGGTATGTCTTTTCATTTGGTTCTACAAGGGACCTAGGATATATCTCTTGCTTAGGGTAATGTTTTTAGGTTAAGTTCGCACTTTGGGGCTTTCTGGACCACTCAGTAAATGAATATTAGAACCCCAAATTCTTAGGATGAAGGTCCATGGATACAAATTCTCTGAGTAGCCATTGTCCCCCACCCTACCAAGAGCCTAGGAGAGAGAGGTTTCTTTCTAGTCTTTCTGTTCCAGTGGGTGGATTTCTGACTATTGTCTTTTTTTTGTACTGAGGCTGTAACTCTTTCTAGGGAGGGGTCTCAATCCTGACTACCTACTCCACACAGGCCCACCACCTCATCTTTTATCCTCCTGTGGCCATTAAAACCCAAGCTCCTTGCTCAGTGAGTCCAGCCACTTGTCCCAATCAGCCCCGAGGGGATAACTACAATATCTCTTCATGGCTCCAGTATACAGTTCACGCTTTGATTTTGATACTTTGAGGATCAAATTACTTGCCATCTCCATTTTGTGATGAAACAGACGTATCGTTCTATTTACCATGTCTAATGCTGTGTAGACTTTAGTTTTCAGGTTACTAGTCTGCCACAGTGCCATAAACAGAAATTTCTTATTTGCTATAATTGCTAGTTTCCTTATCCACACAATGGGGGAAAGAGTTGTACCTATCTGCGGAATTAAGTATGTTGATTAAGTGCACATAAGATTTGTCATGGTGTTTAGTTATCATTAACATTATAATGATGATGATTAATATTACTAATCATGAAGCAGTTTTTTACAGCCTCAAAAGTTTAAGATCCTCCTCACTCTCTTTATTCAAGTCCACGTTTAACCTTTCTCTTGGATGGTTGGGTGGCTTGTACATCCCCAGACAACATGCCTGGTTATCTTGGTGAAGCCTCAGGTGTTTCATGGGATTTGACAGTTTCTCATTTTCATCTGTTTTTATCAAATTATTAGAGAAATTCTCTACACTCACAACAGAACGTTTGGAATTAGGAAGGTTTTTGGTTGAATTCTTCTGAGTATCAGAACATTTTAAAAACGATCCCATCATTTCCCAGCAGGAGATCTGATGGAAACCTATGTACTCCTGGTCGACTGAGTTCTTTGAGGAAAATCTGTTGATAATTTCTCTAACCCCAATGCCTGGGGTAGTACCAGGCACATAGTAAGTGCTCAATAAAGATGGACAGGCTCTGTACCTGGGCAACTTCGACTCACCCTTTAGGTCTTAGCGTAACTGCTTTTTCCTTAGGTTAGAGAGGTGGGCGAGGGCTCTTTGTAAACATTCCCATATATTGTCTTTTCTTTTATGCCACTCATCACACTTGTAATGAAATAAAATAATTATAATTGTGTGTTTAATTAGTCTTTCCTGATAGACCACTCACAAAGGCAGTCCCCGTGTCTGCCTTGGGTCCTTGCACACGGGCAAATATTGGTTTAGTGACTGATTAAATGTTGGAAGAATGTTGGTCCTTCAGTAAGTGAGATGTCTCACAGTTGTTTACATTCTGTCTTTGAGCTCTGAGAGGTCATGGAGATGACTCTTCCTGTTGCCTTTGCATGTTTTGTCATTAACTTCTAGCTCTGCAGGAGTATGGAGTTTACTGTGGGGTGGCTTATAGATCTGTAAGCGTGATTTAAACTGTCAGCATCCTCTTTTCATGCTGAGGCAGGCTGACTTACATGATGCTCCCAAAGTCCTTCCCTTGCTCGGGGTTAACGTGGAATGGTTCTTGAACTTGACTTGATAGCGTCAGAGGTAAGATGAAGAAGTCTGTATTCTTGCCAGAATTAGAATCTAAGGGATGGATGGGAAGAGTTTCTTTTCTTTTGCTCACCAGTCTCCTCGCCCTTTGAAGGACGCAAGGGCAATGCAAGCATAGCTGAGCTGTGCCCCCTGCTGGCGTCTCTTTTCTGTTTTTGCCCCTTATTCCTCATCGCTTCGGAATCCCTCAGCATTAATGATTTCATGAAAAAAAAAGCGCCTGTAGAATTAAACAGACATATGTGCAAGAGTAACTGCTCTCCATTACCCAGGAATGATTTCATCATCATCATCATCACCGTTGTCATCAAGATCAGGAATCATTTCATCATCATCACCATTGTCATCAAATAATGGCATAGGCCTGATACATTAGAGCAGGAAGCTCTAACCTCTTGCCAGAGGCACTTAAAACACATGGAACAATCATGCAGCTGGGACTTGTTTTTTTCCCAAGTGTTTAAATATGGAGTAGCAAGCTCAAATGCACTCCTCCCTTTCCCTCCAGGGCCAAGCAGGTAACAAGAAAGTACAAAGTAAACTTTGCACATCAGGGTTATAAATGGCAACTGACAGGAGTCTCAGAGTCAGAGGCCAAAGAGGGTGTTGGGGACTGCAGCATGGGGGGGGGGCTGTGGTTCCCATCTCTAGGAAGCAGTTAACCCCACCCCAGTGTGGGCCTGTGTTCCCAAATCTTTGATATTTCAAGAGTAGCTGGGCATGTGGAGTCTTAAATATTGGCAACTTTAGGAACATTGCACGGGCTTCTCAGAAACACATCTACCAACCACCCTTGAGCCACAGGAGGCTAATTTGCAACATCTAGCTTTAAGCCTGGGGAAGAAAGAGATTTAAAGGAACAGCAGTAGCACAATCAGCTTTACTTGTTCGAATTACTTTTCTTTGATCTAGTCCTCTGCTGTGATTCCTTGATAGAATACAGAGCACTGGAACAAAAAGGGAAGGGGAGATGTGGGAGGAGGAGGAGGAGGCTGCAGGTGATGTGCGGAGATGGGCAGTCAGAGGTAGATGAGGCTGAGTTCCCCGCAGGAGGCAAGCATAGAGCAGAGAAGCCTGCAGTATGTTCGGTGGTACGGTGGTGGGTGAGCTTAAGAGAAGATGGACCTTCTTTAGATGTCTTTTCCCCTCCTGCTAATGTCTCCATCTTAGTTTATTTACAAGTCTTTCTAAAACAGAAAAGGACTTCTCGGAATTGTTGAAAAGACCAGGGGTTGCCTCCAGACCCCCTGATGCCCAGGCAGCAGATGTATTTTGGGCACCTGCTCCACTATCAGTTACAGAGTGCTTCCTATGTGCCAGGGCACCTGGGCTCCAGAGTGACTGAGATGGGCTTGATCCTGGCCGTGGTGGACCTCCTAGTTGTGCAGTCACAGTGCATTATGACAAGGGCTGTGACTCCATACAGATGCTATGGGCCTTTGAACAAGACTTTTCAGGGGTCAGGGGTCTCAGTTTGGGTTCCCAAATTGGAGACTAAGACAAGGGCTTGGGTCCTGGTAGTTTGAGAGGTAATGTCAGGAATGAGGCAGGTGAGGAAAAGCCAGTAAAGAGATAGAAGGGGGGAGGGGGGGGGGAAAGAGGAGAGAGAGAGAGAGAGAGAGAGAGAGAGGAGAGAGAGAGAGAGAGAAACTGGTCACAGCTATGAACATCTGAATCCCAATGTCACTAGAGTTCCTCTGAGAAACCACATTGAAGCTGTTATAAAATTGTCAGAGAAAGGGAGGATGGGACACTTCATTGACTCCCATTCCCTACTGGCTGAAAGTTGCATTGGGCCATTGGGCTGCTTCTGAAAGCAGCGGGTACTTGACTTCTTGTCACTCCCACCTCTTAGGAAGCCACGGCCTGCAGCAGAAAAGCTGACTCTGCACACCCTTGAGGTGGGAGCTGCCAGAGTGTTCCAGGAACTGATGGCCATCCCGTGTGCCAGGAATTTCAGCTACAGCTGAAATTTTGAGAGATGAGGTTTCCGGTAGGTCCTGAAGACCTCCAACCAGTAGATCCCTTCTTTCAGTCTCTTTCTCACTTAGCTTCTCAGCTGCGTGGTAAATTGCCAGTCCAACTTGAGAAAGAGGAAGGTCCACTTTCTCAACCAAGTTCCCATTTGGCCTTGGCCATTCCACCCATCTACTGCCATTCCAGTTGATACCCAGTAACTAGATGACATGATCAGGTCACACTGTGGTTCTATTTAAAAGATGGTGCCCTGGCCCTGGCTGGAGTGGCTTTGAGGGTTGAAGTGTGATCCTGTGCACTAAAGGGTCTCAGGTTCGATTCCTGGTCCGGGCACATACCTGAGTTTCATAGGCAATGTTTCTTTCTCTCCTCCTCCTCCCTTTCTCTGAAGTCAGTGAAAACACATCCTTGAGCAAGGATTAAAGTACAACAACAAAAGATGGAGCCCTACCGCAACCGGTTTGGCTCAGTGGATTAGAGTGTCGGCCTGCAGACTGAAAGGTCCCAGGTTCGATTCCATTCAAGGGCATGTATCTTGGTTACGGGCACATCCCCAGTAGAAGGTGTGCAGGAGGCAGCTGATTGATGTTTCTCTCTCATCGATGTTTCTAACTCTCTATCCTTCTCCCTTTCTCTTTGTAAAAAAAAAATCAATAAAATATATTTAAAAAAATAAGATGGAGCCCTCATCACAGCCATCCTTTATTGAGCATGTCCTGTGTGGCTGCCACTGTCCTTTATCACCCTTAGACCTCAGGAGGTGTTGGTCGACACTCAGTGAACAATAGCTCATCAGATGAGGGTAGGGGCATGGAATGACCTGCAATTCACTTGAGGAGGCGGTGCAATTTGGGTAAAAGGACACAAATTTGACTTCATAGAATGTTAGCACTGGATTATCTTGGCCAGAATGTTCATTTTACAGATGAGACCACTGAGGCATTTTCCTGAATATGGACAGTAGTGACATATTTACTAGAGGGTTAATTATTTTTGAGAGTTATGATGCCTGGGAGCACACTGCCTAATGATGAATGACACTTTGACATGACCTAAGCAAGAAGCTGCTTTGGTAGAGTTCAGATTTGTGTCCCTTTAGGAAAGTGTTGCGTGTTTCTCAATTGTGGCTGTGCCCAGAGGTCCAGGGAATGGACATGTCCCTCAGATAAATAAATAATAAGATGGAAAGAGTTGCTTCCTTGTTGGCCTCTGGATCCTGCCGTTTCAAGGCGAACTTACTCTGTAATTTAATTTTGTGACTGACTAGATGCAAGTTATTTTAACTGTAAAATGGCTTGAATGATAAGCAGATTTGGATCTCCTCAAGCTATTAGCTGTGCTGAGGGGGTGGGGAGCACAATTTTAGAGACTTCTTTGGTAAGGATCTTCATTTTTCCTGATCTTCTGATATCTTCCACTTCTTTTTTTTAAAAAGGTATTTTATTAATTTTTATTTATTTATTTATTTTTTTACAGAGAGGAAGGAGAAGGGATAGAGAGTTAGAAATGTCAGTGTGAGAGAAACACCCATCAGCTGCCTTTTGCACACCCTCTGCTGGGGATGTGCCCACAATAAAGTTCATGCCCTTGATTGGAATCAAACCTGGGACCCTTCATTCCGCAGGCCGACACTCTATCCACTGAGCCAAACTGGTTAGGGCTATCTTCCATTTCTTGATCATTTACGTGTGTGAGAGACATTGCTCAAATCACATATATATATGATTTTTATATATATGATTTCATATATTCAATATGATATGTAATCATATTGAATCATTATCTCAGCCCTATGTGATTAAGAGTTTTTACCTTCTTTATAGGCAGGAAACATGAAACACAGAAAGGCTGAGAGATTGCCCCTAAGGCCACATATCGGGCACCTGGTAGACTCATACGTATAACTTCTGCAGTCTGGCTACAAAAACTCTCCACCATGAGAAACCCATAGTCATTGACTCATTTTGTATGGATCACCTTGGTCATTAGTGGGGAAAATTCACATTTCTCACTTCATCCAGAGTAGGGGTGGAGAACATCTGGCCATGGGCCATATAAGAACATCTGGCCAAGCACTCGAAATAATTTGATCTGGCCCTGCCAAGGCATAGGGGTGAGTTAATTAAATATTTGACCAAATATAGTGGGCTAATTTTTAAGTTGATAATTTTTTTCCATCTTTATTGATTAAGGAATTACATTTGTGTCCTTATCCCTCCATTATCCGCCCCCCCACCCTCCTTCATGCCCTCACCCCGCTGGTGTCTGTGTCCATTGGTTATGTTTATATGCATGCATACAAGTTCTTTGGTTGATTTCTTCCCTTTACCCCCACCCTCCCCTACCTCCCGTCTGAGGTTTGAGCATCTGCTCAGTGCTTCTTGGTCTCTGGATCTGTTTTTGTTCATCAGTTTATGTTGTTCATTATATTCCACAAATGAATGAGATCATGTGATATTTGTCTTCCTCTGACTGACTTATTTTGCTTAGCATAATGCTCTCCAGTTCCATCCATACTATTGCAAATGGTAAGAGTTCCTTCTTCTTTTTTATCACAGTATAGTATGCCATTGTGTAGATGTACCACTTTTTTTTAATCCACTCATCTGCTGACGGGCACCTAGGCTGTTTTCAAATCTTAGCTATGGTGAATTGTGCTGCTATGAACATAGGGGTGCATATATCCTTTCTGATTGGTGTTTCTAGTTTTTTGAGATATATTCCTAGAAGTGGGATCACTGGGTCAAATGGGAGTTCCATTTTTAGTTTTTGAGGAAACTCCATACTGTTCTCCACAGTGGCTGCACCAGTCTGCATTCCCACCAGCAATGTAAGAGGGTTCCTTTTTCTCCGCATCCTCACCAGCATTGTGGTTTGTTGATTTGATAATGGTAACTATTCTGACAGGTGTGAAATGATGCCTCATTGTCATTTTGATTTGCATCTCTTGGATGATTTTTTTTTTTAAGTTGTATGAGTTCCCTGTAAACGTTGGAGATTAAACCCTTATCGGAGATAGCACTGGCAAATCTGTTCTCCCATGCAGAGGCATCTTGTTGTTTTGTTGATCGTTTCTTTTGCTGTGCAGAGGCTTTTTATTTTGATGTAGTCCCATTTATTTATTTTTTCTTTAGTTTCCATTGCCCTAGGAATTGTATTGGTGAAGAAATTGTTTTGGCATATTAAGTTGATAACTTTATTTGGCCCATGAATGATGTTATAAATTTCCAAATGGCCCTTGGCAGAAAAATGGTTCCCCACCCCTGATATAGATTTGCTACTCAAAGCGTGGTCCTAGGACCAGTATTGTTGGCATCACCTGAGAGCTTTGCAGAAATGCAGAACCTCAGGACCTTCCCAGGCCTAATAACTCAGAACCTGCATTTTAACAAGATCCTCAGGGGTCCAGGATATGAGTTCAATCAGTAAAGCATGGGGACCTTAAAAGATGGTCATCCCTTTCTTTGCCACAAAGTAGGAGCAGTGGTTCAGGAAGGAACCCCATGATTTCTGGTTACCTGGCTTGTGAGCTTGCCTAGTTATCCAACCCTCCTACACTTTGGGTTTCTTTTCTGATAACTGGAGCTCATAATCTCATCAGCACCTTCAGTTGTTGTGAAGATGAAGAGAAAGAACTGCAGAGGGTCCTTAGCAGGATGCCAGTGGTCATGAGGATTGGCTGGGGCTCAAAAAAAATCATTATTTCTGGTTTGGAGCATGATAACCTCACATTGTGATCCTCAGCTTTTTAACTGCAGTGACCAAGATCCAGGAGGAAACTGACAGATGAGAGAATCTAGGGTTGAGGTATGTTTTAGGGCACCACAATGACTGATGTCAGTATGAAATATCTAGAACGGCTCTTTGTTAATAGAGACATGAAAATCCTTGATCCTGGTTGACAATAACCTGGATGGATTTGGCAGAAGCTGCTGAGTGTTTTGATGAGAGAAGGTAATGCAGTACAATTCATATTTATTTATGCTGAGTGTATGCAGCCGTCCCCGTGCTGAAGTATTTTGCTTTTACTGTCTTCCCCAGGAAACCCAGAAGAGGTTGATGCTATTATTGTGTCCATTTTATAGACAAGGGAACTGAGGCTTCAAAACAAGGCTTGTCCCAGAGTTTTCAGCTAAGAAATGTCAGAGCTCTAGATATAAACCAAGGTTTGGCCTACTCTGGCCCACTGTTGTATTTGTCCCACCCACACCAAGGATGGTATTTATACATACAAATAGCTAGAAAAAAGTCAAAAGAGGAACAATATCTCGTAATGTATAAAAATGACATGAAATTCAAATGTCAGTGTCCACAAATCAAGATTTATTGGCACATAGTCACACTCATTTATTCATGTAGTGTCTATGACTCCTTTCATGCTATCACAGCAGAGTTGAGTAGTTGTGACAGCGACTATATGGCCCCAAAAATCCATAGTAGTTACTATCTGGTCCATTACAGAACAGATTTATTGGGCTGTCTTATAAACCTTGTCATTGGAATCTGGCATGGAGCCACTCACCCCTATTCTGTGGTGCCTCCCAATAAAGCCACTAAACATTCCATTTCCTTGACTATCCCTCTCCCCAATTTCAAAAGGAATTGTTCAGTTACTAAAAAGCTGCTTTAAGATATGAAAAGCAGCATTCTAATATCATGTCCCAGCTGCTGGTGGGGTAGCCTGCACTAAACGTAATTCTTGCCCACTCTGTTAACGGGTAACTAAGTGTCTTCCTCCTCAAAGCTGAGTTGAAATTGTTGAAGATGCTCCATCAATAGGGAGCCCAATAGACCGAAGGGCTCAGTGTATCCTGAAGCTGTGGACTAGAAGGCCATCCACAGGTTTTCGTTCTTTTGTAAAGAAAAATGAGAGGAGGAAATACTTTCTGCAGAGTCTTGCTGTTGTCATCAAAGAATATCTAAAGTGTGGGGAATGGTGGAGGAGGCTCCTTCCCCAGCATGCTGCTCCTTGCAGGCTGCTTTTCTGTTCTTCACATGTCAGGGAGGATGGAAGGAGCAGTTGGAGATGGGTTGTTCAAAAAACAGAAAGCAGATGCTGACCATAAACCAAGATGTGCAGACGTCCGTGTGGCTGGCCCATGGGGGACAATATATCTCTATGCACTTGGTTTGGCTAACACAGCCTTAGTGAGCCCTCCATGAGGATGGGCTCTGAGTCACCTTGCTCTTCATCTTTTAGCTCCATATCAACAATTAATGTCTGATGGGCTTTCCATACATTGTATTTCAATGGTTCCCAAAGGCTGATCCGGGGACTGGGAGAATCTATATGTTCCCAGACATAAATATTTATTGGTCTGTAGTGAAATGAACACAATGACTGCGTAGCATAAAACCAATTTTTACTTTTTAGTTTTGGGAACTACTATTTTTTTCTGTTCCTTCTTTCTTTTGGAGATGTAAAATATTTTTGGAAATGGCATTCTCTTATTTTAGTGTGTGCATTCCTTTTCTTTGTGAAACAATTGGGAAGAGCTCCAGACAATCTCCTTTTTGTTGAGAGCATGGACCCTGGAGCTAGATTACTGTAGCTTGAATCTTGGTTCTACCATCACCTCTGAAATGCTGGGCAGGTTACTTAACCTGTTAATGGTAAGTCAGTTTCCTCATTTGTTAAATGGGAGTAACTGTACCTATCTCCAAAATTGTTGGGGAGATTGTATTAATATTTGGAAACATTTAGAATAGTCCCTGGCACAGAACACTACGTTACATACATTAATATTATCTACTAGAGGCCTGGTGCATGAAATTTATGCATGGGTAGGGTCCCTAGGCCTGGTTAGTGATCAGGGCTGATTCCCAAGCTGCCAGCTGCTGGCCAGGGCCTTCCTTTGTTTTGCACCGCCCCCCTGGTGGTCAGCACACATCATAGCGAGCAATCTCACTTCCAGTCTCCTGGTAGAACTCCTGAGGGAACAATTTGTATATTGGGCTTTTATATATATGGTAGAAGATTGGTCTTTTTCTTTTTCATGTTAAAACTTAGCAAAAGAAGAAATTAGCAAGATTATGCTGGTGCCTCCAAGATTTTGGGGGAGAATTATTCAGGTTTAAGAAATATAAAATCCAGGAACTATTACTTTATCTCTTAATCTTTGCAACACTCCCATCTAACAGATCAGGAAAAGAAAGATTGGAGATATTTATGGGCCCTCAGAAAGTCCCGCTGTCATTGCTGGCAGCCCTAAGAAAAAGGGCAATTGTGCAGGGCTGTCTAGGGCTTGCTAGTCTCTTTTATGGGAGCAGGTTTTTAATATGCAGATGTTTTGGGCTTAAAATCATGTTCAGCTTCATTTAAGGCAAATAAGTTTCCCAACCCGTGTCTCTTCACACTTGCCTAGGTATACTTAATGTGTTCAATTATCTCATGCCTTCTCATATTCCCTCTCACTAGTTCTCTATAAATGTGCCAGGAATAACTTCCCATAGTGTTAGGGCCCTACAAGCATTAAGAATTTCTTAAAAACAGATTGGCTTTGGTAGGCTCAATTAGGCAGATAGAGGTTAAAAACCAGTTTATACTAACTTCAACCATATTCTGTAAATCCTTGAATTTCAGCCAACACAAGGAGCTACACAGCTAACTGGTGGGCTCGATTTTGGGTTTGGTTAGGAAGGATTTTGTTCCTGTTATGTATCTTGAATCAAGTAGTTTTTAAATGGGGCTGTCTTGACTGACTTCCTTCTCCTCACCCTTGTTCAATATTAAGAGTTAGGGTTGAGGCATTTTAAACTGTCAGAAATCCAGGAAATAACATGTCCTGTTCCAATGGGTTCATTAAGAAGGAACGATAGATAACAAGTGTGTAGTAGATATTGAACCTCTTCCCTTTCCTCATGGAAACACCTTCCACACTTAGGAGAAGAAAGGAACCTCTGCCCAACTTTCCGCTATTTTTCCAGCTCCTCCAAGACTCCTTTCTCCTCTCCACTCTCTTCCCCCAAGACTGAAAGGAAGGCATTGCTCATCTGATTAGCACAGTCACAAGAGACTTCAAATGCACCTTGCTGGTAGCATAGGCCATTGTGTGTTAAATAGCTCCTGCCTATGCACTGACCACTCACTTGCTCTGGTCTCTGGAGCAGGTCAGCAGGCCAGAGCAAGACCCACCAAGTCCACTATTGCCTCCATACTTTAACTAGGTGGGTAAGCACCATCGGGTCTGCTCTGCCTGGCCATCTGAGATTCAAGAAGAGAGAGTAGATCTCTTGGTCCAGACTTTCCCAGCCCACTGGACTAGAGAAGCCTTTCATGAGGGGAGGTAGGTATCAGGTAGAAAAAAACACAACATAGTGATTAAGAACGCTGACTCTTGAGCCAATCAGCTTTGAGTTCAAATTCACTCATAGCATCGCGTGACCCTGCGCACATTACTTAGCTTTCTGAAGTCTCAGTTTTTAAATTGTAAAATACAGATGAGGTTATTGTATAGATTAAGTGAGATCGTCTTTATCAAGCAAAGAACCCAATGCTTGCACTTAATAAGTGTTAGTTGCTACTATCATGGTATTGCATTTTGGATATAGATTTTAGAAGCGTCTCCAAAATAGTAGCTTATGAGTGGCTTAGGATAACAACTCAGTATTTATATGCAAACTCACTCTCAGGAATAATTGCTAGACCCATCCATCATTAGACAGCTCTTTCTTTCCCTCTGGTCCATTAATTGGTGTTCTCATGACATAGGTTCTGTGATGACCTCAGTACCAGTTAGCTTTTGCAGTATAACAAACCAGTCCAAAACTTGGTGTCTTAAATCTATAATCATTTATTTAGATCACACTTCTGCTAGTTGGCAATTTAGGCGGGTTTCAGCCATCCAGTTCTGTTGAGCTTGCCTGGACTCATTTTCTGCAGGCACCTGACTGGTTGCTAGGAGCTGGTTTTTCTAGGTGGCGTCATTCACATGTTCAGTGGCTGGTGCTGGCAGGTGGCTGGGGTGAGGGGAGTGACTGAACTACATGTCTCCACTAAGTTAGCCCAGGTTTATTCTTATGACAGTATTAGGATTTCCCAGGAAGAAAGGATAAACCCCAATGTGCAAACAGTTTTTGAGCCTCCGTTTGTGGCATGCTTGTTAACATCTATTGGCCAAAACAGGTCATGTGGCCTAGCCTAGAGTCAATGTGGGAGAGGATTGTCCACGATCATGGATACATATAGCATTATTGTAACAATATCCTTTCTTTGGTGAGTTTGGGTAGAAATACTTTTGCATTTAAGCATTCAAGTGATAAGAAGATTTCCTTTTTTAATCCTTTGTCGGATATGGTGTTTTAATATGTCTGGCATCTGGTCCCTATCCTTGGATTTTATTGCTGACATGTTTTTCTTTTGTTTAATCTTTTATTCCCTTTATTTGGGAAATTATAGTTTGCTGCAAGACATACTTCTTTTTATAAGAGAAACAGCTGTGATGTCATAATTGAGCACATTTTCTTAGGGATATGTATTTATCCTCATGCATTTGGAGACATGATCCACAATCCATTTGTTCATTTCTATTTTGGTCTCTGACTTCATATTGAATCAGAGCAAATAAGTGGACCAAAAATGTATTAGTTGATAACTTAATCTTTAAAAATGTTATTTACTATTTTCTTTTGATTCCTATTAGGCGGGAGCTCTAATAGGTGAGAGAATGTTAAAAAAGAATTAATTTTCTATCTTTTATAAGGGTGAGTTTGAATTCTTTCACCAAACCAAGTGAGAATAATACTATGAATTTCCAATATCCCAAGCAATTCCATTTAAAAAAAATAAGAGTAGTGTTTAAGCACATTTTTTAAAGTAAAAACAAATTGAATTATATGACTAGTAACTGAGGATGGAAATAAATAGATTATTTAGAGCCTGAACAAAACATTTTCAATAAAGAATTTCTCAGTGGAACATTTAGGTTCTTATTGAATCTGTACACAATTACATGTTACTCCCCAAACAAAACAGATTTTCAGTGATAAATGTTTTTGGACAGCAGCAGGATTCAATTCAGTTCATTTCAGGATGCAGATTTATTTGTGAAATTAGAAGAAAATAGTTGCCAACAAGAACCTGAGGGAGTCCTATCTATCTTTAGCCGCTCTGTTGGTGTTGCACCCAGAAATATCTCAGAGATGGAGGTGTTTCTTACAAGTGTGAGAAAAATTGCAGCTGGAACAGAAATTAATTTGTATTTATAGCCCAAACACCTATATGAATCCTTAATCTGCTTTTTTATGATTTTAGGGGAATTTATAGAATCATTTAGATTGGAAGAAATCTCCAGTGGGTCATCAAGTTCCTTCTCCTTATAATGGCAGAGCTGATTTTATTACCCTTAAAGCAGCACTGATAGATGGGTGTCAAGTCGGGCTCATGTTCCATGCATTTAAAAATGTATATTCCCTACTCTGAGTGTATTTAATGTGTGGAGACAGACTGAAAGCTGCCTATGTGCCCGGGAGACCTTTTCTGAGTTTCTGACATGCAGTCTCCTCTGGAACAGATGCCAAATATGCAGCATATTAAGCATTATATTGATGCCATCAAATCCAGTTTGCTTTTGGCTTCTGACAATTGGAAACATTCTCCCCAATGTGTAGAAGGGACCCAGTGTGCTCTCTGTTCTGAAATAATAAAGATCATTCCCATTTAGATCCCTTTGTCCTGCATATCTCTGGAGACCCGCTCTCCCTCCCATTAAGAAAGCTGCTTGGAAGACCAATTATGAACCAAAAGGTATTTTTGGGGTATCTCTCATGTCTGCAGAAGTTTGTGAGACACAATTGAATCAATGATGTGGTCCTTACTGGCAAGATATTTATATTCTATTTGAGAAGATTCCTGCTGTGTATCTGGGAAGAAATGAGCCTGGTCTCTATGAGCAGTGTGTGAAAATCCAGATCATTACTTTATGTTTCCACTTACTGAACAATACCCAATTATGCATAATCACATTATATTGCATGCAGACAATAGTGAATGCCCAATTATGCAGCAGAGATACTGTCTAGGACATATATAATATGCTCTTTGTTTAAAACAGCTGGAAGAGCCAAAGGGGTAAGAGCAGGGGAGATGAATGAGAACTGGCTTCTCGAGGACAAAGAAGACGTGATTGGGTTGGACTTGGACATGTTAAAATGACTCATCCAGCCATCACCTAAAAATACGTGTTGAAGGATGGGATAGCAGTAGAGTTCAGACCTAGTTTTGAGTCCTTGTGCAACTTCGTGACCTTCAGCAAGCAGCTCATCCTCTCAGAGACCCAATGACTTCAGCTGTAAAATGGCAGCAAGAGTAGCAGTACCTGGTTCATAGAGTTCTTGTGGATCAAGTGAGATAACTCATGTAAACTATCCAGGACAGATAGAGCTAGGCAGGCAGGGTTGTCAGAGCTAACTGCACATGAAGGTGATGATATTGGTATAGGAAAGGCATTATGGAGACACATGGGTGAAGTAATGGAAATTTTTCTTGAAGGAGGTTCATTTGGAAACAAGAGAAAAGGGTATTTCAAGCTGAGGGAAGATGAGTCAAAGTGCTGAGGTGGGGTGCATACATTCAGGATGTGGATATGAGGTTACACGGCTATTTTATATTGAGGAGAACTTTTGGATATGTCAGGTGGGGACTACTTGTATAGTCTTAGAGGCCAAGCATTGGCGTCAAACTCGCTCCAGTAGACAACTATGATCTCTATTTGTGATAAAGACCACACTCCCATGGCAGCAGTCAAGGTCTTTGAATATTTATTGTGTTACTATGTGTCCAGTCCTGTGATGGGTCCTTTATTTTACGTACTAGAGGCCCAGTGCACAATATTCACGCACTTGCAGGGAGGTGGGGATTTCCTCAGCCTGGCCTGCACCTCTCGCAGTCTGGGAGCCCATGGGGATGTCCAACTGATGGCTTAGGCCCACTGCCTGTGGCAGTCGGACATCCTTAGCGCTGCCACGAGGCAGGAGAGGCTTCTTCTGCTGCTGTGCTTACCAACCATGAGCTTGGCTTCTGGCTGAGTGGTGCTCCCCACAGGAGACAGCTCCTGTGATGGTCAGTGCACATCATAGCAACTGGTTGTTCCACCGTTCAGTCAATTTGCATATTAGCCTTTTATTACATAGGATTATTTTTAGTCCTCACAATAATTTTAATTATTTATGTATTAAGCCAATTTTACAAATGAAGAAACTGAGGTTCAGAGTGGTTAAGTAATGTAGTCAAGTTCACAGAGCTAACTAATGGCAGATTTGGGGCTCAAATGCATGCATTCTGTGGTAAGAGGTGACTCCCATATTCTAGTCCAGGTTGGTTGACCTTCCAGACCTACATTATGCAGAATATTAACCAGTCAGGAATGTGACACAGTAAAATTGCTGAGGAGGGAAGATTGAAAGGGACACAGGGGTGGGGTCACCATCTTGGGATAAAGAAGCAGCTAAGAGACAGCTATAATTTGGGCCCAAGTTGCTGAGGATGTTGGTAAGGGACAGATACTGGGGATGAGGAGAAAGGAATAAATATATGAGAGCTTTAAAAAGACCAACTGTAGGACTTGGGATGATTGAATATCTATGAAGGTCAGGGGAGAAAAGTCAAAGGTGGCTTTCAGTTTTTCATTCAGGTCAGTGATAACTCCTAGATTGATGTAGCTGATCCACTGCCTCTGGGCCCACTGACCATATCACAGTCCTCCTGCTCCTTCTCACCCAATATCTCCCTGACCCGCTCCCTCTTCCCCACAACTGTCCAGGCTGAGCTTTGCACCATGCGACTCTTTAAACCTGGAACAGAAGGCAAAAAGAATACAAGACAGGAAAGAAAACCCATACCACATAAAGGCTGTTACTATCACAGAGAAGCTAGAGATTCCAGTAATCTTTCTGTTACACACTCTCTCTTATGCCTCTGCTGGGGATTGGCAATTAGGATCAAAGAAGTTTTCCCCCATTATGTGTTCCAGTTGGTTACTGCTGGCATATTGGAAAGCTGTTAATCCTCACATGCTTATTTGTGTCCAGCCCATCGTAACTTTTCAGTTGATTTTCTAGGTATACAATCATATCTTCTCAAAGAAGTGGTTTTCTTCTTCCTTTCCAATAATTATTCCATTTGTTTTCATTTCCTGACTCTATATTTTGTTTATAAAATCAGTTATTTTAAAAAATTAGTTAGAATAATGAAAATTATGTTGGTTTGTTGTTTTTAGCATCTGAGGAAGGATGGATGGGAATTCAGAGAGGCTAAAGATAGAGTGAATGTCCAGGGAACTGCTGCAGTAAAAGCGCAATGTAATGATGCTGAGGGAAATTGAAATAGTCACAGAAGAAAATGGATTGGCCTAGTTATTGTGGGACTGGCACAAAAGATGACTTTTAGGCCTTAAATCCAAAGTCCAATAGTCTAGTTCAGTGGTTGGTAAACTGTGGCTCTGTTGACTAATGAGTTTGCTGACCACTGCTGCATAAGGCATTACCCTTACCCAGAAGTTTTGGCTTCAGGTTAAAGATATTAGTATATTATTAAAATTGTTTTTTTTTAAAGTGTTTTTCCCTAAGGCAGTGGTTCGCAAACTCATTAGTCAAAAGAGTGGCAAACCGCGGCTCACGAGCCACATTTGGCTCGTGAGCCGCAGTTTGCCAACCACTGGTCTAGTTGATAGTTACCAGGAGTTTGATTCTATTGTTAAAAGATTTTGAAGTTTATTGCAATCAGTTTAACTGAAAAGAGGTGAGAAGAAAAAAATTAATTCGAATTCTATAAACAGTCCCAGGAATGCAGATTTAAAAGAATTTAGCAGGTATTTTAATTTTCTTCAATATTGCCACAGTCTGATTCTTAATCTAGGTAGAGGCAAAATATCACATAATAATTAAATACTCTTTCTGGTTAACAAAGCAATTTTACATATATTGTCTGATTTTGTCTTCAACAACTCTGTGGGATAGATGATGATGGAAGTATCTAACATTTGTCTAGCAAGTTACATTTTGCAAAACATTCACACCTACACCACCTCATTTAATATTCTCACTCATTGATTTTAACATACAGTCAAAAGGTTTATCTAATTGTGGTTCTCTAAATAGATTTTCTTTTCTGGTTTTTAAAATGAAATTCTCATATAAAATGTCCATCCTTTCCTTGTCCAGACACTGAATCTCTCTTCATTTTTCAAAATCCTGTATATTTAGGACATTATTGTTGCCCCTTCCTTACAAAAGAGAGATAATGACAGAGGTAGTAGAGTGGAGAGAAGCTGAGCAAGCTAGTTGAAGAAGGGAGGACCAGTCTTATGGCCCTTGGGGATGTGCATGTGGAGGATGGTTGACCAGGAGTCCCCTCAGCAACACTGAGGGTTATTGAAACTTTAGTGTGGTTTTATCATCTTTGTCTTTTTTCCCAAAGAGGAGACAGAAGGGAAGGTGGTTGTGCAAGGTTATGTGGAAGATGACATTGTGTGTGCAAACACATGCTCTGCATTCTTATTGTGATAGGCAACTCCTCTCACTTGCTTTGATTTTGGGAGAAGAAAAAGGAAAGTTCATTTGGCTGTTTTCAGGGTCCTTCAGTGAAAGGTGTTCAGTTTTACAATGGAACTCAGAGGGCAGTCTCATAGGGACCAGGGGAGGGGAGACTTTCAGGAGGGAAGTTGGTTATCACTGTTGGCATCTACCAGCAGAAGTAGAATTGAGGGAAGGATGTGGCCACAAGAAAGTTGCCCACTGTTGCATAAAAATAGCTTAATCACCTTAACATATAAAGAACTTCTTTAAATCAATTGAAAAAGATGATTGCTTCAGTGATTAAATTGGTAGAGATATAAACAAACAATTCACAAAATAATATGTATGGCTAATACACATATAAAATATGATTAACATTATTGGGAATCAAAGGAGTGAAAATGAAAAGAATATTATTTGCTGCCTATCAGATTGTCAAAGATGAAAAAGAGAATAATGATACCTAGTGCTAGTAGGGGTAATGGGCACTTTTATATATAGTGTTCAACTTTATTTATTTATTTAATAAATCTTTATTCAGATTATTACAATTGTTCCTCTTTTCTCCCCCTATAGCTCCCCTTCACCTGGTTCCCACCCCTCCCTCTGCCCTTATCTTTCCCCCATTGTCCTCATCAATAGGTGTATGATTTTTGTCCAGTCTCTTCCTGCACCCCCTTCACCCCTTTCCCCTTGAGAATTGTCAGTCCACTCCCTTTCTATGCCCCTAATTCTATTTTATTCACCAGTTTATTCTGTTCATCAGATTTTCAATTCACTTGATTTTTAGATTCACTTGTTGATAGATATGTATTTGTTGTTCTTAATTCTTATCTTTACCTTTTTCTTCTTCTTCTTAAGGAGTACCTTTCAGCATTTTATATAATACTGGTTTGGTGTTGATGAACTCCTTTATTTTTTTATTTTTTTTTTATTTTATCTGTGAAGCTCTTTATCTGCCCTTCAATTCTGAATGATAGCTTTGCTGGGTAGAATAATCTTGGTTGAAGGTTCTTGCCAGTCATCACTTTGAATATTTCTGTTGAGAAATCAGCTGACAATTATATGGGTGCTCCCTTGTAGGTAATTAACTGTTTTTCTCTTGCTGCTTTTAATATTCTCTCTTTCCCTTTTGCTCTTGGTATTTTAATTATGGTGTGTCTTGGTGTGGTCCTCATTGGATTCCTTTTGTTTGGGGTTCTGTGCCCTTCCTGGACTTGTAAGTCTATTTCTTTCACCAGATGTGGGAAGTTTTCAGTCATTATTTCTTCAAATAGATTTTCAGTATCTTGCTCTTTCTCTTCTTTTGGCACCCCCACAATTCTGATGTTGGTATGCTTGACGTTGTCCCAGAGGCTCCTTACACTATCTTCAAATTTTTGGATTCTTTTTTCTTTTCCAGTTAAGTATTTTCTGCTTCTTTGTGTTTCAAATCTTTGACTTGATTCTTGCATTCTTCTAGTCTGTGTTAGGTCTCTGTATAATATTTTATATTTCAGTCAGTGTATGTTTAATTTCTAGTTGGTCCTTTTTCATCTCCTCTTGGGTCTCACTAAATTTATCCATCTTTTCTAGGAAATCTTGAAAAACTTTATAACCATGGTTTTGACCTCTATATCCAGTCATTTGTTTTCCTCTATTTCTTTTGTTTGTGATCTGTTTCTTTGTTTCCACATTTTTGCTGCTTCCCTGAGTTGGCAGAGTAGCTTTGTGTGCTAGGTGTCCTATATGGCCCAGTAGCTCTGCCTCCCCAGTGACCTGAGGTGGACTATCTTGGTTCACCCCTTTGTGGACTGTGTGTACAGCCTTGTTGTAGTTAAGTCTTGATTGTTGTTGATATCACTGAGGAGAATTAACCTCCAAGCCAATTGGTTGTGAGGATCAGCTGTGTCTACTCTGGGAGAACTTCTATGCTGGAGTCAGCCTTATGATACAAGACTTGCACAATTGCAAAAGCCTCTGTGTTCAGCTTGGATGGGGCGGAGTCTCAGGGCTGAGTAGACAGCCTTGGTTTCCCATCAGCCCTGCCCTACATGGCCCCTGGGTCTCGTGTTCCTTGGTAATTGCTGGAGCCCTCTCTGTGCACACCCGTGCACTCACGCCTCCAGACCTCTGCCTTTCATGGCTCCCTTGAGTTTCCATGCACTTTGGGGACCCATATGAGTCTGGGTTCTCAGGGTCTCCCCTGAAACTGGGGTTCAGTGCAGTCGGGACTAGATTTCAGCGCAGTTGGGAGGTTCTGTCTTCCTCCCACTAGAGAAAGCCAGTGGCACAATCAGCAGTCAGTCCTCTCTGCATGCTGTGGTGTGTGCATCTCCAGACCTCTGCCTTTCCTAGCTCCCCTGAGTTTCCTCCTTTTTACAACAATCCAGACTCCCCACTTATGAGTCTCTCCTGGAACTGGGGTTCAGTGCAGTCGGGAGTTTCCATCTTCCTCCCTCTAGAGGAAGCTAACCAGGCACTCTGCTGCCTGTCCTCTCCATGTGTGTCTCAGTACCTCAGCTTTTTGCAGCTTCTCTGAGTCTCCGTGAGCCCCTCTCTTTCCTTCTAGTTGTAGAATTTCCACTCAGCCAGCTTTCTTGTGGTTCTGGATGATATCCATCCTGTCTTTTATTTGTAGTTTTGAAATTGTTGCATGAGGCAGCAGTTTAGGTGTTCACCTATGCCACCATCTTGGTTTCTCTAGTGGTCAACTTTCTAGAAGAGAGTTTGGTAGAGGTCAAACTCAATCGTGTACATATTCCTTGGTCCCAAAAGGGACCCCTTCCTCAGGGTTTGTCTAATTTGTATAACTTAGACCTCAAGGCCTTTTATACTTGTCTTTTTAAAGTTCAGTGGTGGGGAACCTTTTTTCTGCCAATGGCCATTTGGATATTTATAACATCAGTTGGGGCCATTACAAAATTATCATCTTAAACATTAGCCTGCTATACTTGTTCAAACATTTAATTAACTTACCCCTAATACCTTGGCAGGGCCAGACCAAATGATTTTGTGGGCCCTATGTGGCCCAAGGGCTGACTGTTCCCCACCCTTGCCTTAAAGCCTGAGATCAAGAGTGATGCCAGACAGCGAACTCCCAGCTTCTTCTCATCCAGAGGCCACTGAGGAAGGAAATATAAGGGAAATTCTAGAGCCATAAATAATTAATTGGGCTTAAAATGTGAATGATCCCTTGGGGACTAATAAGAAAAGACAAAAAATTATTTCAATTATTTATAAAATACTAATTATAATAATAGCTAACGTTTATTGAGCACATATCACAAGCCTTATAATGAACAAAATCTGACTGAGAAATTCCACATTAGGAATTAATCCAGAAAAAATAAATCACTTGTGTAAAATATGTCATACTAAAGATGCCTACTGTAGTATTATTTATGCTTTATATAAAATTAAAGATGGATCAATGATGCTTATGTATTGTGAACTGAAGAATATGACTAAATCAACCCAAGGTTAAAATACCCAACAATACTCTGATAACACTAAGGGTGTAGTTAAATTGACATTGGAAAGGTCTCCCAATGGAAGAGACTTTGAGTCAAGTCTTGATGGATGAGAAGGTTTGACAAGGAATGGGTATGATAGTGGGAGAAGGGCATTCTGGAGAAATAAGTGGCCAGGGAGTGACAGTGACTTATTGTGATGGGCAAATAGGGAATGTGACAGGGAGCAGAGAGGGGCCAGAGCTCTGCTCTGAGCCCATCCTGTGATGTCATGGTCCTATTATTGCTTGGAAGCTTCTTAGGATTTAATCACAATATCTACATCACTTGGAGTTATTTCAACTTGAGCATGTAATTCCATCAGAGTATTACTTGTTTTAAAATTTAATTTGGCTTACTCAAAACTATGCTCTATTCCAAAAAATTTTCCAAGTTAGTGAGATTTCCCTTGGGCTACTTTTCATTGGCCCCATTGCATGTTTTCATAACTTGGTTGTTTAAGGTCCTTTCTTTATGCAGCTATCATTGTCAATATATAGTTACAGAGCTTCTCTGTTCTCTCCTCACCCCTCACTCCCTCTGGCGTGGCTGGTGGAGTGGAGAAGTTGTTGGGCAATGGACTGAAAGGAACCAAGGGTGTACTGGTCTGGCTTGGAGTTACACTGACCTGGATTAGAATTCTGAATGAAATTTATAGGTGTATGATCTTGGGCAAATTACTTAGCCTTGCTGAGCCTCAGTTTCCTCATCTGTGAAATGGAGTTGATGTATGGGGATTCCATGGATAATGTCTAAAAGTGGTTTTCAGAGCTCGTGGTGTGCGCTCAATAAATGTTAGCTATTATTATAATTATTGTTTTATGAATAATTGGAATAGTTATGCTTTTTCCTCTTAACCCCAAAGTGATCATTCATATTATAGGCCCAATTAATTATTTATGATTCTAGAATTTCCCTTATGTTTTCTGCCTCAATGGCTCTTTGGTGAGAGGAAGCTGGGAGTTCACTGTCTGGCTTGACTCTTGACTCCAGGCTTTAGGGAGAAAAAGAGGCCTAAGTTCAATAAATTAGACAGGGCCTGAGGAAGGAGACCCTTTTAGGACCAAGGAATATGTAATATACTTGTCTGAAGCATGTCTCTAGACTATGTCTCTCTTGAATTCCAACATTCATGTGGTCTAGTTCACCCATACCTGAAAAAAATCACCAAAAAAAGCAAGTGTGTGTGTGTGTGTGTGTGTGTGTGTGTGTGAGAGAGAGAGAGAGAGAGAGAGAGAGAGAGAGAGAGAGAGAGAGTGGGAGAAAGAGAGAGAGTAAAACAAGTCATAGGTACATTTGGATACATTTTGTAAAGCTCAAAGTAAAGCAAAGTTAAATAATAGATACATGCTAAAACTATATGAAAAAATCTGGGTAGTGATCATGGGATTCACAATGGTGCTTACCTTGGCTGATGTGTATGTACAGGGATGGGAGCGAGAAAGAAGTACAAAGATTCCAGGTATTTGATAATGTCCTATTTCATTTTATTATTATGCTTTATTGTTATATAAGCTATATATTCTTTTGTGTGATTTTCCATAATAATAAAAAAAGTTGTATTGTAGAAGTCAGATATGTGAAGGAAGTCAAATTGTACTATATAATGCTGTTATGTCAAAACCCCCAATCATTTTAATAATTAGTTTTTTCCCACTAAGTAGTACATTATTAAAGTTAAAATGGGAAATTTTAAATTACAAGATAGATAAACATCTTTTTATAAGTATTAAATCAGTTTTCCAAGGGAAAAAATCTTACTCAAACTTTTTCTTTACCATGTCTTATGGAAATCAGTTACATGTTAAGTGTATTGACTTTAACTATTAAATTTGCCAGGTTCTTCTCTAATTTATCAATACAAATGTTATTGTTTCTATTATTTTCACCAAAATCCATCTAAACTCTTTCCCTTCCTATGGTCCACCAAATGGATATCATGTCTACCTTTGAATCTACCCATAAACCACACACTATTTCTGGCACCTCTTTGGGGGCCTGGCATTACTCTTGTCTTCTTTTATGACTTAGTTATTTTTTCTTAACTCAATAGTAAGCTCCTTGAATTTTTAGGCCTTACTTGTTTTTCTGTGAAATAGCACCATAATATGCATGATACTGGTACTAAATGGAAACTTAGTTGACTTGAATTTTCTAGACCTGTTTTATTGCAGGCTTTGAAAGAATCTACACTATCACTATTTAATTGTGTAAATTCTTCACATATCTTAAATTGCCAGGTAAGGTGCAAAGATGAAATAAGTCAACTGTTTTGGTAATGAAGTTCTGGCTAATCTAAATGATTAGATATTTTCTTTTTCTTTCTTTTTTTAAATTAAATCTTTATTATTCAGATTATTACATTTGTTTCTCTTTTTCCCCTCTATAGCTCCCCTCCACCCGGCTTTCACCTCTCCCTCTAACCTTACCTCCCTCCCGTTGACCTCATCCAAAGGTGTATGATTTTTGTCCAATCTCTCTCTGCACACCCCTCACCCCTTCCCCCCTGAGAATTATCAGTCCACTCCCTTTCTGTGCTCCTGATTCTATTATATTCACCAGTTTATTCTGTTCATCAAATTTTTAATTCACTTAATTTTTAGATTCACTTGTTGATAGATATGTATTTATTGTTCATAATTTTTACCTGTACTGTTTTCTTCTTCCTCTTCTTAAAGAGTACCCTTCAGCATTTCATATAATCCTGGTTTGGTGGTGATGAACTCCTTTAGCTTTTTCTTATCTGTGAAGCTCTTTATCTGCCCTTCAATTCTGAATGATAGCTTTGCTGGATAGAGTATTCTTGGTTGTAGGTTCTTGCTATTCATCACGTTGAATATTTCTTGCCACTCCCGTCTGGCCTGCATCGTTTCTGTTGAGAAATCAGCTGACAGTCGTATGGGTGCTCTCTTGTAGGTAATGAACTGTTTTTCTGTTGCTGCTTTTAATATTCTCTTTTTGTCTTTTGCTCTTGGTATTTTAATTATGACGTGTGTTGGTGTAGTCCTCTTTGGATTCCTTTTATATGGGATTCTGTGTGCTTCCTGGACTTGTAAGTCTATTTCTTTTACCAGATGTGGGAAGTTTTCAGTCATTATTTCTTCAAATAGGTTTTCAGTATCTTGTTCTCTCTTTTCTTCTGGCACCCCCACAATGCTGATGTTGGTATGCTTGAAACTGTCCCAGAGGCTCCTTACATTATCTTCACATTTTTGGATTCTTTTTTCTTCTTGCTTTTCCAGTTGAGTGTTTTCTGATTCTTTATATTTCAAATTTTTGACTTGATTCTTGCTTTCCTCTAGTCTGCTGTTAGGTCTCTGTATAATATTTTTTATTTCAGTCAGTGTATGTTTAATTTCTAGTTGATCATTTTCCATCTCTAGTTGGTCCTTTTTCATCTTCCCTTGTGTCTTGCTAAATTTATCCATCTTTTCTAGGATATTCTTGAAAAACCTTATAACTGTGATTTTGAACTTATATCCAGTCGTTTGTTTTCCTCCATTTCTTTTGTTTGTGATCTCTTCTTTTGTCTCTGCATTTTCACTATGCCAGGAGAACTGCTGTGTTGCATTCAGCCTTATGATACAAGACTTGCAAAACTGCAAAAGCCTCTCTGTTGAGCTTGGGATGGGTGGAGTCTCAGGGCTTAATGGACCGCCTTGCCTTCCAGTCGGCCCCACTCTTCACGGCCCCTGAGTCTCACGTGACTGGGCAATTGCTGGAGCGGTCCCTGTGTGCGCGTGCACTCTCACAGTGCCTCTAGACCTCTGCCTTTCTGGCTCCCCTGCGCTCTGGGACCATATGAGTCTGGGTCCCCAGGGTTTCTCCCGAAACTGGGGTTCAGTGGAGTTAGAAGTGGCGCAGTTGGGAGGCTCTGTCTCCCATCCACTCATGAAAGCCAGCGGTATAATCAGCTGTCGCGCTTTTGCGAGCAGTGCTGTGCGCACCACCAGACTTCTGCCCTTTTGCGACTTCCCTAAATTTCTGTGCACTTCTCCCTTTTCACAGTCCAAACTCCCCCTGTATGAGTTTTGACTGGACCTGGGGTTTAGTGTCGTAGGATAAGGGGTTCAGTACAATTCCCACCATAGAAAGCCAGCCAAGTACTCTGGCACCCGCTCTCTCCACTCGTGCGTCTCCATACCTCAGCTTTTTGCAGCTCCTCTGGGTTTCTGTGAGCCCCTCTCTTTCCTTCTAGTTGTAGAATTTCCACTCAGCCAGCTTTCCCTGTGGTTCTGGATGATGTCCATTCTGTCTTTTAGTTGTAGTTTTGAAATTGTTGTGCGAGGCAGCATTGTAGGTGTTTACCTATGCCGCCATCTTAGATTCTCCCAGATATTTTCTGTAAGACTTTACAAACATATATTTGCATTTGAAAATAAAATGCCTTGAAAAACGATCTCTCAGGAAAGTTGTGCTGCTTCTATCAGAATGCACCAGAAGCATTTTCCTATTGTTGCAGAAATGGTGAAGGTTAGTGCATGCAAATTTCTCATATGCCTCATAAAATACTTAATCATCTACATCCGAAGCTAAGAACCACTGTGTAACCAAGAAGTTCTGTGCTCATAAGGAACTCAGCTGTATAATTCTGTTTCATCCCCAAATTCAGCATCTCTTCTCCTCTCCAGGGGGCTCGACCACTTCATGACATTATAAACAAAGTAAGTCCAGAGTTCAGTTTAGCTGACATTTTTGTTATAAAGCTAATAAACAATAAAGTCCCAAATTATTTTTTCCTCTTTGTAAGTTAGGTAGACATGTAATATGTTTACAGTTTCTAATTTATTTCCCTACTAATGAAAACAGGCATTTCTAGATAAATTAGGCAGTGTCCTGGAGTTGCTTTTTTAAAGAGAGAAAAGCAATTTTGCTTAAGATTTGAAATCTGGCTTTAGTCTTTTGCAAAGAATTATCTATAGGAATGGGGGAATGAAAAAAGGACTAAAAGCAAGCAAAGAAGCAAAAATGTTTTGTGTTTTTTTAGGTGTGCTGGGGAATTATGTGTGCAATTCTAATTCTACAGTTTCTATATTGGAGGAGAAAAGAGTCAACACATTATTTAGTTGAGGACTGTAGTTTGAGTACATCTGCAAGTTTTATGAATTAAAAAAAGCATTTGAAACTACTCACATTATCCGAAAAACACTAGTAACATTTAAACAAGAGATCCAGGTGATTTTCTGAGTTATATACAATACAGACAATGAAAACATTTAGCTCAAAATTATGAAATTTATAGTACCAGGGAATTCTACAAGTTCTGCTAACTAGATGATGTCACCCGATGTCATTCAAGTAAAAGTTTCAGCATAAATATATCTTACCTCTGTTGTTGTGTACTACTGAAATACAATGAATGGGCATAGTTTGCTGACAATATAATTGCCAGCAACAGAATAACCGAGCTCCTAGAATGAGCAGAGCATAATAGTAGGTACAAGAGATATATAGAAAGACCCACTGTGGTTCTGAACGTAAAGCTCATCATGCAATTGGAGAGAAAGAATGGATTCATCAAGATCATTAATGGCATCTGTTGACATTTTGGAAAAGAGATTTTCTGTGCATTCTGTGAAGTAACCTTTTTCAGAAACATTGGTTCTGGGATTAAAAAAAAATAGTAACTTCATCTTGAACCCCTGAGGTGAGCTAGAGTGAAGCAAGACGGAGTCTCTTTCCTTGGAGTACCTGGTATCCAAGCCTCTGAGTGGGTGGCAGTCACCCTGGTGGGCGGAGATAAGCATGTATCTTGGACTCCGGAGGAAAGCTGCGTGTTTCACAGGGGTTAGCTAGGTCACGGTGATTATTCCCAGAGCTCACCCAAGCAAATTGATGAGTGCAAGGTGAGCAGAACCAGTGCATTGGCATTTGCCAAACACAGATTCAGATGAAAGCAGAATTAATTAGTTCCTCTTAGTCGGTTACTGCCTCGAGTAGGCGAGCTGAGGAAGTGTTGGGTGCACACTGAATGCTCTCTACCTTCTGTTTTCAGCTGAAGGTGCAAAGCAAAAGGCGGGGTATATTAACAGGCAGTGAATACAAAATTGTAGTTTGGTGGGGAAAGGAGTTCTATAGCAATTCAGCTTCTTCCTCTGAATTGTACCCAAAATAGCACTGACTCTTTTTTAAAAAATATATATTTTATTGATTTTTTACAGAGAGGAAGGGAGAGGGATAGAAAGTCAGAAACATCGATGAGAGAGACATGGATCAGCCGCCTCCTGCATACCCCACACTGGAGATGTGCCCGCAACCAAGGTACATGCCCCCGACCGGAATCGAACCTGGGACCTTTCAGTCCACAGGCAGATGCTCTATCCACTGAGCCAAACCGGTCTCGGCAGCACTGACTCTTATTTGTGTAGACTGTTCAGACCGTAGACTTTTATTGTCAAATAAAATATAAATATGTGCAGTCTGAGTGGTTCTGTGAGTTTCCAGGATGGAGTTTGAGACCATCACCATAGGTTCGAAGCTAATTCTATTAATTACTTTTGTACCACACTACTTAGCTAATGTTGACAATGAATCATCATTATAACTTGTACCAGAAGAATCCATAACCATGTGTCCAAATGAGAGACTGGGACACCTAGGAAGAGAACATCATTTTAAGGATGCACATGGTACAGTTAATATGCGCAAGACATACCCAGCCAAAGAGAAAGCTAGTTTCTTGGTGTTAATAGTCTAGCTTTTTTTTTCCTAGTATAGCTGTTCATAAAGTAATTTAAAGAGTGAGGCATGCTACAAAATAATATTGATGTGTGTTATGAATAAATTCTGAATAAATAAATGTCGACCTGGAGCTACAATCTTTTGTTTGTGGGGAAATAATAAACTATTTATGATTTTCTTATGATGTTTCATTGACATATGGTGCTTCTAAACCAGCGACAAATTAATTGACTTGGTTTAAAAAGAAACGGAGGTGGCTTAATGAAGAAGGACAGGATATGTATTATGAGGCAGCTGGTTCTGCCACTGCCGGCTTATGGAGACAATATACATCGGACAGCAAATGAGTCTCTGTTGCATAAGATAAATTCTCCTTATAATAGAATTGCATGCTTTGTCTCTAAATGGGGTTATTATACACACCATTGCACAATGTTTGAAGAGCTTCGTTGGCCCTTATAGAGGGTTAGGAGAGAAATAAATTGGAAAACAATCGTACTTAAGACCTTCAATCCATCAAACACTTCGCATTTATCTAAATTACTAGCACATTCTTCCAAAATACAAGTCTGGATGATACACCCAGCTAGAATGTTAATGCTGACCAGCCTCCACGTCTGTTTTATCAGGTTTTCCATCGTAAGCACAGACCAAAATGATGCATGTTGGAGCCTAGCAGTGTATCTCAACCACTACCCTCCCGATCCCTTTCCCTCCGCTCCTCATACATCCACTGACTTAGTCCCTGATGTTTCACTGGGTATTCTTTCCACCCACTGTGAACACACATGCATCACTTGTCTCGGGTTATTTCACGCTCAGAACTTTTTTGACTTTGAACACTCAGGCAGGCTTAATGCTAATTTACTCAGTGTCTTCGCTTTTCTCTACACTTGTGGGTCCTTACTGTTCAGTCTCTTAGTTATCCTTTAGAATAAATCCATTTCAATTCCCTTACAGCCTCTAAAAATCCCCAGGAAGTAATAGAAGATGACAGGATAAGTGGCACCATTGTTCACTCCGTCTATGAAGATTGCGCATTCTAGGAGAGGACACGGGCAAGACTCATTTGGGTGGTGTAGGTCAGGGGAGGTGGGAGCTGAGACATGCTCTTCCTGCAGAAGCCCTCTGACCTGGCTTTGAACCTGGCTCTCTCCTTCTAGGATATTATCATGCAGACTTTAGGAATTTTAAAAAATATATATTTTTATTGATTTTTTTACTGAGAGGAAGGGTGAGGGATAGAGAGCTAGAAACATCGATCAACTGCCTCCTGCATGACCCCCACTGGGGATGTGCCCGCAACCAAGATACATGCCCTTGACCGGAATCGAACCTGGGACCTTTCAGTCCGCAGGCGGACACTCTGTCCACCGACCCAAACTGGTTTTGGCAAGACTTTAGGAATTTTGAAGCTCATAATAATGATCAAGATTGCTTTAGGTTTATATCATGTTTTCAAGCCCCAGTGGCGATGTTACTTGGGAAAAGGGACCCTCCTATATCGCATGATGAGGTTTTGACTTGTCAAGGGACTTGGAACACACCATTCATTCCCGTAAAGCTTGAGATTCTCACCTGTGAGGTGAGGTAACAGTATTTGCTTCTTCCAGCTTTTCTTCTGTATTTCTTTCCTCCCTCCCTCCCAGAACAATGTTGCAAAACATTTGAAGGTTCTTGAGTAAGAGCGTCTTTTAAGATATTATTCTATCCCAAACCAAATTGCTTCCTCCTCCTCCTCCTCCTCCATCTCCTCCTCTCCTCACCCTTCCCCCCTCACCCTCCTCCTCCTCCTCCTCCTCTTGGTCCTCCTCACTGTGGGGTTCTTTACTTTTTCAAATCCACCTGTATTCTGGTCTAGAGAAAGGTGAGCTGAAAGAAAAATGGACAAACAGTCTCAAGGGCTTTTCCACATATCTATTACCCTTTCCAGGGGGAATCTTGAGGCCTTGGCAGAAGTGTTATTTTCCCACAGAGCAGGCGTTAAGTGGCTGAGATCATATTGAAAGGAGTGGCAGGGTGCTGTACAGCAAAGGGAAGTCACCACTTTGTAATTCAATCTGTTGATGTTTTCTTCTTTTGTGTGGGCTTTTGGATTTCCTTGTCATTTCTGGAATTCTTTCTTTTTTGAATCCTCACCGACGATATGCTTTTTATTGATTCAAGAGAGAGTTTGGGAGAGGGCTATAGAGAAACACCGATCTGTCGCCTCCCATACACATCCGGCTAGGGATCTGTTGGGGGTGACTTCCACGACCAGTTGCAAATGACCACGGAGGCAGCTAATAAGCAAATAATAAGCAAGCAAGGATTTACTGAGCTGGCCAGCCAGCGACAGCCGTGAAGGCACCACACGCAGGTGGAGTCCACACGCTCACGACCGCACTGTCTCGGGTATGCAGCCCTTTTTAAAGATCCAAACCATTTTTTTTTCTGTTGTTCTAAATTCTGCAAACAGCCGCGGGGGAGGGGGGGGGTGTTCAGTGGGCCACAATGGTTTCTGTTGATGCTCCTTATCTCCCAACCACCCCCTGCTAGACGTTGGCATATGGACCTATCTTGTGAAAGCAGATTGTAAAACTGAGCAAAGCTAATAATCTCTAAAGGACGTCTTCAGTCTCCACTCCTGGAGCCACTGAGTCAACAGGGATCCATCTCTGATGGTTCTGGTCCTCAGGCCCAGGAGAATAACCTTTGTGATTTATGTGAGCTTCCAGGTCAAACAGCAGTTTTTACCTGAGATGAATGCTCTTAAGGTCCTATTTCAGGATCGAACCCACAACCTAGGCATGTGCCCTGCTTCGGAATCAGTGTGCGGAATGACCTTCTCACCAACTGCGTCACACTGGCCAGGGTTGGGATTATTTCTTAAGTGGTGGGTATTATGTTGCTAAGTGTGTTTCTCCAAAAACTTATACCATCCAACTAATTTTTAGATTGCACACATTCTTTTGAAAATAGAGCCATTATTTATAATAAAGTTTCTATAATTTACTCAGGAAAAAAAAAAGATTAAGACAAGTGGTTACTGTGACTAGTTAATGAATTTTCTTTTGTCTGTTTTTTAAAATGACTTTTATGTTCTCTGGCAAACACAGATTATTTGATGATAATGCTAAGAATACTTAACTCTAGGTAAAAAATCGTTTCCATTTGACTGCATATTTCATTTAATGAGAGGGCTTTTATTTTGTTCCTTTTAACACAATTATCTTAAGAAAATAAATATGTACAGAGACAAATGAGTAGAGAGTAGACACTAGTCTTTATAAATGTGGTTCAAGTTAGTGCAGTGTAGAGAAAGAAAATCAAGAATTAAAATGCCTTAGACTTAAATCTTTGCTTTGTATGTAATATCTTTAGTTCAAGGATCTGAAAACACATTATAAGCAATTAAACTTTAGGGCACAAATGGGATTTCTATGTTGTTTATTGGTTAAATTAAGATACCAAATTGGGATTTGTGTTGGGTTCTTAGGAGGTCCTTTCTTTTAAGTCTACAAATTTGCATATCTTAGTTTTCCTGGATTTTATTTTCCTATTTCCTCAAACCATTTTCAGATCTTTTTTTTTTTTAAATAGATTTTTTACAGAGAGGAAGGGAGAGGGATAGAAAGTTAGAAACATCGATGAGAGAGAGACATCGATCAGCCGCCTCCTGCACGCCCCCTACTGGGGATGTGCCCGCAACCAAGGTACATGCCCTTGACCGGAATCGAACTTGGGACCTTTCAGTCCACAGGCCGACGCTCTATCCACTGAGCCAAACCGGTTTCGGCCATTTTCAGATCTTTTTCTACCCATGTCATAGTTTTTGAAAGATTCATTTACTTTCTATTTTTTATTTGTTCTTCAACTCCTATGACCTTTGCTCCCAAAACGCTGAATGAGGTCAGTGGTGCTGTGCTAATAGCCCATCCCAAGGCCATTTCAACCCCTCTCCTGTTTCTTCTCTTTACCCAGTGGTTCTCAACCTTCCTAAGGCCGCGACCCTTGCATACAGTTCCTCATGTGGTGATGACCCCCAACCATAAAATTTTGCTGCTGTTATGCATCGTGATGTAAATATCTGCATTTTCCGATGGTCTTAGGTGACCCCTGTGAAAGGGTCATTCGACCCCCAAAGGGGTCGCGACCCACAGGTTGAGAACCGCTGTCTTTACCCATTTGATGTCACTGACCACTCATCAGGCCTCCCCTTTTAAACATATGCAGACATTCAGTTACTCTCCTTTATTTTCTTTCTCTGCATCTGTCTTACTTTCCTACTTCATATATGCTGGCTCTCCCCCAAATTTGGTTCCCTTTCTCATCCTGTGAGCCATCCTGGCTGAGGAATCCACTCTTGTGGCTCTGGCCTGGACCCACCTCTAGCTCCAATTAGCTCCTCAGTGTTCAACTCTGGAAGCACATTTTCAACTCCTCTTCTAAATATCTTACAGATCCCTGAGCTCAACATACCCCAAACCCCACTGATGATCAGGAGAGGAGAGAGGAACAGTTCCCTTCCCCAATACTCTCCTCTCTAGCCTGTCTCTGGTACCATCACCTCCAGCCCCACATGTCCCTGTTAGAGACTTCGGTGACGTCTTGGGTCCTTCCCTCCTCACTGATTCTACCTCAGAAGTGTCATCACACCTACCTACCATCCTAACTGGTTGCCTTGGGTCCAGCTTTTCTTCATCCGGCTTGTACTGGTGCCCTGAGCAATCTCCTCATTTTGTTCTCTGCTTTGCTGCTAGAGTTATTTCCCTGAAGACAAATCCAGGCATGGCTCATCCTTGGTTCCACTCGTGCAAAGGATGTGGTCCCCAAATACATCCTGTGTGAGCCAAGCCTGTTCTCTCTGCTTCTCCCTCCTCCTGCCTCGTGCACCCGCTGATCTGGATTTACCACTGCTCTGTCCTCTTATTAAACATTGACCTTCAGAGCTCTTATTTTCACGACAATCCTATTCATTCTTCAAGGGGCAATTCAGATGCCATTTATGTGAAATCTCATTTCACAGCTCCTGCAACCGGAAGTAGCCACTCCCGGCCTTTACATAACACTTTGTCCGGCTCTTCCATCACTGCCCTTGTCTCAGTCCTGCGATCATACGTTTAGGTAGAAAAGCACGTGTCTGTCTTTACACTGCTGTCAGAAAGCCACCCTGAGCACCGGATCGCATTTGATGGCTCCTAGGAACCTTTTGTCACTTTAACCCTTTATTTCAGGAAATCTGGATTTTTTTTCCTTAGCTGCCATGTTACAGTGGCACCTCGAGATACGAGTTTAATTTGTTCCGTAACCTTGAGTCTCGGTAAACTGGTGGGTCGTGTGCAGCCGGCCGATCCGCGCGATGACTCCTATCTCAAATGTTGCTCGTATTTCAAAGCAAAAATCGCTCGCTCGACGGCTTGTATCTCAAAAATCTCGTATGTTAGGGCACTCGCATCTCAAGGTACCACTGTATTTGTATCCAAATGCTGGGTTGGTTTGATGCATGATTGAATGAACCTGTGGGTGAATGTAATCCGCATGGAACTGTGACGTAGCTTAGCATGGTCCTGAACATTCTGACCATGCTGCACAGGCACTTTCCTTGTCTTGCTGGGGCTGTTAATCTCCGCTGGGGTTGTGCTCTACCTCAGGAAAAGGAGAAACTGTATGTGGAGCTCAAGCACATCCTGGCCCGGCAGCCCGGGCCCGAGGCTGCGGAGCAGCTGCAGATATACCGCCAGACGCTGCGGGAGAAGACCAAGCAGCTTAAGGTGAGTAGCCCCGGCTCCTTCCTGGCCGGACTCCGGGGAACACACCTGAGCAAGGCTGCTGCCTCAGCTCAAGGAGCCGGTTTCCCAAATGCCACACTCCACCGAGGTCAGCCCTTTTAGCACCTTACTCCCGGGAGGAGCAGGGCAAGTCTCAGAGCTATCCCTCTGCTCCAGACCCCACCGATCCCATCTCCGAAAGAGGGGAGTGAGCAAGTGGGGAGAGAGTCAGGGAGAAGATAATAATGGCAGTGGGATGGAAAGTGGGGGTTAGGGTTTGTATGGATGATCTCAAGATGGCTTAGGGCATCTGGATGGTGGGGGAGAACAGAGGAAACATGAACACCGTTGCCCATTGAAGGACATCGCTGTGCCGACGCAGATTTTTGCTCTTTTATTCCACCTGAAATAAACGCACCCAAAGTACCAGTACCCCCCCAGCCCCCGGGGCCTTGCTTCATAAACTTCTATCAAACAAATTGCCGTGAATGGGAAATAAAACCGTGAGGAATCCTCTTAGCATAAATTCCTTTCTAAATGACATAATATTATCTCAATTGGAGAGAGAATATTTCACCATTACACGTGTCATTTTTAAAGTTTTCTAGAAAACTATGCTTTCCCAGTGTATTTTGAGCTTTTTCTTCTAAGGGAGTACTTCGATATTCTGGGCATGTCAGGGGCGTCTGTTAAACACACATGCACAGAAGGTAGCACACGCCAGCTGGATTCTGGCACTTACCTGCGCTCCGAGAGAGATAATTATTGCCTTCCTGCCTGGGGTAAAATAGATGTCATGCTACTAATATGGTACTGATCCTTTCACAAATAGGACAGAATTGCATCCTTTTAGTTAAAAAAGCCAGATGAAACAGAAGTCTAATTAGAACATTAATTTTCAACTTATTACTCCAAGTATTCATTTCACATGATCATCCTGAGACATAATTTGAGTTTTGCATGAGGCACAATCTTTTGATTGTTTTCATCCCTTGACATAGTTGAATATTTCAAACAAAATTGAAGCTTGTTTTCTCAGGGATGGGTATAGAATAGAAAAGCACGTGTCTGTCTTTATACTACTGTGTAAAGCCACAACGAGCACCGGATTGCATTTGATGGCTCATAGGAGCCTTTTGCCACTTTAACCCTTTATTTCAGGAAATCTGGATATTTTTCTCTGAACAAAATGTGACCAATGATAGAAGAGGCTCAGACATGGATGCACTGAGTCTCTTGGCAAGTGTGTTCTCATGATCTGGACTCTTTTTTTTTTTAGGAAATTCCACATTCACGAGGTCTTGGTTTCTAAGACTTTAACTGTTAAGACAGGTTTCATTCCAGCATGAAAATCATATCCTTTAGCTCATAATAACATAGTCAGAATCATTTTCCCAGCGATTAAGAGGAGAAGGTTCAGAAGCAGATGCACACTCAAAAGACAACATTTTAAAGTACGGAGTGAGAAGGAAAATAAATCCGAGTCTAGTGCATGTCCCTTAGAACAATAGCCTTCCTTTTCTCCTCTTGGTTTTTGTGGGGAACACCCTGAGCGTTGGCATGCTTTCCACATTCTGTTCCGATGAGTACATTTCCACTCTTCTTGCCCAGCCTGGCATCAGTAGCATCTATTGAACAGCACATGGGAGAGGTGGACAACCGGGCTTCCTATTCCAGCCCTCACATGCATTAGACTCCCCCATGCACATGTCATAGCCCCCTGATTTGTAGAGGAAAGCGTCCCAGTGCTGGGATAAATCAAGAACCTGTGAAGAGTCCCAAAGAGTACAATAAAGAGGTGACGGACATTTAGCAGAAAACATATAAATTGAATTCCTGCTTAGTGATGGTGGTGGCAGGGTGACTTTAGATCTTTAATTTATTTGTATTTTTTTTACCATAATCCTCAGATAAGTCACACTCCCGAGTGATATCTTTCTTGACTGTTTTCTCAAAAAGGTTTTAAAAGCAATTTTATACTGTATGGGAGTTTTTCTGTCTGCCCTCCCAGTATGCCTTGAGACACAGCACATCATTCATGTGTGAGCCTGTTGAATGTTGCCTGATAGTTCTCCTTTTTTAAGCAGGCGAATGAGGTTTCATTCCAGCATTCCAGTCTTCTGCCCTCAGCCAGATTTTTGCTCTCGTAGAAGCGTGCAGGCGAACTGTTAAGCTGGTTCTGGACCTCTAGCCCCTCTGAGGGAAATGGCAGCAGCTTAAAAATACTTTTCAGAAAAAGCCTCTAACTGCATGTCTTCCGTTAATGCTGTTTTACTTGCCATGCCAGGTTTTGTCTTCAGAATTGAATATGTATGAATCACAGAGCGAAGAGTATAAGTATGAGCTGGGAAAACTTAGCAATGAACTAATGAATTTAAAGAAGAAATACCTCGCTCAGAAACGCAAAGAGCACCTTCAGAAGTAAGAATCAGACCAGTGTTCTAATTCTGGTGTGCCTGTTACTGGCTGATGGGAAAATATTTGATGTTGCAGATTTCACTGGGGTAAACTAAGTCACAGGGTGAACAATTAACACTGTACAGGTCACTCACTGGGTTTGTATCAGAGCAAGATCAGTATCTCAGCTGATACTACAGCCTCTTCTTAGGGTCCTAACAGGGATTCATTAATATCTGCTCTCTGGTGAGTCTCATGTGGACCAGAGGAAAGTGTGATTCTCGCCCCCTTACACTATTTTCACAATTTGGAACGAATCATGACAAAACTATATTTGCGAATGATGCTCACATTCAGCCTTGTGCAACTTATTCAGGTTGAAAACCACAGGTAATTTTGCCAGTGGGTGTGGCATCTGGGCTTGGTAAAGCTGTTCTTTCTATAGTACAGCTGTACCCCTGGGCTGCTGAGCAGTGTGTGAATAATTTTCACCTATGACTTAGATAAACTATCTCTGTGTCTAGCGACTGACTTCAGCCACTGCATTGGGATATCGGTGTGAGTTCTCATTCCTCTGGGAGACTAGAATGCAAGGACCCGTTAGCATTTGCGTGTCAGGAGGCTTACATGTCAAGGAGGAAGCCTTCTTTCCTTTGCTCTCCTTAGCTGCCTGATCTGAGGATGAGAGAGTGAGCCCACATCAGTAGGTCTGAACCTTAGCTTGGCTGTGTGGCATTACCCAATTCCTCTAGCTCTCTGTATTGTGGCTCACATTGTGGGTTGAAAGTCAAGGTGGCGATTTCTTCCACACGGGCATTTCAGGGCCATGGTGAAAGGGGGTTTGAATGCACCTGCCTAGGATTCATTCGTGGCAAACAGCTATTTAAAGAAACTGGATGCAAATTCACTTGCCAGTAAAAATTCTACTCTTATAAATGAGAATGTTCTCCTATTCTACATTTCAGTGTCAGTTCCTTGCTAGAATAAAATATGCAAAGAATTTCTAGCTTATTTAGGCGAGTCTGCCTTAAGGTGTGGGTCTAGCAACTCTCTGATTCAGAACCACTGGTGAGATGTATTAAACAGCTGTCCCCAGTCCCATTTCCAGATATTAGGATTCAGCGGGCTCTGGACGGGCCTCAGAGATCAGCAGTTTACTAGTAATCACTCCACAGGCAATTTCCATGCATACTGAAGTTTGAGAACCACGGACATTAGTGATGTGAACTAGATGGGTGGAGTGGAAACTCTGTAGTTTTCTCTCAGGAAATGAAAAGGCATGCTTATAAACTGTCCATGTGGCTAGTTTCCACAGGGGGCAGGTGTCTAGCTCAGTAACCTTCCAAGTTTTGTGTTGCACACCCTTCTCAGTAAAACATTTTTGAACTTGCAGCTTCCCAATATATATGCATGTAGTTTTTAAAATAAATTTTTTTTATTTTAGAGCAGTTTTTTTTTACCTCCAATGCATTTTAATTTACAAATTATGTACAAATAGTATTGTCACACTGTGAGTAATTATTAGTAAAGTGAGATTTTTAATTTTTAAGAATTATCCATTATCTTCAGTCCCCAGTGGATCATGTCCCTCACCTTATGGATTTCATGCACTACATTTTGGAGACTGGTGGTATGAACCAACCAACAAACTGCTAGCTTGGCTAACTTATTGATTATCTTTCTAGAGCTGATTACCTCCTCCAGGTTGGCCCTGGGTTTGGCCTCGTCTCCTTTGACCTTATTGATCCCCATCTTCTTTGACCTTATTGATTCCCCCTCTTCCAGAGTTTTTTGGACACAAAGAGCACGCTGAGTCCACAGAGGGCATCCCTCTGTGAACTCAACCCTTCCCAACTGCCCATCTACTAGAACTTCAGGGCTCTAGCCATATGCCACCTGCAGATATTTAAATTGAAACGAATGACAATGAAGCCAAAGTAAACATTTACTTCCTCATTTGCCTTAGTCACATTTCCACTGCTCAGTCGCCACATGGGCTAGTGGACACTGCCTAGGTACAGAGGTTCTCCATCAGTATGAAAGTCTTATCAGCGCCGCTCTAGCAGTCTCTTACATGCTCATTACTGGTAGCCACTCTGAGCTGGTGGTTCCATTTAGTTGGGAACCCATAAACTGGAGTTAGACAGAGAGATGAGTTCAGAGGAGATCTGCAAAAAATGATTAAAGGGGCTGAAGGAAAATAAGCCGAGGCAAAAACAAAAGTGCTAGGGTGGTTTAGATTGGAAGGAGAAAGGCTGAAGGGAATTATCGATACATGAAAAAGGGACTATAAAGGAGACATTATTCCCATTAGTCAGCTTAGGCCAAGTCAGAAGCCTGAAGCATGAGTTCCTTCAAAGAGGAAAAATGGGGTTATTTTAGGCCAGAGGGGGCAGCAGGGCATGGGGGAGAGAGAGGAGAACTGCCGGCATGTAGCTGCAGTCCGGAGGGAAGGCAGTTGCCAGAGTGCTGGAAGGAATCCGCTTTGCTGGGCCCACTCATGGCTAAAGCATTTTGTTCTATTTAGGGAGGAATTTTTTTTTATAATAGTGAAATCAATTCTGCTAAGAGACGGCTGGATTGATGAACCGATTCTCTCTACAGGTTCTTCCCAAACGGAATAATTTAGAATAATCTCTGTGGATGTTCTCCCCCCACATGCACTTTATAAAATAACTCATATCATTTTTACCTTTTTTTGTGTGTGTTTTTTCCCCCCTCCAAACATCTTTTTTATCATGCTTTGATCCCAACCTGTACCCCTACCCATCTGCTCCCCTACTTTGGACCCCCCAGGCTGGGCTAGTATCTGAAGTACTAGTCAGATTATTTTGCAAAATTTGAGTTTATTCCCCTAAGGTAAATCATTCCTAGTTGTCAAATCTAATTGGTTTTGGTCTTGGTATTTTGCCTAATTTTCATTTTAAAAGGGGATTCCGGAGTTAATTTTCATAATACCCCTAGTAACACTATAGGTAATTTGTGTAAATTTAAGGTACCTCCTTAGGAAATCTGAATATGTGTGTGTGTGTACTAGTATGTGTGGTGTGTGTATGTGTGCTAAGGGTATGTGTATTTATTTAAAGGAGCTTTATAATAGAAGATACATTGTAGACTTTATGGCAGAAATCCCTTTACTGTTAAATGTACTATCTTATTTATCTTTCCCAGCTTTTCTTGCATCTTAAACTCTTTTTAACAATAATTGCTGCTTGTGTAAAGTTACAGGATAACTTGCTTTTATAAATGTCCAAGTTTGATGAAGATACCTTTGTGCGGTAAATATTTATGTTTGTACTGGTACTTTGGAATATCCAAGTTGATAAATGATGAATTAATCATTATCATTGAGCCCAGAGAAAGATTCTTCTGATCTTTGGAACTAAACCAGTATTTTATAAAACAGGAAGGTGATTACAAATCAGAGAAGCCTTAAGTCCATAGTGCTTGAGTTATAATGAGGTAGTTCATCTATCTATCAGCATGGAAGATTTAATTGTGTCTTTCCCTAATTCTGTGTGCTACCAGCAAACACTTAATTAGATCTTAAACAACTACCTTGTCTAAAACTAGAGTTTTAATAAAGCAGTTTTCACCCTATGAACTTAGAAAATGCCAAACTTAAAAGAGGAAAACCATGTTCAGGAAGTTAACTCTCACCTCCTCTCTTACAGACAAAAGGACAGACCATCCATGGATGTCACCATCTCCATGGGCAAACCAAATGGCCCTCGTTTTACTGGGGGTGGATTTCCTCTCAGCAAGTCACCCCAAGTGAAATCCTAACTCGAAGCTGCTGGCTGGGTCCAGTTGAACAGTTCATGACATTTGCTCTGGAACCTTTTGGAGAAGTCTCTTTCACACCCCCTAGGAATTTACAGAAATCAGTGCTTAGATGACAGGATGGAAAGAAAATGCAAAACTACCATGGTCATGTACATATAAGAGTGATGACATTCTACTCAGTCCACGTGGAGAGTAACAGCTTGAAATTCCATCTCTTCAGTTAGGCTGCCCCAATGGCATGAAGCAGGTCTTTGGTTACGACCACGTTCGTTGGTTGATTTGAAATGCATGCCATCTAGATACTCCGTGCGCACGAAATTGTGGGCCTTTCTTTCTCTGTTATGAGACATTGGTGCATTTGAAGGGGTTCTATATTTTAAAAACATTTTTGAAATGCAGTGCATTCTTATTAATAAGAACCTATTTTAATTATTCATACTTAAAATTAAATAATGTTAACCATTTTCAGAATGGTTTCTATGTGGAATTCCTTTTTAGGCCTGGGATATGAAAATCTATTGCAAAGAGACATAATAAATATTCATCATAAAAATAAAAAAGAATATTTGTAGAGATTTTGATCTTTACTTTGGCAAAGTAAGTAAGGCTTAGAGGTACTGTGAGAAATGTTTAACTTAAGGAATTGGTTCATTTTCAAGACTGTCAAAGGAGGCTTTTGGGCTGGTATTCTTTGCAGGCTTCTCCTTTCCTGACCTCACTGTTGAAGAATGGAGTCACATAGAAGAGGGATCTGGCTTCCTAAGCTGCCATCAGCGTTTTGAGCTATTGTATTTTCTTTTCGTTGAAGCCACAGTTAGATGTACATCATTCAGCATTCCCTCATTAAGAGTGCTCATTTTATTATATGAGGACACTCTGGCCATCTCTCTCACAATAACTTGAGTTCTGTAATTTTTAAAAAGTTATTGAGGCCGAAGCTGGTTTGGCTCAGTGGATAGAGCGTTGGCCTGCGGACTGAGGGGTCCCAGGTTCGATTGCGGTCAAGGACACCTGCCTTGGTTGTGGGCACATCCCCAGTCGGAGGTGTGCAGGAGGCAGCTGATCGATGTTTCTCTCTCATTGATGTTTCTAACTCTATCCCTCTCACTTCCTTTCTGTAAAAAAATCAATAAAAATATATTTTAAAAAAAGTTACTGAGGAGTAAACTCAGGAATGAACAGGGATTGTGCAAGTGGATCATCCATTTGTTTTACAGAACCAAGGTTTTCACTGAGAGGAGTACATGACTAATGACCCAAGATGCTGGTTCGGATTACGCAGAGTTGGGTCTGTAGCGGCATCTTCTGCATGTTCTGCTGTCTCTCTCAGTTGACACCTGAAGCAGACCCCAGGCAATGATAGCCATGAAAGGGATTTATTATGAAGTGATCTTAGAAATCTCAGTAAGGGTAAGGGAGTGGGACTGGGAAGAGAAGAAGAACCCAGCAAGGGTGCAATGTCAAGTCAAGTCCAAGCTGGGGACTTCGGCTGGATCTTGCAGGGAACTCTAAAGACAACGTAATCGCATCTCAGAGTTGTCCCCATCAGGGGTGAGAGAGCTGGGGTGCTTATAGGCCTCATGTTGTTAATCATTGACCAAGGGCTGCTCTGAAGGGATCCTTTTGGTTCATCCAATTTGCGGGCAAAGCAGGGTCTGGCATTCTGGGGATGGCCTCAGACAGACAAAGGGACCACAGGTGCTGACTGTTGGAAGTGAAAGTGGTTAAGGGCTTGTGGAAATGGGTCTTCCATTTCTCCCAAATGGTTCCAGGGGGAGAATTAGAGAGAGAAATCAACTTCCATGTAGCTGACCTCTCTGTGGTGAGGTGTGACCATCAGCTGTGGTGAACGGGTATGTTCCCTAAATAATTTGCTGAGAGCTCTTTAAACCTGAAGAATCACAGTGGGGCCATTTCTATTTTTGAAAATCACTGGTGCTATCTTCCCACAGAATCAACCATATTCTCTTGAGACAAAAGCTTTTGCAGGTAAGGCAAGGCAGTAATGATAACATGCACAACACTGGAGATTTTCCATCTGCTCAGGGACATTTTGAAGGATAGCTATTCCATCTGAGACCTTGAGAACTATAAAAAGGTCCCTTCTCTAGGGAAATGGGGCCTATGATTCTTGATCTATCCCAGTATGGCAAAGACTCTGGAAATGGATGCTGGGTTCAAATCCTGACTCTAAAACAATGAGTTCTTTTGAGACATTATGATGTCTAAGCATAGAACAATGTTAGGCACATAGTTGTTGAATACATATCCATCATTGTTATGACATAAGCGATACCTAATGTTTTAAAACTAGATAAGAAACATCGTTACATAATGCTTTATTATATCAACTATCGAGGTGATTCTAATGCTTATTTAGAGGGTGAATGATACTAACATGTCTGGGTGAAGCAGAATTTGTTCATGAAATGTATAGTTGAATATCTTGCAAAAATACCAATTGGGTGCCTCATGAAAAGTTCTCTATACTTATTTATTTTTCCTCCTCTTTACATCAAAATTCCCAAAAGTATTGACTTGCTATTAACAATTTCTAGCTGTTGCCCACTCCTCCACCCTAGTCTGCCATTCAAACGTCACTAAAATGCCTCACAGAAGCTTCTAATGAGCTCATGTGGCCAAGGCCAAGGCTATGATAAGGAGTTCAGATTTTATTCTGAGTGCAGGGAGAAACAGACAAGAGATAGCCAACGGAAGTGAGTAAAAGCTCACATTCCTGAGATCCAGGGAGAACAGAGAGAGGGCTATTGTAGCAGCCTGCAGAGAAATGTTGATTCTTTACTCCCAGGTTGTAGCAGAAGAGCTGGAAAGAAAAAGGAAGTTTCTGATATTTATTTTGAAGAGCAAAACAATAGAACTTACTGACGAGGAAAAGCAAAGGAAGAAATGGAAAGTGACTTCCCAGTTTGAAGCTTGAGCAACTGGTGATGGTTGATGATTTATGGAGATGTAGGATTTGGGAAGAATAGGTTGAGAGTGGAATGATACAAATTAAGAGTTCCGACATTATTTGAGATTCCTAGTGGGCATCCAAATGGAGATATCATGAGATAAAATGAAATGTGTGGGATAGTATACTGGAAACTAATAATTCCTGTCTACTTTTAAAATATGACTAAAACAACTCTCAGAAACTGGTCATTATTTGTATAGTTCAGCAACTGTAAAATAATTAGTTTCTTTGGTACAGAAGTTCTTGAAATTCTCATTTACAAAGTTTGATTCATAATTTTTGAAATTAGGGCTCAGCTAGGGTTTAATATTACATGAGCAATCAGTCACAGTGACAGAGTTCAAAATCGGTGACTTGCAGAAGCAAAGTCTGCAGGGATTTTAGGTTTCTGATTAAAGTACATGGACAGCACATCATTTAGGGTTAAGTTTATCTCACGTTCTTATGCCATAACTTAAGCCCCAGAGGAGAAATAAGACCCAGCATATTAAGTATCCATCAGAGAATCTGAATACCAAGATGTAATTTTAATAAAGTCTCTTATTGAGTCACCATGTCCCAAAAGTCATGCAAAAACCATTTAAACACTCTTTTTTTAAATTTCTTTATTGATTCAGGTATTACATATGAGTCCTTATTCCCCTATTACCTCTTCCTCTCCCCACCCCTGTTGTCTATGTCCATTGATTAGGCTTATATGCATGCATATAAGTCCTTTGGTTGATCTCTCCCCTTTACCCCCATCATTCCCTATTTCCCTGAGGTTTGACATTCTGATTGATGTTTCTCTGTCTCTGGATCTATTTTTGTTCATCAGTTTATGTTCATTATATTTCATAAATGAGTAAGATCATGTGATATTTATCTTTCTCTTTTTTTATTTCAGTTAGCATAATGCTCTCCATCTCCATTCATGTTGTTCAAATGGTAAGAATTCCTTTTTTACTACAGCATAGTTTTCCATTGTATAGATGTACAGTACCACAGTTTTTTAATCCACTCATCTGGATTAAAAAACTGTGGTACACGGGCACTTAGGCTGTTTCCCAATCTTACCTATGGTGAATTGTGCTCTATGAACATAGGGGTGTATATATCCTTTCTGATTGGTGTTTCTGGTTTCTTGGGATATATTCCTAGAAGTGGGATCACTGGGTCAAATGGGAGTTCCATTTTTAGTTTTTTGAGGAAACTCCATACTGTTCTCCAAGGTGGCTGCACCAGTCTGCATTCTCATCAGCAGTGCACTAGGGTTCCCCCCACCTTTTTTTTTTTTCCAGTAACCTTGCCAGCACTTGTCATTTGTTGATAATAGACATTCTGACAGGTGGGAGATGGTACCGCATTGTTGTTTTGATTTGCATCTCTCTGATGATTAGTGAAGTGATTTTGAGCAGGTTTTCATATGTCTCTTGACATTCCTTCTGTCTTCTTTTGAAAAGTGTCTATTTAGATCAGTTGCCCATTTTTTGATTGGGTTATTTTCTTTTTGTTAAGCTGCATGAGTTCCCTGTAAATGTTGGAGATTAAACCCTTATTGGAGATAACATTGGCAAATATGTTCTCCCATGCACTGAGCTTTTTTGTTGTTTTATTGGTGGTTTCCTTTGCTCTGCAAAAGCTTTTTATTTTGATGTCATTCCATTTGTTTATTTTCCTTTTAGTTTCCATTGCCCTAGGAGCAGGGTCAGTGAAGAAATTGCTTCGGCATATGTCTGAGATTTCTCTGCCTGTGGATACCTCTAGTATTTTTATGGTTTCCTGTTGTATGTTTAAGTCCTTTATCCATTTTGAATTTATTTTTGTGTATGGTGTAAGTTGGTGGTCTAGTTTCATTTTTTTGCATGTATTTGTCTAATTTTCTCAACACCATTTATTGAAGAGACTGTCTTGACTCCATTGTATGTTCATGCCTCCTTTGTCAAATATTAATTGAGCATAGTGGTTTGGGTTGATTTCTGAGTTCTTTGTTCTATTCCATTGATCTATATGTCAGTTCTTGTGCCAGTACCAGGCTGTTTGAGAATAGTGGCTTTGTAATACAGCTTGATATCTGGTATTGTGATCCCACCTATTTTTTTTTCTTTCTCAGGATTGCTGTGGCTATTTGGGGTCTTTTTTTAATTCCAGATGAATTTTTGGAAAGTTCTTTTTAGGTCTGTGAAATATGCTGTTGGTATTTTAATGGGAAGTGCATTGAATTTATAGATTGCTTTGTATAGTATGGACATTTTGATGATATTGATTCTACCAATCCATGAACATGGTATGTTCTTCCATCTGTTTATGTCTTCCTCTATCTCTCTCTTCTTTTTTTTAATGCTGTGTAGTTTTCTGCGTATAGGTCTTTCACCTCCTTAGTTGAATTTATTCCTAGGTATCTTAATTTTTTTGGTGTGATGGTAAATGGGATTGCTTTTTTAGTCTCTCTTTCTGTAAGTTCACTATTGGTGTATAGAAATGCCATAGATTTCTTGGTGTTAATTTTATATCCTGCTACCTTGCATTTATTATTTTTATTTATTATTATAAATTTGTTTATTAAGTCTAATAATTTTTTGATGGTGTCTTTAGGGTTTTCCATGTACAGTATCATGTCATCTGCAAATAAGAACAGTTTTACTTCTTTTTTAATTTGGATGCCTTTTATTTCTTCTTTTTGTTTGATCACAATGGCTAATACTTCCAGCACTATGAATAAGAGTGGTGAGAGTGGGCATCCCTGTCTTGTTCCTGTTTGTAAAGGAAATGGTTTTAGTTTTTGTCCATTGAGTATGATGTTAGCTGTGGGTTTGCCATATATGGCTTTCATTATGTTGAGGTATGATCCTTCTATTCCCACCTTGCTGAGAGTTTTTATCAAGAAAGGGTGTTGGATTTTGTCAAATGCTTTTTCTACATCAATTGATATGACTATGTGATTTTTATCTCTTAATTTGTTTATGTGATGTATCATGTTTATTGATTTGCAAATATTGTACCATCCTCGCATCCCCAGGATAAATCCTAATTGGTCATGGTGTATGATCTTTCTGATATATTGCTGGATCCAATTTGTTAGAATTTTGTTGAGGATTTTGGCATCTATGTTCATAAGGGATATTGGTCTGTAATTCTCTTTTATTGTGTTATCTCTATCTGGTTTTGGCATTAAGGTGATGCTGGCTTCATAGAAGGAGCTTGCAAGTGTTCCTTCCTCTTGAATTTTTTTGGAGTAGTCTGAGGAGGATAGGTTTTAGTTCTTCCTTGAATGTTTTGTAAAATTCCCCTATGAAGCCATCTGGCCCTGGGCTTTTGTTTGCTGAGAGCTTTTTGATGACTGCTTCAATTTCTTCCATAGTTATCAGCCTGTTGAGATGTTCAGAATCTTTCTGAGTAAGTTTTGGAAGGTTGTATTTTTTTAGGGATGTATCCATTTCCTTTAGATTGTCTAGTTTGTTCAAATAGAGTTCTTCATAGTATTTTTAATAATCCTTTGTATTTCTGTTGGGTCTGTTGTTATTTCTTCGCTTTCATTTCTGATTTTGCTTATTTGAGTCATCTCTCTTTGCTTCTTGGTGAGCCTGGCTAGAGGTTCATTATTCTTGCTTATCCTTTCAAAGAACCAGCTCTTGGTTTGATTGATCTTTTGTATTGTTTTATTTTGTCTCTATGTCATTCATTTCTGCTCTGATCTTTATTATTTCCTTCCTTTTGCTCACTGTGGGCTTTTCTTGCTGCTCTCTTTCTAACTCATTGTGTTGTTGAGTTAGATGACTTATTACCACTTTTCCTTATTTTTTGAGGTAGGCCTGTAGAGCTTTGAACTACCCTCTGAGGACTGCTTTCATTGTGTCCCATAGCATTTGCATTGTTGTGTTTTTATTGTCATTAGTTTCTAGGATGTTTTTAATTTCTTCTTTGATCTCATTGGTAACTCAATAATTATTTAATAGCAAGCTATTCAGCTTCCAAGTGTTTGAAATTTTTGGATTATTTTTATTGTAGTTTATTTCTAATTTTATGGCAGTGTGGTCTGAGAAGATGCTTGGTATGATTTCAATCTTGTTGAATTTGTAAAGACTTTGTTTGTGACCCAATATGTGGTCTGTTTTTGAAAATGTCCCATGTGCACTTGAGAAGAACGTATATTCCATTGTTTTGGGATAAAATGCTCTGACGATGTCAGTTAAATCCATATGATCTAGTGAGTCATTTAGAATTGTTTTTTTGTTGATTTTTTGTCTAGAGGATTTATCCAATGATGTCAGTGGTGTATTAAAGTTCCCTACTATGAATGTATTGTTTTCGATCTCTCCCTTGATATCTTCCAGGAGTTTTTTTATGTACTTGGGTGCTCCTCCATTGGGTGCATATATGTTTATCAGAGTTATGTTCCTCTTATTGTATTGATACCTTTAGTATTATGAAGTGGCCTTCCTTATCTCTTGTTATGGCCTTTACTTTGAGGTCTATTTTGTCAGATATAAGTACTGCTACCCCAGCTTTCTTTTCATTTCCATTTGCCTAAAAGATGTTTTTTTTTTCATCCCTTCACTTTCAGTCTGTATGAGTCCCTTTTTCTGAGATGGGTCTCTTGTAGACAGCATATATATGGGTTGTGTTTTTTTTTATCCATTCAGCCACTCAATGTTTTTGATTGGAGCATTTAGTCCATTTACATTTAAAGTAATTACTGAAAGGTACTTTTTTTGGTAGCCATTTTTATTTTGTGTGTCTGTATTCCTTCTTATTTTGTTATTTCTTCTTTTTACAGCATTCCCTTTAGCATTTCTTGCATTGCTGGATTGGTAGTGGTAAACTCCCTTAACTTTTTATTTTGTCTGTGAAGGTCCTTATTTCCCCTTCAGTTTTGAATGATAACCTTGCTGGATAGAGTATTCTTGGATTCAGTCCCTTGGTTTGCATCACTTTGTAAATTTCCATTCTTTTCTGGCCTGATGTGTTTCTGTTGAGAAATCATTTAATAATCTAATGGGAGTTCCCTTGTATATAACTTTCTGTCTCTCTCTTGCAGCCTTTATGATACTCTCTTTGTTCTGAATATTTGCCATTGTAATTATGATGTGTCTTAGTGTGGGTATTTTCAGGTTCATCCTGTTTGGGACTCTCTGTGCTTGTGTGTCTTTTTTTCTTCACTACATTGAGTGAAGTTTTCTGACATTATTTCTTCAAATAGGTCTTATAACTTTTGTTCCTCTTCCTGTTGTTCTGGCACCTCTGTTATTCATATGTTGGTTCGTTTTATGTTGTATGATAGCTCACTTAGGATCTCTTCATGTTTTTTATTTTTTCTCTCCAGTTGCAATTCAATTTGGCTGTGTTTTGCTTCCCTGTCTTCTAGTTCACTAATTCGGTCTTCAGCTTTTCCTAGTCTACTGTTAAAACTTTCTATGGTGTTTTTTATTGCAGCTATATCACTTTTCATTTATTCTTGACTTTTACATAAGTTGTTGATTTTTTCTCCCATTTCTTCTTGATTCTTACATAAGGTACTGATTTTTTTTTCATGTGGTTTATGAACTCCATGACCCTTATGCTAAATTCTTTTTCTGACATATTTCATGCCTCTCTTTCACTTAGCTGCTTTTCTAGCACTTCCCCCTTTTCTTTCCTTTGGGGGTACCTTTGTCTACCATTTTTGGTCTCACTGACTGATCTAGATTTTGAGCTGTGCAGGGTCAGCTCCCTGGGTGGCAGTGACTTCTTTAGCTATAGTTGGTAGCAGCTGCTTCTCAGTTGGCAGCGGCTCCTCTGGTGGGTGCTGTTTGCAGCAGTGGTGCCTCCTCTGGCTGGTGGGGGAGGCTGCTCATATAGCTGCTGTTCCTTTGACAGGGTGGGTACGGGGTGGGTTGCTCGTGCAGCTGCTTCTCCTCAGATGCTGGGCGGTCTGCTTGTGCAGCTACTGCTCCTCACATGTGAGTGAGCTGCTTGTGCTGTTGATGCTCCTCAGACAGGGACAAGGCGTTCACCCGGCTCCTTCTCATCGGGCAGGTGCAGGCTGCATGTGGGTGCTGCTCCTTGGACCAGTGTGGACTGCACAAGGATGCTGCTTCTTGGATGGGGGCAATCTGCTTATGTGGCTGCTGATCCTCGGATGGGGGGAGACTGCTTGTGTGGCTGCTGTTCCTCCACAGAAAGGGGTGGTCTACTCACACAGCTACTGCTCCTTGGACAGGGGTGGGCTTCTTGCACAGCTGCTGCTCTTCGGACAGGTGCAGGGTGTGGGCTGCGTGCAGCTGCTGCTCCTCAGAGGGGGGCCGGCTGCATTAGGCTGCCGCTCCTCAGTAATGGGTGGCTGCTTAAGTAGCTGCTGCTCCTCAGATGGGGGAATTGGCTGCTCTTACAGCTGCTGCTCCTTGGACAGGGGCAGGCCACGTGAAGCTGCTGCTCTTAGCCCTGTGGTGGGTTGCTTGCAGGGCTGCTGCTCCTTTGACAGGAGCGGGCTGCTCACGTGTCTGCTGTTCATGTGGTTGCAGTGCCCTGGGCCAGCAATAAAGATTCTCTATACTTATTTTTATTTTTGTTAATATACAGGGCTTCCAGAGGGGAAGACATGAGTGGCCTTGAGCTACCATCTTCTTGTTTCTCTCCATGTAATGGAGCAGGGTAGTCAGTTTCTGCTGATAACAGATGTTCCATGGGCTCTGGGAGCTGACATGGCTGCTCTATGGGCTCAATATGCTTATTTCAAATGCAGAAGTAAATTAAGGTTAGAAAAGGTGGAAGATACTGCTGCTTCCTCTCATTTACTGCACATCCTGAGAGCCCAGAGTATTATAAGCAATAACTGTTTAGGTGCAGGTGTTACCACCGTGGCCACAGTACAAAAATGAGCTGTTAAAAACACTGAGATTTGCAAATCATTAAGGATAACTGTGATCTCACAGTGGGATGAGGTGCTTTTAAAATTACAAATTTGAGCTGCACTGTAGAGCAACATTAGGAGATTGTACAGTAGCATCATTTTACCCTGGGGTTTTCAAAGTTTCTTAAAGGACTCATGTTGCTAAACCAGCCGTTGACTCTCTATTGGGCTGCTGGGGAGCTGGTATAGTTTCTCTGTTGATAGAGAGATGATAAAGAGAACTGCCTGGTCATTATTTGCTGATCATAGCTTCTCAGGGACTGCTCTTATAGCGAGGCTTTTATGGTGCATACCTCTGAAGAAATTGCTCAGAGCAAAGGTTTGTTGCTGTGATAAGCCAGAGAGATGGTGGCAGTCATTCTAGGAGGAGATGGCAGCAACTTTCCTTGTCAAGAGCTGTAATTTTGCTATAAAAATTTATCCAGGGTTGATAATTATCATTTGATTTCTTGGTTTGCTCAGCAAGATTTTGAAGTTTGATCTAGCCTCTGATACCCTTTGAAAAATACTATGTAATGAATTTTGAGTAGTATGGTATTTCAGAGGCTGGACAATTTAAGGAAAGATATTATCTCTCTCTTAAACATAACCAATTATATGGAGATCTAGTTAGAACAGGAGCTGAGGGAGGGCATTTTAAAATATTAAAATGGTAAAATAGTTTAAAAATACATCTCACTATTTTCTTTATAGTAGATGGGAAATATTTTTATGGCATCATCCATTTTTAACTTCTAATTCAATGCTGTTTTAGTATACCATTTCTCATATCTATTATTTAAAAGTTCCATTAGGATTTTGAGACCCATTAAAATTTTATAATAGCATAAGATGTGATATCAACAGGGCGCTGTTTTTCTCTATTATAATTAAAAATAGGTTCCCTCCCCCTTATTTTAAAGTACCTGATTAAAAATATGGATAAACAAAGAGAAAATACAGATAAGCAAAGAAAAGAAAGAGAACATCAATAATCCCACCACCTATTGGTAACTATGGTTTTTCCGGGCTAATAGTTTCTCATTCATATGGGTTAGCTATACCAATTGCTCATACCTACAATTTGTTCTAATTAGTTGGTGATTATATTATAATCCCCAATTGTTAAATATTTTGAATATCACCTATGCAATGCTACTGTTTTATATATATATATATATATATATATATATATATATATATATATATATTTAAATATTTTATTGATTTTTTACAGAGAGGAAGGGAGCGGGATAGAAAGTTAAAAACATCAATGAGAGAGAGACATGGATCAGCTGCCTCCTGCATGCCCCTTACTGGGGATGTGCCCACAACCAAGATACATGCCCTTGACCAGAATCAAACCTAGGACCTTTCAGTCTGCAGGCTGACGCTCTATCCACTGAGCCAAACTGGTTTTGGTTGTTTTATGATTTTGAGGGTATCTTTATGGACATTTAAAATTAATATATATAGATATATTTCATTTTTAAAAATAAAAGATATTATGTACATATAATGAAAGTATTTTAAGTGTTCATTTTGGTAAGTTTTGAAAAATGCACTTGCCCAAGTAGCCACAGTTATCACCCCAACCCCAATGCCCTCATGCTTCTTGGTAGTCAAGATTCCCAGCTCCCACCCAGCTTAAAGAACGAAGGATCTATTTTTCATCATTATATATATATATTTGTTTTTCTTAGAACTTCAAATAAATGGAATCATACACGATGTACTCTTTTGTGCCTGGCTTTTATTTTCATGTAGTTATAATGTTTTTTGAAATTTACCCATGTTGTTGCATATATCAGTAATTCATTCATTTTTATTTATGAATAATAATTTGTTATATTGATGTAATACAATTTGTTCATTGACTTACCTGTTGATGGGAAGTCAGGTTGTTTCTAATGTTTAGCTATTAAGAACCAAGTTGTTATGAATGTTCATATAAAGTTATTATGTGGACAGGTATTATCTTTTCTCTTGGGTAAATACTGAGCTAAAGAATTGCTGAATCGAAGGGTAAGTGTACATTTAACTTGATAAAAAACTGCCAAAGTGTTTTTCTAAATGATTAGACCATTTTACTTTCCTACCAACAATGTGTGTGAGCTCCACTTATTCCAATCTTTGTTCATATTAAGTATTGTCAGTATTTTAAAAGCCATTTTATTTGGACATACAGTGACATTTATTGTGATTTTAAATTCATATTTCCTGATAATTAACAATGTTAAGTTTTTTTTCTTTATACACTTTAGACATTTATATGTCTTATTTTGTGAAGTGTCAAAATCTTTTGCCCGTTTTTAATTTTTTTATTAGATTATAAAAGTTCTTTGTATATTCTGGATATAAATATTTATTACAAATATTTTCACTCAGTCTATGGCTGGTTTTTTATGTTCTTAGCAGTATATTTTGAAGAAACGGGCATTTTAAACTTTAATAAGGTCCCATTTATCATTATTTTTCTTGTGTTGTTTGTACTTTTCTTGTTTAAATAATTTTGCCTATTCCAAGATAGTAGTAATTTTTAATGTGTTTTTCTCTAGAAGTTTTAATATAGTTTTAGTTTTTATGTTTAGATTTATGATCCATTTAGAGTTAATTTTTATGTGAGGTATGAGATTAGTGTACAGGTTCAATTTTGTTCCATATGGATAACCAGTAGTTCAGCCTCATTTGCTAAAAAGAGTCATTTTCCTATTAAATCACCTTAGCACATTTATAGAAAATCAGTTGAATGTGTTTGAGTAGTTTCTATTCTGTTCTGTAGTTTTATATCTATCTATTATGATAACAGTAACTGTAAGTCTTGAAATTGGATGGCATAAAACCCTCAACTTTTTTCTCCTCTTTAGAATTATTTTTGTTATTCTAGGTCCTCTGAATAACTGTATACAGCTTAAAAGCAGCTTGTTAATATCTATAGAAAAGGCTTCTGGGAGTCTGGTTAGAATTGCATTGAAAGTATAGATCCCTTTGGGGTACATTGTCATTTTAACAATATTGAGGCTTTTAATCCATGAACATGGTATATATGTCCCCACTTACTTAGGCTTCTTAAAATTTCTCTTGTAGTTAAAAGCTACTTCTTGTAGTTTTCAGTGTATAGACATTGCACATATTTTGTTAAATTTATGCCTATTTTGCATTTACTGATGTTATTGTAAATGGTATTTTACGTATCACTTTTCATTTTTATTAGTATACTATAGGCCCATTGCACAAAATTCGTGCCCGGGTGGGAGTTTCCCTCAGCCCAGCCTGCACCCTCTTCAATCTGGGACCCTTCAGGGGATGTCCAGCTGCCACTTTAGGCCTGATCCAAGGGATCGGGTCTAAACCGGCAGTCAGACATCCCTCTCACAATTCTGGACCACTGGCTCTTAATCACTCACCTGCCTGTCTGCCTGGTTGCCCCCAACTGCCCTCTCCCACCTGTCTAGTTGCCCTTCACTGTCCCCCTGCCAGCCTAATCACCCCCAACTGTCCCCCCTGTCAGCTTTGTCACCTCTAATTGGCCCCCTCTGCTGGCCTGATCACCCTTAACTGCCCTCCCCCTGCTGGCCTAGTTGCCCCCAACTGGCCCTCCTGGTGGCCTGGTTGGCCCCAACTGGCCCTCCTGCTGGTCTGGTTTCCCCTCATGGCCCCCCTGCTGGCCTGGTTGTCCCACGCAGCCTACTTTTTCAGTCATTTAGCCATCCTCACTAATTCCCTGCCGACCTGGTCATAGGCAGCCATCTTGTGAGGACGTAAGGGATAATTGGCATATTACCTCTTTATTATATCGGATGGAGATACAATTAATTTTGTATCTCATGATTTGGCTAAATTCATTTGTTTTTCAGTTTGTGTTGAAATTACTTAGGATTTTCTGTGTTCATAATCATGTTTTCTTCAAATAAAGGCAGTTTTTCTTTGTTTCTAATCAGTATGCTTTCTGTTATTTGTTTCTTTGTTTGTTCATAATCACCAAACTTGCACTGGCTAGGACTTCTAGTACAATGTTAGATTGAAATGCTGAGAGCAACATCTCTGCTTTCTTCCTGATCTTTGGGGGGTAGGTGTAGGAATCAGGGGAGTTTGAGTCTCTCATCATGAAGTATGAGGTTAGCTACAGAATTTTCATAGATGCCTTTAGTTTGGTTGAGGAAGCCTGCTTCTATTCATTATTTGCTAGAGATTTTAATCATGTACAGATATGGAATTTTGCCAATGCTTTTTCTGCATAGATTGAAATAATCATATGTGTTTTTCCTCTTAGTGACATGGTGAATTACTTTGATATTTATTTATTTATTTATTGTCTAAAGTTTCACATATGTCTCCTTCCCTTCCCCTTGATCCACTCCCTCGCCCCCAGCTGCCATTCCCACCCTGGGCAATCCCCCACCACCCCAGTGTCTGCGTCCATTTGTTATGCTAATATGCATGCAGACAAGTCCTTTGGTTGCTCTCTAACCTCCCCTCCCCTGCCATTTGTCTCTGGATCTATTCTTGTTCATCAAATTATGTTGATCATTATATCCCACATATGAATTACTTTGATTTTTAAATATGAAACCAATTTGCAGTTTTGGGGTAATAGGTCACAACCTATTGAGTTAAATTTGACAATATTTTGTTAAGCACTTTTACAACTATGTTCATGAGGATTGTTGGTCTGTACTTTTTTTGTAATGCCTTTGTCTAGTTTTGGTATCAAGTTTCTGCTGGCCTCAAAACTCAGTTGGGAAATGCTCCTCTAGTAGTTCCTAAAATACTTTGAGTATAATTGGAACGATTTCTTCCTTAAATATTTGATATAATTTAGCAGTCAAGTCACCTGAAATTGAAATTTTTCTTATGGGGTGGTTTAAACAGTGCTATTCAGTTATTCTGTTTCTTCTTGTGCTGCTTTTGATAATTTGGGTTTGTCAAGGAATTTGTGTATTACGTATATGTTGAGTTTAATGACATGAAGTTGTTGAAAATATCCTATTACTTTCATTAGCATTGCTAGTATATGGACAGATGTTCCTTATTTCATTCTGGATATTAGTAATCTGAATCATCGCTCCTTTTTTCTTTTGAAAATCTAGCTAGGAGTTTGTCAGTAAAATTTTATTGATCTTTCCAAAGAACCAGCTTTTTGTTCATTAATTTTTCTCTACTGCCAGGTTTTTGTTTTTCATTGATTTCTGCCTTAATAGTATTTTTTCCCTGCTACTTACTTTGTATTAAATTTTCCTTTATTTTCTCTTCTACTTATAGCTTCTTAGGTAATCAGTTGATTTTAGTATTTTCCTTTATTTTTAATATAGCCTTTAAAGCTATATATTTCCCTCTAAGCTCTGCTTTAATTGCCTCCCACACATTTTACTATGTGGTTTCTCATTATGGTTCAGTTTAACTAGTTTCTACTTATCCTTTATTACTGTTTCTTTGACTCATGTGCTACTTAGAATCATGTCTTTAAATTTTCAAACATTTATGAGTTTTTCCAGATATCTTTTTGTTACTGATTTTTCATGCAATTCTGCTGTCATCAGAGAACATGTCCCTGCATACTAACTATGAGGGCTGCTGCTCACGAGCCGTGAGTTTGACATGCTTGCTGTATATGTTGAATCATTCCACATTTATGGAGGCTTGTTTTATGGGCCACAATATGGACTGTCTTGATGGATCATGTTCTGCGTGCACTTAAAAAGAAGGTGTATTTTGCTTTTGTTGGGTGGAGTGTTGCATAAAAGTCCATTAGATCAAGGTAGTTGCTAGTGTTACTCAAGTGTTCTAAATTTTTACTGATTTTCTGTCTACTTGTCTTATTAATTATTAAGCATGGAGCATTAAATCTACAAATATGATCATAGTTTTATATGTTTATCTTTTTACTGTTATCAGTTTTTGCTGCATGTATTTTGAAGTTTAGAAATTAGTGCATAGACATTAAGATTATGTCTTCTTGATACATGACCCTTTTACTATTATTATGAATATCTTGATTCCTAATAATATTGCTTATCTTAAAGTTGACTTTGTTTTATATTAATATAGTCACTCCAGCTTTAATGTTGTTAGTGTTTTCATATTATATCTTTTCATATCCTTTTACTTTTAAGCTATTGGTGTTTTTATATTAAAATTCATCCATGGTAGATATAGTTGGATATTGCTTTTTTTGAAAGTGCAGTATTATAATCTTGCCCTTTTAATTGAAATGATTAGGGCAATTACCCTTCAATTGTAATGATCAGTATTACTTCATTTAGGTCTACCATCTTGCTGTTTGTTTTCTATTTGTCCCATCTATTCATTGTAATTCTTTTCTCGTCTGCTTCTATACTGAGTTTTTAAAGCTTTACTGAGGTATAATTTACAAAATTTTATAAGACATACAGGTATACAACGGGATGATTTGAGATATGTATACATTGTGAAAGAATTCCCCCTATTGTGTTAATTAACACTTTTTGTGATGGGTAAGTAGAACTTAAATTCTATTCTCAGCAACTTTCAATTATACAAAACGTATATTGTTATCAATTATAGTTACCAGGTAATACATTATTTCCTTAGACCTTTTCTACCTTACAACTGAAAGTTTGTCTTCTTTTATCAACCTCTCCTTTGTTATAATTGTTTTCTGATTTGTATTATTTCTGACTAGAGACCCGGTACATGAAGATTCATGCACTGGAGGAGGGGTCCCTCAGCCTGGCCTGCCCCCTGTCACAGTCCGGGAGCCCTCAGAGGTGGGAGGTGATCCGGCTATCAGGGGTGGGCGATGCCCCATCACACCTCTGCTTCTGCTGCCAGTGCAAGCCTTGGCCAGCCCTGGTTACATGAGCCTCTGGCAGCCCTGGGCGGCTGAGCAGCTGACATCTGAGGTTTTCCTGTGCCTCAGGTCAGCCCTGGGCAGCTGGGCATCCACTATCCGAGGCTTGTCTGCACCTCAGGCTGGCCCTGGGTGGCTGGGCACCCAGCATCTGAGGCCTACCTATGCCTTGGGCCGGCCCTGGATGGGTGGGGGACTGAGGGGACTGGGAACTTCAGAGGCAGGTGCAAGAGAAGCTGGGCCTGCCTAGGGCGTGGACCCGGCCTTGCCGTGCACCTGCCCTGTCTCCTCCACCCCTCCCCACCACTGGCAGGGCTGAGAAGACTGGGCACTGCCATCTTGTGGCTCTGAGCACCACCATCTTTGAGGGTGGGGCAGTCAATGAGCATATTCCCTCCTGATTGGCTGTGGGTGCTGCCATCTTTGAGGGCGGTGCAGTCAATTAGCATATTTCCTCCTTATTGGCTGTGGGCGCCACCATTTTTGCAATGATGTGAGGGTCAATTAGCATATTCCCTCTTTATTAGATAAGACTAGTGGCCCAATGCACAAATAAAGATTTATGCAAGAATGGGCCTTCATTCCTCTGGCTGCTGGCACTGCCTTCCCTCTGGCCAGTGCCACCTTTCTGCCTTCCCAAGTTGCCCAGAGACCTGGAGAGGCTGGGGTGGTGCAGAATGCCTGCGTCCCACCCCATCCCCGGCTGCTTGGTGCCTGCATATGCAAATTAACCCATCATCTTTCTTGGGTTAGTTTGCATACTCACTCCTGATTGGCTGGTGGGAGTCATGAAGGTATGGTCAATTAGCATGTTACTCTTTTATTAGGTTGATTATAAGACTGCAGTATTCTTATCTTTGTTCCCCTGAATGTTTTTTGCTTTATAAAATTGTCCCTTTAAAACAGATTTTTAGGATTTGATTATGATGTGTGTGTGTGTTTTTTTTTAATGTTTATCCTGCTTAGTATTCATTGAGATTTTAGACTTAAAATTGTTGTAAAATTTGGGGAAAAATTAGCCATTATTTCTTCAAAAAAAATTTTGTGTGTACACCCTCTTTCTGGGATTCCTTTTACTTTTATGTTAGGCAGTTTGATAATATCTTATAGCATTGATTCCTCTATTTTTAATCTTTTTGTTGTTATTGTTTTGTGATTCACTTTGGAGAGTTTCTGTTGCTATGTCTCAGTGTTTTCCTAATATTTCCTTGTTCATTGTTTACTCTATGATTAAACCTCATTCGGTACATTTTTGAATTTCATGTTATATTTTTCAGCTTTAGAAGCTTCATTTGCTTACTTTTTATATATTTCATCTCTCTCCTTTCTATGTTCAAGCTTTTCTTTACATCCATGAGCACATTTAGTGCAGTTGTTTTGAAATCCTATCTACTAATTATGTCATCTCTGTAATTTATGGTTATTTCCACTGACTGAATATTTCTCCTGGTTTGGGTCACCTTGTTCTGCATCTTTGTCTATTTGATAATTTTCTTTTGGATGTTAGATACAGTACACATTACACTACTGAGTTTCTAGATTTTGTTGTCTTTAAAGAGTAAGCAAGTTTGTTTTGGTTACTAGTTAAGTTGCTTGTGGATTACCTTAGAGGCTTATTAAAATTTTTAAACTTATTTTTAGACTTACAGAAAATTTGCAAGAATAGTACAAGGAATTTATTGATATTCTTCACCCAGATTATCCAATTGTTTTTGTTTTACTCCATTTGCTTTATTCATTTACCTATTTTTTTTAGCCCATTTAAGAATAAGTTGTAGAGCTGATGCCTCTATCAGCATAAATACTTCAGAGCATATTTTCTAAAAAGAAGGAACTCTTGTCACATAACTTCGATAAAATCAACCTCAGAAAATTAATGTTGACGTAATAGTGTTCTAATCTATACACTTTATTGATAATTTACAAGTTGTCCTAGTTATGTTGTTTATAGCAAATGTAAAAACCTAACAACTTGTTATATGCAATTGTCTTATCTCTTTAGACCCCTTTAATCTGGGGCAGATCTTGAGACTTTATATTTCATGGTACTGAAGATTATTTTTAAATTTAACTCAATTTTGTTTAATATTTGCTCATGGTTACATTTAGGTCATACACTTTTGGCAGGAATATCACAGAAGTGATGCTGAGCTCTCAGTGCATCATATCAGGAGGCAGATGGTAAATCTCATTAAATGTGATAGTTTGTTTCAGGTGGTATCTTTTATGTTTCTCCATTGCAAATGTACTCTTCATTCATAAATATCTAGTAGATAAACGATTTGAGACTTTTTACCCACTAGTTTTAGCACGATGGTTCTTTCCTGAATCAACAGCAATTACAATATTTTGCCAAATGGTGATTTTCTTACTCTGCCACCTCTCTCTTTATTAGCTGGCTCATACCTGGTAGGAAGAATGTTCTTTCCTTCCTCCTTTCCTTTCTTCTTTCTAATATTTATATTTTCTAAGATATTTGTGCCAACAATATAGCTGTAATAAGTATGAGAACTAGAAAGAACAAAAAGCTTCTAGAACCTCAGCCTTTGACAAATCAACTCTTTCCATTAACATGTTTCATTTAATGATACAATGACAATTGAAAGAACACTTAGTCAACAATGTTTTGAGTTTCTACTCTATATAATTTACTATGTTAAGCACTTAGGAAATGTAAAGGCCTATAAATTTTAGGATTTTTGAGTTTTTCTCCTCTTCACTTCTGAATTCCTTTGCATTCTTTTCCCATTTTCTGTTTTATTCTATCAAGCAAGAGAGCATGCCTTTGCTTTCTCTAAGGCTAATTCCTCCATATTTCCCTACAACCCTCTCATGTCTAATGGAATATTGCAAGTAGATGGGATGGCTTAATGGTTAATAGCACATAGGTTTTAGGACTAGACAGACTTTTAAATTTGAATCCATACCCTTTCAATGACAGATATTTGATCTCAGGCAACTTAACTAACATCTCCAGCTGTTGGATTCTCATCTGATAGAATTGTTATGAGAGCACATGTGATTACTTGTACAGTACCTGGCACATAGTAAGTGCCCCTCCCCCCCCAAATATCAGCTTTCATTATTATTATCTGATAATCACCTCCTTACTCCTAATAATAGCCAGGAAAGTTTAAACATGTTTTTAAGTGGCCAAGTGAATGGATAATAAACATTATAAAAACTATTTAACTGCTGTCTGAATGGACGTGATCAAGAACCCTCCCCGGACTGTGTGAGGATTATGTTCTTTAAATAGGTATTAGAAGATTAAGTGCCTTTTAAAGTATATTGTGCCAATTCTGTCTCCTTCACATAAATGATTAGTCTTCCTTACACTTAATTTGAAACAACGCCAGGAACTCTTTCCTTTAGTTTCAAAATAACATTGTTCTCTTTTAGTTAAAGACAATTCCTTTCCTCCTTCCCATTGTGATGATGTAAGGGAACATAATACATGTGACAATAACAGTAATAGCCACCATCACAAAGGCTTTTAAACGCCCTCGTGCCCAGGCCATACCCCAGGATCTTTGGAAGAGAGAGACAACAGGTTCTCAAACTTGGTTGCATGTGGGAATCACTTGGGGAACTTTCAAAAATACTGGTATCTGGGTCCACCACCCAGAGACTCTGATTTTATTGGACAGGTGTGATGCGAGCAATGGGATGTTTAAAGCTCTCAGGTGGCAGCCAGCTGGAGAATGGCTGCTTTAACGTACAGTAGCATCTCCTTGAAAGAAACTCCTCTTCAAACCTACATGGCCTCACTAGTAAGAGAGAAATCAGGTTCCTGGGTCACAGAGCTTCATTTTGGAGGAAAGACTTGAACTGATCCTATCATGGCCCTTATCACAACATTGAGATTTTCCTCATTCTCACTTTGCTCAAGCTGACCCAGTCCCCTCTCCCTTCTCTCTTTCATCTCTGGAATGTCTTAAATAGAAACGCTCCTGTCCTAATCTTTTTTTTTTAAATATATTTTATTGATTTTTACAGAGGGGAAGGGAGAGGGATAGAGAGTTAGAAACATCGATGGGAGAGACATCGATCAGCTGCCTCTTGCACACCCTCTACTGGGGATGTGCCCGCAACCAAGGTACATGCCCTTACCGGAATCGAACCTGGGACCTTTCAGTCTGCAGACTGATGCTCTATCCACTGAGCCAAATCAGTTTCAGCATTCTGTCCTAATCTTATACACTCCACAGCATTTGATCCAACTGACTACTTCCTCTTTCTTAAGTCACTATCCTGCAGATACCCTTCAATATGAAATTGATTTTTTTCCATGATTAAATTGGAGTTATTTTTTAGGGAAGACTACCACAGAAGTGAAGTGCCCTTTTATCCCTTCGTCTCAGGAGGTACATGATCGCCACATGACATCACAGGTGATGGTCTCCTTTATCAGTTGGTTAAGTTAGTGTTTGCCAGGTTTCTCTAGTATAAAATTACTATTTTTTCACTTTTCATTCTTATTTTCTTTGGAAGCAAGTCACTAACTCAAGTGCAACCTCAACTTGTGAAGGAATGGTAGTAATGAAGTTCCACCAAGGAAAGTATTTTTTTTAATCCCATTTTTCAGATAAAGATGGAGGCTCAGAGAGGTTAAGTGAATTTTCTAAGGCCACACATAGATGTATGACTAATGATATTGGCTAATTATCTAAGTCACTTAGAGCCATCTAACTTGTTTTCGTGTGCGCAGACTTGCGTGAGGAATCAGTTTGGCTTAAATAGTTTACAAAAGAAAGCTTCAGGTAAATAAAACTACATGCTCTCAGCAAGAAGACACTTAACATTCTCCGCAGGCGAGTGTGTAGGGCAATAAAAATAAAAAGGCAAACCAAACAACATATGTCATCGTCAACTAAACCACATGCCTCTAGTGCCAAGGAGAGAAGGTGTAGAGCAGGAGATTCCAACTTATGTTCTATGGTTTGGATCTGGCTTCCAAATGAATTTCATTTGGGCTACATAGTGATTAAAATTATCTTCTGGTTTGGCTGTCAACTTTCAAAAACTGGGACATTTTATGTACAAATTCAGATTTCATGCTTCTCTTGGAAATTGAAAGATCTGGCAGCATTGGATCTTTATCTACAACAATAGTCGTGTGGTGCCAGGTCTGCCAGTCTTCTTGGATGAGCCACACTGTGGTTCCCCACTGTTCCAAGAGTCTTCCTGGTTTGACTTTTGGCTTTTGTAGTGTCTGATGAAATTGCTGTCCCTAATTTATTGAGGGACCATTGAGTTAGAAAGGGAGTTGATATATTCTCTAGACGAGCCTCTAATGTAAAAAATAACACTCAAACCAGTAAAGAGTTTATTTGAGCCAAACTGTCAACAATTGCCGGGAAACAGAATCTCAACATATTCGAATAATATGCTCTGGAGGATGGCAGTTTTTCATCTTGTTTTATACAAAAGAGAAGGCATAAATGGGTTACATTAGTGATAGATTAGGGAGGTGGGAGGAAGCAAAGGGAGGGACGGGGAAGGATCTCTGGGATTGAATAAAAAGTAAAATGACAGACACATACTTCTTTTATTTAGGTGGGTACAGGATAGTTAACAGTCAACAATTAACATCATAACAATAACAATGAAGGAATTTGTGGTGCCCAGCCACATTTGGTTGCCCTGAGGGGTCTGGACAAAGGCAAGTTGCAAGTTACCCTGACTTTTCCTGTTATCTTAGATGCAAAAAGACAATAGGCTCATTTAAGGTAAAAACTGACACTATCAGGGAAGATACTGGCCTAGGACATGACTAACCACTATAAATTGCTTTTTAATGAAAAGTTTTTAATTTCATATCGTCCTTTGTGGTTACTTCAGGTCTTTTGAGTTTGCGAGGCTGCCACACAGGCCTCTTCTGAGTTAGTCAGGTCAGCATGTGGCCCCTTTCTCGTCCACAAGCCCTGGAGAGTGGAACCAGTATCAACAACTCAAGCTGTAGGGGACCGTCTCCAGCAAATGTAAGTCTACAGTTGTTTGCAGCCTGTCAGTGCAAAAGGTTGCCTCAAACATGGTGACCTTCGTTCTACCTGAAGTATTTAAGCAAGGGAGAAGATCATAAATGAGGCTTCTCAAGACAGGATTTGTGTCCTAGAGAGAGCCCAGAATTGACCACCACATGGAAAAAGCACTCCCAACTCAAATATTATGCAACCCTCACTTTTCTGAAGAAATGAATAAACTGGATGGAATGGTGATCCTACTTAGAAAGAAGTAATTACACTTTATAACTCATTATACAGGGAGGATCACATTCAATTTCCCAGTTAAAAAAAAAAAAGGAAGCAAAGACTACAGTGAAAGGACTCAGGCATGTAAGATACAGGGGAGGGTGTGAATAGACAGATATAAGGAGGAAGGTGTGCCATGGAAGGAGGTAACGGAAAGCTTATGTTCTGTTTTAGATGCAGAGAAAGGACTGGTTGTGGTGATGAAATGATCCAGTTAAACGAGCAGCATGCTTACCCGAAGCAAACTGCAGGCCTGGATTTTATTTGCTGATCGAACAGCCTTTGCTTTCTTGTAATAAATGGAAAGCCAGGTGTAGTATACATTTGTACAGCCTCATCTAAACACAGCCTGCTAAAGATGGTATTTGAATCTTTTTTGTTATAGGGCCCTGTGTCAATGGATGGCAGTGTGGTTTTTGGTGTAGGTGGTTAAATGCTTGAGTGCTGGCTGTCTTGAGTTTGTGGCCATCAGAGATTATTCCAGCTTTGCCCTGAAATCCAGGGTCAGCATTTGGCTGCCTTACTTGTGTTGTTAAAGTTAAGTGGTTTGGTTTAAGGCTGTTTATGTTTGCAGATGTGAAGATTTTACCTCTGGAAGCATTTTGCCTCTGTGGACTCTCTTCATCTATGAAGAGGCCTTGGGAAAAATCATTGGACAGTTAACTTGGGACATCCTGTTACCAAATCAAGGCAGGTAAAGCATCCTATCCATGAGGTGGGCTTATATCCTACCCGTGATAGAGACGTTGATCTCTTTGGCATCAGCCATATTAAAGATGAGAAAGGAAGGCTTGTGGCAGTTATTCACATTTTCCTGTACTAATTACCATGTGAAGTGACAGTTTTGTTCACACCTAGTTGTTTTGGTTAAGGAGAAAGAAAAAGAACAATTTTGTGCCATTCTCTGAAAATTTAGAACAGGAATCTTGGCTCTTGTTCTGAACAGATTTCAGATCAAAATAAGAAAAGGAGAGAACTATTCCACTTGTGCTTGGTGGCTTAGCCGAAAAAGAAATTAATGACTTTCATCGTATTTTGGCTCAGACGCCTACCTGAGATACGATTTGAAATGAGATTCCTGGTCCCCGCTCCCCTTTTCAAACACCTGGAGATTTGTCAATATCTCCAACAAGAAAGAACATTGCTCAGTGCAACGTGACAAAGGTACTGCTTTCTTCTCCAAAGAACCCTCATGTCCTCTTAACTTCTACAGATTTTAGCAGGATTTATACTTCATAAACCCAAGTGTGTTTCCAAATCCTCTTGTTATTGTAAGGAAAACAACAGGAAAGCCAGACTCACCGTAAGCCAGTCTTGTTTTCTGTGAACCTCTAAAGAAAGATTTGTACTTCCCCCAGTCCCAGCATTAGAAGAAATAAACTCAGTTTGGCCAGTACCTCTCCCAGAGAATAGTATCTGAGAACAGGCCCTGGGGCCATGTAACTTTTCAGGCCTTAATAGACAGGTCTTAGTTAACTAGTAGAATGAATTTGTTGCTACCTCTTCTTCTTTTTTATTATTATTTTTTTTAAAGCAGGCGGCAACTTATGCTCATGTTTGTCTTTCTGGAATATTGGTGTGCTGTGCCATTATCTAGCCAGAGACATTTTCTTTTTATTCTTTCCTCGGGGGATTTATAACCACAGGGTTTATTTCCTGCTGATGTTTAGTGTTCATTTTAGAATTATGCCCACCTGACACTTCAGGAAATTTCCTCTGAAGAGGTTGTATTTAAGCCAGAGGTGGCCAAGCCTGTCTACATTCCACTGCTCAGCTGCTACTTTCTGTACATTGGGAAGGAGGACCGGTTAAGTTAAATTGATTTTTCTCTTGTGGAGTTAACTCTATATTCCATTTTCCTTTCTTGTTGGAGTTTTTCTCACATTGCCTTCCTTTCCACTGCCTGCAATAAATGCAGAAAACGCAGCACCTGAGTATTGCACAGGCTTATCACACACGTGGTGCCTATGGGCGTGCACGCTGTGGGCACATACAGGTGCATGGGGGCACTGGAAGCAGGTGTGGGATGGAGACAAAGCAAACTTGGGTAAACTTTGATTCTTCCTATTACTAGATTTACTCATTCCCCACCTTTAAAAACTCTTAGGGATGTGGTAAGGGACTGCTTGAAATCATAGGAGAGGAATAGTAAAAAAATGTCATGAATAGCAAATGTTAGTTTAGTTTTAATCACTAGCCATGTCCTTGATAAATAGATGCAGAGTCCATGTGAATATTATATCTGTAGTTTTGAAGCATAGTAACCTCCATCTTGTGTAAAGACTGCAATTTGAAATTTTAACCCTGCTATTCTGGCTTCTGTAAATGCTTGCTTGCTTAAATAATAGGGAAATGAGATTACTCCCATTTCAGAGAAGCCATAAGCTGTGCCCCAGATAGAGTTGTCAGTGCTGGTGCCAGGCCAGGCTTTGAGATATGGTCTCACGGCCCTGTCCCAGCACATAGGACTTCTTTTTCAAAATGTGTTCCAAATTTGGAAGACAAGGAGCTGAAAAAAGTATAAATAGGGAAGACTTCCACCATATTGGGGCCCGAATTTGACAGAGACATTCTACTCTGAGCCTGCTAGCGCTAGCATAGTAATAAAAGACTCCAAATTAATTTGGCTTATTGATTAAGGCATCTTCTGATTTACATAACAGTTTGGTATTCAATCATTTGACAGTTTCACATTGAGAAGCACCAACATCCTTTAAAAGTTGTATTCCTCACTCGATCAGCAATCCTATGTCTTTCGAGATGAGTCTGGGTAGAACACTTTTAAAGTACTTTTGACCAACATATATGTCTGTTTCATACCTGTGTGACAAGAGACTCCATAAAAAGCAGTGTACTATACCAACACACTTTGATCCTTCTCAAAATATTGAGATCTAAGTTTAAGCTACATTAAAGGTCTGATAATTTTCACTTTTATTGCCAACACAGACATGACTCTTTATGGAGCCCCTGACCCCCGCTGGAACATTTCTGCCACTCTTCCCAGGAAGGGCACCACCTGTCATGTCCAGGGTGAAGGATCACTGATTTCATCAAGAGACTCCTCCTCCTGTAGATGACAGAAACGCCCTGGTTTTTTCTTGGTTGCTAATGAGTAATGGCTCTGTGGCCAGCTGGCTGCAGATGTGGCCGGCCACCCATGGAAAATGGAAGGTAGAGTTAATTCCACCAGAGAAGGCAAATACTTTCCTCCTCCCAGGTCTTGGATGCTGCTCTGAGGTTTTGTGGAGAAGGCTGGCTGTTGGTTCAGCATCTTGTGAGCAGATTTTCCTGTTCAAGATTCAGAAAACACTTGATAAACCAACCGGCTGAGTATTATTCTCACGGAAAGACATAGCTACTGAGTGTTTAGGTAGTCAGCCTGCTCTCACTTGAATAGCAAAGTGGACTTTGGAAACCAGTGACGTTCCCCAAAGGGTTGCTTGGTGCATATAGAATCAGATTAATGAGATTGAAAGGCTTTTAGCATTATTGTTCCTTTTAAAAATTACACATGCACTACATTTTCATTACAGAAAGATTAGAAAAAAAAAGGATATGCAATAAAGGAAAGAAAGGAGCCATATATGTCATTTAGAGATAGCCATTGGTAATATTTTGATGTGTACCCTTCCATACTTTTTAATGCATCCGTATTGAGCCTTTCAGACTCCAAGGGCTTGAGAATAATTCATTCTTCCAGAATCTTAGGGCCCTGCAAGAGCAATTGTTTTTTCAGGTTTTATTTTGAGCAGAGGCCAGATGGAGAAAAACTTGCCTGTGAAGCTAGCACTCTTACTAGTTAAACAAGCTGCCTGGCTGGCTGAATGAATGGAAGAGAGAAGGGATGACTAGATTAATGAAATATTTGGAATGAAAATACCTAGTTAACCAGTAAAGGGCATTCTGAAGCTGCATAGCTTTCTTTGGGTGGGCAGGATTTTGTCTGCCAGCATCCTGTCTTTTGGGGGACCGCCTTGCCTTTTCCCCTCCTGGATGTGATCTGGTTAATTATCCAATATGCTGTGGCTTCTCTCTCCAGACCTCCTAGCCACAGGGGTGAGCATGTGACCCAGGCTGAGCAAATCATATTTTTGCAATCCCTTGGACATAATGATTGGTCCAGGAGTAGGCACGTGATCCAAACAGGGCTAACCAGAGGTTTTTCCTGAAATTGATATATGAAAAAGTCTCTTTACCCTGAGGTAGTTCAATGGGAGAAATGGTCAACAAAGGTCAGCCTGATGAAACAGGAATTTTAGGGGTAAGATAGGACAGGTTTAGGAAATTCTAGAAATTTTGGAAATTAAGGGGGCTATGGAGGAAGCACAGGGCTGCAGAGCAGCTGACGGTATTCTTCCATAGAATAGGGGAAGCTGAAAAGCTGCAACAGGTACATTTCCATAGAATGGGGGAGCTGGACACAGCACAAGGTCTGTTTTACAGAATAAAGACAAGGAAGTCCTTCATTCAGAGGGAAAAGAAGAAAAGCCCAACTGGGAATAGGAAAACAATAAGGAAGAGGTTACTATAGTAACCAGCCTAAGGGACTACCCTGTTTCCCTGAAAGTAAGACATCCCCCCCAAAATAAGACCTACTTCCAGTTTTGCCTCTCGCTGTGACATAAGACATTCCCCAAAAAATAAGACCTCCCCGATAATAAGGCCTCCCCAGAATATAAGGCTCCCAGAGCTACCATAAAGCATCTGACTCCTGATTTAAAGAGACCTCACACTGCCTGAACAGCTCCGGCTGCGCTGCGGCCAATCAGTGAGCTGGTTTGTGATGACAACGACTACCATACCGTATACAGGTAAAGACTGTCTTATTTTCGGGGATATCAAGCCTATAGGGAAAAGGAACTCAGTGGGACTTTTTCCCCTCTCCCTACTTGGGAGTCCATTCTGTGGGACTCTTCCCCTCTCCCCATGTGAGAGTCTGTACTTATTCCACCATAAAACTCCAACTTTGCTATACCACTTTCTGTCTGTGGATTCATTCATCGATTCTGGAGGACAAAATGTCTGGGTTCCAGTCTAAAAATTTTGTTTCATTGATGCCTTCTTGCCTGCCACAAGGAGCTTGTCTGAGAGCAGGGAGAGGTAGTGCAGAGATAGACATAGGGAGTGACAGTGAAGGATGGAGGGAGGAAAAGAGACAAGGCAGAGAAGTGAGAACATTCCTCAGTGAGTTGACATTGTTTGAGGTCTTGGACCCAGCCATCCTTAAAACTCCCACTTACGTTAGATAACTTTTCTTTCAATCAATTTTTTTAAATTGAGGTAATATTAGTTAATAACATCTTATAAGATTCAAGTGTATAGCATTATGATTCAATATCTACACTAGTATATACCATAGCTTGCTCCGCCACCGAAAGTCTAGTTTCCATCTATCACCATATATTGATCTAATTTGCCCAATTTGGCCTTTCCTTCATCCCCCTTCCTCTCTGGTAACCACCAATCTGTTATCTGTATGTATGAACAAACTGTTCATTATTGCTTGAACTAACTGAAGTTGGTTTTGGTCAATATAATCAGGTCATAACTACTTCCCCAGCCCCTTGGATGACAGGGTCCTTGTCTAGCCTAGTCTCTGTGCATGTGGCCAGGCACATGCCTGAGTGTCATGTCTTCTTTCCTGTGCTCAGGGTGTAGCTTTCTTCCCTTGGAAACTTCAGCCTCCCCCTTTGCATTCACTGGTAGTGGGCCGGCCTCTTCCTGGGGAAAAAGGGGCGACCAGCATCGGGAGGAACCTGTGACTTCTCTGACAGTGATGGGGTCAGAAAGGTAGGGCAGGCCCCGTTTTGATTAATATGCCCATCAAATGGAATTCTGGGACTGACCTCCACTCAGCTCAAGCAACACAAAGATAATTGACCTTTGGAAATTGCCTTTGGCAGTCTTTTTATTATTTTTATAGGAAAGTCCTGCAAACCCATTATATCTCACAATGGGCCTTTTATGGTGCTATTAGTTTAATGCAGCTTTCAGAGAAATTAGTCCTCAGGGAGCCCGAAATTCTAGAAAGAAAAAAAAGGCCTTTCTTGGACTTATTTGACTCTTGGATTAGCAGGAAAGATGATTGGTAGCATGCCATTCCCGTGGTAACGTATGAGCCATCTGACCAAGGCACCAAATCTCCATTTTGAGTCCCTGATGTCTGCCCCAAGCAGAAGGAAAAAAAAAAACAACGTACATTAAAAAAAGGACAAGGTGGCTCTTTAAAGAATTGGGAGTGCCCAGGGATCTGACCAGGCAGAGAGGGTTTATTCCTTCCTCAGTCTAAGGTTAAAGGAGAATGGGAGTGAGGGAATTGAAAGAGCACCTCTGTTTAAATGTCTGGACTTTTCCAAATGTGAAATTCCAGATGCCTCCCTTACATCCTCACTTTGACTCCTCTCGCTCTGGCCACAAGTATTTTCAGACAGTTCTGGGGCCATTGTCAGACAGTGAGTTTCTGGTTGTCAGGTAGTGATATTGCATTTTTGGACTAGAACCAGATTCTTTGTCCACTGGAATCGAAGAATGAATCCACGGCAGAAAGTGGTATAGCAAAGATGGAGATTTATTGAAGAACATTACAGACTCCCATACAGGGAGGGGAAGAGTCCCACAGAATGGACTCCCAAGTAGGGGAGGAGAAAGTCCCTGAACTGACTCCCACGTGGGGAAAGGGTACAGTCCCACGGCTTATCTAGGCTGCATTACTTGGTGCCTTGAAATCACCTCAGATTGGTCACCATTCTCGGAGAATTGGTTACTATAGTAACTCCTGGGCACAAAGGTGGAACCTTACATGGCATATGTGAGGTTCTCCCTCCCCCCTCCTTCCCTCTGAATGAAGGGCCTCCTCTTTATTTTGTAAATGTGACCTTTCTTGGTTATATCCAGTTCCCTTGTCTTATGGAAATAATATCTCTAGCTTCCTCTTTGTCTTATGGCAGTGTTTCTCAACCTGTGGGTTGCGACCCCCTTGGGGGTCGAACGACCCTTTCACAAGGGTCGCCTAAAACCATCGGAAAACACATATTTCCCATGGTCTTAGGAACCAACACACCGCTCCTTGGTGTAGCAAAATGTAGCAATGTAGTTTACTGTTGTTATATGAAGACTGTTGCCCATGCTCTACCACGATTCAAGACCAAATTTCATTTATTTGTAATTAGAAATAAATATTTCACAATATATAATTACATATTGTTTTTGTGATTAATCACTATGTTTTAATTATGTTCAATTTGTAACAATGAAAATACATCCTGCATATCAGATATTTACATTACAGTTCATAACAGTAGCAAAATTACAGTTATGAAGTAGCAACGGAAATAATTTTATGGTTGGGGCTTACCACCACATGAGGAGCTGTCTTAAAGGGTCGCGGCATTAGGAAGGTTGAGAACCACTGTCTTATGGAAATGTGACTGCACCTGGCTTCCTTGTCTTATGGAGATGTACCTTCTCCCAGTCTGCAGCCCCGTGCTTTCCATGGACCTAAAAAATCCCTAAGCCCCTAAAATTCCTGCTTCAGTAGGTTTGGGTTGAATGAGAGGAGGTACCATCTCAGTCAGATCACTCTGCCTGAGCCCAGGGATCAAATTTGTGGGACCCAGTAGAGCGGAGTGGGGGTAAGAGGAGAAACTCGAAGGTGACAGGAGGACCTTGCAGGGTGCCCTTTCATTGCCTGGGCTCTGATTCCCAGATTGGCCAGCCAGCTCATCCCTAGGATAGGGAAGGGATCAAGGAACAGGATTTCAAGGGACAGAGGGCCTGGGTGAACTACCAGTTGTAGCTGCTTCCCCATTAGCCTAGCCCTGACCCTGGAAACCCCAGGCCTGCCTGTCCCTATGTCTTACAGTCACTAGCCAGGCTGCACCAGGGGTCTCACAGTCCTTCTGTTCCCTTGGTAGCTTGAGGACTTGCACCTTGTCTTTACATTCTTTCCCTCCTCCTTAAAGGTTTGCTCTGGCTCTGGCCTGGCCACATCCCCCGGCACTCCCAACCAGATCTTTTCTGCAAGCACCGAGTGACTCTCTGCCTGTGGGCTTCCTCTGGCTGCAGAAAGAGCTTGCTTAGAGTGAGTATGTGGGGTGGGCTGGAATGCTGGGACTTATCTCACTTGGGAGCAGCCCTCAACTATTAATGTGAAGGCATCGGTGGGCAAATACCCTAGCTCACTAGCTCCCAGGAGAACAACTCCAAGCCATGTTGCATGAGCCATGTTACTCATAGTCTCCCAGAATTTCCTGGTGCAATCAGCTCCAATTGCCCCAAATAATGTTCTTATGAGCACACCTTGTATTCACTTCCTTCCTCTCCTTGTGTCAGATCCCCATTTCCCTGTTACTTCTTCTCAGAGCCAGCTCCCAAATAAACCATTCACACTCACCTTGTCTCTTTTGATTGGAGCATTTAGTCTGTTTACGTTTAAAGTTATTACTGAAAGGTACTTCTTTGTAGTCATTTCTATTTTTCTGCCTCTGTTTCTTCTTACCTTTTTATTTCTTCTTTTTACAGCATTCCCTTTAGCATTTCTTGCATTGCTGGTTTGGTGGTGATAAAGTCCCTTAGCCTTTTTTTTTTGTCTGGAGCTCCTGATTTCCCCTTCAGTTTTGATTGATAGTCTTGCTGGATAGAGTATTCTTGGATTCAATTCTTTGCTTTGCAACACTTTGTATAACTCCTTCCATTTTCTTCTGGCTTGCTGTGTTTCTGTTGAGAAATCATTTGATAATCTGATGGGGGATCCTTTGTAGGTAACTCTCTGTCTGTCTCTTGCAGCCTTTAAGGTTCTCTCTTTGTCGTTAATACTTGCCATTGAAATTATGACGTGTCTTGGTGTGGTCTTTTGGGATTGATCTTGTTTAGGACTCTCTGTACTTGTGTAACTTTTTTCTTCCCCATATCCAGGAAGCTTTCTGTCATTATTTCTTCAAATAGATTTTCTAATACTTGCTCTTTTTCTTATCCTTCTGGCAGCCCTATTATATGTATATTACTTTGTTTCATGTTGTCCCAAAGCTCCCTTAGGCTGTCCTCCTGCTTTTTAATTTTTTTCTCCAGTTGCTGTTCAGATTGCGCTTGTTTCTCTACCTTATTTTTTAACTAACTAATTCGGTCCTCTGTTTCTTCTAGTCTACTGTTGAAACTTTTCATGGTGTTTTTGATTGTATCTATATCACTTTTCATTTCTTGTTTCTTACATAGGTTGTTGATTTTCCCATCCGATGTATAAATTGCACGACTGTTACTCTGAATTCTTTTTTGGTCATGTTGCATGCTTCAATTTCACTAATTTCCTTTTTTGGTGACTCCTCATTTTCTTTCCTCTGGGGATTGGGTCGTCTCCTCATTCTGACTATCACCAAAAGGTTAAAACTTTGAGATGCGTGGACCTGGGCCATGTGCCATGGGAGCTTCAGAACACCCATGTCACTGAAGTGCTCCGACACTAAGACATGTGGCTGCTATGGGTTGTTAGGAACCAGGCTTGCCCAGGGTCGGTGTTAACCAGTGCTCAGTGTGGTCTCGCACCTAGGATCAGGGACTTCGCCTGCACCACGCTGTTGGCATGTGCTGAAAATCAGAGTCTCCTAGCGCATGCCAGGAGTCAGAGTTCCCTTGTCTCTGCATCAAGAATAGAGTATCAGAGTCTCTGTTGCTTCATGAGGCTTCTCGCTGAGAATCAGGGTCCCTGTGTGCTCATGCCCCAAGAATCAGAGTCAATGGCTCTTAGTGTGAATGCGTTGTGAGTCAGAGATCCCAGGCGCACATGATAAGAAACAGAGTCAAGTTAGTGGTGCTCACGGCTGCCTCCTGCCAGGAGAATCTGGGTCCTGGTCACATGGGGACTGTGTTGCACAGTAGCACTGTGTAGGCTGGAGGTCTTCTCCTTTGCTGCGAAAAACAGACTTCCGTGTGCACTTGCTGCCTTGTGTGGGCTTCAGGTTTGGTCCCCCAATAGTGTTGCGGGGAGCAGATTCCCAGTCTCTGTGTGTGTGCAGGCTCAAATTCCCATAGTGGCTTTGTGGCTATGCACGCACTCCCAAGCTCAAATTCCCATCGGGGTGCTGCAGCCTGTGCGAGAGGTGGGCCTATCAGTTACTATCGCGCTATGCGGCGGGGAGGAGGATAGGCTCCTTGACTCACAGAAATCTGCGGCCCGGATGTCTGGATTCTTGTTGTCTGCTGGTCTGCAGCTGTGGTCGCAGGTCTCTGTCTCCAGTGGCTGCAGGGTCCTGGTTTGCGTCTGAGACGTGACTGGGTGTTGCTGAGGGCAGGATCCTAGTCTCAAGCAGCTCTGTTTCTCAAGACGGAGTGTTCTCTGTGCCTGCAAGTGTCCGTGGGGCTCTGGCGTCTAAGACTGCCCGGTTTGGCAGCCCCTTGGAAGACCTGCAGAATATAACTGTCCCTAGCTCAGACACACACACACCACACACATCTGCACAGTCTTCTATCGCTCCCTCACTATCTCACACTCTCTCTCTCCCTGCCTTCCTGCTGGTCGCCATCTTCTCTCCTCCTGGAATCTCATGTTGAAAGGAGAAGGAAGAGAAAGCAAAAGGAAGGAAGGAAGAAAGAAAGCCTGAAAGGACCATGTTTCAGGCGTCAAATGTAGGGATGTGTGTCTTGAGAAGGGCCAGGGCCAATGGAGAGCTGTGTTCACCACACACTGGGGCTGCCCTGTGTTCTTGTAGCAGTGTCCAGTCTTACCACTGGAAACGGCCAATGGGTTGGCTTTATTTGCAAGGGGGCTGGGACCCCTCTTTCCCTTCTCCTAACTGCTCCCTATGGAAACAGCACTGTGTCAATTACAAGGCAGATAGCTCTGGTTGTCATTTCTGCTTGTGTGATGCTGGGCAGGTTGTTTAACCGGACTCTTGCTGAGTGTCCTCATCTGAAAAACGAGGCTCAGCCCCTCTACTTCATAGGACAGTTGTGAGCAGTAAACAAGAAAGCATGTTGGCGCTTAGCAGAATGCCCGGCACGTTGTAAGCACTCAATCATGGCTAGCTGTTGTTAGTAGCCTGGCATGTACTGCCTGGTTTTGTTCAGTATCTTTTGCTATTTTATCTCCCCCAGTGGTTCTCAACCTTTCTAATGCCGCGACCCTTTAATACAGTTCTTCATGTTGTGGTGACCCCCAACCATAAAATTATTTTTGTTGCTACTTCATAACTGTAATTTTGCAACTGTGATGAATCGTATCTGTGTTTTCCAATGGTCTTAGGTGACCCCTGTGAAAGTGTTGTTCGACCCCAAAGGGGTCGCGACCCACAGGTTGGGAACTGCTGATCTCTCTGAAGGCAGGAGGCACGGGGTGGCATCTTCCTCTTGGTATCTATATTACGAGTATATAGTAAGTGCATAAAAAAAGATGCACATGAAGGGACCATCCTAGTGGTCTGATCCTCGCTCTTTCCCTGCTAACCTTTCAGGCATGCCGTAGCTTTGTCCACTGCACAGTCTTCTAGCCGTGTAGAGGCCACCCTGGTCCTACAGGACTGTTAAAATACCCTCCTAGGCCACGGGCCACCTATCCTGCGTTCCTAAGGATCAGCCCTATTATAAGGATACGTTTCCTTGGCAGCCTCTCTCTCTCAGGCTCAGACCTAAAGACAGTGCCGTCTCCCAGGGAAAGGCCTAGGCAGCAGCGAGGCCTTTCTCGCTCTGAGGTGCAAAAGTCTTTCAGCTGAACAAGCCACTTAAATGATGGCGTTCTCTATCTGCCGCTCCCCCTTCGGTGTTCCAGAAAGATGAAGATAAACTGGCCGGGGTAATTGTGGAGATGGAGTGTCGCTGGCAAACGATCTGAGCACAAAGACCATTTCCAAAGGCAGGCAGAGAGGAGGCTCCGGTCATTTTTCTTAAATCATGTTTGAAGTGCCACAGTCTGCAAACCAATTCAGCCAGAGTGCCTCTCAGAGGGCCCGGGGCCACCTGAGCTGTGGAAACAGAAAGGCAGCCCTCCCCCAAACAGTGGGGAGCGGAGCTGGGTGGTCACCTCCTGGGGCCGAGTGTTGAGGTGTAATTATTGGTGAATCCGGCAGAGCGTGGCTTGATTCCAGGCCTGGGAAGTGATCGCACCGATCTGGGCGGGATCAGCAGGCTCCCCAGGAGATTTCTTCATTCATAATTCGGTTTGTTTGGGGACTTTGAGGCAGTGGGTCTAGGAGCCAGGACTGTTTGAATGTGCTGGCAGCTCTGTGCATGGGGAAAGCAGTGGGGGACTTCCCTCGACTCACTCTCTACCTGCTAACGAGGGAGGTAATGGGCTCTGAAGGTAAAATGACAACATCTTCTGGAATGCTTTGCAGCCATTGAAAACCGTATTGTAGAAAATGAATGACTTGGGGGAAGTTTCATGATAGATCGCTTAGGGAAAAGAGCAGTCTACAAAACAGCACACCGGTATGCTCCCAGATCTTGTTTAAAAAATGACATATATGCACACATAGGTGCAAGGAAAAAGATGCAGAGACAGATAACATGTTATTAGATTTTTTTCTTTTACCTTTTAATCTTTGTTTTCCAAGTTTTCTACAGTGGGCGTGTATTTCTTTTGTAATGAGCAAAAGAGATAGTAAAATCATATCTTACATGTATAAAGTATTTATAGTTTTCAATGGTTTTTTTTAATGTACATCCTTTTGTCTGAGCTGCATAATAGTTCTGTGAATTAGGTAGAACACTTATTCCCATTTCACAGATGAAGAAACTAAGGCTCAGAGCAAATCAGTGACTTGAATAATGCATTGCCTGGCTTGGAAATCACTGAGCCCAGGCTAGAGCCAAAATCTTGTGTATTTTGGTTTTAATAGGAAAGTTCCCCCTTCCACTGTATATTAGGGATTTTGAGACAAGCCAGTCAGCATTATCTGCCACTTCATTATTGTGACCCTAACCCATCACCTCCCCAGGAATGCCTACCCTGATCCCCTGGTTGAGACCAGTTCCTTTGTTATAAACTCTCAGAACTGAGCTTATTCTTTTCTGTGCTGCTCAAATAGCTACCTGTGGCTATTTAAATTTGAATAGAAGATTTAAAAAATTATACCGTTTCCACCTCTATCCATCATCACATAAAGGTCCTGACAGGGCTGTTCTGGATCGCTTATCTCCTTGATGACTGACTACACATTGATTTGTTCACTTATTTTTGGAAACATGTCTGTTTCTGGCAGTAAATTATAAAGTACAAGGATCTGATTTGCTTCCCTTTGTGTACCAGTCTTCTCTGTCTGGGTTCCCTCACCAAGCTCCCTCCAAACACCCTCTCCTTGTCCCCATCCATCTAGTTGTCCCACCTCTTTTTCCGTCCCTTGTACCGGTATATCCTATTTCCTCTTGCCACCGGGTCCTCACAATGTCGTTCCCTAATGCCTGTGCTCTAAATCACTGAGCGAAAGCCTGAGGACAGGGTGCTGCATGTCTCAGGTGGGTTGGAGCAGCAGGAAAAAAAAGATTGAGAACCACTCAGGGTGAGAAGTTGGCTCAGAACTTGGAGAATCCCTCCACCTGAGAGGCTGTTGCTCTTGAACTTACATTAGTTGGAGATATGACAGATACTCATGAAACCATTCAAGAATGTTTCAGAGCAGGACACAAACCAGTGCTGCGTTTGGTGGCCCAGACCGTGTGTGAGACCAGGCAAGGTGAACGAGCAAGAAGGAGGGGTGAGTGATTTGGGGCAGGCAGCGTGATGGGACCTGAGGACAAGGTAAAGTTGGTCCAGAATGAGAGTTGGGCAGAACGTGAGTTAGTTTTTCTGCATGTTCTAGAAAGGGCTTCAGCCAATCATTCATTTTTCATGGAGTTATTGAGCACCTACTGTGTTCCAGGCACTGGGCTGGATGCCAAGTTCATATTGTAAGCAAACATCCAGTTCCTGCCCTCTTGGAGTTGGCAACTGAAATCGGCAGCAGTCAGATTATTAAAGAAATGAGCATGTGACACAAAAGGAGAGAAATCACCTAAAGGAAAGGAACATGTTTCTTTAGGAGCACATAACAAAGGATCTGACCAGGCTAGCTGTGGGTGGGGGAGAGGAATTCAGTGAAAGCCTCCCCAAAGTATCATTTAAGCTGAGATATGGGTGATGAGCTAGAATTCATTATTAAAGGTGATGGCCAAAGGATTTGAAGTAGAGCTTTCAGCACATGCTAAGTTCCTGTGGTAGGAAGGAGCATGAGGAATTCTGGGGAGTGAAAGCAGGCTAGCAAGGCTGGAATGCAGAACAAAGCATCTCAGGCTGAGTTGGAGAGAGAGAGAGATTGGGGGCCAGAACATGCAGGGCCTGAATGGACAGGGACTAAACATCTCACTTTGCTGGGGACAGCCCAAGTTTGCTTCTGTTTTCCTGGCAAATTAGAAAAATGTCCTTGTTTACTCCCAACGCTATCTTGGTTTGGATGGCAGAACTTACAGTCACCTTCTTTGGCCTTGTTAAGGATTTATTTCTTATTCTAAAACTAGAGACCCAGTGCACGGAATTCACGCACTTGGGGGCAGGGGATACCCTTAGCCCGGCCTGCGCCCTCTCACAGTCTGAGAGCCCTTGGGGGATTTCTGACTGAGGAATTAGGCAGACATCCTCAGCGCTGCCACAGAGGCGGGAGAGGCTCCCACCACTGCCATTGCGCTTGATAGCCGTGAGCCCGGCTTCTTGCTGAGCGACACTCCCCCTGTGGGAGCGCACTGACTGCCAGGGGGCAGCTCCTGCATGGAGCGTCTGCCCCCGGGCGGTCAGGGTGCATCATAGTGACAGATCATTCTGTGGTTTGGTCAATTTGCATATTGGTCTTTTATTATATAGGATATGGGGAGTGACTACAGGGTCTTCAGCAGATGAGATCCTCCCTTGGCAGAAGCAGATTCAAGTTTCCCAGATAAGCCTCTGGCTGCAGTGAGGAGCAGGCACGATGGGTGGGGTCAAGCAGACAGGCAGCAAGCCCATTAGGAGATATTGCAACAGTGATGAAGGAGAAGTTGTTTTTCTAGTCCCTTCCTCTCCAACCCACTCCAGGTTCCAGATGTGCCGAGACTGGTTTGGCTCATTGGATTGGCTCAGTGGATAGAGTGTCGGCTTGGGGACTGAGAGGTCCCAGGTTCGATTGCGGTTGGGGGCATGTGCCTTGCTTGTGGGCACATCCCCAGTAGGGGGCATGCAGGAGGCGGCTGGTCAATCTTTCTCTCTCATCGATGTTTCTGATTTTTTATCTCTCTCCCTTCCTGTCTGTAAAAAATCAATAAAATATATTAAAAAAAAAAAAAGAGGGCCATGTTCCACCCATGACTTAGCAGCGTTTAGAGCTCCCTGTGTCTCCTCACCAGGGGACTTTGCACCATACTGCCTCGGGGTGAGCAGGGCCCCTGGTGTGGTTTTCTGAAAGGCCAAGGACCTCATACTGTTTTGGAAAACATTTACATAGGCTTCCCTAAATGTCACTCATGGCTGAGGGCTTCTCATGGGGACCATTGTGTAGGGCCAGCTGTAGGGACAGTGCTTGATGGAGATTGGTGACATTCTGCTAATGGACACTCATTTTCCGAGCACCTATCTTGAATTTCAGGTGAAGCATTGGAGTATGCAGTTCCTTTGTGGTTGAGCTCTCTCTCTCTCTCTTTCTTCCTCTCTCTGTCATTTTCTCTCTGGAGTGTTTACTTTATTTTAAATCGGTGTTAAAGTACCCTTATTGCCCCACCCGCCAGCTTATTAAAACTGCCTGGGCTTTGCTGCTTTTTAAAAGCATCTCAAGTCTTTTCTCTTGCTTGGTAAAATGAAAACAAAATTATTCTAGTGGAACACTTTCTGTTAGATGCAATCTAAGAAAACAGCTTACAGAACTGGGGCTCATTTGGAAGCAGCCAGAGCTTGGAGGGGAGAGAGGGAGATGGAAAGGGAGGGTGAGCAGAGAGAGCATCCTAACAGGGTGGGGACAGAGGAGCCAAAGTTGCAAATGTCTCAAAGAGCTGGGCTGGCACCAGCATCCATGCCAACATGAATTGATGACCCGTTTGATGTTTTTATTCCCCTGGGTTTAATTTTCTTTTCTTTTTTCTCTCCAGTCTAGAATTATGCAGCTCTTTAACCAGGAGCCTCTTTCTTCGTCTCCTCTTTTCTCTCACCACTCCATCTCTCTTGCTCTTAATGTTTTTTCTCTACTTAAGTTTTACTGCTTTCCCGGCCCTACTCAGGAACTCCACTTTCTCTGACACCCACACACCATGCATCTTTGGATTGTAAATGAACCGTCACAGCAAGAAGCAAAGGCTTCTAGCTTTCTCCCTCTTAATGCTGGGTCTCCAGCGGCTGGCAGTTTTCAGCTCAGCCTATCTCTAATAGGAAATCCAGGGCGTGATTAGCTCTGAACAATGATCCGGGCCCCTGGGGTCATCATGCAGCTCTATTCCCAACTGAACCAGACAGTTGCTGACTCTGCAGTGATGACCAATTAGAGCCCCCCAAGTCCCAGGGGGAATTGACGTCCAGTCAGCTAATGTGGGAGAGAATGAATTTCCACACCCGGGTGCCAGACTCCCAACCCAGTGCTCCTTTCCTGTTGGGGAAGAAACTGAGTCTGCAGGGGAAAACTGTCCCAGCTTCTTCTTGTGGTCCCATTCTAAGGACTTCACAGAAACCCCCTTCATTCATTATCTCTCTCTCTCTCTCTCTCTCTCTCTCTCTCTCAAAAAAAAAAAAAGGGAATAAATATCCTTGGGTGAGGATAAACAAACAAACAAACAACCCCCCAACCAATGAGCAAAAATACCCCACAGACCAAAATCTATGGTCTCTATAAGAAACTCACTTTCAATATGAAGACACAGATAGATGAAAATAAATGGGTGGACGGAAATATACCATGCTAACACTATTCAAAAGAAAGCAGGAGTAGTTATACTAATCTCAGGCAGAGCAGGTTTCAAACTAAGGAAATGTATTAGGGATAAAGAAAGGTATTACACAGTGATAAAGAAGTCAATTCCCCAAGAAGACATAACAATCCTTAACAATTGCTCTATAGCTTAATAATAGAGCATAAAACTACATGAGGCAAAACTTTTAGAATCACAAAGAGAAATAGATGAATCCACTATCATGGTTGGAAACTTCAACACCCCTCAATCAGAAATGGAAAGATCCAGCTGGCAGAAATCAGTAAGGACCTAGTTGAATTCAATAACATAAACCAACTAGATACAATTGAAATCTATAGATAGCTTCATCCAACAACAGCAGAATACACATTTTTCTCAAGTTCACATAGAACATTCACCAAGACAGACCACATTTTGGGCCATAAAATAAATTTAAAGAATAGAAACCATACAATGTCTGTTGTCAGATCACAGTGGCATTAAACTAGAAATCAATAACAGAAAGATAACTGGAAAATCCTAAAGTACACAGAGATTAAATGACACTTCTAAACACAAGTGGCAAAGAAGAAATCTTAAGCTAAATTTTTTTTTAACTATATGAAAATGAAAGCACAACTTTTTGAAATTTGTGGGATGCAGTGAAAGCAGTACTTAGAGGGAAAGTTATAGCCATACATGCATGTATTAGAAGAGAGGAAAAACCTAAAATTAATCATCTAAGTTTTCACCTTAAGGAACTAAATCCAAAGTAAGCAGAAGAATAAGAGTTAGAGCAGAAATCAATGAAATTGAAAACAGGAAATTAATAGCCACAAGCCAATTCTTTGAAAAGGTCAATAAAATTGATAAGCCTCCAACCACATGAAGAAAAAAAGAGAGGACACAATCACTAATTTCAGAAATGAAAGAGGGGACTGCAAAAGGTCCAAACTCAGACTTCAGGAGAGCCTTCTCCAAAAAGGCAAAGTAACCTTTTGAACAAAAATTCGAAGTTGCAGAGAGCATCCCCCTGAGGCTGTCAGGCTGTCCTTTTCAGTGCCCTGGGGAAATGGGACAGGGGGTGTGGGGGGGTGGGGGTTGAGCAGGCTGAGCAGGTCCAGGCCAGGAGGATCAGGTTTCTCCGAGCACCTGCTCACTGTCCTGGGAGGAGCTTGGAGAAGGATTCCCGCTCAAATACATGCTGCTGGGAACCTTGGTTCCTGGAGGCGAGGGCTGCATGGGCAGGAGGCAGGAGCTAAAGCCCATGATTCTGCTTTATTTCCAGGCTTAGCCAAGGGAGCCAAAGGTGGGCCCAATGGGGGCAAGGGCCCAGTCTAGCTCTTCTGGCCCAGGAGTTCCTGTAGCTCGGAGCAGGGGTGAGGGGAGACAGAGGATCTTCCACTCTTGATTGTCCCCCTGTGCCTTTTTACTTGGCAAAGGGGTCAGCTCCCCTCCTCCGGAGATAGACAGGTGCACTCAAATGCCCCCTCCACGTTGCATTTTCTATGTGACCTCGAGCATGTTTCTCTCCGGGTGTCAGTTTTCATCATCTATAAAATGAAAATAATAACATAGGGTTGGGGGCTGGGTAAGTGCTTGACCAATGTCAGCCATTATTATTAAACAGTAAAGCTTGCCAGGCAGAAACCACATTCCCTTCCTCTGTTGCTCTCTGTAGGGCAGCTGGGAGCTGTACTGGCTTCCTGGAGGGGTGAATAGCATCCATATGTCTTCAAATTTAAAACATATTCACCCATTTCTGCTCCCTGGAGAGATCATTCATTCATCAGGCATCTGGTGTCATGGAGAAGAACACAGACTCTAATACCATTTTAATACTTGGATTAACATTTTTTTATTGATTTCAGAGAGAGGAAGGGAGAGGAAGAGATAGATAGAAACATCAATGATGAGAGAGAATCATCGATCGGCTGCCTCCTCCTGCAAACCCCCCACTGGGGATCGAGCCCGTGACCTCCTAGTTCATATGTTGACAATCAACCACTGAGCCACACCAGCCAGGCTAATGGCCTGGATTTTAATATTATTCAACTACTCATTAGCTGAGTGACTTTAGGCATATTATTGAATTCCTTTGCACCTCAGTTCCCTCAGAGGTAACAAAGGAACACCCCCCACTTTTAGCCTTTTAGGAGTAAGGGAATGCACACACTTGATCTGTAGAGGGTGTCTGGTCTCTAAGATCCTGCTCTTCCCTCCCAAGGGGTACGGTGAGTGGGGGCCTAGAGGGCAGCTGGGCAGCAAGGGCCTTTCCTAAGAGCCTGCCCCTGCAGCGGGTCAAGGGTGCAGGCTACAGCCCAGGCTTCTAGGAGCAGATGTCTGGGTACAGGCTCTTGGGCTCAGACAAAGCCTGGAGGGCTGAAGTGTGGGCCAACCGTTGAGGGGCGCAGTGGGTGTTTGTTCAGCCCTCCAGATCCCATCCAGGTGTGAAAGTGGCATAGTTGGTTAATTAAGCTGAAAGCAGCATTAGGGAGCCAGGGAGGAAATCAGACATCTGTTCCCACAGATCCTCCACCGGCTCCTCTGTGCTGCTTTGTGCGAATGGGCTCCCTCCTCACTGAAGGACAGCGTGGGGGTCAGAGGGAGAACAGCTAGCATGCTCCTCCCTCCCACCTCCGGGTGTGCTCTCAGGACTGGCTTGTTACTTACCACGACCCTTGGTGGAGCCAGTCCCCTTTCTGTTTGGGAATAGAACACTGATCTGATTTTTTTTCTTAACCCAAGGACACAGTTTGCTGCATTCGTCCCCTCTGCCTGCTTCACTTGTTTATTTTTATCATGTAGGGAGAGCTAGTTCCACTGCCCATCCAGAGGGGAAATAAGGCCATGATCTGGATTACTGAGGCTGAGAAGCAAAACCAAATGCTAACAAAACTTCTCTGCTTGGCCTCGTGCCTGGGTTGCTCAGATGCAACACCATTCAGCTCTTCTCAGGGACAACTGTTGCAAATCCAGAAGTTCAAAATCAATTGTTTCTGTGGTTTGTAGTGAAGCCAGAGATGGGACATACATATTTACTAATATTCAGTGTGTTCCCAGCCCCTTGAGGACAGAAGGAGGAGGAGGCAGTGATGGTAACTGACATACATATATTGAACACTTACGAAATGCTATTCCGTGAACAATCAGTGCTAGATCTTCTTATTTGTGTCATTGTACATTAGAAAAACGAATGCTTATGAAGTGCTGGTATAGCCCAGGCATTGTCCTAAGTGTCACATCCTCAAACTCAGATCTCTGACCCCCAAGCCATGTCATTATCACACTCCTGGACTGTGCTTCCTATGTCATCTATTTTAAACTAGTGAATTGTCACAGCCTCTTATGATGGCTGTTAAACCACCTTCGTGTACAGGCGAGGAAACTAAGGCCCAGGGAGCTGAAATAACTCAGTGAGTTAAGAACATTAGCATTGTGGGGCTCCTACTTTGTGTTAGAGATACATCAACAATTTACTGAACAGCCTGAATTTGCATCACTTCTTGAGGGAAGACGTTTGACTGTTATGCTCACTATTGTATCCCTGGTACCTGGGTCAGTTGCCTGGCATGGTAGCTATGTATTGAATGGGTGAATTCCATAGGCTGTTCCTCTGCTAGATTCTAACCTCTGCAGACTAGTCTGTGTAGGGTAACTGACTATCTGGGAATGGGTGCATTCCATAGTCTATTCCTTTGCTAAACTATAACCTCCGCAGAGTAGTCTGTGCCTGCCGGACAGGGCTATCTGGGCAGGAAAGTTCTGGGGCCTCCAGAGAGCAATCTGGACCCTGGTTCCTGCCCCAATACAGGGCAGTCTTTCATTTGATAAAGAGACTCAGAAATAACGGCTGTAATTGGTATAAGCATATATAAACTATATATTCTGCTTTTCCAAACCTGCCTACAGTATTTCTTTCTGTTTGGAAGATGGTACCAGGAAAGAAATGAAATAAAGACATGCCAATGAAAATAAAGCTCACCCAAGCTTTATGAATTTTAACCTTCAGAAATACTTGAACATCATTATAATTGAATGTTTCCACCAAGATCCAGAAAGTGTGCGAATACATTTATGAAATTGAAATCAGTTTTTCACAACTGGTCTGCTTCTGTGATGTCCGGAGTCACGACACATCAAAAGAAAGGTACATTATATGAGATGAAAAGAGATTTTTTTTTTCTGTATAATCCAGTGTCTGTCACACCTGATTGCTAGGGAAAGGGACAATTTTTGTTTGTTTCAGGATTTTTTTATGTTCTGTTGGTGGCTGGGTGGACATTAGGGGTGACCTGTTGCTCTCTGGGCCTGTCCAGTGTCTTTTTCTAGATAGCTATCTCTTTCTACCCTCAAAGCTCACTGGAAAACTTGGGGGGATTGCTGAGGGGATTCAATGCTCTTCTAGTCTGAATAGGGATTTCAGTCCTCCCAGCTGTCTTCTTGAACAGAAGGCAGATCAGACATAGTTTACACTTCTAGCTCAGTCATGACCTGGTGAGCTCGAGCTAGTCATTAAGTCACTATTATTATTTTCACCTGAGAAAGAGATACTGAAATTTAACCCTTACAGTTGCTATTGGGATATGTAAAATCCTATGTAATAAAAGGCTAATATGCAAATCAACTGAACAGTGGACCGACCAGTTGCTATGATGTGCACTGACCACCAGGGGGCAGATGCTCAATACAGGAGCTTCCCCCTGGTGGTGAGTGCTCCCACAGGGGGAGCGCCGCTCAGCCAGAAGCCGGGCTGGCAAGTACATTGGCAGTGGTGGGAACCTCTCCCGCCTCTGTGGCAGAGCTAAGGATGTCTGACTGATGGCTTAGGCCCACTCCCCATCCCCCAAGGGCTCCCAGACTGAGAGAGGATGCAGGCCAGGCTGAGGGATACCCCTAAGTGTAAGAACTTCATGCACTGGGCCTCTAGTATACTCTGTTTTGCTTCCAGTGATGCATCCTAATTCCAGGTGATACTGACCAGGTGCCGTGTGTGTGTGTCTGGGAGTGCAGCTCTAATGCAAGAGCTTTTGGCTCTATTTAAAAAAAATTTCAGAATGTGCGTTATATCCCATAATATACCCAGGCTTGTTTTGATATCTGGTGATGCTCTCTGCCCCCACACCTCTGGATAGAGAACTGACATTCCAGGATGGTGGTGTAAGGACTTTTGGCACCTGCTGTGCACCTGGGTGTTGTTACACCCAGCCCTCTTCCATTTCAAAGGTATGAGCATCCGAGAAAGCGTGAGCACAGTGCCTGGCACTGGGTAAGACCTCATTAATGTTGCTCAAAATAATCTCTGGAATAAAGGCCGAAGGGGTTGGCAGGGAAAGGGCTCTTGGGTGAATACTGCTTGCCCTTCCGCTGCCCCCACCTGCATCCCTCCACGTTTCTGTGGTTCCAGCCCCACTGGGGCCCAGCCACCTACTGCTTCTTGGGTTTGTCAGCATTTCCCCCTTGCATATCAGACTGACTAATTAGCCTTTCTTGCCTGATGGCTGAAGCCACAGGGCACTGCCAGGCTAGCATTTTTTCACATGGCATCTGCTGAGGAGAAGCAGGGCTGAGCCCTTGACCCTGTCTTGTCAACGCTGGGCTCTCTGGTGGGTCTTTGTCCTATTGGCACATATGAGCTCCTATGTAGGTGGGTGTGCTTAGTCCCTTGGGCTTAAGAGATGAGAGGCATGTCATGCTCATGGAGTCGTGGGGCAGATGTCAGAGTTCACTCTATTTGGGTCAAAGGCAGGATCTGGGCTTGGAGAGTCCATGAGGGAACTGGGGAGCGGCATCAGGTAGGGGTAGCTAGTTGGGCTTGTCTGGGTCCCAGCTTCCCTCTGAGTCTCCAGGTCACAGAGGAACCCTCATGTCCATGCATGGAGTGTAGCGAGTCAGGGCCACCTAGACCTCTGTGCTGGCAGCGATGCTACCATACTACCCTGGCATAGGCATTGGGAGACAGGTCATGGCCGATTCCATACCCTGGGCATTTCCAACCTCTTGTTTTAATCTATGGAAAGCCCAGGTGGGTATGAGGGCTGACCAGCTCTTCCCATCTCTCTCGAACTCCCGCTCTGACCCACAGAGTTGGCTCCAGCTACAGTCCTGGCCTCCTCAGAGCCATCTTCCCGGGCAGCTCAATACCTCTACCCCGGCCCTCCCTCTTCTGTCTTTCTCTGCTAATGATTTTTGTAGTTAATGAGGTTTCCCCCACCCTAATTATATGACTCCGGGGTCAAATGTAGCAACCATCCAGCTCTCTGTTCATATGCAGAGGGCTTTTCAGCTCTTCCTCCCCAAGTTCTTCCCTGACCCTTTTTTTTTTTACCACTGCAGCAAACAAAGTGCATCTTGAAGAAAATGCTTATTTCCCTCATAAGGAGCCCCCGTTCGTGAAGAGACGCTAATGTCCAATGTGAATAATTAACCAAAACACGGCTGGGATCCTTGGCCTTAGGACCACGTGTCTGGCAGCCCCGGTAAATGCTCACCTGCAGTTATCTGACATTCTGTGGGGTTTTCTTTTCGCGATGATAATGGAGCCTAATCATGATGATGCCTGCAAGAAATAATCTCTTCTTGTCAATTATATTGATCACACCACTCTGCGTACCTCAACCTATTTAGTAAGTCCTCCTTGAACATCTGCAGAACTCAGGACTGTGCTGTTGGCTATAGGGAAGTGGCTGAGGATGCTTTAAAAGAATAGATGAGGTTCGAGCCGCCCTTGGGATCTGTGGGCATTCACAGCTATTCACTGACTAATAGGCCGCCGTGACTCTGGAAGGAAGGGAAAGAGACTAGCGTTTCTCACTCTCTAAGAGCTCAGACAGTAACTGGTGGGTGTCTGCACAGTGCTGGGCACTCTTGCAGGCATTGTCTTACCTCTTTTTCTCTCTACCTTCCCTGAATTTCTTAAATTCTAAGCATAGATGCAGATTCTGAGGCTCAAATTCAAAGCGATTCAAATTCAAATTCAGCCAGGGAGTGGCAGAAATAGCCTCAAAGCTGAATCTCTGGCTATAAAACACACACTCTTTGCGCCCTCTCAAGCTATGTATGCCAGAAAAGACACAAGGCTTTTCATAATTAAATGCCCAACATGTGGTTCTGGTTCAGGAGTCGTTTAGAAGAGAGAGGGGGGAATGAGATTGGAGAACTCAGCCACGGTTTTGCTGAGGAGGGGACATTAAAGTGGAATGTGACAGAGCCCTGGGAGAGGCTTGGAAAGCATAAGCAGATGATGCTTCTTTCATCCCTGGGCAAAATAAGAGCATTTCCCGGAGTTGACGTATACTTTCATTATAAACAGGTGTGTGCTGCAAGAAAGATGGTGGATGGGGTTGACAGTTCACTCTCCAGGCTGGGTCTCCTAGAATTTGTGATCCTCTAGGGGGGTCATTTGCTTCCGGGCTTTGCAGGTTTCGAACTTCAGCTTTTTCCATTGGCCAGGCATTGAGCTTCTGGGGAATGGATGTGCTGTTCCCGGGGAATGAGGCATGTAGCAGAGCGAGAATGTGGAAATTTACAACAGAAGGCTTCTTCGGGCCACCGCACCTGCAGGGCACATTGCTTCCTGGGAGGTGGGCTGGGTGGGGCGGAGAGCAGTGCCTGACCAGACCTCCATCGGACTATTCATCCTGAAGATGCTTTTGCTTCATTCAGAAGCCTTTGGTATTAGAATCAGACCACCCATTCAGCTGGGCAGGGATCCCACCAAGCATTATCTCTTGTATCTTTCTGCACTCTGTCCAATATATTACGACACCTTTATCAAAAGAATTTGTAATTAATTAGGTACAACTTATCTCATTGGTACACTTCTATCTCCTTGACGGGGCCTTATTTTTTATTGTGGTAAATATATGTAACAGAATGCTTACCATTTTAAGTGTACAGTTCTGTGTTATTAAGTACATTCACATCAGCACCATCCACCTGCAGAACTTTTTCTTTTTAAAGATCCCCTACTGGAGATCAAGCCCGAAACTTGGCAAAAACGCCTGACCTTTGGTTCTTGGATCGACACTCAATAGCCGGGCCACCTCCAGAACTTTTTAATTTTCCCACACTGAGACTCTGTACCCATGAAATATTAACTGCCCATTTCTTCTGCTCCCAGCTCCTTGCATCCTTAATGGGACACGAGACACTGTAGGAAAGAATTCACCAAGTGCCTATAAGTCTGACCTGGGCTCATGTTTAAATGAAACATCCTAAACCTTCCTTTGATAGATTCTCATTCCACAGGTCTGGAATGAGGTCTGGAGGCCTGAGTTTCTATGATCTCTTATGACAAGTCTATGGAACTTAGAGCTAGAGGTGGGTGTTCCCTTGGTCCTAGTATACCAAAATTCCCACAGGCCTAAAAGCCCGCCTCCACCTAAAAGTCCTCCTTGACTGATGAGTAATGAAGTACTGAATGCTCCCTGGCCAGTGGATTTGTTAACAGAGAACCGGAATAATCAAAAATGCTCGGAGAGTTTGGAGTTACATTTATTACGTGTGGGTCCAGAGGAAAATATTTCTCAAATTCTGGGCCCCAACATGCAGAAATTTTCCCTATTTATATGTTTTTACCTTTTTTGTCTCCCAAATATGGGATGTTTTCCACCCCCTTTACAAGTTCTTAAAAGGCCCCTAGGTGCTGAGACCTTGAGACCTCAACCAAAGGCCTGGCCTGATGCCAGCACTGATCATTTTGTCCAGGGAAGGTTTAATGGCCTCTCTGAAGTGAGAATAGTCTCATTTTCCTTATTATTTAAGCAAGCAAACATTTACAGAAGCCAAATGGCAAGGTTAAAATTTCAAATAGCAGTTTTTATAGAAGATGGATGCTTCAGATTTAGCAGATGCATGATGCCTTTCTCTTCTTCCCAGACACTCCCTGCTTTCTTTCTGGACTGGTGAGGAACACCAGGTTCTGAGCCTGTGGCATGTAAAGCCTTCCTCTCTGCCTCCTTTACAGCCTCTCTGCTGCTCATTTATTTTTTTAACAGCCTCTTGAGTGAAGGCTGTGTAGTAAGGGCAATTTAAGATGATTTATGTATTTCTATTGACTAGAAACTGCAGAAAAAGCCTATATTCACACACATACACACAAAGGTTTGTATGTGTGTGAATATAGATGTTCATATTTACATTTCGGCTATGTTAAGGCAGTGGTTCTTAAAGTGTGGTCCCTGAACCAGCAGCATCAGTATCAATGAGGAGCTTGTAAGAAATGCAAATTCTTAGGCCTCACTGCCCGACCTACTGACACTCTGGGGTGAGACTTAGTAATCTGTGTTTTAACAAGGCCTCTGAATGATTCTTCTCACAGCAACATGTGAGAACCACTGCTTTAAATACTTTTCCTAATTTAATTCTCACCAAAGTGCTGAGAGAATCCCCCATAAAGAGAAAACAAGGAAACCTGGAGAGGTTAAAGATAAGGGAGTTGCCCAGCCGGTGTGGCTCAGTATTTGAGTGTCAACCAATGAACCAGGAGTTCACAGTTCGATTCCCGGTGAGGGCACATGTCCCGGGAGCATCCAGTACTTCATTACTCATCAGTCAAGAAGGACTTTTAGGTAGAGGCTGTATCCACAGTGTGGGCCATGCAAGATTCTCTCTCATCATTGATATTTCTATTTCTCTCTTCCTCTTTCTTCCTCTCTGAAATCAATAAAATTATATTTTACTTATTTATTCTTAAATATATTTTATTGATTTTTTACAGAGAGGAAAGGGGAGGGATAGAGAGCTAGAAATATCCATGAGAGAGAAACATCGATCAGCTGCCTCCTGCACACTCCCTATTGGATATATGCCTGCAACCAAGGAACATGCCTTTGACTGGAATCTAATCTGGGACCCCTGAGTCCACAGGCTGATGCTCTTTTCACTGAGCCAAACTGGTTAGGTCAGTAAAATTATATTTTAAAAGAAAAAAAAGATAAGGGGGTTGACAAGGTCTTCTCAATAATCCCAGTGTCAACTTGTGTAGGGGCGCTGGGATCCTGGCGGATGGCACTCTTGCACGCTTCCATGCATTTCTTGCAGCCAGTTGCTAGGTCCAGCTGGCCTTTTTAAACACAGATGGAGGAGGAAGACAAAGTGGCCAGAAGAACATGCAAATGGGAGTAAAATGCTTGGTGTCCAGGGACCATTTGTGCAAAAAGAGCAGCCAAGAAGCATCTTCCCACACTGTTTGTCCCATAGGTGGCCAGCTTGCCCACCCCAGAGGGGACGGTCGGCTCCTTGGACATCAGCAGCTGGCTGTGCTCTGCAGGAGGGGCAGCTGAGAGTCTGTTTGGGAAGGGTCATTACTACGGGTGGGGGTGCTCCTGCAGGGCAGAGGGGAGTGGGTGCACAGAAGGCCGATGGTGGGCTCTGGGACAGTGCGAAGATTGGTGTTAGTGCCATTTGGTCTCTGCTGCTGTGTTCATGACCCCAGGGAACCGCAGCGCCAGCTGTTTATGGCGTCTCTGAACAAGCATAAAATCCCTCAATTGCTGTTTCTCTTTATCCTTTAACGTTTGCTTTGATTAGTGTGAAGTTTGTTCATGGAAAAGCAACATGATTTTTTTTTTTTTGACTCTGGCTCTGGCAGAGCGGCTGCCGGACACTAGGTTAGTGTCTTACATTTTTCTCCTGGTTCAGCCTGGAGTTTAGATGAATGGGGGTGCATTCATTCAACCAATATTTGGGTTATTGCTGGTGCCCGGCAAGGCTCTAGGTGGGGAGCCTGCAATGAGCAAATGGCCCCTGCCCTCCTGGAGCGTACCTTCTAGAGGAGGTGTACAGAGGTTTTGGTGTTGATTTGTGACAGGTGCTACAAAGTGAAACGGAGTGATATGGTATCAGGTTCTATTACTGCATAGTACAGCCAACCATTCCTAAACTCAGTGTTTTAAAACAACACCTGTTTAAATGGTTCACAATTCTGCATGCAGGGCTGAACTCTGCAGGGTGGGTCTTTTGTTAATCTTGCTGATGGTTCCCTGTGTGGCTGCATTTGGCTGGCAGGTTGGAGGTGTCTGGGATCAGCTAGGTCAGCCGCCCACCTCCCCTCCTCCCCCCTTTTCATGTAGTCTCAGGGCCTCTGCCTGTCCATGGGGCTTCTCTATGTGCTCTGTCAAGGAAGGGGCTCTAGGTGTCCGTAAGCACAAAAGTAGAAGCTATAGGGACTTCTTAAGGCTCAGCGTTGCCTCTGCCACATTCTGTGTTTAAAACAAGGCATCAGCCGAGACTGGTTTGGCTCAGTGGATAGAGCGTCGGCCTGCGGATTGAAAGGTCCTGGGTTCGATTCCGGTCGGGGGCATGTACCTTGCTTGCGGGCACATCTCCAGTGCAGGGCGTGCAGGAGGCGGCTGATCGATGTCTCTCTCTCATCGATGTTTCTGACTTTCTATTCCTCTCCCTTCCTCTCTGTAGAAAAAAAAAATTAAAACAAGGCATCAGCCCAGCCCAGATTCAAGAGGATGTACCAGAGGCATGATGCATCAGGACCATCATTTACAGGGCTCTCCCAGATATGCTGGACTAGATGATGGGTAGACTGGTGAGGTGGGGATGAAGATGTTAGGTGGGCTGGTCAGGGATTGAAGGAACCGCCTGGGGACATCTTCCAAGACTGCTTCCTGGCTGCTTTTGAAGAACAGACTGAATTGAGCCATTGGCCCTTCAAAGGGCCTGGGTGAAAAAAACTCTTGTAGCCTCTTGGTGGCACTAGTATAGTGGCAGCAGCTGTTGGTTTGCTCCTTGGGGAGGAGGTGCCCTATGTGGAAATTGTAAGGTCTGAGGCGTAGAAAACAGGAGTTGGAGACGAAAGCATGTTAAAAGAGGAAGTTTATTCCGCACTAATGAGTGAGATAGAAGACTAGGATTAAAGGAGAAGGAGGAGGACCCAGCTGGGCTGTCTCTCACTGAGAGAGAGAACAGCAACACATGCAGAGGTGAATAGGCCTTTTGAGGGGAGGAACGGGAAGGGGTGGGACCCGGGGCACTCGGCATATGCTGATTGGTGGTTCAATGTCTCGGGAATGTCCCTTCAGCAGATGCAGGTTACATCATACTCCACCTACCAGGTGGAGGAAGGGAGGATCTGTCAGAAATGTAGAGAATTATTTTCAAATGTTAAGTGTTTGAAAGTAGCCCTTGAGTTTTCGTTTTCTTTTTGTAATAATACAGATAGAATCAAGGAGGACTGAACTACTGTAGTTTTTTTTTTTCTCAGAATGTGGTCCACAGGCCAACTACTCCAGAATCACTGATGAGCTTGTGAAAAGGCAGATTCTAGTATCAGTCTCACACAGACTGCTCAGTATCTTTGTGATATGGGCCCCAGCAATGGACATTTTAAGATGCTCCTCAAAGATTCACATGCTCATAAAAGCTCAAAGCACTGCCTTAAACCTTTAGTGGCCCCAGAGGGAGTGACAAGTGAACTGCTTGGAAATGAAGTACCGAATATTTCTTGGAGGTCCAACTGAAATGTCACCTCCTCTAAGAAGCCTTCCTAATTCCCTTGGGATGAACCTCTTTACATGTGCATGGGGATGCTTATTGTACATCCTTAAGATGATCTGGTTATTCAACCTTTGCTCGTGGTAAACTGAGAGCTCCTAATGGTGGGAACATGTTCTATTTAGGTTTGTGTCTAGTGCTTAGCACAGTGCCTGCACACAGTAGGAAGAGGAAGTGCTTGTAGTGAATGAATAAATGAATGGAGGGAACCCTAATGAGCACTGTGTCCAATCCACTCCTTGTCCAAATTCAGAATTGAACACCTAGGAGGTGAGGTGCCTGGCTCAAGGTCTCAAGGCTAACTGGGCAGAGCTGGGACTGGTACCACACTCCTGGACTCCTAGTCCAGTGCTCATTCTTCTCAGCCAGGCCAATGTCTTTCAGGTGATAAGCATAGCAGTCTCATTTAGAAATTAAATCCTGACAGTGTTCCCACCCTTCTCCCAACCCCACTGTATGGTAGGGAAGGGAAGTCAAATGCCATCCAGGCCTTCCTTTGCTATCAGAAAATAGGGGCAGGGCTTTTGCTATCCCCACTCAGGCTGGGGCAAGAGAGCTCTGAGGAGCAACTTTATAAGGACTCTTCTCCCCTCTCCTCTCCTCTCCTCTCCTCTCCTCTCCTCTCCTCTCTTCTCCTCTCCTCTCTTCACCACCTTCCTTTAGTTCAGAGCCTGCAAACCCCATTTGGTGGGCAAACACCAGGGCCTCCTCCAAAGAAATGTAAATGATGCTTAGGGTGCCACCTGCTTGCTTCACTGTGGCCGGCAAAGGGTGCGATTTGCATATTGCTAATTACAGTTGATTCTAACTCGGGAGAAAATCATTGATCCATTTATAACTTACAGTAATTTGCAAAGCAGTTACCTTCTGGCATCTTCTTACTTGCTAAAATATGTCATTATACTTTTTCTTTCTTTTTCTTCTTCTTCTTTTTTTAAAGAAAAATGACCCGGGCATTATCCATGAAGGGGCAGCCTTCTTGGTGTACATAGTAAAATCCTGGAGGGCTGGAACTGAGGCCTACCTAAGAATCTTTAAATCTTATTGGGTGCCCACACCAATAAGAGGTGTGCCAGCATCAGTCTTTGGCGGAAAGAAGACATTGGAAATGTCCTTGTGTGGTATTTGCAATCAATACAGTTGCAGTGGGCATCTGCTGAATCCCTGACCTTCCTTTCTCTTCTTGTGTGTTGCTTGGAGGCGGTGGGTACAGCCCCAGGAGGCAGGTCACGTGTTTCTCATTGTGAAACGGAAAGGCTAGCAGTATCTTTCCTTCACCCCCATTTGATATAAAGGTGGAATGAGATGATGTAGTTAGAGTGCCCAGCATGTGGTAAATGTTAAATGAATGTTAGCAATTACCTTTTCTGGGTTCAGAGTTGTTGTTTTATTATTCAGTAGGTGAATTGTCAGTTCCCAGCTGGGCACCTATCAGACACACACGCAAAGGCTCACTGGTGTGGACTAGAGGTGTTGACTGACAGGGCATCAAGCAGTTCCTTGTATGCATGGGGGATGGCCCGGATTGGAGGAGGGGGACAGCCTCTGCTGATCTGTCCAAAGGAGTCACATGAGCAGTGGGAAAGCAGGCACCCCAGAGGGTGTTCATTTGGGGAACTGGGATCCAGTGGAAAGAGTGCTGAATCTGGGATTCCAAGAGTCCTGGCTGGAGTCTCTGCACTTAACTCTGTGATCTGGGCAAGTCACTCCACATCTCTCTCTGAGCCTCAGAAGGAGGAAAATGGGGATCCGTATGGCAATCTTGGAGCCTGGACCAGGACCAGGGTAAGGAGAGTCAGGCCCTCACCTTGCGTGCAAAATTTCAGTAGGGAGACACCAAAACCTCAGTGACCAGAGAAATAATTTTTTAAGATTTTTTTCATTGACTTTTAGAAAGAGAGGAAGAGGGAAAGAGAGAGAGATGTGAGAGATATAAGAGCAATACATTCATTGGCTGCCTCCTGCATGCCCCAGGGATTGAGTCAGAAACCCCAGGCAGGTGCCCTTACTGGGAATTGAATCTACAACCTTCCGGTGCATAGGATGATGCCCAACCAACTGAGCCACACCGGTCAGGGCAAGAGAAATAATATTTGAATGTAACATTAAAAAATCACAACTAGTGCATCCCATTCTGCTTGCATGGGCCCATGTGGACAACAGTGAACATAACCCTCATTTGGTTTGCTCTGTCTGAAAATTCACTTCAGAGAGTGCTTCTCAAAGAATAGCTCCAACCGCACTAGCAACATCATCTGAGAACTTATTAAAAGGAAAATTCTTGGGCTTCATACCAGATGGACTGAGTCAGGAGTGGTGCCCAGGAAATTGCTAGGGAGAGCTCCTTCTTGGAGAAGAGAGTCTTCTCTCTCCAGGTCAGGTCAATACCCCTGATGACCCTTTTGGTCTGTAATAAAAAGATAAATTTCCAAGGGTTAACAAATGAGTCCCTTTTATCCTCTGGCACCCTGCACACCTCCCTCTGCTCCCATCCCCGTTAGTATGTAGATTTTCTATGAACTGGAAATAGAGCTGTTTCCTTCCAGCTAAGAGCTGTAGTGAGAGAAGGTATCGTGCAAAGGAACGCCTGTGCCTCCAGGCTCAATGCCATGCTCATTGTCTTTAATTTTCTTGTCAGAGCAGACAGGTTAAATAGCCTCTCATTCGCCCGCTGCCAGCCTTGCCTTCAGACTCAGCTTGTGCAGTAGTTAAACACATTTTTTTTCTTTGCCATTGCTCTTTGGTTTCTCTTCTTCTTTAGAGAACTGAGTAAAGAGTAAACATGTTGTTTTTCTCTTTTCCATTTAAGTAAATATCTTTCTTTCATTTCTGAAGGCTCCTTGCTCTGGTGGGCTTGCGTTCTCGCATTAATCCCATCAGCTCTCGATTTATGCATCTTGGGAAAAGGCATTAGAAAACAATCTCTGCCTCTCCCATTCCAAGGGAACCCACAGCGAATCCAGCTAAAAGCCACTTCTACTTAACAATGCAACCCTCCTTTGGTTACACACGTGGCCAGGAGGAGGTTTAGCTGTTAAATGCAACTGGTTAATTTGTATTATGCAGGTTTCATTTCTTTTTCGGTTTTTAGAGACAGCTTTACCTATCAGCAGTGCTGTCCAATAGATAAATGTTCTCTATCTGTGCTAATACAGTTGTTTGAGCTTCTTCCTTAGCTGCTTGGGGCCTGGGGTCCCTCCTCTGGACCACGGGCCCATGAATGAGCTGCATGGAGAGCCAGGGACCAAAGGTGCTTTGCCTTCCAGCCCTGAGATTCTGACATAACCAGGGGAGCTGGTATCAGAGACAGGATCTGACTAGAAACGCAGGCACCACTGAAGTTTTGACAATGCTGGATAGTCAATGCAATGTGACGAAAAAGCCTCAAGCTGCAAGGGATGACAAGGCATCCCAGTAAGAAGCAACAGTGGAAGTAGTTGTCTGTCCCTGGCTGCACAGGTAAAGGGAAGAGGTGGTGCTACCAGAGACCAGAAATGGGGGCAAGGGTGTCCCTGGAAGAAGCTGGAATCATGGGGCCGGCATTTCCAAAGGGAGCAGGTGCCAATTAGAGAAGCATCTGTTGCCATAGACATGTCCTCGGATAGAGAAGAAAGGGGGATACTCTGATTTCTCCCTTCCTCTCATCCTCCAGTCTCCAACTAATGCTGCCCATTGGGCAGCCCAGCCAGACCAGCTGACCTAGGAAACTCCTCCAAGGTCAGAGTACGGGAGGGGTTAGTACGGGCCCAGATTCTCTGTGTGCATTTAAACTGTGACTTCTACTGTTTCCCCAGCTCACAGCTACAGAGGCAAGCACGGTGTGTGTCCTATTTCCCCTGCTTCCTGCCCCCGATTTGCCCTCCTACCTGGGTGAGAGCACTGAGAGGGTGCCAGTAGTGGTGATGGACCAGTCTTCTCAGAGAGGATGCTGCAGAGGAGAGTTGAACTTTGGTAGTGGTCATGGTTTAAGTGAATTATTTTTTAAAATTGTGAGTTACTTTTTAAAAATTCATTAATTAAAACTGAAATTTTGCCACAGTCTTAAAAAGGACATAACAGAGAAATTGCAATTTTTAAGCTCAGGGATATTAAGTATATTCACGTTGTTGTGCCAGTCATCTCCTGATCTCTCTTCATCTTGCAGAACCCATTCTCCCCTCCTCCCCCCACACCCCCCGCCCAACCCTTGGCAAGCAGCATCTTGCTTTCTTTCTCTGTGAGTCCGATTCCTCTAGATGTCTGTGAACGGAATTATTTTTGAAGTGACTGCCAATCTGGAGAGTCTGTGATCCACTCTTAAAAGTCTGTGTAGTAGATTGTCTGTGCGATTTAAAACACAACAAAAAGAGCATTTGGCTAGGGTTGCTGTGGCTGGATTTTCCCTTCTGAAATGAAGGAAAGAAGTTCAGGAAGGCCTGTTGCTGTCTGTGGGCTCCTACTGGGTGGGGTCTTTCACTTGGCGGGTATCCCAAGCACTCATTCTGTGGGAGTTTGAGATTGCTACCTTTTGCATTGGCCGAGATTATTGGACAAAAGCATGCCAGAGGTACCTGGTGATTCCCCAGAGTCCCGGACACAATTTCTCTTGCCCCACTGGGGAGTAGCAACCCAACTTCCCTTTGGATCAGTCACCTTCTCTGGATCAGTCACCCCAGCCTCCTTTTCTGCCTGTTGGTTCTGAGGCATGAAAGCATAGAATGGCTCAGCTACCATTCAATGGACCCGTGACTGAGATTTAGGACACACAATCCAATCTATCCCAGGTTGACCTGATTTGAATGTATACAACATGCTTAGATTTTTTTCCTCTTCAATTTTTACAGCAGCTTTATTTGGAATAGCCAAGAACTCTGTGGTAGGCAGAATTCTAAGCTAGCCTCAAGATTCTGGTTCCTAGTACACAATGTACCTTCTTCCAATGATTCAAACGAGGGGCCCTCACTCTGCCAACTAGAAGGAAGTGTAGTACTTGGGGGTGTGCTTGCCTCCAGACATACCAAAAAAGAATGCAGCCTGGCTGACACCTGGATTTCACCTATGACACCCTGAGCGGAGAAAACTGGCCACTCTGGGCCTGGACTGCTGAACTACGTAACCAAAAACTAGCAAATAGATACTATTTTTCAGCAGCCAAGAAGGTAGTCATTTGTTACGCATAAAATGTTTGGGCTGTTGTCTGTTATCTAACTGAATTCATGTGTCATTATCACAGGGTAAGCAGTTCAGGTCTTACTATGATTAATTATGTCATTAATACGGAATTGGAAAGAATTAAATCTAGGAGGAAATTGAGTCCCAGGAAGGAAGGTTGATAAACCTCAAAGCTCCACAGCTTGTTAGTGCCAATGTTGGGACTAGATTCCAGGTCTCCTAACTCTAGTGATGTGCCCACACTCCTGGCATTTCAGGAGTTCCTGGGGGGGCGGGGAGGGGAGAACATCCCTTCCTGGGACTTGTTCTAGAGGCATTAGACAAAGCCGGTAGACAAGCTGGAGCCTTGGCCTGTCTGGATGGGGAGCCTGGTTATCTTGGTTCTGTTCCTCAATGGAGACACCACCATCAGCTGCAGCACCTGGAAGATCTGGGTTGTCTGCAGGGGTTGTTGAAAAGAAATTGGGTGCTTCTAGGGATGGTGCCTTCCTGCCCACAGATCTCCAATGCTACTTACATTTCTACTGATAACCTGACAATTGAATGCACTTTCTTGCAGGAATGGATGGAAGCCTAAACAAGGGGACCTTGAGGGAAATTCTTCAATGCTTTACTCAAGGAAATTTCTACACTAAAGCACGGGATCATCCCTATTTCAGGTGACTTTGTGGGAACCAAACTCAGACCCCAGGTGGGGTGATGGGTGAGTCATTGCTGAGATCTGGGCCCTAGAAGGAGTTGGGGCTTTGAGGGATTAAGCTGGGATTATTTGGAGTAAAAAGACAGAGATGGGCTTGCTCCCTAAATACTGATCCATCTACATCCCCACTGCAAGGTTCTGACTTAGACAGGGCTGCCCACTCAGTGTCTGAAGAGCCCTGGAATGTTCTAGCTGGAAAGGACCTCAGGGATCTTTTAGTTCAAACTTCACATCATACAGGCGGGCACAGGTGAAACAGTCACCAGGTGGCAGAGCCAGGCAATGGCATTCATTAGGAGGCAGACAGCATTGGCAGAATCGTTTGGGACATGACACTGAGTTGTTTCTTATATTATTATTTATATAACATAAGCAAGTGAGAAAACTAATCAGCCTGCCTCACAGGCCTCTGGGTGCCTGGCTAGAATAACAGCTGTGGATGGGGAAAGGTAAAGATTCAGATTAATCTTGAAGGGACCAAGAACCTAGAGAAATCTCCCCAGGATAAGGACATGCTGTCCATGACTCCATGCATCTATGTGTCCATCATCCCTCCCTCTCTCCTTCCATCCTTCCACTCATATATCATCCATCCATCCATCATCCATCCATCCATCCATCATCCATCCATCCATCCATCCATCCATCATCCATCCATCCATTGACCATCCATAGATGCATCCATCCATTGATCCATCCATCCATCCATCCATCCATCCATCCATCCACCCCCTGTATGTGTAGGCAATGGGCAGACCACATCCTCCATACACACTGAGCCAGTTGTTAACTGGCCAGTCCAGCAGACTGAGTTTTATGACCCATAGCTCCCCTTTGCCTCCATGATCAGCTGGTGAAACATCTCTTGCTTGAGTTCCCACCCTGCACCAGCCCTGCCAGATCCCAGAGGGGATCCATACTTTGTATAAAGGCAGCCCTGTCCTTAAGAAACTGTCCTTGTAATTGAGGGCCAGCACATTCACTCTGAAAACAGTTTGATGCACATGAAAATATTTGATAACATATAAGGTTTGTAGATAGTAAGCAGTACTAGTAGGCACAGGTAGAGGAGTAGATAACTCATGTTTTACTGGATAGATGAGCTTTGAAAGATTTCACAAAGTGGAATAACTGAGACATTTAAATGGAGAGAAATCATGTGAATTGAGTATCTACTGTGGGTGCCAATATCCCTATTTTACAGAAGAAGAAATGGAGGCACACTGAGAGGTTGATAATGTGCCTAGTGCCACAGGGAGCTTGTTTGAGCCCAGACACTCAGACTCCAAAGCTCCTGCTCTTTTGACTACCCTGCCTCTCTGGCTGAGGGTGGCTGCCATTAGCTCTTGTGCAGTTAATTATCTTCTTTTCCCTGCACATTGGGAAGCCTGCCGGCCATGCGCCAGCTGCTAAGTCAACATTCCTTCCACTGGGAACCGAGTTCCATTTCGGAGTTGTCTTTGAACGGACCGGAGGAAATGGGGTGGGTGTGATATTTTTATTTCTATTTCTATCTGAGAACAAGGTCCTTTAAAGTACAAGACTCTTCCTGATCACAGCTGGGTCCATGGTGGAATCCGTGAAAGCTCTTCTAGGATGTCTGCCGTGACACAGGTGCCTGGTTTCATAGGTAGCCAATGGAAGCTTCCAGAGGTTCTTACACCAGCTGTTGGCATGAGCCCAGCCTTTCTGTTGGTCTGGCTCTTCCTGGCCAAATCCCTTGCAGACTGGGACCTCTGGGAGTTCCTTGTGCTCACAGAGAAGGGGCCCTGCCTGGGGATGCTTTCCTGGGGTCCGATGCCCTGGACACCTGTCCGGGCTTTCTCTGGCCCCCATGGCAAGCCTGTCTGAGCACGGAAGGGAGCGAGTGCCGCCGTTGTGTGGGTGACTTAAAATAATGAGGCCGTTGTCTTAGCAAGAGGAGACAAATAAATCACCAGGAAGGGTTTTTCACAGGTCAGCAGGTTTGGGACTCAGATACATTAATATGGAAAATTGCTTTTCCTTCTGAGGAGGGAGCTTAGGGGTGGGTGGGTGTGAGGGCTCCGCTTCTTGATCCGAGCTGCGCTGTTCCTTTCCCGAAGCCCCTCTGTGGGACAAGCAGGGAGTCGAGGGCTCAGTGGCCCCAGAAGCTCTCAAAACCCTAAGTCCATCAAACACCCAACCTAGAGACCTCCTGCCTTCCCTTGCAGCCCTCTGGAGGGGACTTCCTCCCACAGGGTTCTCAGGGTGTCTGGTGGACCCTCCTCTCTTCCCTGCTCCTTCCCTGTATCCCCATCTCTCCACCTTTGCTTGGGCTGATTCCCCCTCTGCTTTGATGGGTCCATCCTGCCAGCTCACTTCTCTCAGCTCACGTCCTCCCAACAACCCTCAGGGATGTCTCCTTCTGTACGTGTCTCTGCCTCCCGCCTTCATCCCTCACTGATGGGCATCCACAGCTGGCTTTGGTAGCTGCCCGGACTTTCAGCTGATTGGACTTCCTTGAGGAAAGGGAACTTATTAAAATGGTAAGAGCATGGGCTTGGGGTTAGACAGAGCTGACTTGGTGCTCTCATGAAAGTCCTCACTTTCTGCCTTGAGGAGGGATCCAGTGGGCAGGCACAGAGAGGGCTTTAGGTTCTGGAGTTAGACAGCTCTGACTTTAAATCCACTTTGGGGACTTGAAGAGGGTACTCAGCCTCTCCAAGGTGCCTTTTCCTTCCATAATGGGAATGACTGTAGTGTTTATCTCATCAGGTAATTGTGAGGCCAGAGTGGTTATACCACGCCTACCTCTGAGTGATGCTGTGTTTGTCCTCGCAGCTCCATCTGGTGAGTGCCTCCATCCAGGCGAGGGAACTGACCCTTCACAACAGCATTTCATTGTTTTCCTCTCAGGATGGTTTCCTATGCTCTTTTTTTTTTTTTGAAAGACAGGGAAATAACAGTTCAGAGACGCAAAGGCACCTGCCCAAGAGCACACAGCTAATAAGGGACAGAGTTGGACTCAGACCTGGTTGCCTGGTTCTAGCCTGCCTTGGTTCAGTTTCAGAATCAGAACGGTCTACTCCAGCCCAGGAGTCCGCAGGGAGATGGAGTGGGGTCACTGTGGTTGGCCGGTCCTCAGGCAGGGCTTCAGGGGATGCTAATCTGGCAGCTGAAGATGAAGAGGATTAGCAGTGGGGCCACACTGAGCCTGGGCATCCCGCCAGAGCTGCCAATACCAAGTTGCGTTTTGCCATTCGCTCCCTTTGCCTGATTTAATGCCACCTTAAATAATCATGGGTCAGGGGGAAGGGGACTGAGAAAAACAAGCCAGTCAAGATTCTGTTTAACAATCTCATCAAACCTGGCGCTTTCCCTTTGCTATTTGAGAGGCAATTTCTCCTGTGATGTACACATTTTTTTTTATGATGATTCCGAGCTGAGTGGCATCAGGAGCTGCTGTTCAGTGCTTCCCTTCAGCTCCCTCTGGTCCTCGAATGGAGGCAGAATAGGGCCTGTAACCATGGCAATTCTCTAATGTTCTTCCACCATAAACCATAAACATAGGGGGAGTCTTCATTATGGCTTCTTCAAGTAGAAAACAGAGCTCTTCCTGACTGGGGCAGGGCAGGGGAGTGGGAAGAGGGGAGGAGAGACATTAGTTGTTGTTGTTGTTTTTTTTCCCATTGAGATGTATTGCCTCAAAATTGGCTCATTTCAAAGCATGGTTCCAGAAATTAAACAAGACACAGATAGGGGAAGCCCCTTAAATAATTGTTGAAGGCAGAGAGGAAGGCAGGAAGAGAGTGGTGTGGAGTGTAAAGGATTCGGGGATTCATGAGGAATACTGTTGGGTGGCCAGATGGGCCTACATTGTGAAAAGGGTTCAAGTTCTGATCTAATAACAGGCTCATTGGAAGAGAGAGAGGATGTATGGAGGGTCCTAGCTGAAGGCTGGGGTGCTGTCTTATCTTCCTTGTATCCTAAGTGCTAGGTACTTGGTCCCTGGATAGTCAGCATCATTAAGTGTTTGTGGAAGAAATGAAGGGATGAGGATGAGTGGACTGAGTTTACTAACTTCTGGAGGTGGTCCTAATTATATTGAGGATATAAATACAGAGAAATCTATGAATTCTTCCTCCAAAATTGTACTCAGGAAAACACGCATTTTATGTGCCATCAGACTCATTAGTGATTTCCTGGCTGCATTAACCTCTAGATGCCCTTGAGCATTTGTTAGGTAGGGTCACCAGTGAGAGAGGAGTCTGCTATGCTGCCTTGGTTTCCCCAGGGTAATTGAGAACAGGTGGCTCTGGAGAGGCAATCATATTTCTAATTTCCAAGGGCTAGGAAGATAATCAGGGTTCACCCAGACCCTTTGGAGCCCAGAGCTTCAAGTGAAATTCCACTCCAGACACCTGCACACGGAGTTCAGATCCTCTTCCATGAGGAGGCGTGGAGTGTGGACCCTGACCCAAGCCTCTCAGCATTTCTGTCACATTCGATGCTGTCACATGAGGGCTCTCCTGGCTTCATGTGGTTTTGGTGCTACAACTAGTCCTGCCGATTTCTCACCATCATCAGCCATACTCCTGGCCACACCTGCAAGTGTCTGTCTCATCTATTCTTACCGTTTTAAGGACTGACCAACTGGGGAAGCAGAGATCTGTGTCTCATTATCTTTGAGTCCTCAGGCTTGGCAGAGTTTCGGGGTCAGATACAGGCTTGGATTAGGGGGCCTCTCAAGTCCTCTTCGGCACTCTCCTGCTGGGATTCTAGTACCCTCTGCATCCTCAGCATCACTGTCCGGCATTATGAAAGCAGTTTACTACAACATAAAAGAAGGCAATGTTAAGACACCCATCACAGATCTTGGATTTCCTGCTCTTGGCTAGAGGGCTAAGGGTCCTTTCCTTTTTCAGCCATCAAAGTCATTCTTGTGCCAAGATGTTCCCTCCCCTGCAGAGTATTCTTGCAAGGAATGTGCCAGAATGTGTCACTTCCTCCTGTTCCCAAGCTCTTAGCTTCACATTCAAATGTCACCTCTTTATGGACTCACTTGTTTCCTTTATTGGGTTGTAAATGCTTGGAGGACAGAGATTGGATCCAATTCAACTTGGCATCCCATAGTGCCTTGCATGTAGTAGAAACTCAGCAAATGTGTGACATGGTGAGTAGCTGGTAGTTCCCTTATTATTGGGGTGTGAGCTTATCCCCCTTCTATTTCCATGCCCGGTGCCACTGCCATATCACTTTACAGTTCCTCTTACAAAGGTAGATTTTGTATTCCTGCCCTTTGACCTTGGGTTTGGCCACTGGCCATGCTTTGGCTAATGGGATGCCAGTGGACATGGTACAGGCAGAGGCTTGGGGTGTGCTGGTGCAGTTGACTTGCCTTCCTGTACTTCTTTATATCACCTGACTCCTCCCTGGTGCCTCCCCCCCCCACACTCCCCCTTATAAGGATGAGGTCTCATGGAGCAAAGGTACCCTAGGCAACCTGCAAACTTATGAGAAAATACATGCTGACTGTTGATGCCACTGGGATTGGGCGGTTGTTTGTAATGTAGCAACAGTTCTTCATACAATTGTTAACCTATAGTGTTGACTGAAAAACATAGAAGGCCGTGAGATGTGAGTTGTTTTTAAGGGATCACATGGACATTTTAGGAAGAATGGAACATGAAGAAATGGTTGGTTATTCCCAATATGGAGAACTCAAGGGAAGTGGAGGAGGTGTAAAAATTTCTCCAAACATCTTCCTCTCTAAGTCAAGCCTGTTGCTGTGAAAACCCGAATGATGACAGCTTCTGTGGGAGGAAAAAAAAGTGGGCTTTGAAAAGCAGCCCATTTCCCCCATTGTTCCAGAAGGTGCTGTTTCCTGCTGCTGACTTCTGGGAGTAACTCTGCAGCCCAGAATAACGCCTGTGTCCACGCAGGCTATGGATCTTAGATAAAGCCTGATGTGGATGCCTTTTAGAAAATTGGACTTTTCCATCAATCTGTCATGATGTTCCCTGGCCGGCTCATTGCATTACTGGTGCTATAAGGGCTGGGACACCAGAGGTGAGGAAGCCTAATTTGGACCCACCCTTGCCTGTGGCTTGAGGAGTTTCACACAATGCACTCTGCTAAATCTGGAGATGCCAGAGCATGGGGATAGCCAGACTTCTCACCCACTTCCAGTCCACAGCCCTTTTCCAAGGAACTCGAGCCAGCCCTCTGCTGGAGAAGGGATTGGGCACAAAAGTCACCTGTAGGGCTTTGTGGTGACCTACCGCTGAGACAGTAGTTTTCAATGACCAAACCTTTACTGACCACCTGCGATGCGCCAGGCATTGCTAGGCATCAAAACAACCTCCTGGTCTCCTGGGCATTATGATCCCAAGTTAAGACAGACAATGATAAATATTCACATAAATAAGTGTAAATGTGTAACTATGACAGGTTCTATACATGGACCTACATGGGCTATGAGATCTAATAATAGAGTATTTGACTTTGGGCGTCAGAGATGGGAAATGACTTCTGAAGCCATTTAAAAAGTCTGTCTTCCCAGGGCCATAGCTACTCCCTATGGAGTCTTGGTGCAAATCAGAAAAAGGCACCCCACCTAGCAGGAGCCCTTGTGTGGAGAGCAACCTGCAGGAGTCCACAGTGGCCCTGTTCTTCAGCCCCACATCCTTTTATTCTTTTTTTTTAAATTGATTTTTTATTGATTATTACATATGTATCCATATCCCCCATTCCTCACCACCACCAACTTCTCTACATGTCCTCACCCCCCTACTGTCTCTGTCCATTGGTTAATTCTCAGCCATGTTCCCACAGCTTTGGGATGTGGGTCTGGACCTGCTTGCCTGACTGCATGGCCAGGGCTTATTGAGGAGCTCATGTTAGGTACCTACGGTGGAATTCTGTTCCACGTGAAAAAACGAAAGATGAAGTTGTGAGAGCGTCTCCTTCTCTGGTTCATAGCTTATAGTTTCCTCCTTCTAACCACAAATACCTGGTATTCTGATGAGTGGAAAAATATTTGTTATGTTACCTGATCTGGGGTATGGCTTGGGAAGACAGACATTGACAAGTATTCACATTAGTAAATGTAAATGTGTAACTATGACAGGTTCTACACATGGAACCTACACGGCTTTGCCCTGCCCAAACTGATGTCGGGAAGGAGGGGCTGTTTTTCAGAGCATCAGGTACAGGAGTCTTCAGATCTGTGTTGGTGGTTTCCACAGGAACGTCACTGCCCACCTGATCACTGCTCATCTTGCTGGCACTCGAGGAGGGCGAGGACAGAGGCTGTAGATTTCTCAGTAGAGATCTCGGTGTTTGTCCGCACTCTCCATCAAGGCCCTGGCCCAACAGGCCTCTCCCCAGCCTTTGCAATAGGGTTGTTTCACCCCTGCCTCAGTGGGCCCCACAAAAGACCAAGTGATTCTTTTTTTAAAAGTATGCTTTTATTGATTTTATAGAAGGAGAGGAAAAGAGAGAGAGGAACATTGACAAGAGAGAGACATCAATCAACTGCCTCTTGCACCCTTCCCCCACTGGGGATGAATATTGCCACTAGGGCATGTGCATGGGACCAGAAATGAACCAGAGACCTCTTAGTGCATGGGACACCTCTCAGGGCATGGGACAATGCATCTGGTATGTTTGGGGAATAGCAGGAACGTGGGGAGGCCAGCACCTAGAATGCAGGGGCAGTGATTCTTGACTTGGTGTCTATACCTCAGGAGCTGAGAGAGGCTTGGGAAGGCAGCACACTGGTGGTTATTTTAACTGCATTTCCAGGTGACCGAATTTCTGGGTATTTGAGTGTGCAGAGAGTTAGACTTTTGGGGGGAATTAAGAAACATCCCAGGAGTGAGGGAGGACGAATGGAGGAGGGGCACTGTGGCAAGCAAGTTAGGAGCCAATGCATCTTTGCTCCTAAGTATTTATGGAAACAGTCTTTGAATGGGTGGAGGCCATTTTTCATTATCATATTTCCCAGCGAAATGACTCCATAGGTAAAATCCAAGGCAGGAAAGGACACTGGATTCTGTTTAGATTGTTTTCTTATAAACCGGCTAGTGAATGCCCCCCAACCAGCTCTCCTTTTGGGAGATGTGAATGCAAGAGCAATAATCCCACCTTTTTAATTACTTTCCAAAATAAAAAAGGATTAGAGAGAGGGAGGGGACAGGAATCCATGGGGGAGACAAAGGGGAAGAAAGGGGGCTGTGGGAAGGCTCTAGCTGGACCCCTGGCTGGCAGTGTGGGGTCAGCCTGGACAGGGCCTGTCAGGGCTCTGAGGAGCATCTTCCCCATCTGACCCTGTCCCCACTTTGCTATTTCCTCCCCCTTGAGGCTGAGGATATTGAAAAAGGCCAGCCTCTGCTTCACCACTGGCTTACCTTGGGTTAGCCCTGTTCCTGCCTCTGTGCCTCAGTTTCCCTTTCTGAGAAATGAGGCAGGGAGTGTCTTTTGTAGTGCTGGTAGGAATGAGGTAGGAATACTATTCCAATTTTATGGATCAGAAAATCGAGACATAGAGAGGTTAGGTCATTTTCCCAGAGCCACACAGCATAGCTTTGTATTTGTAGACTCTCTGCTGTGCTGTTTAATGCGAAGCAAAACAGCAAGAATGCCCACAAATGCACAGACAGTGCAGTGGGAGCTCAGAGGAAGGATTCCCGCGTGAGCTCAGGACCATGGGAAGGCTTTGCGCAAGCGCGATATTTGAGCTGGAAGGTAGGCAGACTTTTGAGAGCTTGGTATTTGTCCAGAGGGTGGCTGCAGGGTGGGTGGTCTGCTGAAGGAGTCTGAGGAGCCAAGGTACTGAGGGAACAGGGAGCTATTAAGCAGCTCCAGAGGAAAGTACATGCTGCTTTCACCGAAGTCTTAGACTTGAGTTTCCATGGTGTGACTGGTGTCACCTGCCCATCTATAACTAATCTCCATGGCTAGGAGAATGGAATGCTCTCATTGACCAGGTCTAGGTCATGTGCTCAACCCTGGATCTTGGATGGGGAGTAGTCAGCATATAGTAGGCACTCAAAAGACATATGCTTAATGCATTCATGAATGAATGAATGAATGAATGGCTCAGAAGTGTGAAAGTTCACAGTACATTGGGGCACAGTGAGTTGGCCACTGTAGGTGAAAGAATGTGATGAGAAAACCAAGACTGAACAGACAGTGTGGTTGCCATGGGCAAGGTGCTTACCATCCGGACACTAGGAGACCTGGGTGGACCATCTACCCTCTAGAGCTTACACCCTAAAATGAGTCACCTGACAACCACCCACGTGTTATATAACACAAGGAAAAGATGATGGGCCCACCAGAGCAGAGAGTATGTCTTCCCACTTGGGGAGGAAGTGGGGCATCAGAGGCCTTTCAGTGGAGGAGTTTGCATTCCATCTGGAGTTGTTGAGGGAATAATTTGGACTGGTGAAAACAAGGATGAGAGCTTTAGGCAGAAACTCTGCTCAGGGAGGTGGGGTTGATGGTGAGGAGGTCCAGGGAAGACGGACCTCTGTGGGAAAAGCTTAGGAAGTGGGGCTATACGTGGGCTCAGGAGACCCTAAGGAAGGCGGAGGCTTCTGGGCCAAGCAAGGACTTAAGAGTTTTACTCTGTTGGCTGAGGGGCATGGCAGGTGCGTCTTGAGCCCGCTCCTCTCAGTCACTATCCCAGAAGTCACAGCGACCTTTTCTGGGGGCAAATCAACTCAGTTTTGTGGATTTAAGCCACAGACAGGATCTGTCCTCCGGATGGCTGCCCCAGCCTGCTGCTGCAGGAGTGGGCCATTCCTCTTCGAGGGGCAGCCTCTCCAGGCTGCAGATCGCCCTCCTGCCTTTCAACCATTTGCAGCAACAGTGGCATAGCTCATCTTAAAGAGGCAGGTTTCCCTGCATGCGTGATAGACTCAACTTTAAACTGATTATTGCAATCTACAAGCTGTTAATCCAGTGGCTGCCAGCGAAGTCTCATTCTCTCCACGATTTAATCTTCACTTACAGTGACGGGATTCATATGTTCTCTCAGCTGCTCTCTGCCTCCCTCACCGTGCCCCCTTCCTGAGACTTCTCCCACACACTCCATGCTGCAAATTAAGCCACATCCTCTCCCTCTCCCTCTATCTATCTATCTATCTATCTATCTATCTATCTATCTATCTATCATCTGTCTCTTATTGAGGGCTATTGAGTATTTGTCCAGAGGGATGGCCGCAGGGTGGGTGGTCTGCTGAAGGAGTCTGAGGAGCACCATCTACCATTTCTTGCTCTGTCTCTAAATAAGCCATATCTGAGAATTGCTGGTCAGTGCAAGCTCAGGAATCACTTGATGGGTAAATTCCGTGCAGGGGAGAAGAATGGATGCTCATGGATTTATCAGGGGAGTGAGTGGTTCAGCCAGCTCAGAGGGGTGTCCAGTCTGATGAGTGGCCTCAGCTGGCCACCTGGTGGGCCCCAGGGCAGTGGCGAGCCTTGTCAAGGGGTAGCCCAGGAGTATGGCTAAAGACAGTTGGGTTGTCCCCTCTCCCCAACAAACTGCTTTACTCACACCTGGCAGTCAGACCTGCCTCCCTGTCCCCAATGTCAGATGAACCCCAAGCCCAGGGCAGACCAGGCCCACTTCAGCTTGGAGCTTCAAAGGGCCACCCTGGAGGAGTGCGAATCATGTCCCACCAAGGAAAGCATATCAGAGAGAGAGCTAAAGACTTGGTGATATCATTTGAGCACCTAGATCCAGCCATACCTGAACTACCCCTGGCCTTCTCACTTAGATCAGCCAATCAGTTCCCTCTTCTGTTTAAGTCAGTTTAAATGGGACTCTCACAACATAACTGAAAGGGGCCTTTATAAATGTGAAAACCAGTCTTTGTCTTCCTGGTTGTTCTAGAACATCCTTCACTCTTTTGTTGCTAGGAGGTGGTGGGCAATGGAGGAGGGGTTGTTTGCTTGTCTGCTAACCTCTCTGCCTGGCCTTCAGGCCCTACATGGCGGGGCCTCCTGCTTTATCTAGGAGCAGGCCTGAGGTGGGTCCTCTTTCACATCTGCTGGAGTTCATTGGCTTAATGCGGATCGGATCATGGGCTCTGAATGGTGGAAGGAAGCTGATTTGAGACTGCAGCTCATTCTTGCTCAGCTCGGTTAATAATTAGGTGTTCGTATCCACCAGGATTTGAACATGAGCAGTTTCTTTTTTGGTATTGGGTATATATTTTTGTCATGCATGCTATTGTTTTCATATTGGGTTTTACATTGGTTGCCTTTCCTCTTCTGTCCCTTGAGATCCCGAGGTCCCATCATTGCCCCAGGGACTGAGCATGTTCCTGCATTTTTAACGAATCTGCAATGAGGGTATTTTTAGTTGGCTTGTTTGCATCTGTTCTCTCCCTGTTGCTCACCTGATTGACATCCGCAGGGTGAGAGGCACAGGAGCCTAACTTGGCTCTGGCAGAGATTTGGCTATAGTGGCTGGCTTCACAGCATCCTGCTATTCTGTTCTCCCTGGCCTAGGGCATGGAGATTTCCACCTCTTTTAGCTCGCTTAGTTCTTTTGTTCAAATGAACTGCTAGGAGGTGAGCAGGGCATGTTCCCCACCTTGCCATGGCCAGTGGGTGAGAGAAACCAGAGGCATCGCTGTGAGAAGGAACCCTCCCTGCGTTCAGGCTGGACAGTCTGTGGAGACAGGTGTTTCCAGGGTGCGCACTTCTGGCGTGGGGAGGCCTCTCACAACGTGTGGAGACAACTCTTGCTCTCTGGTGTAGTGCCCCAGAACCTGTTGCTAGCGGCAGAGAGCAAGGAGGCCTCTCAGACTTTGGCAGGAAACAGATGTCACCCTCACAAGGGGAAGCGTGCAGAGAGTTTATAAAGGGACAGACAGTTCACAGGGAGTGAGCAAGTCAGAGGGAACCAGCAAAGAATGTGCAGCACCTTGGGATTAGTAACAGCAAGAAACTGTTACCACACACGCCCCGTACCCGCATCCGGGACCTGAACACTCAGCACACTCCGAGAGAGGGATGGCAGCAGCTAGGGCTGCCCCACAGCCGGTCTGGGGCTCAGGAGAGAAGCCCTCTCCTTCCAGCCTCTGGTCTCCTGTTGGATCCTCCTGAACCCAACCTGTAAGGGAGTCCAAGCCGTGGATGCCAGCCTCCTGGGGGCACAAAGCCAGCTGGAGGGTGTGGAGAGTAGACCTGGAAGAAAAACAGATAATCCCCAGCTCTCTAGTTCTATCTCCCGCAGGTCTAGTCATGGTTGCTTCAAGGAGAAGCAAGTGATGAGACTGGGAGCGCAAAGGTGGGAATGCAGGGGGGAGCTGGAGTCTTTGAAGACCCCTTACAAAGCAGGGGACTGTGGGGATGCTACATGGGTGGCAGGAGGAACAGAGATCTGCCAGGCCACTCCCCATCCCAAGCCTGGCCTTTAGCTCATGGGGGAAGAGGCGAAGTTGTCTCTGTCTGTGCAAAGATGGACAGAGCTGGACTTTGCACTATTTATAATGCCTGCCAACTCCCACTCAAGGTAAAAAGTAATGCATGCCATCGCAACAAGCCAAACAACACCAAGCCCTGCAAAGGAAAGCCCTCATACTTCCCCCACCCCCTAGCCCAACCCTCAAAGCGAGAAAACAAGCATCCACGGTTTGGTGTACAGCAGTGGTTTTTAACTTTCCTAAGGCCGTGACCCTTGCATACAGTTCCTCATGTGGTGGTGACCCCCAACCATGACATTTTGCTACTGTTATGCATTGTGATGTAAATATCTGCATTTTCCGATGGTCTTAGGCGACCCCTGTGAAAGGGTCATTCGACCCCCAAAGGGGTCGCGACCCACAGGTTGAGAACCGCTGGTGTACAGCCTTCCTCTCCTCTGTGCTCACTCAGATTTAAATATTTCTAAAGCATCCCAAACAGTATATTTTTTTTCTTCAAAAAATGGAATCATACAATGTGCATGACCCTGCCATCAATTTTTTTTCCGCTAAAAAGTGAAATGGATATCTTTTTAGGTCAATCAATACACAGAGCTCCAACTCATCCTTTTTAATCACTTCCTAATAACTGCATTTCATAGTACCCATCTATAAATACTTTGCTTGAAAAATGCACTTCTCTTTCAGTGAGCCAACATAGAGTGCTTGGTGACCTACGGGGTCAAATTACCATAAATCAGACTCCAAGTACTTCCAGCTCAGTTAGGGCTGTGAGACATGGGCATGGGATGGAGCAGGTCAAAGGCACAGAGGTGGTGCAGACACCAGATGCTTTAGGAAAAGTCTTGCAGGGGGAGGAAGGGTGACCTGAGTTTGACCTTGAATGAAGGGAGAGTTACTATTGCTATTTTAAGCATGTGGAACAACACCGATTAGTGACTAGTGAGGTTTTATGAGGCAGAGGGTCTGCTAGGGCTACCCTGTAAGTGACCTGGTTTGCATACACACAGAGAGGAGCTAGTGTCGTTGCAAATTCTTGAAATTGGTTGGTTTTCCTCCAGAAGATTAATTATCCCCCTGGCTCATAATTCAGTCACACTCTTAATTTGTGTAACCAACTATTTTCCTGGAAAGCTCATATGTCACCTCGAGTCTTGTCTGTGACTAAATGATCACAGGTTTGCAGTCAGGCCTGTTTCTGTTCCTGAGCTTTGACATGATGCCCACTGGACAGTGAAGACTGTGGGGCCCCAGGCATCTGTATCCAATCAGAGGGGCGTCTCAGCACAGGCCCCAGTCAGGTCCCTGCGTGGAGAAGAGTCCATGCTCTGAGCATCGGGAGAGCAGGCTGCTCTCCTAGTCACACAGTGGGTTCACTTGCCCTTGTCCTGGCCTCCCTCTTTTTGTCCCTTTGCCTTGGCCTCCTCCCTTCTTCTGCCTCCTTCCCAGTGTCTCTGATGGCATTCTCTCTGCTTCTAAGTGGCAATCTTTCTCTCCGCTCCCCACTTTCCCCCGACTCCCAGGCACCAGAAGATGTTCCTCTGTATGTAAGACCACCTCATGGGGGCACCACACTTTGATCCCGCTTCAATTTATTTCCCAGGGTCTATAGCTTGAGGATATGCTTCCTCTTCATCTCCCCCCACCCTGCCCTCAGAACTCCTAGAACCTACCAGAATTCCTTTCCTTTCTGTTGCTGGAACTCTAGACTCCTCCAAGGTTCGGGGGCATAAAAATTCACCACCTTCCTCCAGCGCAAAGTTACATTTGATGAACTCTTTGTTCAGAAGACTTGAGCAATCATGACAAACCCCGATGAAGAATGAAAGAGGCAGAACAGAATGCAATCCCCTCCAGATAGGAAAAACTCCCAGTTATGAACAATGAGGGGAGGCAGATTCTAGTCTTAAAAGAGGTGGTGCTGGGAATTGCTTTTCCTCTCAGGCGCCAAGCTGCTGAAATATCTCCCCTCATTATGGGGAACCTATATAAAGCTGGTAAACTTTTATGGCAGGCATATTACAGCTTTACTTCCAAATACTCCCTGCCCCCTACCCTCGGCAGCGCTGAGGGATGGATTTCATATTCAATTTGCTCTTGGAATTCGGGCCTTCTTTGAGCAGGGAGGGCAGTGGGGAATAACTCTGGGGGCCCCGGTCCTTACACAGCCTGATGCGCCCCAGCGAAAGCAGGGCCTCCCTGCTGTTCGCACTCCTTCCCCTGCACTGGAAGGGAGGGGTTTTCCTTCGCTAGAGGTGAGGAAGGGGTGGAGATTGCCACTGGGTGATGCTTGCAAAGGGCTAGGGAGCATCAGCTCTGGGGGCTTTCCCAAGGGAGACTTAGCCTTCTTGGTAGAGGTGGCCCCAACAGTCCACAGCTGTAGGAGGACTGCGTGTTGGTAGGGATGACCCAGACAGAGATGCTCCTTCATGCTCTCAACCAAAGAAGAATTCCAAGTTCAGGAACAGTGAATCAACCACCTTACACATCTGCCTTGAAATTCTTCCTGGGGGGCTTCTTATCCTCTGCTATTGCTTTAAGAGGAGGGTTGGCCCCAGAGCTGGGCCTTATGGTTTTTGTCCTCATTTAATTAATGCTTTAAAAACTTATTTTTATTGATTTCAGAGGAATGGAGAGGGAGAGAAAGAGAGAAACATCTACGATGAGAGAGTCATTGATCAGCTGCCTCCTGCACACCCCACAATGAGAATCAAGTCTGCAACCTGGGCATGGGCCCTGATAGGGAATCGAACTACAACCTCCTGGTTCATAGGTCGAACCCCTGAACCACGCCCACCGTACTGTCCTCATTTAATTTAGAAACACTTACCTGCCTGATCTCTGGCTGTGTCTGAAACTCCAGTGCTTTTTAGTGCCTTTTTGTTGAGGCATTTCTCTCTCTAGGTTCCTTTTTAAAGAGCAGATATTCTGTACCTTCAATGGAATACAGACATTTATGAGTCCATGACACATCCATATACATTATTAGATTATCAAATACTTTCTCTCCAGTTTACTGAGAATATATCCTAGGGGTGGTAGGTGTTAAGAATCAAATGTCAGAGGGCACTGCTTTCTTTGAATTGTGAGATGCGGCCTTATGCCAGGTCTGGGTGATGCCAGGATCTGGGTAACCAGGTTCTCCCTGGGGCAGCACTTACAGAGCAGGCACAGGGGGAACTGTTTATAGATGTGCTGGAGCCAAAGGCAGATATGAACTGCTCACATTTATCGAATATTAATATGTTCCAGGAACTCACATGTGCATTAGCACATTAATCCCGAGAGCACATGTGAAATATGTGTTACTCTTATCCCCCTTTTATGGACAGGGCTGAGGGAAAATCACTTGCTCAAGGCCACACAACTAAAGAGTGCCAGAGGCAGGATCCAAACATGGGTAGTGTCACCCCAGAACTCACTCATTCTCTCTCTCTCTCTCTTTTGCATAGTTCACAAACATAAGACTGTGAAAGGATAAAAGATTGGAAAATTTACAACACTAAGATTCTACTTGAGGTTTTCTCATTCATATAGCAATGCTGATACTTTGCATGGAGCATCTCTGCTCTCTGCTAAGTAATTCCATGTACGTTAACTTTGTGGAGTCGTCTATGGGGGGACGGGGTCTGAACACTGGCTGGCCAGGGCCTTTGAACACAGCTGTATAAGAAGGGGAACATCATGCCCTGGCCGGTGTGACCCAGTTATCCCATGTCAATCAGGGTACATGCCCGGCTTGTGGGATCTATCTCAGTGTAGGGTATGCAGGGGCAGCTGATGGATGTTTCTCTCTCACATTGATGTTTCTCTCTACCTCTCCCTTCCTCTCTCCAAAATCAATACAAATTTACTTTTAAAAAAGAAGGGGAACATCATGACTAAGGGAAAACCGACCCTCCAAGAGTCTCATAAAACTTTAGGCAGTGCTCCCACACCCTCTCTTTAAGTCTTATTCTTGGCTTCTCTCCCCTTGGGGTTCAGCCAGGAATGGTGGGACCACAGAACCTGGAGACTTCTCTTCCAGAATAAAGAAGCCCCAGCTGAGTAGCAGCCAGAGAAGACCTGGGTGAGGTTTGGGATTCTAGCTTAAGTTTTCTTTTTTTTAAGTCATGGTCTAATGACTTTGAGCACTAGCCTAAGCCCCACTGGGTCAGTTTGGGGTGTGGTGGTGGCGAGGGACTGATTGGAGCTGGATGCCATGTGTTCACAGGCCTCATTGCTTCCTTGTTCATTCCATCACTCATCTATTCATGCAAAAACGTTGTTGAGCGGTCATTCTGAGCTTGGTCCTGTGTGGACATGGGCAGGGGACCAGGCAGGGCCAAGACAACATCCCTGGTCTTAGGGAGCTCCCAAGCCTTTTGGGGAGACTAGGCTGCCATCAGAAACAACTGATCGATAGCCAGAGCTAAGGCAGGGAAGGAGGTGGTAGAAAGCTCCCAGAGGTGACAGAAGCACAGCTGTTGAAGAGTGACAGGAACCCTGATTATTTTAAACTCTATCCAACCTTTAAGACTTGGTTTAAACACCTCCTCTTTGAAGCCTTCTGGGATTTTGCACTTACCAGATCTCTCTCCTTTCTGAGCTCAGACAGCGTTTCTGTTCTCTTACACTGCTTAGCATTGTTCTTTGCTTGAGTTTTTCCTTGCATGCCTCACCTGGACAATGGCAGGGCCCACTGTCACTCCCACCTTCTGTCTACCTCTGGCAGTACTTTTTAAAATTCTTTGTGAAGTCATATCACCTGGGGAACTTGTTAACATGCAGATTTGAATCCAATGCATCTTCTACGGAGCCCGAGATTCTGTGTGTCTAACAAGGTCCCAGCTGATGCTCATCTTGATGGCCTGTGGACTGTGTTGTGAATAGCAGTACTCCACACTACAGTATTAGACACAGAGTGAGCCTTTCAAGCTAATTTGTTGATTTATGAAATGGTTAGTGGGCATGCCCCTTCGTTTGGCTGCATTTCTTTTTTTTCTTTAAGCCAAAGAGGACATTTTTGAGGCTTGACAAATGCCAGGCTTCTATACTACCATTTCCCTTTCCTGCTCCCTTGGCTGACATTGAAGATGGAATTCTTCCCCACTGAGTGTGGACATGTCCTGTGGAGGAGGATTTTCTCAGTATGGTGCCCGAGAGCCGCGGTCGCCAACCTTTTGGACCACTGGCTGGTGGCCGCTGCCCTAGAGAACCACTTCTGGTCCAGCACAGTTGGCTTGGGGATGCATCCTGTTTGCTGTCCTGGAAAACTTGTGCCTTATGGCCTCTTCTAATGGAGTGATTTGGGTTTTTGGGAAGCTGTCCTGGGTGCTATCCAGAGGCGCTCCAGGATGTGATGTGTACCCTGGGGGTAAAGGCATTGCCACCTCTGGAGACCCTCATGCTAGAGAAGCCCTCATTCCAGGTCTGGGAAGTTGAGAGGAGAAGCAGGAAGATAAACAACTGGAAGGGAATGATGAAGTCAGGTGTCCTCAATCATGGCTGCACATTAGCATCGCTGGAAAGCTGTAACAAACAGTGGTGCCTGGAGCTACTCCAGGATATTACACTGAAAAATCTCCCAGGTGAAGCTGATGTGCAATCAGGGCTGAGGAGCACCGAGCCCATATGGCCATGCAGAGATGTGCCAGGAGCTTGGCTCACCTTCTGTCCTGGGTGCAGAGAAGCTGAGCGCTCACCTTCTCCCCACTGGCTGCTCCAGTGCTGGGATAAGGCGAGCTCTTGGAATTAGCTCCTGTTCAGGGCGCTTTCTGGTTAGAACCGATCCCAAGTCAAAGGGAAAGGATTTGCGAGAAGACAGCAACTCCCATCCCAGCCCTTGTTCTGCTTACATTGGATCCATCCTCAAAAAAATGAGGTAAGATAACCCGTTCTCAGAGTTTAGCTCGGGGGAGAACATTATTGTTACTATTGACCCTGTTGATCTAGACTGGCTTTTCTCATTGTCTGAGTTTTGTGGGGGGACCTTTTCTCCTTCCTGGTTGAGGGCTTGGAGAAAGGAAGGAGCCCCATTCATATGCATCCTCCCTGGAACCTTAACCTTCAATGTTGTCCTTCTTTTCTCATTTTCCTTCCTGGTATGCACACCCTAGCTCTCCCAGCTCCCAATCCTGCAGAGCTCAGCTATTTGTTCAAATGAAAGGGTTGAATCAAACTAATTTCCAGTAACGTGTAGATGACTGAGCCCTGCTCATACCCCAGGCCTCTTGGATTTGCTATTCTAGAATATTCATAGTTTGTGGAACTCCGAGTAATAGATGAAGAGGCTTCAAATCCTTTCCCGGTCATTATTGGGGGAGATTGGTGGGACTTTTTAGAGGGGGAGGGGATGCTGTTCATATGTTCTCTTGTGTAGATGTCTCCTGTAATGGTGAGAACAAGGTGTTATTCAAAAACAAGCCAAATACCTGTAGGAGAGAAGTCCATACCTCCTTCCTTTAAAAAAAAAAAGGGCAAAGGTGAGGTGGGGGCAATCTGCTTTAGGCAGCTTAGCATATTTCTAATTATAGTGCCCATTTGTAACCAAGACTTTGGTCTTCCAAGAAGACTTGATTACAACATTCATAATTCATTGGCAGTCGGTCTATTACCGATTCAATAATTTCTTCAGCCAGGGAAGGGATCTTGATCCTTTAAAAACGTATTTTTCACATTAGAATAGCAAAAGCAATTAGTTTTATTTTTAGCTTGGTTAAGCAAGAACTCTAATGAAGCTGAAAGGAGGTTTTTTTTCTCACTTTTTTCCTCGCTCCTATTCTTTCCTCCGGAAGGTGCTATGGGAGAATTCAGTGCAGAAGTTTGTCCCCTGCTGCCCCTGGTGCTTGGTGGGGTGCCTCTGGCTGCTTTAGGAAACCTGCAGAATGAGGCGTTTGCAAAGATGGAGAGTGGTTTTCAGAACTTTGTACTTGGCCTGGTATTTCCCCAGGCCTAGATTCCCACCTCCACTCTCTTTGTGAAGGTGGGGGTGGAAATGTGTGTAGGGGGAGTTTGGCAGACTTTGTCCCTGATCCCCACATTCTATCTGGAGTTTCTGGCATGAAAAGCTGAGAAGAACGTACTTGGCATTCGTGGCCCTTGTTCCTACAGTATGGGCTCAGCTTACGATTCCCAGCCTTGTCCTCCCAGCTTCTCTGCACAGCCTCTGGCTGCAGCCAGAATGATTGACACCTGGACAGCAGTGGGACCGCACACATTTTACATGCACTTTCTCGACCACCTCCAAACCCTGGAGCTCTCTTTCCTCTGAAAGCTTGGGGGCCAGCTTGTGCCTCTAAGTGTGAATTCCTACGTAGTGTTGGCACATACTGTCTTGGACCAGCAGTTGATTATTACCCAGTCAGGTGTATTACCCAGTCAGGTGCCTACTGGATGCAGGGAGGTGGCTGAAACCAAACAATGCCGATTGTAGTGAGAACTGAAGGGACCTGCAGAGCGCAGGCTCAGATATAGACCCTCTCCGAGCAAAAAAAGGCAGTTTTCATGTTGAGCTTTTGGTCTGCTGTTGTCAGACTTTCTGGTTTTCTTTTTGTAAAAAAAAATATATTTTATTGATTTTTTTTTTACAGAGAGGAAGGGAGAGGGATAGAGAGTTAGAAACATAGATGAGAGAGAAACATCGATCAGCTGCTTCCTGCACACCTCCTACTGGGGATGTGCCCCCAACCAAGGTTCATGCCCTTGACCAGAATCGAACCTGGGACCGTTCAGTCCGAAGGCTGACGCTCTATCCGCTGAGCCAAAACAGTTTTGGCAAGACTTTCTAGTTTTCAAGAGCAGCTAGATATTTAGATTTTGAAATGTAAAGTGTCCTGATTTTTCACTATCGGAATGAATTCAATTTTCTTTAAAACTTGTGGGCCCTAAACCCACATCTCTTTTGTTTAATCAATTTTAGGCTTTGAAACCAGAACCAATAGACCCCAGCTCAGAACCTCTGTGTTAAGCAGTCTTTGAACTTCTGCTGCCTCTTGTATCCTGCTAGGTTAGGAAGAGCCAGGTTCAGCCATGGGCCCCAAAGTCACACAGGGCCTCAGGGCACAGCCAGCATTAACTGGAAGCCTCCAGACCAGACCGCTTTCCCCTGGTACCACACAAATACAGGGTAGTGGCCTGAGCACCTGGTGTCAGGTTTTGCAGTATCTAAACTATTATCCAATTTCAATAAAAAAAAAAAATTAAAATATGCAGAAACCGGTTTGGCTCAGTGGATAGAACGTCAGCCTGCGGACTGAAGGGTCCCGGGTTCGATTCTGGTCCAGGGCATGTACCTTGGTTGCAGGCACATCCCCAGTAGGGGGCGTGCAGGAGGCGGCTGATCAATGTCTCTCTCATCGATGTTTCTAACTCTCTATCCTTCTCCCTTCCTCTCTGTAAAAAAATCAATAAAATTTATTAAAAAAATTAAAACAGTTTCCCCTGGAATGAATTAGATCAGGAAAAACAAATGTTGGTTTCTGCAACATTTCTGTGTGTGAGAAAGATGCTGCTGAAATTGATCACATGCCAGGCACTGTGGGAGCCTCATTCTTGCCCCTGGGAGGCCTAAGTCACAGGCTCAAGACTGAGCTCCTGGAGCAGGGACTTGGCCACACTTGTTATTGTGTCTGCCAGCACCCAGCACAGCACAGGGACGTGCTTTAAAGACATGGCAGGCGAAGCAAGACAAAATGCAACAGAGGCGAGCAGAGCTTCCAAAGAAAAGAGTCAACCTGTTTCCTTTTGACTTGCAGAATTTTAGTTCTCACGCGAATCTGATCTTGGCATGCCCTGGTATCATTTTCTCTTGGGGAGGAGCCGCCCAGGGTGACAGAATATTGTCTTGAACTGATATTGAATACGATGCCATCATTCGAAGTGTTGCTGCCTAGAGAATCTGGGATGCGGCCAGAGGAGGAAGGGCACGTGCCATGATGGCAGAAAACAGGCCAAAAGTCATGGTTAAGGCATCCCTTCTCCATCCTCCTCTCCTTTCCCTCTTGTGGTTTATCCTGACTCCCGGCCCCTGAGCGATTCACAGGGAACATAGAGCATTGCTGCGTATCCCCTCTCCGGGCCCTGAGAGATTGCCTGCCAGTCTCGGGGAGGAAGTATACAAATTGGACTCCGGTGGAGGCCAGCTCGGGTGTTGGATGAGCCTCTGACAGAAGGATATGAATCCTGGCTCCAGGTGCCGCTGAAGGATGGCAGGGCTGACAAGCCTGCACCAAAAATCCCTCCGTTCTGGGGGAGCCATCACTCACCCCTCTGAACTCTGGTGGCACATGCTAATGTACCTCATACACCATTCCTGGGGGAAGGGAAGGCTGGAGTGGGGAGGGGTCGGCCTCCGGGTAGAGGTAAACAGGTAACCTTCGGTGGAATCATGAAGGAGACAGCCCACCTCACTTTCTGCCCCTCCCTGTTCCTGGTCCCCATTTGTAGGGGCCTTTCTCTTACCTTCCTCTGCCTCTGTCCGTTTCACCTTCCCAGGTGTCTATTCTTCCTAGGGGCATGGACCCTTCCTCAACTAACGGAACGTTATTAAGAATTGCATGTGTTATTTATTCCTCTTGGTGGCTTTTCTGTCTACATAGAGATCCCAGGCCTAGGACAGATGTTTAACCTCAGGAACAAATGGTGTTTGGTCACATTTCAGGCACCTGCTAGGAAATGATCTTTTGTGAAAATGGAAATTCCTTTTTTTTAAAAAAAAATTATTTTGTTGTTTAAAGTATTACATATAGCAGTACATAGATCTCCTTTTTTTCCCCATTGACCTTCCCCCAGCGTCCCCTACCCCTACCCCTTGTGGCATGCCCTCATCCAACCCCCCCCAGTGTCTTGTGTCCATTGGTTGTGTTTACATGCATGCACACAAGTCCTTCCTTTGATCTCCCCATCACACCTCCCCAACACTCCCCAGCCTTCCCACTGTAATTTGACAGTCTGTTTGATGCTTTACTCCCTCTGTATCTATCTTTTTGTTCTTCAACTTATACTGTTCTTTATTTTTCATAAATGAGTGAGATCATGTGGTATTTTTCTTTCATTGCCTGGCTTATTTCACTTAGCATAACGCTCTCCAGTTCCATCCAGGTTGCTGCAAATGGTAAGAATTCCTTTTTTATGGCAGCATAGTATTCCATTGTGTAGATGTACCATAGTTTTCTGATCCACGCATTTGCTGACAGGCACTTAGGCTGTTTCCAAATCTTAGCTATGGTGAATTGTGCTGCAATGAACATAGGGTTGCATATATCCTTTCTGATTGGTGTTTCTAGTTTCTTGGGATATATTCCTAGAAGTAGGATCGCAGGGTCGAATGGGAGTTCCATTTTTAGTTTTTTGAGGAAACTCCATACTGTTCTCCACAGTGGCTGTACCAGTCTGCATTCCCACCAGCAGAGCACGAGGGTTCCTTTTTCTCTGTATTTTCGCCAGCACTTGTTATTTGTTGATGATAGCCATTCTGACAGGTGTGAGATGGTACCGAATTGTTGTTTTAATTTGCATTTCTTGGATAATTAGTGACTTTGAGCATGTTTTTATATGTCTCTTGCCCTTCCTTCTGTCTTCTTTTGAAAAGTATCTATTTAGGTTCGTTGCCCATTTTTTTTATTGGATCATTTATCTTCTTTTTATTAAGTTCTGTGAGTTCCCTGTAAATGTTGGAGATTAAACCCTCATCGGTGATAGCATTGGCAAATATATTCTCCCATACAGTGGGCTTTCTTGTTGTTTTATTAATGGTTTCTTTTGCTGTGCAAAAGCTTTTTATTTTGATGTAGTCCCATTTGTTTATTTTTTCTTTAGCTTCTATTGCCCTAGGAGCAGTATCAGTAAAGAAATTCCTTCGGCATATGTCTGAGATTTCTCTGCCTGTGGATTCCTCTAGTATTTTTATGGTTTCCTGTTTTATATTTAAGTCCTTTATCCATTGTGAGTTAATTTTTGTGTATGGTGTAAGTTGGTGGTCTAGTTTCATTTTTTTGCATGTATCTGTCCTATTTTCCCAACACCATTTATTGAAGAGACTGTCTTGGCTCCATTGTGTGTTCATGCCTCCTTTGTCAAATATTAACTGAGCATAGTGGATTGGGTCGATATCTGTGTTCTCTATTCTATTCCATTGGTCTATATGTCTGTTCTTGTGCCAGGACCAGGCTGTTTTGAGAACAGTGGCTTTGTAACACAGCTTGAAATCTGGTATTGAGATCCCTCCTACTTTGTTCTTCTTTCTCAGGATTGCTGTAGGTATTTGGGGTCTTTTTTTAATTCCAGATGAATTTTTGGAGAATTCGTTCTAGGTCTGTGTAATATACCATTGGTATTTTAATGGGGTGTGCATTGAATCTATAGAATGCTTTGGGTAATATGGACAGGAAATTCCCTTTTAATCAGCGTTTAAGAGCAATGCAGAGTTTAAGAGCAATGACTTAAGACTTGAGTTTGAATCCTGTCTTTGACACTTAGAAGGTATGTGATCTGAGGCAAATTATGTAATGTTCTGAGACTGCTTCCATTTTATGAAATTGGGTCAACCTCATTGGGTGGCTGAGAGGGTTAAATAGGAGAATGCAGGTAGAGCCCTCAGCACATGGCAGTCCACCTCTTCCACCAAGTGTTTTAATGAGCACCTTTGTCTTTTCCATAAGACTGTGAGTATCTGGGGGCAAATGCCATCTTTTATTTATCTCTGAAAACATTTCCCTTGGAACTGTGAATGTAGTTAATCAATCTGAATGACTAGAATAGGAATAATAAAAGCAACTAATATTTATTAAATACATACCACATGCTATGCTCGGTTCCATGACCTTCCAACCACCTTGTTGTATAGGCACCATTATGATGTTTGTTTTGCAGTTGAGGGAATTGTGGCACAGATAGGTTCAGTCACTTACCTCGGGTCCCACTACCGGCAAGTTGTGGAGTTGGAGGTGGGCCCAGGTGGTCTGGATCCTGAGTCTGTGCTCTTAATCTCCACCCCTTGGAAACATCCCCTCAATATCCTCTTCTCCAATTCTCTTTCTCTCTGAAAGTTTCAAACCAGTAGGAACTTGAGGCTCCTGGAGGGTGAGCCAGCTATTCTACGTCATGCGGCTAATTTTGGAGCAGAGCTAGGGCTGGAGCTGAGCTGGTGGACTGCCAACCCAGCGTCGGAGGTGTGCCCTGTCACCCGGCACGGTGATTAATTGGGAGAGAAGCCGGAGGAGGCTGACATTTTCCCAGCCACATCTGTGTTTCCTGCCCACACACCGGGCCCTGAATGTCAAAGTCCCCCACACTGCCATGCTGGAGGCAAAGACGGAAGCCCACACTCTATTATTAAGCAATTAAAAGCATGGGCTGAGCAGATGTGGGACAGTGGCACTCCCCCATGTACGTATGGGGCCACAAGGTAGCTGGCTGCATCGCACTCACACTGAGAGACATTTAAGGGACTATATGAAAAATAGCTCCTCTTAGCCTTCAGAAAAGGCAGTGCTGAATGCTGTTAACTCTTCACCTTTCCGGCTCAACAGCCCAAACAGCAGTGGACAGTGGGAGGAGTGGGGACTCGGGGATGTGCTCAGTGGCCTCGGAAACACCATGGTTATGTCATCATCATTCCACAAAAGTGAGGCGGGGTCCGAAAGATTTCTCTGGGTCCTTGAGTCTGTTCTCCAAGCTGACATGTTCTTAATCTACTCCCTTAGAATAGCTCAGAACCTCAAAAGTCAAGTTTAAGTCAAGGTTGAACCCAAATCATTCCTACTTTTAATTTCCATCTGTAAGGATGAGTCCAGGATTTAATCTATTGTAGGAAAAAATAACAAGGACTGAGGTTAGTTGGTGCAATGGTCTGAAAGCTTCAAAATTCATATGTAGTAAACCGAACCTATAGGTCAGTGGTCGGCAAACTCATTAGTCAACAGAGCGGTTTGCCGACCACTGCCCTAGGTATTAGGAGGTGGGCCTTTAGGAGGTGATTAGGTTATAAGCGCAGAACTCTCACAAATAGGATCAGTGCCCTTATGAAAGAAGCCTGAGAAAGTTCCCTTGCACTCCGTGAGTTTACGTCAAGGAGTCAGTGATTTATGAACCAGGAAGTGAGCTCTCACTAGACGTAGAAGCTGTCCATGAGGACACTCTGATCTCAGACTGCCAGCCTCTAGACCAGGAGAAATACATTTCTGTTGTTTATACGCTACCCGGCGATGGCATTCTTTGTGATAGCAGCTCAAACAGATGAAGAGAGTTGGTGGAAGGGCCTCTTTGATATAAGATCTAAGGCTCCTGCTAGAATCTGGCCTCAGGTACCGAGAAAGAGCAACAGAGGAGAGCTCTCCGATTCTTTGCTTCTCTCCTTTGGGATACCTCCACATCTGGTTACTAACTCAGTGTCCCCCTTTATTCCTTTTCAATGTCTCTCACATCAACCTTAACCTTGGCTTTGGGTGTGTGCATGCATCCCATGGGTCTAGACTAAACTGGGGCTCTTGACAAGTCCTGAGGCAGGCCCAAGTTCATCAAAGAGGACTCACTCCCTGTGTGCTATAGAAGGCAGGCCTGGAAGTGAACCATTTCCCATTGCTCCACAGTATCTGACATTCAGAAGTTTTCCAATACAGATTTGTTGAATGAATGAGATGTGACAGGTAAGAGTTTGTTGGAAGTTCTTTCTTTTTTAACTTCCCACATTGATAGTGGCTTGATATCAACTATATAAATACTACCAAAATATTGAGTATGACTCAATGATGTGAAAATCATACAATTTAAGTAGAAAATTACACAGAGCACATCACTGCCATCTAAGATAATGGCAGGGAATGTCAAGTATAAATTGGGGCAGAGTTAGGGTCAGGACAGGGAAGGGGGGTGGGTCAATCTTCTGAAAGGCTAACAACTGCATGCCTAAGGCCCTGGCATGCCAGAGAAGCAGATAAGGGTGGTCATGCCAACAGGTGGGAGAGCAAGGGCCTCTCCTGTGGGTAGAGAGTTTGACCAATGAGACCAATCATCCAGGGTCCTACATTAGGATTCAACCAAGTTAATGGGAGCAAAATTTCAGCAAACTATCCAAGATATTGCATCTTGGAATTGCAGGGAGAGTCCATTATCTGCTGGTCATCCAACACTGATCTCAAAAGTCATGTAGAACTTTCCAGTTCTCATTTTGGTTGGGGTAAGTGCTCCCACCTTTGTGACCCCCAAAAGAGTTAGATTGATGTGTGTCTTTCCCCCTGACTCTTCCCAGGTACGTAGAGGTGGGGAGAATAAGAACAACCAACATAACAATTTTTAAAACCTTTATTTCAAATTGATTTTATAGTTATAGAAAAAGTTGCAAAATAGTACAGAATTTCCCTGTAATTTGTTGATCTCAAAACAGATTTGGGGGGCCCTGCTTCCTAGGGGTAGAAAAACAGGGTGCTAGATTAGAGTTTTAAAATGCAACCTGGTGAGGGAGAAGTGGCGTGTCCCTCTGGCAATGCAGAGTCCTGAGCAAGCAGCTGGAGCTGTGGATTCCAGGCCCAGTAACCTCATGTCATTCATAAACCCTCCCAGTGTCCTTCTGTAAAATGGCGATACCCCTTCTCTGCCTCCCCCAAAGGATGGCCTAAGGACCCAATGAGACCACATAGAGCAGTGGTTCTCTACCTTCCTAAGGCCGCGACCCTTTAATATGGCTCCTCATGTGGTGGTGACCCCCAACCATAAAATTATTTCCGTTGCTACTTCATAACTGTAATTTTGCTACTGTTATGAACTGTAATGTAAATATCTGATATGCAGGATGTATTTTCATTGTTACAAATTGAACATAATTAAAGCATAGTGATTAATCACAAAAACAATATGTAATTATATATTGTGAAATATTTCTAATTACAAATAAATGAAATTTTGTCTTGAATCGTGGTATAGCATGGGCAACAGTCTCCATATGACAATAGTAAACTACATTGCTACACTTGCTACACCGAGGAGCGGTCTGTTGGTTCCTAAGACCATGGGGAATAGGTGTTTTCTGCTGGTCTTAGGCGACCCCTGTGAAAGGGTCCTTCAACCCCCAAAGGGGTCTCGACCCACAGGTTGAGAACCGCTGACATAGAGCCTTATGGATTCTTCAGGGATGATTCACAGGGAGGGCTCTATTCTCTCTAAACTTCCCTGGGGACCCAGCAAGGTGAGTCACGGGGAGTCCAGGCAAGCCAAAGCCTTGTTTGTACCCCATTTAGCTGCCATCTTCCTGGGAAACCAGGAAGAAGAGAAGAAGAAATGTTCCATGCTTGTACCTCCAACTTTCCCCAGCGGAAGTGCCCTTTAGAAGAGGTCAAATTTCATTTGACAGTCCCCCTCTTCCTCAATCATTGACTATGTGTCAGGTAGTATTCTCAATGCTGGCATATCTCAGTGAACAGAACAGACTCAAATCTCTGCCCTGTGGAGCTAACATGCTGGGCGGCTGGTGGGGGGGGGGTAGATGGGGAGGAGGGCAGATGATAAGCAAAATATGTAAGTGAATAAGTAAATATAAGAAGGTGATGAAATTCCATCTTTGGGTTGATAAAAGTCAAAACACTTCTGGATAAAATCGAGGCTGAGAGGCAGATGATAAGTGGGCTGATTAGAAAATAACAAATCGCATGTATTAGGGGTGGGAGAATGGGTGTTGCCAAATGTCTCACCCACTTAAGCTTTCTCATGTGAAGTTTCAACCCAAACTCCTACTTTGTGTAATTAGCACATGTAGCAGTTGAAATGTCATTCCTTGGGACTGGGGACATCTTCCCAAACATTTCTTCTTGGGCCCCTGGCATCTCAGGGGAGGAGCTGAAGGAATAAAAACATACAGGAGGACTTCACTCTGGGAATACTTATGCTGAGAGAGTAACTGCCTACGTCATTTGGGAATATTTGAATAAGCATAAAGTATACAGTGGGAAAGACACACACTGAACTGCTAATATTGGGAACCTGGTGTTTTGAGGGAATGCAGTGTTGCAGGGTGGGTTGGGGTAGGTAGATAGTAGGCATTCTTTTTATTTATTTTTATTTATATTTTTTGGCACTTAAGGGAGCACCCCTCAAGGTCCCTAGAAAACTTGTCTTCTAAAAGATGGTTCAGTTTTTTTAAAATATATTTTTTATTGATTTCAGAGAGGAAGGGAGAGGGAGAAAGAGATAGAAACATCAGTGATGAGAGAGAATCATTGTCTGCCTCCTGCATGCCCTTACTGGGGATCAAGCCCACATGTTCCCCTGACCAGAATCGAACCTGGGAACTTTCAGTTGGCAGGCTGACACTCTATCCACTGAGTTAAACTGGCTAGGGCATCTTTTTTATAAAAAAAAATACTTTTTATTGATTTCAGAGAGAAAGGGAGAGGGGGAGAGAGAGAGAAACATCAGTGATGAGAGAGAATCATTGATTGGCTGCCTCCTGCACACCTTCCATTGGGGATCCAGCTCACAACAACAGGCATGTGATCTTGATTGGTATCAAAACTGGGACCCTTCAGTTGCAGGCTCATGCTGTGTCCACTGAGCCAAACCAGGTAGGGCGGCATTCTTTTTATACCTGTCTGTTGTTGGCTTCTAGCAACAAGTGAGTGTTGCTTTTGTAGTTGAAGAATGAAAAATCTAAGGAAACATTTAAATAAACAAAAAGGGTGAATGAAAGGCAAGGAGGTTTATGAGACTCCTTAGTCTCCAAAATGTATGTGTAGCTTTTCTTCAGATTATTCATTCATGCAGGCCAGCACCAGGCAAGTTTTTATGAGTTGGCCTGTGCTAAAGATGATGGCAGTGAGGGAACATCAGGATAAATGGGACTGGATTTCTACTTTCAGTAGCTTTGTTTTTTAGAAAACTTTAAATATTAGTTTATCTGGCTTATTCTTTCTTTTTAATGGAGGTGAAAATCACACAACACAAAATTAACCATTTTAAAAGTGAATGATTCAGTGGCATTTAGTCCATTTACAACTAAGCACCTCTAGTTCTAAAATATTCCCATCATCCCCAAAACAAAGCTGTTTTTCCTCCCCCTCCCACCAATGTCCCTCTCCCCTAAGCCCTTGGCCATTACCTTTCTGCTTCTATGAATTTACCTGTTCCGAATATTTCATATAAATGGAATCATACAATATGTACTTTTTTTGTGTCTGGTTTCTGTTCTGTGGCATATTGTTTTTATGGTTCTTCTGGTTGTACTTCATTCAGTTCTTCAGTACTTCATTCCTTCTTATGGCTCAATTTTTAAATCCATTTATCCTGGGAAAAACATTCGTGTTTTCACCTTTTAAATATTGGGCTGCCTTGAACATGTATGTACATATATTTGTTTCTGTGCCTGTTTTTACTTATTTTGGGTATATCCCTTTGAGTTGACTAGCTGGCTCATATTGCAGCTATATTTAACTTTTTGAGGAACCACCAAACTGTCTTTCACAGCAGCTCAATATTTTACATTTCTCTTGGCAATCTACCCTTTCTTCTAGCTTTGAGATTAATTTGCTCTTCTTCTTTCTCTAGTTGTTTAATATGCTAAACGAGGTTATGGAGATGAGAGATTTTTTAATGTAAGCTTTTATAGCTATATATTTTCCTCTGAGCACTGTATTAGCAGCATCCGATAAATTTTGTTAATTTGTCTCTAAGTATTTTCTTATTTCCCTTGTTATATCTTCTTTGACCCATTGGTTAAAATATGTTGTTTAATTTCCACCTATGTATAAAATTCCCAGTTTTCTTTTTGTTATTGATGTCTAGCTTTATTCCATTGTGGTTAGAAAATATATTGTGTATGCTATGAATCTTTTAAAATGTACTAAGACGTGTTTTATGGCCTCCTATGTGGTTTATCCTTGAGAATTTTTCATGTGTACTTGAGAAAAATGTGTATACCGCTAGTGCTGGATGGAGGTTCTGCACATGTCAGTATAGTTTTGTTCAAGTCTTCTATTCCTTCATGCATTTTATGTCTAGATGTTTTATTCATTACTGAAAACGTTAGTTTGTTTTGAGGTCTCAAACTATTATTGTAGGACATAACGTTGCTTAGCATGCATGTTTATTACTAGTATGTCTTCTTGATGAATTGACTTTATTAATGCATAATGTCCTTTTTTTGTCTCTTGTAACAGATTTAGACTTAGATTCTATTTTGCCTGATATTAGTATAGCATATCCAATTCTATTTGGTTATTATGTGGATAAAATATGATTTCCCATCTTTTCACATTCAAACTATTTGTGTCTTTGGATCTAAAGTGAGTCTCTTGTAGATAAAATATGGGTGTTTTTTTTTTTCTTAATCAATTTGGTCAGTCTCTATCTTTTGATTGGAGAGTTTAATCCTTTTACATTTAAAATAATTACTTATAAGAAAGAACTTTTTCTTAGAAAGGACTTACTTTGTCATTTTGCTATTTTTTTCTGTATGTCTTAACTTTATTTTTCCAAATTTCCTTCATTACTGCCTTTTTTTGTGTTTGATTTTTTTTGTACTGTAGTATTTTTATTTCCTTCTTATTTTTTTGTGTATAAAGGTATTTTCGTAGTGATTACCATGGGGATGATGGTTAACATTCTACATTTATGACAATGTAGTTAGAATTGATAGAATTTCAAAGCATATAGAGCTCCATCCCCTTTATGTTGTTGTCACAAATTAAATAATTTGTGACTCCGGCCAAAACCGGTTTGGCTCAGTGGATAGAGCATCGGCCTGAGGACTGAAGGGTCCCAGATTCGATTCCAGTCAAGGGCATGTACCTTGGTTGCGGGCACATCTCCAGTGTGGGGTGTGCAGGAGACAGCTGATCGATGTCTCTCTCTCATCGATGTTTCTAGCTCTCTGTCCCTCTCCCTTCCTCTCTGTAAAAAATCAATAAAATATATTTTAAAAAATAATAATTTGTGACTCTGGTTAAATATACTCATAGCATCTTGATCCTATGAGCCTAAGTGGGCAACGGTGTATGAGACATAGGATCTTCTTAGTTCGAGAGCCTCCAGTCCTACAGCAGATCACTCCCAGGACTCAGTGAAGGCAATATACTCCCTTGATGGGGAAGAGGAGAAGGTGATTCTGCCCACCCCTTTCAACCCCGCTATCCCAAGACCACCTTTTTGAGGTATGCATCCCACCTTGTATACAAATCAGGTTTAAACAGGAACAGGATGACCATGATCTGCACTGAGTGCCATGGACAGCCAGAATGCAGTTCTGTACTTCAGCAGCACAGCCCCTGCTTGCTTCCGGGTTTTGATAAATGTGTATGAATTTCATACTCTTCCTCGAATGGTGACCGCAGTCTGGATGCGCATCCCTTCCATGGTCCAGGTGTGGGACTGGCCGAAGGGCGGCAAGTTGCCCTCCAATTTCTGGTAGGCTGAGCATCCATCAATAGTCACAGCCAAGCCTTTGCCAGTGTCTCTGGCAGAAGCATCTCTTTATAGCTGGTCCTGAGCCTTTAATATATTACCCTTAAGTCATTTAAAACTGGACCAGCCTGAGCAGCAGTGAATATGCCAATGCAGTGGGGAGCAATTTCGGCGAGCCCAGCGAAATGGCTGAGATGATCTAATAGATCTTGCTTCATCCCCGAAGTCTATCACCCTGCCTCTTTCCTCCTTATTAAACCAAAGCTCCCCACTCACAGGAAATAAAACTGCTACCTGATATTTATATATCTTCAGAGAGTAGTGTGATTCAGAATCCAGGGAGAATGCTTTAAAACTATTTATTGAAAAGGAGACTATTTCTTGCATGAAATAATCTTATTGGAAAAGTTACCTTATTTCTTCTACTGCACTTGGAAAATCTAGACCATTTGTAAAGCACAGGGCAAAACAGGAATTGATTTTTGTTGGCATGAGGTTGGTATTTTGTACTTTAGTTGGTAGCTTGAAGCTGGTGAGTCATGGGTTGGTTCTGGTGTTTGGAGTGGAGAAGGGTATTCAGACTGACATCATATTAGCTATTTCTGACCTTCACTTTGAACAGAACATTGCAGGAAGTCTTATGTCACCCCAGGTCTCCAGCAATTTGCAACCTTATGATATTTTAAAAGTTAGTCTCTTGAATTATAGCAGGCTCCTCACATGCCATTTATAGATTCTAAAATTCTGAGTGGATTTGCAACGTCTACAATCCATATTTGTTGTTCTCACATTCCTTTTCCTCCAAGACGTGATCCAATCTGACTTCACTTCTAACCCCACTTGTCTGAGCTTCTTCTGTTCACCTGTCATGTCCCATCTCCCTGTCATAGGTACTTATCACCAGGTACCTTCTGTATTATCATTTATCTCAGAAGTAATTTCAAATTTGTTCACATGGTGATTTGATTCCTACGTGTCTCCCACTAGATTCTGAATTCCATGTGGTTAGGGGGGGCCACGTCTATTTTTTGTGCCTAGCACAGAGTGGACACTTAGTAGGTACTTTGCAGAACAAATAAACACCTACCTTTTTCTTCTCCAAAGTAGTTCTACAAAGCAGAAAGCATCTATTCATCTCTCTCTCCCTGTTCCCAAGGGTGTTTGCCATGTAGAAGCCATCACTGGATTCTTGAGACGTGGTTGTCTAGGGAAGGGTAAAAGGACCATAAGAAAAGAGGGTTGGAAAAGGTCTTTGGTGGATCCTTGGTTTACATGGAGGGAAGAGGGAGAAAGCAAAGGGGTTGGAGAATTGGGAGAAAGGTTTTAGAAGCTAAGGAAAGAGTTTCAAGAAAGACACGGAGATCATCAGTGTTAAGTGATACAGACATGAGAAAAGGCTTCTGGATGCCAATAAGATGGGATGTGGGGGGACCCACAGGAGGCTGAGCTGGACTGGTTACCAGAGAGGAAGAAGAGAGTTAATGGTGGGAAAGTGTAGAAATGGCTATAGACCAGGGATCCTCAATCCCAGCACTGCTGATAGTATGGACTGGGCCATTTTGAGCGGTGGGAGGGCTGTCCTGCGCATGGCAGTGCACTTATCAGTGTCCCCACCTCTACTCATTAGATGCCACTAGCTTCCCTCCCCCCACCTCCAGCTGTGACTTCCCAAACTGTCTTCAGACATTGCCAAATGCTCCCTGAGAGTAAAGCCACCCCTGGTTGAGACCACTCCGTACACCAGCATTTCCCCAAGCTGGTTGTCCATAGGATGGATTCCTTGAGATGCTCCTGGAGAAAAAGGTTTCATGGTCAGACGGGTGGACCACACTGGGCGAAGTAGGTTCCTTGGCTGTGGAAAGCTCAGAGCCTCAAGATGCCGAGATGCACTGTATCTCTCCTTTACATCGTGGATGACTGGAGTAGACAAGTTTCCTGGCACACTTTATTTATTATTATTATTTCTGAAATATATTTGTATTGATTTCGGAGAGGAAGGGAGAGAGAGAGAGAGAGAGAGAGAGAGAGAGAGAGAGAGAGAGATATCACTGATGAGAGAGAATCATTGATCAGCTGCCTCCTGCATGCCTCATACTGGGGATCAAGCCTGCAACCAGGCATGTGCCCTGACTGGGAATCAAACAATGACCTCCTGGTTCATAGGTTGACACTCAACCACTGAGCCATGGCAGTCGGGCCCTGGAGCACTTTAAAGGACAGTATTATACTGCCTTCCAGGAGAGTCCTGGTGAGCATACTTTGGGAGATACTGCATACAGACTGTTTTCAGAAAAAGTGACTTAGCTTACCCACTGTTATTGAGGTAGTCAGGGCTGGCACTTGGAACTGTCCTTGATGCTTAATCCTAGCTCCTTCTTCTCCATCACCCACTCCAGACTCACAGGGCCTCCCCTCTTAGCCAAGTCTACTTCTTCATTTCTTACTCAGCACAGTCTTTTTTTGAAGCATGGGCCAATCCTGAGATGGCTTCCTTTTGCCTCTTTTTTTAAGAGCCCGGCGTGCCTCAGTTTCCCCACTTGCTATATTTCATTCAGGTTTTCCATGTCCTCCAGTTCATTGGAAGCATTGCCTCACCAGGGCTGGATGGTGCTCAGGAGCAGGCTCCAGTGGAAACGGCCTGGGCTGTGTCTTGACTGCTTCCCTGCGAGGTGGCGGCCCTGCACAGGGCTCTGGACCGCGGTTTGGCTCAGTAGATATAGCATCGGCCTGCGGACTGAAGGGTCCCAGGTTCGATTCCGGTTGGGGGCGTGTACCTTGCTTGAGGGCACATCTCCACTGTGGGGCGTGCAGGAGGCAGCTGATCCATGTCTCTCTCTCATCGATGTTTCTGACTTTCTGTCTCTCTTCTTTCCTCTCTGTAAGAAATCAATAAAATATATTTAAAAAAAGAGAGAGAGAAAGATATTGGCATATTCGGTGGAAACATCCTGTTCAGTTATTTCCTTGCTCTCTCCGTGTAAGTTCTGTAATTCTCTGCCTTTCAAATTCCTCTTCCACCAAAGAAGGGAGTTCGTGTAAGAAATCTGAGAGCCCTTTGAGCATGACCTTCTGCTTCCTTTTCTTCACTCTTGAAGGAGCAGGAAAGGCCCCAGCAAGGCCTTGATGTTTAAGATCTAGCGCGTCCAATGAATACAGAGTCTGAACAAAAACCCTGATAGCAGAGGAGGCTCCATCCCCGATTTCCTTCTTTCTGTCTCATGGGTTAGCTTTTTTTGGTGGAGAATTGCTCATTGGCTAGTTGGGAATTTTATTACAAATATTTACTGAGTATTCTCCCTTTGGTAAGAATGTTTTGAGGATGGAGGGGGAGGTGGGTGAGGATGAGGCTCAAGGATGAGGCAAGGGAAAGTCAAGGCTTTTTAATAAAAATAAACTAGCAAAAGAGAGACAGACTCATAGAGACAGGACAGACTGACAGCTGTCAGACGGGAAGGAGGCTGGGTGAAAAAGGTGAAGGGGTTAAGCAAAAATAAACAAAGCTTTGTGGACACAGACAATAGTGTGGTCATTACCAGAGGAAAGGAAGGTTGGGGTGGGGGGGGAGAGGAGTAGGAGAAGGTTTAGGGGGAATAAATGGTGCTGGAAGGAGGCTTGACTTGGGGTGCTGAACACACAATATACAGATGATGGGGCATAAAATTGTACATCTGAAACCTATAGAACTCTATTAACCAATGTCACCTCCAATAAATTAAAAGAGAAGAGAAAAAGACATAAGGAAGAAGGGAGAGCTGGCATAGCAGAGCTGATATTTAACACCAAGATTTCTTCCTGCAAAGCCCACACTCTTACACTTCAAGTTTTATTTATTCTCATTTAATGGAGAAGATAGAAAAGGAGCGAATCATTTTATCCAATTTCATCAGAAGAAGGCTTTGTGATGTTGATTAGCATTGTAGCAAACTGGAAAAACAAACCCCCAGAGCATGAAAACAATAACAACAAAAAACCCAGGCTGTTTTTGCTGCCATCGCAGGGGATGAGTTATCTGAAAGCTCACTCTAAAGGCTGTAACTTATCTTGCATTGCGGGTGGATGAAGTTCCTCTAAACTAAAGCCTCCGTGCGGGGCACCCCGGGAAAGCAGGCTCAGAGCACCTGCCCAGCTCCCGCTGATGTGCTGGAGATCAATGCCCATCTGCCTTTGTGCCTCTGAGCCAGTGCCTCTGGTTCTCCGGCCTGCTAGCGAGCGCTGCCTGCAGCAAGCCCGAGAACACGGCCTTCTCCCCGTGTGTGCTTCCCTGGCACACAAAGGGCCGATCTCACCACGTGTGTGCTTCCCTGGCACACAAAGGGCCGATCTCACCACGTGTGTGCTTACCTTGCACACAAAGGACCGGTCTCACCAAGCTCCTGGCCATCGGCGACGGACAGTTGGTATCTGCGCCCGGAGTCAGCGTGGGGCTTGTTGAGCTGCTGTCTGCTGTTCTCACCGGGAGCCCACGGCAACAGGCTCAGACCACTGTTTTGAACTCGGTGCGGCGAGGCACCGTGCTCGTGTTTATTCTGCGATTTCAAAGGCAGCCACCGAATGTTGAAGAGCACGGAGGCATTACCTGAACGAATGATTTGTTGGAGAAGAGATGGACACAGCCATGATTTGCTACCTGGTAGATAAAAGTTATTAATTTGATATGGCTCTGGTGCATAGCTTGAAAAAACTCCTAAAGTGGATAGAGCGTCGGCCTGTGGACTGAAGGGTCCCAGGTTCCATTCTGGTCAAGGGCATGTACTTTGGTTGAGGGCACATCCCTAGTAGGAGGTGCGCAGGAGGCAGCTAATCGATGTTACTCTCTCATTGATGTTTCTAACTCACTCTCCCTCTCCCTTCCTCTCTGTAAAAAAAAAAAATCAATAAAAAATATAGATATTTTTAAAGATAATTTTTAAAATATATTTTATTGATTTTTTACAGAGAGGGAGAGGGATAGAAAGTTAGAAACCTCGATGAGAGAGAGACATCGATCAGCTGCCTCTTGCACACCCCCTACTGGGGATGTGCCCACAACCAAGGTACATGCCCTTGACCGGAATCGAACCCGGGACCTCTCAGTCCCCAGGCGGATGCTCTATCCACTGAGCCAAACCGGTTTTGGCTAAAATATATTTTATTTGCAGTCTCAACTGTGCTCCAAATTTGGGAAGCAGTGTCATATGCTAATGACATTTTTGTGAGAAGATGGTGTCCTTTTCGTTACCAGATTGTCCCTTAAATGAGTTGAAGCCCCGGAGGCCTTAAATTCCAAGCAAGAAAGTCAGGTTCACGCGCTGTGTGGGAAAGATGAGTGGCTGGTGAGAGCATAATTTGAAAAGAGTGGTGGGTTCCGCATGCAGCATCCCCGAAGTTAGTGCCGTAAAAAGGAGACCCCACCCTCCTTCACCTTGCCCAGGGCTTGCCCTGCAGGCTGCCTGAGCTGGCAGGGCCACCGCAGAGCCTGTGCTGATGCCATTACGCCTGCTGGAACCTGCTCCTGACTTCCTGTCTGCCCAATCTGAATGAGGCAGGTCTAGCTTGGGGTTCCCTACACCTCTTGGTCATCAACAAGAAGGTGCCCAAAGAGAAGTGAAACCCAGAACTCTGCCAGCTCTGGGCTCGAGATCCTGTTCTCCTTCCTGGTCTAGGTCTATGGTCTTTAGAAGAAACCATGAAAGCTGCTTTCATAATTGGTGACTCTGTGCTCTCTGGGCAAAGGCCACCTTATTTATCGCAGTGGTTCTTAACCCCAGATGCATGTCGCAGAGGCTGGGAGTATTGGGAAAATACTGTGGACCAAGTCCCAACCCCTAGAAATTTAAAAAAATATATATTTTATTGATTTTTTTTTACAGAGAGGAAGGGAGAGAGTTAGAAACATCGATGAGAGAGAGACATCGATCAGCTGCCTCTTGCGTACCTCCTATTAGGGATGTGCCCTCGACCAAGGTACATGCCCCGACCGGAATCGAACCCAGGACCTATCAGTCTGCAGGCTGAAGCTCTATCCACTGAGCCAAACCGGTCTTGGCCCAACTCTAGAAATTTTAATTGGTCTGGGATGGGACCCAGGTATTGGTGTGTGTGTGTGTGTGTGTGTGTGTGTGTGTGTGTGTATGCTGTGTGGTGTGTTTATGTGTGTGCACACAAATTTCTGAGATTATTGTAATGTTCAGCCAGAGTTAAGAACGGGTTTGGAGGAAAAGTTATCCTTTTTCACTGTTACAATTCTGCATTTTCTCTAATCAGACTAAGACAATGTGATAGGCAGACAATGCAAAATCAACTGTGCAGAGAGAGGGATTTAAAGACTCCAGGCATTTGTGACAAAATTAGCCAAGTACCCTTTCACTGCTCTCAATTTAAGAGAGAAGAAAAAGCTAAGGCCTGCTGGTGACAAGAACAGAATCCTCAGGGGCTTGGGCCAGACTACAAAGTAAGCAGCTTCAGAGCTGGGGGCTATAGATGTTACAGATATTTCCTCAAAATCAAATTTACTCATTCATTCATTCATTCATTCATTCATTTTCTGTCTAGTACTGTGGTCGGCAAACTGCGGCTTGCAAGCCACAAGCAGCTCTTGAGTGTGGCTCTTCCATAAAATACCACAGCCTGGGCGAATCTATTTTGAAGAAGTAGCATTAGAAGAAGTTTAAGTTTAAAAATTGTGGCTCTCAAAAGAAATTTCAATCATTGTATTATTGATATTTGGCTCTGTTGACTAATGAGTTTGCCAACCACTGGCCTAGTAGGTAGAAGTTATTTAATTTCATGTGGCTCAGGTGTTACCTAGTAGATAGAAGTCTACTATTTGAAATCACATTTTAATAGGCTCTGGGGTGGAAAGGTTGGAAGCCCAAGAGGTGAGGGTTAGTTTTCTTAATCATAGAATCTTGGCTTTCACCTGGCAAATTCCAGAACCCGGCATCTGCCCTTGAGTTTTTCCAGAGGAGATAACAGCACCCCCTAGCTGTCCTCTTCACCACTTTCAAAGGCTTTTCACTGACGTTTCCTCCAGTACATCTCTGTATGACAATGAGTGGCATACGGGCACTTCTCTAGCAGACACACATGATCTCAAACACATCCTCTCTCCCATCCTGCCTGATTCATTTGGTGATTACAGAAAACTCGGATGAATAGACAAAGGTTCAGGGGCTGGAGAAGCATTTCTTAATTTATCAAGAGTGAGCACTAGACATAAGTTTTTTAAGCAGCAAAAAGGTAGAGTTGATTTCATGGCATTTTCACAACACACTAATGGTTGGGCAAGAAGTACACCGATCTGACCAAGCAGGAATCTAACACTTAGAGAGGTTGACCGGTAAGTATTTTAACCTGGTTTCCTCCTCCTGTGGGTGGTGGACGTGTATTTCTAGAATGTACTCTTGGAAGTACTTCCCTCTCTAGCTTCACATGGCCCTTTGGAGAGTCCCCAGAGCAGCCTCCTCCATCTCCACAAACTGCAGGAAAAGCCAGCATCCCTATGGGCACTTCTCGGCCGGCTAACTAGACATGACCACAAGGGGGCACCAAAGAGTTTCCATTACTTTTGCGGGTGCACTCCTCCGCGTTCCGCTGTGCGGGTAGACAATTAAAAGAAAATAGTGGAACTTCGAAGAAGAAGGTATGATGTTGGAAGGGAAAGCAGAGGCATCGCCCCTAATTTTGACTCTGATTGGAGAGGAGGGGAAGGGCTACTGGGTTGGATAGAGTGTGATCGCTATCACAACCACCGTGAGGAGCCTTGTAAGAATGTTTTAATTTCTCTTCAAGTAGCAAAGGGTGATGGAGACTGAAGTATACGAAGCAGGCACAAAGTAGGGTGAGGATTAGTAGGATCATGCGCCTTATGGAAGGGAATCTGGATTTTATTGCAGGTTGTCATTGGAGCCAGGGAGTGTGTGATGGGTTACACCTGGCTGCTCTGAGAAACAGACGCTGAAGGGTCAGCGTGAACCCTAGGGAGGTTGTGACAGAGTCCAGGCACAGCAGGGTGGCAATCGGGCGGAGAGAAGCAAATGAACTTGGAGCTGGGCATGAGATTGTTCTGTTCAGGTGCAAAAATTCTGAAAACGGGATGGGGCGTTTTCTGGGTTTAGGCTGGTGAGGGCCCCATCTTAACCAGGCTCCACTAAAACCTATCCATCAATGGGTAGGATGCATTCAAGGACTGCCCTGCCTGGCTGGGTTCCTCTTCTGTGGCTGCTGCCCTGTCCCCAGCGGCTTCCCTGTCCCTCTCCCCTCCTGTGGAAGTCTGCTGGCCCCGTGGCTTCATCCATGTGGGGTCAAAGATAAGATCCAGGTTCCTGGTGGGAGCCCTCTGAAGCACTTAGGGCACAAGGGCTGTTACAATATGCCCATCTCGGTGCCTCTCCTGGGGTTGCCATGGGGACTCTCAGCGGTGCTTTTCCTTTGCCTTAGGTGAAACTTGCTGCGGAGGCTGCTGGGAAAAACCACAGCCAGAACCTGTACTTTGTGTCCCCTGAGAACACTGTAGGACATCAGCAAGGAGCTAAGCTTTGGGAAGTTGAAAGTGGAGTTCAAGGTACAACCTGAGTGTAGGGAAGAGGGCCTGGGCCAGAGGGCCTGGCGTAGAAAGCAGAGTCACCAGCGGCTTCTGAAGAGGGGAAAGGCGGGCATGAGCCTTCTGGGCACTTGGGAGGGCTGTCCCTGCCTCCTTCTATGGTCACCTGGATGCAGGTGGGCTCGAGCCTGCTTCTTTGGGGCACAGCTGGAGAATGAAGCAGGAGCTGAGGCATTCTGCAGCTGAAAGATGCTCTTGGGACTCTCAATAGCCCCCTGCAGCCCGTCCAGATATCTGCTGCTCCCAAAATAACGGAGTGCGCACATCACGCCACATCAGGCGTTTTTTTTTTTTTTTCAGGAAAATGTCATCTCTGTTACAGCCAGTGAGGGCCCATTGTGCGCCCCGGATGCAAGGTAGATAAATATTTGGGGGAATGCGTGTGTGGGAGAGATGAGCTGTCAGGGCAGGTGAACATTCGGTGAAATGGATTGTGGGTTTTCTTTCTTTCTTTCTTTCTTTCTTTCTTTCTTTCTTTCTTTCTTTTTTTCTTTTTTTTTTTTTTGTAGCTTTCTCCAAGCTCAGGAAGGACATCGCCCCTGGTCTGGGTTTTGTGGCAGGCATCTCCCCAGTGCTATTCATATGCATGGAGTGCCTTCTAATCAGGTCACCTGGGGAAGGGCAGGTTGACACAGAGCAGGAGAACAGGTTTCCTGTTTGGGGGCAAAAGTGTTCGACTCCTGCTTTAAAGATTCAAAGCCAGCCATCCCAAGCGCTGGGCAGGGCAGGGGGGCGAAGGGAGTTAGGCAAGCACACGCCAGGTCACCTTCTTCAGTATCTAAGGGCACAAGAGGAGGGTGTTTGCTGCACACCATCACTCTCAGACATTCGGGAGCTACCCTTGTGGAACTTGGCAACTTTCGTGTCTTGGTTATTTATTATTTTTATTGAGGTATAATTCACCTACCATAAAACTCACCCGCTGTGCAAGTGCGATTCAGTGAGTTTTCGTAAACGCATAGGTTGGTCCAGCCGTCACTGCTGGCCGTGTTAGGACACTGGTTGTGTTTGTTATCCTGTTTCTCTGCGTGATCAGTTTGAATGGTTATTGGAGTGGCGTGGGATGCAGCCAGTCTTGGGAAGAGAGAAATGGAGATGGTGGAGCGGCCGGGACAGGAAGCTTCCTTTGGGAAGAAGTGATGACAAGAACCAGCAGTTACTGTGTATGGACGATGAGCTGGGAGCAATGCTACCCTCATCACCCGAAGGACCACACTTGCTTTTAACAGCAAACCCGATGACATGGCCAGTCTTATTCCCATTTCACAGCCGGAGAAACTGAAGCTTGCAGGGGGCAGCTGAGTTGCTTATAAAAGGTTTCACTGCAAGGAAGTGGCTGAGCTGGGATTTGAACCCCTACCTCTCTGCCTGCAGCGTTGGCAGGCTCGCACCATTCTCTTAAGGGACATTTGCAAACTTTGTTTAGAGTATAGACTTACTGTAAGATGACTTAACATGTAGCAGCTCCTAAGGGCACACTCAATGCTTTTAATTTTGTGACTCTTAACCAATTTGAGTTTATTAAAATGGAAACCTAGTCTCTACTCCTGAGTGACTCTAATTCTCAATCACCCCTGGGCGCCCTGTCACTTTGGCTGTGGCACCACCTGGAAAAATAAACAAGCCACCGGGCGTGTTGGCTCCCCAAGGACCCTGCTCTGTCTCCCAAGACAGCAGAAGGCACCAAACGGTCTGGTGCCTCCTTCTGTGCATGGAAATAAAGGAACCCGAAAATCCACTGCCGTTCCATAAACAGGCTGCCTGCCGCAGAAGTAGGAGCATTTAATGATGCTACTGTATTTCTTTTTTCCTTTCAAATCCAATCTTTCGATTTGCAGGCCTGAAATTCAGGTGCCACTGTCTTCTGATGGGGTGCCAGGGGTTGCAAAGGGAAGGCTCCACACAGCCTCACACGTGAAATATGATTTATCTGGCCGGGCACATATGAAAAGAAAGAAAGAAGAACCCCACCACAGCCCTTCTGTCGAGTTTTGAAATGTAAATGTTTGCTAATGCTTTGCCAAGACAGCTTCACTTGGGCTGAGAGCTATGTGTAAAGAAACATTAAAATGCATCATTTGCTCAGGGCGAGAAGTCATCAGCTTGTGATATTAATGCCCTTTAAAAAATAATTTGCTGGCATGAAATCAGAGCATGTCCTGTGCAAAGGAATGGCTCTTGTCAATTTTCTCATGGCTCCGCTGAGTGATAATTGCATGTAGATCTTGCCAACAATGAAAGAGTTCTTCTTTATCTCTCGCTTCTTTTTTTTTTTAATTGGTGGAAAAGAAGTAAGGGGGTTAACTTTGATTTCATCAAGTGTGAAGGGCCCCTGGAATCTGCTGTTCAGCTAAAAGGTCACAGGTTGCTATTTCTGGCTGCTCTCCATCCTCAGCCCCCGGTGAGAGATGGGGCATCAATTGTTAAGACCGTAGGAGGGTCTTGAGACCAGAAGTCTGATACCTGCTGTTGTACACACAGAATGTGGCAATCAGCAGCCACAGAGGCAATGGAGGTTATTGCAATACAGGCCGGGGGAGGAGAGTCTGGGTCCGGCTCCTTTCCTAGGTCTGAGGAAGGGAAGGAACTGAAGAGGATAGCGCAGCCAGTGTGGCTCAGTGGTTGAGCATCGACCTATGAAGTCAGAGGCCATGGTTGGATTTTCGGTCAGGGCACATGCTCAGGTGGCAGGCTTGATCCCCAATTGTGGGGTGTGCAGGAGGCAGCTGATCGATAATCCTCTTTCATTATTGATTTTTCTCTCTCTCCCTTCCTTTTCTTCTCTCAAATCTAAAATCCACAATAATAATATATTTATAAATAAAGCCGTTTCTGGAAGCAGTCGGCTAGGGTCCCGATCTGGCTTTGTGCTCTGCTTCTCCAGAGACAGCTGTTTCCCGAAGGAGCCAGGTGGCCAAGTCAGGCAGGCATGAGGGAAGCAGAGGGGAGACGGAGAGTGACAGCGGCGCTGGCTGGACCAAGGCTCACCCACTTCACCGAGCAGATGTGTTCCACGCAGCCATCGCTGCAATGCTCGCTAGGTCTGCCTTTTCCTGGCTCCGAGCCCTGGGCAGGCCCAGTGATGGCGGGAAGAAGTTAAACATGGCTTGAGGTGAAATGAGGACTCTCTCCCTTTGCTGCTACCTGCCAGCACTCCCGGGACCCATGCCGAATTTTTTTCTGGTGATGGGTGAGTCTGGGTCTACCTCCCGGTTAGAACTGGTAACCACGCTGGCTGGAGGTAGAGGGGAATGTGCTGGACCCAAGCAGCAGAGACCCATCCCCATTCTCCTGGGAGGAAAAGATAGGTAGAAGCTGGAGACAGAAGTTATGGAGGAGAAGACGAGCAGGGTGACCCTGGGACAGACAGCTCTTTTTTAAAATATATTTTTATTGATTTCAGAGTGGAAGGGAGGAGGAGAGAGAGGTAGAAACATCAATGATGAGAGAGAGTCACTGATCGGCTGCCTCCTGCATGCCCCACACTGGGGATCAAGGCCACAACCTGGGCATGTGTCCTGACCGGGAATCCAACTGTTACCTCCTGGTTCATAGGTTGATGCTCAACCACTGAGCCATACCAGCCAGGTGGGACAGACAGCTCTTGATAAGAGTGGGCCAGGCTGTGAGCTCCTAGGGGGCCATATATGACTTTCCCTGCGTGTTGACAGGTGCCTTGCAGGATGGGTGGATGGATGGACGGACAAATGACTAGTCACAGCTTACAGGCAGCCCAGTCAGTTTTCCAGCTCCTGCTTCTACTCTCAGCACCCTCTCCCCCACCCCGTGTACTCACGCTAACACCTGGCCCTCCGGTATGCAGGAAGCTGCCTATAAATTAAATCCCATGGAGATGTTATGCCAAAGGCACTTCCTTTCTCAAGGGTGTTTGAGTTAAAAAAAAAAAAAGATGGTGAAGAGGACAATGCTTTCTCCAGATTGGTAATTCTCTAATGCAGTTTTTCTCTGTTTCTTCAAGATTTTAACTGGTGTTCTAAAAAACTTCCAGTGAAATCTCTGTCAAGTGAATTTGAGAAACCTTGGAATTATAGCTCCTTCTTGAAGATTTAAAATGCACGTCAGCACATGAAAGTCTCTGAAAAATCTTGTGATTTAAAGTCCAAGTGTTTGATTTTTAAAAAACTTTTTAGTCTGATTGAAGTATGGTTCACAGATACTGTACCTCCCTCGTTTTAAGAGTGCAGGCCAACACATTTTGGTAAACGTATATTCTTAGGCAACTGATAGCACAACCAAGATGTAGGTCATTTCCGTCACCCCCACATTTGCTCTTGACCCTTTGTGGTTGGTGTTCTTCTCCAATTCTTAACCCTTGGCAACCACTGACATAAGAGTGTTGCCTTTTCTAGAATTTCGCATAAATGGAATCCTACAGTGACTAGCCCTGGTTTCTTTCCTGAGCAAAATGTTATTTTTAGCAGAAACCATTTTGGCTCAGTGGATAGAGCATCAGCCTGCGGACTGAAAAGTCCCAGGTTCGATTCCTGTCAAGGGCATGTATCCTGGTTGCGGCACGTCTCCAGTAGGGGGCGTGCAGGAGGCTGCTGATCGATGTCTCTCTCTCATTGATGTTTCTAACTCTCTATCCCTTCCTCTCTGTAAAAAATCAATAAAATATATTTTAAAAAATGTTATTTTAGATTCACTCATGCGTGTGTTGGCAGTTTGTTGCTTTTTATTGCCAAGGGTGGTCCACTGTATGGATGGGCTGCTGTTGGTTAGTCCACCCACCAGCTGATGAACACTTGGATTATTTCCGGTTTTCAGTGATTGAGAATTGCACTGCTGTGATATTCATGGGCAGGTGCTTGTGTAGACATATATCTTATTTCTCTTGAAGTGGATCGTCCACCTGGGAGTGGATCGTCTCACTGTATTTGATCCAGGGACCCTTCCATTGAACATGCATTAGTGAATGTTCGGAAGCACAGTTTGGGAAACACAGCTCCAATGCTGCGCCCGTCAACACCATCTCGGCAGCCACCCAAAGCCAGGGCTGTTGCTAGGCAGACATTCAAAAGGCTGAATGAGGTAACCTGGGGTTTGCCAATGAGCGGTCAGCATGGCTCCTGAGTTGGGAATGGTGAATCAGGCTCAGAGATATAGCGTCTCTTCTCATCTTACAGGAAACTCAGACCCACACTGACCCTCTGGTCACCACATTGGGAAGCGGTTCTTGCTGGTTCTGAATGAAGAGGGAAAGGGCCTTCAGTAGTTGCTGTCACAAATACGTACCATCGTTCTCATCAGCAGATGGTGGAGGAGAGAGGCTAATGGAGAACTCGTGTAGCATATTAAAGAAAAACCAGCCAAAGGAACCCGCAAGGTAAATGATGTCATTATCAGACAAGTCAAGGAAACAGCAGCTGTCCCTGGCGTGGCAGGAACCAGAGCTGGCTGGCTCTTCGGGCCTGTGGGAAGCAGTCCTCTCAGGAGCAGGGGAATTGACAGCTCAGCATGTGCTCCCACTGACCTCATGGAGGAGAGGAACCGTTGGGGAGGGCTGGGCTCCGTCTAGATGGTACATCTTCATTGAGCACCCCGACTTCCTTTTATTTGTTGGTGGACTATCTTAACAGTCCCTCATGATGTTCCAAGTTTGTGGATCAATTAAATTGGAAAAGGCACATTGCTTCTCCCACCTCATGTCTGTGTGTCTGTATCTGGGGCGCATGATGTGGAAATCGCCTGCGATTTGCTACCTGAGCCACCAGCTTCATAGATGTAGGGGCTGAGGCTGCAGGAGGCACATGCCATTTGCAGCCAGAACCAAGGATTTAAAGATTCCTCACCCCGCTTAGCTCCACAGGCCTCTGAGGTCACGCTAACATCTGGAGGACAGGAAAGAGAAAGATGTTGCCTGCAGTCACGTTCCATGGGTATTCTGTGAGTTTGTGGAAAGGACATGAGCTTCTGGAATCAGACCTGGGTTCCAACCCTGGCTCTGTCACTGACCAGCTAAGGCCAGGCCCTTCTCCTGTGACTAAGTCTCCTCATCTGTAAAATGGGGGAACATACCTACTTCATGGTGTGGAGAGGAGTGTGTGAGACATGATGTCTTCTGTGCATAAACAAGTTCTTGGTGCATATCAGGTGTATAATAAGTAGGAGTTCATAAAGCCAACTCCTGGGCCCATCCCTATGTGAGCCGGGCAAGAGCAGGGAACAGAGTGCTCTAGGCAGAGGGAACTGCCAGTGCAAAGGATTCTAGGAAGGAATTAACAGGAACAAAAGAAAGGCAGTGTGGGAAGAGTGAGGTGAGAGATGGGAAGGTGCTACAGGATATTTCTGGTGAAGTAGGCAGGGTCAGAAGGTAAAGGGCTTTGGAAATGAGGATAAGGAGTTTGTGCTTTATTGATTTTTATTTTAAAAAATATATATTTTATTGATTTCTTATAGAGAGGAAGGGAGAGGGATAGAGAGTTAGAAACATCGATGAGAGACATCAATCAGCTGCCTCCTGCACGCCCCCTACTGGGGATGTGCCTGCAACCAAGGTACATGCCCTTGACCGGAATCAAACCCGGGACCCTTCAGTCTGTAGGCAGATACTCTATCCAGTGAGCCAAACCGGTTTCGGCTGTGCTTTATTTTTAATGAAATAGGGAATCATTGATTGGCTGCCTCCTGAATGCCCTCCAAAGAGGATCAAGTCCACAACTCGGGCATATGCCCTTGGCTGGGACTTGAACCATGACCTCCTGGTTCATAATTCCATACTCAACCACTGAGCTACACCAGTCAGGCTGTGCTTTATTCTTAGTGAAATAGGGAGCCATCAAATGGCTTTAGCACAGGAATGTCATCTGACTTAGGTTTTTGAGAGAGCTCTCTGGCTAGAGAACGAAGTATCACTGTGAGGAGGCCAGTGTGGGGACAGGCCGGCTGGTGGTTAAGGTGATTGCAGAGGTTCAGATGAGAGATGCTGGTGGCGTGTGCAGAAGGAGGGGTGACTGGCCAGCGTACACAGTTCTTTAAACACCCAGGATGGAGAGGTGGGATAGAGAGACCCAGGGGGCAGGGGAAGGTCTCAGTATTGAAGACAATTTTTTTCAAACATCTCCCCCTCACCCCACTCCTCTCGGAATACTGAGATTAAGGTTGGGGATGAGCTGAAGGTGCCGGAGCTACAGCTATTCCCATGCGGATTGGTGGGTGGTTAAGTGTTTTGAGTATCACCCTGGGGAACAGCTAAAGAATCTTTCTCAGTACAGTGCTCCAGGCAGTCATTACCAATTGAGCAAAATTAGTAGTTCAGATAAAATCTATTTACCATTCATGGATTAAGGCCTTGCCTCCCCTAAGGGTCTATACTTGGTTTTGAACCCTGTGCTCTGTAAGTGGACGTGAAACTGGACAATCACTGGGTCCAGGCTGCCTGTCACTACTTGAGCCGATTTAGCAGACAGGGTTGAAGCATATATGAGTGTTTATTCCAAAAATGACGGCAGTATAAGAGAGCAGCAGGTCACCCACAAAAATCTGCTCTGCACCCCACCATAAGCCAGCTGCTTAGATTGGGTAGAAGGACAAAGATTACATGGGGAGTAGGCAAAAGGCATAAGAATGGGTATGCAAAAGGGGCAGTTTACAAGCAATGCGGGTTTGGGGTTTGCAAAGGCTTGGGGATATGCATAAGGCAGGCGCCTCTGGTTTCTGCAAGAAGGTTTTTAATGTTTCCGTGGTAATTGGCTCCGGGATGGGGAAGATGGGCTGCATTTCCAGGTGAGTTCCCAGGCCCTTCTTGCAGCTCACAGCCAGGTTAGATTGGGTTTTCTTTTTTTAAAGAGTGTGCTTTCTTTAATCAGAACAAAACAATCACGTTATCAGAGCATGATTAATATTTCTTATAATTATAGCTGGTCCCCAGTATTCTAGTCCTATCCCTAACAGGAGAACGAGGCGGGATTGGGCCTCTAATACTGTAAATTCCGGTACAGGATGGAATTGGAAATTGGAGGCATCAGATCTCTTGCTCAGATCTGGGCTGGCTCTGACCTTGAACTTAAATTAGGGCAATAAAATATACCCCAGACCGTCAACACGGCCAGGGCTTCCAGCGAGCAGAGAGGCAGCTCCTTCAGGCCTGCATGTGACCTTGCAACCTCCAACACAGAAGCTAGAGTCACCAGTGGTTTCTCTCGCACACACTTACGTTTTTGGGTAGAAATTAAGATACCTGTATTGCCCATAGATGGTCAAGTAGCTTAGCATCTAAAAACCATGACTTGTGTCCTTAAAAACACCAAGTAAAACCAATTCTGCCATATTAATATTTTTTTTACCTTTTTCGGGAGTAGAAAAGTACTCCCTAATTTAAAACACATGTGGTCATGTTACCACCAAGGACAACCTGGGCAGAGGTGGAGCTGCTGGGAAGAAGGGCTTTTAGAGGATGGAGGAGAGGAGAGGCCACAGGAGAGCATCTTTGCAATAAACACCTACATGTGACCTGGACGGTCCAGAAGGAAGACTTTGGTTGCCTCCACTAGTGCTCCTGGAGTAATGTTTCTCTCCAGAATCCCTTTGCTCCCAAGGAAAGACTTTGAGAGTTGCCACATCTGTCATTTCTCCAGTCAGAGCACAGAGGTCTTGTGTTGAGCAAGAACAGAGCAGCCTTTTTGGACATCTTTGACAGTACAGTATGGAGTCACCGTTGGCCATGAGAGGTGTGTCCAGGGCTATGTCAAGACTGAGGTAATGAGGTGTAACAGGAATGCCCTTGGGAGGGGCCCAGCATGCCCCAAAGCACAAGTTTGAACACTTGGATCTGGACTCCATCTGGACCCTGATATGAGTGGGACCTGATCACCTGGCACTCTAGGTTGGCCTTCCGCTCCACCTGGCTTGAGACTGATCCCATCTCTCGACCTGCGGGCACTACCGGTGACAAGAACCTTACTCGGCTCACTTCTAGCCTGTGAGTTCCCGCTCTAAGTGTGTAACATGCATGTGACTCCACTGATTGGAACAGTCTTCCCTCGTAAACCTGGCATCATGGAAAAACATGTGTGAGTGAGCCTTCCCAGGATGCTCTCTTGCTCTCAACAGACCCAGAGGAGTTAACTGACTTTTCCAAGGTCACACAGCTAGCCCAAATCAGATGCCGTCTGTAGACCTGAGCACACATTTTATTTACCTAAAACAGTGATCAGCAAACTCATTGGTCAACAGAACGGCAAACCATGACTCATGAGCTGCATGTGGCTCTTGAGCTGCAGTTTACCTACCACTGACCTAAAACAATATATCAGTGTAATTTATCCACTTATTGGTAACTCAGTTTCCATATAATCTTGTAATGCAGGTCTGGCTGAGGTTGGCTCCTACACTCAAATAATACTATTTTGGGGTTTGCTCGTGATACTTCTTGGGTCTGGTCTGTCTTCATCATCATCAATCTTTTATTGTATCTGTTCGAACAAATCTTCGAAAACCTATTTCCTTACACCCAATAGACTGTGAAAGTACATCAGTAATTTAATTTTACATAACAATGCTCCCCAGGTGGCTGGTGGAACGCTCAGCAGCTGTCTTATCCACTCGCTCTTTTTGCTCTTTTGCCTTGGCCTTCTCCCCGCCGTCTGCACCTCTCTGGGCCAATGCCCTGTTCTAGGAGGAAGCTGTGCAGCATCACGGAAACCACAGGGTCCAGATCCTGCAACGACAAGTTCCAGAGCCTCTCTGAGCCAGGGTTACCCCCGCTTCTTTCATGAAGAATGAGGCTCTAACGCCTGCCAGCGTTGTCATTTAACAAGTCTCATTTCATCCCTCGGTTTGGAGGTATCTTCTACCTCTCCACTGAGGTTGTGGTTATTATGGGACACGTCTGTGGTCTTTGGTAGGACTCAGAGTCTTTGAGGTGACTGGTCCCTAATCCTGGGGCTCTTCTGTGCCAAGCACCAACTTGAAGGCTCTCCATGGATGCTTGTGGAGAAGATTGTGAATCCCTAAGTTCCCATGTGAGGCAGCTGCTAAATGTCTGGGTTCTCTCCTGCAGGGTCTGGGGCCTAGGACTCCAAGGCTGCCCTCCTTCTCTGTATCCCAGGACCTCTGAGCTCCACAAAGTGGGGAGGGGGGGATCTCTAGAAGTTATGATCTCTCTCTGGATAGTGGCCCCAGGGAGAGCAGAGAGAGCTTCTCCCAAGCGAGTGTCAGATTCCGGGGAGCAGCTTCAAAGCGGATGCGGAATGAGCCGGCTGCTGCTTCCCTTTGGCACAGCCGATGGACAGCGAGTCCCCAAGGAGACACCTCCCTCTCTCGGAAGCTGCCATGGTTTTGAGCAGCTGTGAGTGTTTCTTTGCCTGTGGGCAGTGTCTTTATTCCTCTGCAGCAGGTTAAACTGTCAAATCCTTGCCCACTCTGTACACTGTGTGGATTCAGAGAGGGGGTAGCAGAGAGAGCAGGATGACAGGAGAGAAGCCCCAGGAATGGAGATGCGTGATGGGGACTGGGGTGGGCCCAGAAAGGAGACATGCCTGTGGCTGTGCTCCCTGCACCTGCTTCCTCAAGGTGCTGCTCATCCTGCCAACAAATCTCTCCTTCAGAGGCACCTCTAGTGAGCCTGGTGCCTCTCACCAAATGGATCCCACTCAATTCTTCCTTAAATACTCCACAGGGGCCACATGGTAAGTTCCTTGGGCGCAGGGGCCACATTTCCGCTCTTATCTTCCCCTTGATGCACAAATGAGAGATGCTGGAGGCATCACAGTTGCTGGTTTCATGAACAATGAGCCTGGGCAGCACCTGGCTGGGCACAGGGAGTGGGTTTGTCCTGCCAATGTCAGCTATTGCTAGAACATTCCAGGCAGGAAGGCACCATCTCTTCCCACACAGTGTGTGTGTGCGCGCGCATAGGTACGTGTGTGTGCATTGTGTGTGTATTCAGGAGTCTGGGCTTCTAAACATGTTCTAAATCCCATTTATAGCATGTGCTGCAGTGATTTTGTAAGCCCAGAAAAATCCATTGGAGTCCAATATATTCAGATTTCCCTGTTCATTTAGTAATTAGAATATATTACCCTTGCAGATTGCTTGAGCCTCATACTTTCTTGGTTTTTAGCCCTCTCGGAATCTTCTCTGGTCTCTGCCACGGAGGTATTTGGGTCAGATTGTAAATGCTTTTGCTGTATCGCTCTCCCTAAGCATTTGCAGCAGGTTTTCTGGGGCTTGTGAACATGAACTGATTTTCTTTTACGCATGTGAGTCGGCCTTATTTGGGTCTAAAGTGGACTTTATGAACCTGCATGGATTAGAATAAACACTGAGCCCAGGAATCACTTATCATTTCTATATTTAGTTCATAAATTGCTAGGTTTTACATGTGTGTGTGTGGACACAGACTATTAAGAAAAAATTAAGTGAGGCTGTTATGAGTAAAATTGCTGTTATGAGTAGAATTCCTAGACAGATGGGGCCTGTGCCGTCAGCTGAGAGACCTCGTTCTGGTCTGAAAGTGACTGTTTTTTAACCTGTAAAATGGGAGAACAGTACCTATCCCCCCAAGGGTTGTGCAGCTCAAAGGATGAGGGAAAGCAAAAGGACCTAGCACTGCTGGAACTTCAGCCTTGAATGGACTCTGAGGGCCTGTCAGGCTAAGGCACTGTCTCCTGTTGTGTATCTGATGGTGTTAGGATGCCCTGGGCCAATAAATAATATCATAATACGGATGTATTACACTGGGTGCAAGTGTCTGCCTGGGTCCTTATCTTATCAGAGTCCTGCCAGAGAAAAGTTCGACCCAAACAGTGCTGTCTTGGGTCATCATAAGACTAGACAGAGAAGTGGAGGACAAGGCTCTCAAGCTCCACTGCTTGGGTTGTGCCTCAGCGCAGGCACTTTAAGATCTGTGTGACCTTGTACATATCACTTAGCTTCTCTGTGCCTCAGTCTCTTCAGCTATAAGATGGGCATAATAATATGAATGCTCTAGCAATAATAAGTGTATGTTATTAATACTAGAGGCTTGGTGCATGAGATTTGTGCACTGGGGCAGAGGGGTATCCCTCAGTCTGGCCTGCACCCTCTCGCAATCTGGGGGGATTGGGCCTAAGCTGGCAGTTAGACATCCCTCTCACATTTCTGGGCTTCTTCCCTCCTTACCACCTCCCTGCATTGGAAGCGGGAGAGGCTCCTGCCACTATTGCTGCATACGCTAGCTGTGAGAACCCTGTAGGAGCGCACTGACCACCAGGGGAAGCTTCGGCATTGAGCGTCTGCCTCCTAGTGGTCAGTGCTCATCATAGCGACTGGTTGTTTCACCATGTGGTCAATTTGCATATTATGCTTTTATTATATAGGATATGCAAAGTACTTAGTGTGCTTAGCACACCGTGTTTGCTACTATCATCCTCTCTATTATTGTTATTAGTGGTGAAGTGTGGACTTTAGTGGCAGAGTGATTTTTATTTGAGTCTTGGCTCTGCCACTCACCTGCTCTTTGACCTTGGGCAATCATTTAACCTTTCTAAGCCATTAGTTTCTTATCTGTTACTTGGGGATGTCTTCAATTTCCTGGGGTTATTAGAGCACCCAATGAGACAAGGGGTGTAAAGCACTTAGCCTTATGCCTATCATAGCGGAAGCACTTAATCAATGTCGATTTATTATCTTGAGAACTACTCTAAGTGCACACTGTTCATGCAGTTATTAGTTAAGCCTGTGCTAAGTGTGGACTGGGGCCTGGAATGAAGTTCCTTCCTTCCCTCTGAGGAAGCATGCATATCTATCCTATTTCCGAGGGCTATTTACTTCCTCTACCTCAGCCAGGACACTAATATTGAACTCCAAATTCTGGAGAAGAGCCTAAGGTAGGTCAGCTTGAGTCTCCCAAAGGGATTTGGCTCCGGGAATTACAGCTCTGGTGAGGAGACTCCAGCTACAGAGCATTCACACACTGCGTCTAATGGGATATGCAGGCATGGGTACATGTCTGGTGGTGACCCCTTCCACTCTTTACATGTATGACATTATTGTTCATTGTGCCCTCTGTCACCTTAAAACTGTCTGGGCTATGATCTCACTCATATCTATAATAATAAAAGCATAATAGGCTAATTAGACTGGATAGCCAAACGACCTTCTGGACGTCATTCCAGACAAAGCTACGGTGATGGGGGTGAGGCAGAGGCAGTTAGGGGCAATCAGGCAGGCAGGCAGATTAGATAGGGGCAATAAGGCTGGCAGGCAAGTGGTTAGGAGCCAGTGGTCTTGGATTGTGATAGGGATGTCCGATTGCGGGTTTAGGCCCGATCCCACAGTTGTATATCCCCCAAGGGGTCCGGATTATAAGAGGGTGCAGGCTGGGCTGAGGAACCTCCTCCCCCCCATGCATGAATTTCATGCACTGGGCCTTTAGTATGGGATATAATGATCAACATAATTTGATGAACAAGAACAGAACCAGAGACAAATGGCAGAGAGATGGGGAGGGGGCAATTAGCAACCAAAGGATGTGTATGCATGCATATTAGCATAACCAATGAACACAGACATTGGGGTGGTGGGGGATTGCCCAGGGTGGGAATGGCTTGGGGGAGAGTTAAGCAGGGAAAAAGAGACATATGTAAAACTTTAGATAATAAATAAACAAAAACCGGCCAATGTTGCTCAGTGGTTAGAGTGCCATCCCATGCACCAAAGGGTCACAAGTTCAATTCCCAGTTACAGGCACATACTTGGGTTGTAGGTTCAATCCTTAGCCTGGGTGGGGCACCTATGGGAGGCAATCAATTGATGTGTTGCTCTCACATTGTTTTTCTCTCTTTCCCCCTCACCCTCCTTCCTTTTCCTCCCTTCCATTCTCTCTAAAAAAAAAAAAAGAAAAAGAAAAAAAATATTCTCAGGTGAGGATTAATAAAATGTATATAGTTCCCCATACTTGATCTACTCAAGAAAAACATATCCCTCCCATCCCTTAGCTCAAAAGATATGGTTGGAAGTACTATTTGGCCACATCTGGCATTTGGGAAGGGTGCCTGGCATCTTGTTGGCTCAGGCGAGGGGCCTTCTCTGGTGTTGTCAGGGAGGCCACAGGAAGGAAGAATCATCTGCAGGAAAATCACCCCCTTTTTCAGGCCAGCACACACTATGAGAACTTTGTCATTTTCCTAGATTCTGACAGTGAGTGGCTACTTGCCCGAGGGAGGGCAATGCAGAGTTCCCATAATGTGTGCTGGGGTCTTGAAACTGGACAGAGTGAAAGAGGGTAGCCTTTCTCTTCTGGTGCTCCAGGATAAAGCCCAGAGGCCCATCCCTCTGCTACCTGTGACCGAGGCTCAGAGAAGCCAGTGCTATTACAACAGCATCATCAACCACCACAGCAACTGTTAGCCAAAGACATTGTCTCCTGCCTCTCACAGAACTTTCCTTTCTTTGAGCTGCTTCCAGACATTTCTCTAGGTCAGTGGTTCTCAACCTTCCTAAGGCTGCGACCCTTGCATACAGTTCCTCATGTGGTGGTGACCCTAACCATGAAATTTTGCTACTGTTATGCATCGTGATGTAAATATCTGCATAAAGGGGTTGCGACCCACAGGTTGAGAACCACTGCTCTAGGTTATTCAATCTTTGCATCACCACATGGAAATCTCTGTCTTGAGCCAGAGGCTCCTCTGAGCTGAATGTGCCTACAGAAATGCACTTACCTAAATCCGAAAGTGGTACAAAGACTGACAGCTCCTCCCCTCCCAATTTAAGCCCCCTTTCCACAAATCCTGGCACCTGCTAAAGGCCCAGTTGTTTTTCAGCGGGGCAGATATGCCTGTCTTTCTCTTTAAGCTGACTTATTGTACATTCCTTTCATCTGCTCAGAGTCTGATTTAAATATGAATCCATAGAACACAAACATCCAGCGCTCAGAAGAATTATAAATTTGTCATATTTTGCCCAATCACAACAGTTGTCTTATCATTCTTCTCTGCTTGGCAATGTCCTGTCAAAAGACTAAATGACAGTGTTTGAAAAGATAGCAACATCAATCACATGAGAACGACTTATTTTTAATCCACCACACTGAGGCTGTCCTCTGGTTATTTGGGAATATGTATCAAGCCCCAACTTTGAGATTTTGATAATTGGTTCCTTGCAGTTCTATTATTTCTCCCTTTCCTCTGAGTCTGATGTGTGTGGAAAGTTTCCTAAATAGGTATTCAGCAAATGAATCCTTGACTCAAAGATAGGTACAGTAAAAGAAAACAAAGCCTCTGTTATTCATTCATTTAATGAATATTTATTGAATGTCTTTGCTGTGTTAGGTACTGTATGAGGTGCTGGGGACACAGGGATGAACAAGGACAGAGTTTCTCTGCCCTCACCAGCTTACAGGCTAGTGGAGCAGAAGTCAATGAGAGAGCAAATTAAAGACATGTAATACCTTGTGATAAATGCTGGAGTGAAATAAGTGGGGTTATTTTGAAAGAAAATCTTGGAAGGGAAAGCTCAGAGAGCTTGACTACCCAACCCAAATATCTCAATTTGCAGATAAGAAAAGTCAGGGCTGAGCAATTTTCCCCCCCAATCCTGCACAAGCAGTTCCTGGCAGACACACAGCTAAGGCGGGTGCTGCTCGTTGGGTGACATGCTGTTAGATGTAGCGAGGAAACCTGCATCCTCCTGTGGTGAGTTTTCTGGGAGGATTTTTCCTCAAGGACGCATGAACCTATCTATTCATGCATTTTTGGGAAAATGCTGAAAAGCATTCTGGTACTCCCTTTGGGATTGTCAAGGCCACCTGTTGGGGAAGTATGGGTTCTTCTCTCTCCTCCCAGATACCTGCTCAGGGTTCTGATAGTGAAATTCACTCCCATGCATTGAGTAGAGGAAGCCCCTAAGCTCTAGACCCGAAGTCTGTGAGACCCAATATCCGGGTGTCTCATGCCAAGAGGGAACTGGAGAGAAAACAGGGCCTAAGAGAAAAGGGGGACAAGAGATGGAGAATATAGAAACAAGGGCGGGACCAAGAGAAGAAGAAGGAAAACCAGGGGAGCAAGTGTTCCATTTTCTGTGGCTTTGTGACAAACTGCCCCAAAACTCAGTGATTTAAAAGAACAACTTCTTATTGCTCACAATCTGAGATCAATAGGTTCAGCCAGGTGGTTCTTGCTTGGTCTCCCTCATCTCGTGGCAGTCAGAGCGGTCTTTTGAAAGCTTCTTCATTCACATGTCTGGTCTCTCCATAGAGCTAGCTTGGGCTTCCTCCCAGCATGGTGGTCATCACGTAGGCATGCTTCTTACAAGGCCACTGGCTTCCCCAGGAGACAGGTAGGCTCTTAAGGCCTGGGTCTGGAAACTGACATAGTATCACTTCCTCCATATTATGTCAATCAAAGTCATGAGACCATCCATATTCAAAGAGAGGGGGCATACACTCCCCTCTCTCCATGGGATGAGTGTCAAAGAATTTGTCATGAACCCACTACCCCTTCCATATGAGACCCCTTAATATATGTTATATAAAGAAAGCAAATATGTCTCCATTCAGTTTTTTCTTTACAGGTCACACTTACCAGTTCCTTTAATCTTCAGATCACTCCCATCCTTCCCAACCCCCAAATGTGTCCAAATGATCAAACTGCCCCTTAAGACATGGCACCCAGGTATTGCAGCTGATCATTGTTACTTTTCTGAAAAATATAACTATGTATGCAGCCTAAACTGTATTACTGTTGTTTTTATGAATCATGTTATACTTTTGATCCATACTAAGCTAAAATGACCTTTTTTTGTTTGTTTTTGTGTTAATCCTCACTGAGGATATTTCTCCATTGATTTCTAGAGAGAGTAGAAGGGAGGGGGAGAGACACACAGAGAGAGAAACATCGATGTGGGAGAGACACATTGATTGGTTGCCTCCCTCGTGTGTCCTGACTGGGCCCAGGGATTGAGCCTGCAACAGAGGTACTATATGCCCTTGATCAGAATTGAACCTGGGACTTTTCAGTCTATGGGTTGACACTCTATCCACTGAGCCAAACCGGCTAGGGCTAAAATGATAATTTTTATAATAAAAAGTAATTTCAGCAAATGTGTAAAATATGAAACAACACGAAGACAAAAACAAAATCACCTATATTCTCACCACTGAGAGTTAATCCCTGCTACCTTTTGAGTCTTTTTTTTCCTATTAACATCTGTGTATGTGTGATAATTCTGTAAAGTGTTTTTTATTTGTTTTTTATATTTTAGTGATTTTTTACAGAGAGGAAGGGAGAGAGAAAGAAAGCCAGAAACATCAATGAGAGAGAGACATCGATCAGCTGCCTCCTGCACGCCCCACAGTGGAGATGTGCCCACAAGCAAGGTACATGCCCCCAACCGGAATCAAACCTGGGACCTTTCAGTTCACAAGCCGACGCTCTATCCACTGTGTAAAGTGTTTTTTATTCCTTAAGAAAATGTTATAGGCATTTTCCCCATGTCAGGAAATATCCTTCTACATGATCATACATAGTGATGGCCTCATACTGTCTTTTGTGAAACACTTCATCTTTTCTGGATGAAATGCATTTAATCAGGTCTTCTCCATCCTGTACTTGTGTAATTGGTTTTGCCTTTTCATTAAAAATCATCTTGTTGCTTTTTAGATAAATTATTGTAGTGCCTTATAATCTTTTAAGTCCCAATTTTATCAACAAATCTCTTCTGGGTTTATATGATTTTAAAATCAATAAGTATCTAAATCACTGATAAATCATTTTAAATAGGATAGAGCTGATAGCATTCCCTTGGAGGCCATCCTCCAGGTTTCAGCACTCCATTCATCAAACAGTCTTTGGCTCTGATCAATTAATCATCTTAGTGGTACTATCATGTGGCTTGTTTCTGCATTTGAAAACAAAATTTTTGAAACCAGGAAAAAAAAAGATTGCCAATCACATTATCATTTGAATATATTATATTTGTCACATTTCCTCTTATGCTTCTCTTATTTAATGGATGAAAGGAGATGGGAGTGGTTTGGTAGAATTTGTGCTTTTTCAACCCATACTGTTGTTATAGAGAAAAAGAGAGTGGTCAAATACTAAGATCCCATTTAAATCTCTTATTATTAATGAATGTAAAGGTTGGAACCCTAATCCTATATATTAAAAGGCTAATATGCAAATCCACCTAAGGGCAGAATGAATGCTT
>JAAGEH010000038.1:14220109-14497222 GCA_011751065.1 Lasiurus cinereus | reverse complement strand
CATCTAACCTGCATTGTCCCACCCCACTCAATGGGATACCCCCTAGGAGTGGGCTTAAAGGAGTGGGGTGATCTAGGAGAAATTTCCCCTGGCACCTCCTCCCTCATGCCAAACCAAGGCGGCATTCCATGGAAGCCATTCTAAACCTGCCGCTGAGTTGGGGCAGGGCTGGAACCCACACCGGACTAAGAAGTAGTAGAATTATGGAGCTCTGGTCCTGGCTCAGCCCCAGTCAGCTCTGTGCCCTGTTTTCTCATCTGCAATGTGGTCTCTGAGATCGCTCCAGCTTTAAATACCCGTGTTTTCAATAGGACACGTTCAGTGCTTCCTAAGAGCTTATCTCTTGGTTAGGAGAAGATGACACAATTAGCGGGCTATCTATGACAGACTCGGCACAAAGCTGAAATCAGTCCAATTAAGAGGGAAAATACCTAGAGCAGGAAACAAGCCCTGTGGCTGATTAGAGTGGGAGGATTTCTGTGGGCAGAGTCTTCAGGAAAGGGCTGAAGGAAGAACGTGAGAAGAGCCTTGGAGGCCGACTGCAGCTAGGAAGGGGAAGGGGGAAAGGCACCATAGTCTTAGGCGTGCAATTGTTACCTGGGTGTGAAATGAGGGCAGAGGCAGGGAGGGCAGAGAATGGAATCCTGGTTAGCGTTTAATTGCTGTTCTCACTCTAAGTGACTATAACACACTCACAACTCTAGTGATAATATGCTAGTTATTTCCAGGGCTGTATTTTTATTCTTGCAGGCTTAACACACATCATTGGAAATGTGGCATTCGGAATTGGCTTTTCCGACCTCCTAAATTTTAATTAAAGTAATTATGTTACTGGCAGAAACTGTAATTTATCTTCTCCTTGAGTTTACAAAGAGGAAAAAGCGACTTGAAGCACATTTTCCTCGCATCCCCTTACTGGTTTGTTTCTTTGGGTGATGGAGGTAGGGGGGTGTCTTTGGTCTTGGAGGTGGTACAGGGAACTGTTCCTTGCTGTCTCCTCTCTCTAGTTCAGAGGCCCTGTTCTGGGTGTTTGGAATAACTGTGCTATGAAGAGTCTCAAAATGATTTGAGCAGCATCTCAGCTAAAGGGCAAGTTCATCTTCTGTCAGAAACCTTTGGCACAAGACTGTGTGTGTGTGTGTGTGTGTGTGTGTGTGTGTGTGTGTGTGTGTGTATTTCAGGCATTGGTGGGAATAGATAAAAACTTTCCATGCAATTAACTTCCTCCAGACTAAAGCAGGTGCTGCAGGGAACCACTGGGCCAGTCTGCTTAGTAAATGCCCATCCTCGGATGTAGAGCAATTCAATGGAAATAATTATACTGGGTCAATTAAGCAGAACTCAGACCTCCTCCTGCTGGCCTGCTTGAATTGCATATTTCCATGAACCAGGTTTGCTCTGGATTTAAACTGCTTGACCTCCTGCAAAGGGGCCTCTGGGGAAACACTGATTTGCATGCTGGTTGTTGTTGCTAGAAGAGGTGGTCCCCACTTCCTAGGCAAGAGCACTTGGGCGGGGCTTCTTCCGAGAGGCATGGCTGGAATGCTGGCCCCAACACTTCCCAGCCCTATAACCTTTGGCAAGTTACTTAATTTTCTAAACTTTGGTTTTCTCACTTGAGAAGCAGGGATGGTAAGAGGGCCTATATCCCAGTACATTCATGAGGCTTAGTTGAGAAAATTCTGGTAAAGCTCTGAAAAAAGGGCCTGAGATATAATAAATCCCCCATAAGCAGTAGCAATTGTTACCATGATGATGATGGTTATCAACAGGAAAGATGGGTATTGTAATCATACAACCTATGAGCAGCCAATGGAAAATCTCTCCAGAGGGTGGCATGTGAATGCAAGAGCTCATTATGCTCAACTCCAAACATGCAGAATTTAAAGCAACTAATATGTGAGTTTATCAAATGGAATGATTAGGGGGTGATGTAACAGCTGAATAAAAGAAGGTACACCAGAAGTTGATGAATTCTAAACACTGTGGCTGTACTGATCATCAGTCCATTTGTAGACCTTTCTCACAAAGGCTGGGAGGGAAACTGAGATACTAAGCACTGGGACCCATTGTCATATTGAAAGTTAATCCAATGAAATGACATCACCCCTAAAATGATAAAGCAAATCCATATGAAAATAAATTCAGTTGACAAAAGTTTAGTTTTTTTTTTTTGCACAATAATGGTATTTATCGAGAGTTTACAATTTGACAGAGGTGTTTTTTAGTGCTTTATATGGATTCCTTATTTAATCCTTACCATAACCTGCAAGATTGATGCTATGATTAGCTCAATTTTAGAGACACATAACCCTTCAGGGACACACGTTACAGGTAATAAAAGGTTACCTTCTGTTCAGGGACTCCTGTATAGTCTGGAAGAGGGTAGAACCACTGAAAAGCTTACATGCGGGTAGGGCTTAAAATCTGGAGAATTCGGATTTAGTTGTATTTGTACGTTCCCGGAACAACTATATAAGATCTGCTACTTTGTGCCAGGATCTGAGTTTGGTGTTGAAGATACAATGATGCTTAAAGGTTGGTATGATTAGATTTGGGAAGATGGGTTAGGTATACTTTTCTTTATTCTTCCTACTATGGACAACAACAACCCTTGGGAATAGTATGTGAAACAAACATAAGACTGTGATATGCAGAAAAATGATGTCAGATTGGGAAGGAAGCTTAAGACTCAAAGAATGACACAGTGGTGAGTTCCCTGGGCTTTATTTTTTCTGTGTATCCCAGACTTGGCAGATGAAGAAGGCAACAATCTGGAAATACCTATTGGTGCGACAGTAAAAATCCTGCTCTTTTTAGCCAAAGAATTGGGAAAGGGGCATCTTGGCAAGCAGAGAACTTTTAGACAATAATAGCTCTATTTTAGCCAAATAGCAGAAAAACCCCCCACAAAACTGGCCTTATCTCTACTCATACCTGCAAAGGCTGAGTGTTGAGCCCAGAGTTCCACTCTCCTGAGGCTGTGACAAGGTGCTCCAAGCCCCTGACAGAGTAGTGTGAGAAAAGGCCATGGTAAAAAAAACCAAGATTTTTGTCTGTTCTAGGTGGTAATGAGGCTCCCCATCCTTACTTATGACATCAGTAGGAGCCATTTTCATCCCCACCCAACAATAATGAGGCATCCCTACCTCTTCCTGCTGTCAGAGGAGGCCTGGTGAAGCCAGGATGTTCACCTCTGCCCAATGCTAATGAAGCCATCCTCATGTCCACCCTGTGGTGTCAGTGGAAGCCACATGAAAAGCAGGAGCAAGACACAATCCCACTTACCCATCCCAGCTAGAATGGTATCAGTGGAGATTTGGTGGGGACAGGGAATTCCAACCTTTGCCCAGCACCACTCCCAGGTGTCAATGAAGGCCAACTAAGGAATGTGGACTTATATACTCACCTGACAGTTACAAGGTGGCACTTTCTCCATTTCCCCTGCCATGGCTAAAACACAGGTTCAGTGAAGAGCTACATATAGTTTATACCACAATATTGACAATATCCAGGTTTCAATAAAAAAAAAAACACTTATCATGTCAAGAATCAGAAAGTCTAAAACTGAATGTGAAAATATAATTAATAGGTGCCAGCATTGAGATGCCAGTGATGTTAGAATTATCTGATGAAGATTTTAAAGTAGTCATTTTAAAAAACTATTTCAACAAACAATTCTAAAAATGTTTGAAACAAATGAAAATATAGAAAGTTTCACCAAAGAAATAGAAGGTCTAAAAAAAAAAAAAGAAAAGAAAAAGAACCAAATGGACATTTTAGAACTGAAATACAACTAAAAATAAAAATCTCAAAGGATAGACTCAACAGCAGAAGTAAGAGGACAGAGGAAAGAATCATTGAACTTGAAAATAGAAGAGTAGAAACTATCCAATCTGAAATCAGAAAGGAAATAGACTGAAAAACAAAAAACAAAACAACCAACAAAACAAAATACAACAACAACTTAAAGTCTCAGGGGCTTGTAGGAATACAACAAAAGCTCTCTTATATGTCTGGATACTTACAAAAGGAGAGGAGATAAAGGATGAGGATAGGAAAGTACTCAAAGAGATAATGGTTAAAAACTTTTCAAATTTGGCATAACACATACCTACATATTCACAAAGCTGAGCAAACCACAAACAGAATCTCAAAAAAATCTGCAGCAAGCTATATCAGAATCAAACTTCTGAAGACTGAAAACAAAGAAAAATCTTGAAAGCATCAAAAAAGAAATGACTATCCATAGGGACAAAACAATTCAAGTGACAATGGACTTCTCATTAGAAACTATGGAAGTCAAATAGAAGTGTCATAATATTTTCCAAGTGCTGAAAGTAATGTTAACTGAGAATCCCATTGCCAGTGAAAATATCCTTTACGAATGAAGGGAAAATAAAGACATTCTTAGATAGAGAAGAACTAACAGGATTTGTTATCAGCAGACCAACCCTAAGACTATAGAAAGTACTCTAAAATGAAAGGAAATGATAAAAGAAGAAACTTTGGACTACCAGGAAGGAAGAACAAAGTAAGCAAAACCCTGGGAAACTAAAAGAGACGTTTCTTCTATTGAGTTTTCTAATTTTTGACTGATTGTCGAAGCACAAATTATAACACTGTCAGATATAGTTCTAAATGTACCTATAGGAAATATGTAAGGTAATTGTAAGTATGGCAGGGTAAAAGGACATAAAGGCAAATAAGATTTCTATACTTGACTCAAACTGATAAAATAAAAAACAAGTGAGATATGATGAGTTACATCAATATGCAAAAGAACCATTAAAAACTATACAGAGATATACTTAAAGTGTTATAGATAAATATTAATGGAATTTTTAAGATGTTCAAGTAACCCACAGGGAAATAAGTAAAATCAAACAGAGAAATGAAATACACTGAGAACAAAAAGAAAACAAAAAATAAAATGGCAGACTTGACCTCTAACGTAGCACTATTATGTTAACTGTAAACGGTCTCAATATATAAAATAAAAGATAAAGGTTGGCAGAATAGATTAATAACATGATCCAACTATTTGCTTCACATATAGCTATAAAAGGAATGAAAAAATATTATCATGAAAACATTAATCAAAAGAAAACAGAACTAGCTATATTAATAGCAGGAAAAGTAGACTTCAGAGCAAAGAAAATTACTGGAGACAGACATATCAGATAATGACAAAGGGGACAGTCTGTCTAGAAGACATGGCAGTCTTAAAGTGCAAACATCTAACAATACAGTGTGAAATGTGTGAAGCAAATCCTGATAGATCTAAAAGGAGAATTAGACAAATCCACATTTATAGTCATTGATTTAAGCACCCCCTTCTGTACAATTGATGGGACAACTAGATAGAAAATCACCAAGGACATACAATAATTCAACACCACCATGAACCAACCGTATAATGCTAAAACACTCCACAGATGAATATAATTGTTTTCAAGTACCCAAAGAACGTAGGTAAGAGAGATCATATCCTGGGCTATAAAACAAATCTCAACATATTAAAAAAAATGAAATTATAAAGAATTTCTCTTACCACAATTGAATCACTTTGGAAATCAATAACAGATAATAGAAAAATCTCCAAGTATTTGAAAACAAAAGAACAATCTCCTAGGTAATCCATGGTTCAAAGAGAAAGTCTTAAGAAAAATAAAAATTGAACTGAATGAAAGTAAAACAGAACACATCAAAATTTGTGGTATACAGTTAGGGCAATACTGAGAGAACAATTTTTTTTTTAAAAATTAAATCTTTATTATTCAGATTATTACATTTGTTTCTCTTTTTTCCCCTCCATAGCTCCCCTCCACCAGGCTCTCACCCCTCCCTCTACCGTTACCTCCTTCCCGTTGACCTCATCCATAGGTGTATGATTTTTGTCCAGTCTCTTCCTGTACACCCCTCACCCATTTCCCCCCTGAGAATTATCAGTCTACTCCCTTTCTGTGCTCCTGATTCTATTATATTCACCAGTTTATTCTGTTCATCAAATTTTTAATTCATTTACTTTTTAGATTCACTTGTTGATATGTATTTGTTTTTCATAATTTTTTGTCTTTTATCTTTTTCTTCTTCCTCTTCTTAAAGAGTACCACTCCGCCAGCTTTCCTGTGGTTCTGGATGATGTCTGTTCTGTCTTTTAGTTGTAGTTTTGAAATTGTTGTGCTAGGCAGCAGTGTAGGTGTTTACCTATGCTGCCATCTTGGATTCTCCAGAGAGGACAATTTTTAGCACTAAATGCAAAATTAGAGAAGAGAGAAAACTTTAAGACAATAATTTAAGCTTCCAACTTAAGAACCTAAAACAAAAAGGGATATAATAAAGAAAACAGAACTATAAATTAATGAAACTAAAAACAGAAATAGAGAAACATCACTGAATCAAAGAGCTGTTTCTTTGAAAAGAACAATAAAATTGACAAAGTTCCAACAAAACCAGCAAAATAAAATAGAAGACGATTAGCAATATCAGGAATCAGGATCTCACCACCAATTCTGCAGACATAAAGAGAGAATAAAGGACCACTACTAACAATTCTACATGCACAAATTTGACAAAATGAGTTGATGTTCTGAAAAACAACAACTACCACAACTTACCCAATATAAAATGGATACTTTTAATAGTTCTTAATAAGTATTAAGCAAGTTGAATTCATAATTTTAAAAATACTCCCCCAGAGAAATTTCCTGCCTCAGATAGCTTTACTGAAGAATTCTGTAAAGTTTAAAGAAGAATTAAGACCAATTCTACATAATTTTTTTCAGAAAATAGAAGAAGTGGGAATACTTTTCAATTCATTTTATAAGGTTAATGTTATCCTGACACCAAAAACCAGGCAGACTGTACAAAAAAAGAAAAAACACCCAGATAAATGTCATTCATTAAAATGGATAAAAAAATCTTTAACAAAAAATTAGCAAATGAAATTCAGTGATGTACTAAATGAATTATAGGCCATGAGCAAGTGGAGCTTATTGCAGGGATGCAAGACTAGTTTAATATAAGAAAATCAATCCGTACAATAGGCTAAAGAGGAAAAATCAACTGATCATATCAATTGATGCAGGAAAAAACTTGACAAAATTTAACATTTATGATAAATATAAAAATAATAGGAATAGATAGGAACTTTCTCTATTTGATAAAGGGCACCTACAAAAGTCCTTTAAGTAACGTTATTACTTAATGGTAAAAAACTAAATGCTTTTTCTTTAAGATCAGAAATAAGGTAAGGATCTCCAATCTTACCACTTTTATTTAACACAGTGCTGAACTTTTAGCCAGAGCAAAAGGCAAGAAGAGAAAATAGAAGGCATACAGATTGGAAAGGAAGAAATGAAATTGTCTCTATTTGGGTATGACCTGATTATTTACATAGAAAATCCCAAGGCATCTATGAAAAGAATCCTAGAACAAGTGAGTTCAGCAAGATCACAAGATACAAGATAATGATACAAAAATAATTGTATTTCTACATTCTAGCCATGAACTCATGGGTACCAAAGTTTAAAAATATTATACCATTTATAATCACCTCCCAAAGAAATACTTAGGTATAAGTCTAATAAAACCGGGATGGGGATTATATACTAACAACTACAAAATTCTGATAAAAGAATCAAAGGACATAGAAATAACTGAAAAGACATACTGTGTTTATGGATTGGAAAACTCAACATAGTAGAGACATCAGTTCTTTTCAAATGGATGTACAGATTCAATAGAATTCTTATTACAATCCCAGCAAGTTTTTAAAAAATAAATATAGACAAGATTATTCTAAAAGTTATAGCAAAAGGCAAACATTTTAATCAAAATATTAAAATAGCTAAAACCATTTGAAAAAGAAGGAGAAATCAGTCTACCCAATTTCAAGATTTACAATAAAGAAGTCTATGATGATGCCGAAACCGGTTTGGCTCAGTGGATAGAGCGTCGGCCTGCGGACTGAAGTGTCCCAGGTTCAATTCCGGTCAAGGGCATGTATTCTGGGTTGCGGGCACATCCCCAGTGGGGGGTGTGCAGGAGGTGGCTGATTGGTGTTTTTCTGTCATCAGTGTTCCTAACTCTCTGTCCCTCTCCCTTCCTCTCTGTAAAGAAATCAATAAAAATATATTAAAAAAAGAAAAAAAGTCTATGTGGTATCTGCAGGAGGACAGGCATATTGATCAATGAAACAGAATAGAGAATTCAGACACAGACCCACAAATATGCCCAACTTATTACAAAAGCAATTCAGTGGAGGAAAGATAGCTTTTCAACAAATGGTGCTGGAGCAGTTGGACATCTATCGCCATGAAAATGGACTTCAACTTGTCTCACACCTTAGACAAAAATTAAGTCAAAATGGATTATGCGCTTAAATGTACATTTCAAATTACAAAACTTATACAGTAATAGGAGAAAAATCTTCATGATTCAGGACTAAGCAAAATGTATGAATGCCATCAAAAGCATGATCCATACAGGACAAATTTATAAATAGAACTTTATAAGAATAAAAATTCTGCTTTGTGAAAGATCCGGTTAAGAGGATGGAAAGACAAGTGATAGACTGAAAGAAAATATTTTCAAACCACATCCTGCAAAGACTGCTACTTAGAATATATAAACTTAACAGAAAGCCAAACAAATATAATTTGAAAATGGTTCAAAGACATGTAGAGATATTTCACCTAAGAGGATATATGAATGGCAAATACATTAGCCAGGAAGGAGATGCAAATTAAAGCTACAATGAGATTTCATTACATCTCTACTATAATAGTTAAAATAAAAAATATTGATAGCACTAAATGCTGGAGAGAATTCTTACTTGTGGGAATGTAAAACTGTACAGCCATTCTGGAAAAGTTTGGCAGTTTGTTTAAAAAAAAAAAACCCACTACATATGCAACTACTGTAGGACCGAGCCATTGTACTTCTGGGCATTTATCCCAGAGAAATGAAAATTTATATCGACAGAAAATCCTGTACATGAATGTTTATGGCAGCTTTATTCATTATAGCCCCAAACTGGAAACAACTCAGATGTCCTTCAACAGGTTAAATAAACTCGGATATGTGAATTCCATGGAATACAACCCAGCAATAAAAAAGAATACACTATTGATACACATAACCTGAATGCTTGCCAGAGAATTATGCTGGTTGAGAAAAGCCATTCCCCATAGGTTATGTTCCATGTGATTCCATGTCTATAACATTCTTGAAATGGCACAGTGATAGTATGGAGAGCAGATTAGTGGTGGCCAGGGCTTAAGGAGAGGTCAGAGATAGGGTGAAGTGGGCGTGGCTATAAAATGGCAACATGGGATCCTGACTGCAAAGTAAAGGTTCTGTAACTTGATTCTTTCAGTGTCAGCATCATGGTGATACAGTATTGTAATTCTGTAAGATGTTATCATTGGGGGTGGGGTGGGGAACTGGGTAAAGGGAACATGGGATCTCTTTGTGTTATTTCTTACAACTACATGTGAATCTCCAATTATCCCAAAATTAAAAGTTTAATTAAAAATAGGTATGATCCCTTTCCTTAAGAGGTTTATAGTATTTTGGAGGAGAGAGGCATTATTTAAATCTCTGTTCAAACATATGAAAATTCAATTATAGTAATGCTTTAAAGAAGAGGTGGCATGAATCAGTGGTTGAGGGTTGACCTATAAACCAGGAGATCAAGGTTTGATTCCGGATTAGGACACATGCCTGGGTTGTAGGCTTGATCCCCAGTGTGGGGAGTGCAGGAAGCAGCGGATCAATGATTCTCATTGATGTTTCTAGCTCTCTCTCCCTCTCCCTTCCTCTCTGAAATCAATAAAACTATTTTAAAAATATATATTAAAAAACAGAATAGATGGATAATTCTAGGACATATAATAGGGTGCATGAACACATAATTTATTGCTCAAACTGAAACAATTCTGAGTGAAAAGGGGTGCTATTAGTCATTAGGCTGGAAAGTAGAACTAAACTGGGACACGTGGTCACCCTCACAATAGGGGAGGGGTGTCCTGAAGCCAGGTGAGGTTCTCTGAAGGAGGTGATGCTAGACCCAAGTTCTGAAGGAAGATTGAGAGTGAATTAGGCAAACAGGAGGAGAGGAACAACATGGGCAAAGACCCCACCACAGTAGGAGGGATCCTGGACCTGTGGGAACAAGGACAGGAGCAGGGGCAGGGGTAGGGGCAGGGGCAGGGGCAGGAGCAGGGGCAGGGGCAGGGAGGGGTAGGGGCAGGGGCAGGGAAGCAGCTCCTGGGAACACCCAGGAAACCTTGCCTGGTTTTCTGCACAAGAAGCCTTCTCTGCGCTTCCCGTGACCTCTGTGAGCCCTCTCCCGCCTTTCTGGTTGTAATCCACATGTTTGTTTTGAGGCTATATTTAGTTCCCCGCTTTGCTGTCTGCCACACTGAACAGTTTCCCAAGACCTGCCAGCTCTCCAGATTCTGACTGTGGATGGTGGAAGGGTCCTGGCCCCCCAGTGTGGGAAGGCAGGGCCACACTCACGTCCACAAGACTCCCCACCTCTTGGTAGTGGATAACATGGCCTGGGGCTGTTCTTAGGGGTTTCCAGTCTGACCCTGTCCCTCTTTCTTGCTTCTTTTGTATGCAAACTTGCTCTTAGGAAACCCGGAACCCTCCCTGTTATTATCATTGGAGGGTGGGTTTAACTTCTCTGAGCATGGGATCTTGGTTTGTAAATAGAGATTCTTGGAAGATATGCTATGCTATGCTATGCTATGCTCCAATAGGATATGATGTGTGTGTGTGTGTACAATTGTTCACAGTCGATGCGCTCCATGGATTCCCTTCTGCCTCTCAAGCTGCCTCTTTTCAGGCTCCTCTGCTTGTCCTTCTGGCCCTTGGTCTTACATCAAGTGTCTCAGTTGGATGCTTCCACTTCTCACGCTGTTTTGGAGAGACCGCCTTTTCTCTAAGAATGTAGCATTGTTTTTAGAGTCATCAGGGATAAGAGTAAAACAAAAGCCCATTTTCCTCCAATTCCTCTTTCCCAACTACATCCACCCCTCCTTTCCTTTTGGAGCCACGACCAGGGTGAAATGTCTACAAGTTGCTGATGACTTTCATCAACTTCATGCCTTTGTTCTTCCCTAGAAGTTGTTTCTATTGTTGACTTTTCTTCTTCAGCTTCAACTTGCTGCTTGAAGATAGGCTTGGATTTCACCCACCATGTTTTCTTCCTTTCCAGGGGGAGTTATTTACAGAAAAGGATGTGACCAACTGTATCACCAACCTCTTCTCAAATTGCTATTTTAGGTATGCTGTGGGAGCCACGTGCCCAGTGAATACCAGCCGCCAGCATTGTGGGTGGGCCTGGGTGGGAAGGCAGGGGGTGAAGCAGAAAAACCACTGGCTTCGGAGCCCGGTAGATGTGAATGTAAAATTTTCTAGGGCTTGTTGTGTGATCTAGGACAGGAAGGTAGAATAAACTACTGTGTAAAAGCTTAGCTCTAATATCAGATCTGAATCCAAGCCCCTAGTTATGTCACTCACAGCTGTACAATTCAACCTCTTTGAATCCAAGTTTCTTCAGCTGTAAATTGGGAACAAGGTGCTGGCCTCCACCAAATGTTAAGGGTAATAACATTTGTAACCAGATTTATCTAGCCTTTATCTGTGGCATATTTTGTTCAACTGCTTTATATCCATTACTTCATTTAATCTTCACTATGACCCTATATGGTAAGTCTTTTCACTATACCTGCTTCCAGATGAGGAATAGAAACAAAGAGAGGTTAAGTAATTTGTCCAAGGTCATACAGCTGGTGGTTGGTCTTAATCATTCTTCTAGAATGTTGATGGGTCCATATCACATATCTGGTCCAGAGTTAGTGCTCCGTACATGTTAATGCTCCTCATTATCATCAACGTGATCACACCTGCCATTACTGCTTCACCTGCATGTATTTTGGTTTCTCAATCTATTGATCAGACCAACAAAACCTATTTTGTCATAATTAAATGAAGCCATGAGCATAGAAGACATAGAGCCTCACTTAAAGAAAGCCCTTATTAATTGTCGGTTTTTAGGGTTATTTTTTTTTCTCATATCTTTTTTTACGTTTCTCTTCTATTTTTCCTCTAAAGTCTTTGGTGCCTTTGTGAGCAAGATTATTTCTTTATTTTTTATTTTTACTTTTTTATTATTTCTTTATTTTTATTTCTTTATCTTTTATTAATTTCAGAGAAGAAGGAGAGGGAAAGGGATAGAAATATCAATGATGAGAGAGAATGCTTCCTGCAACTTCACACTGGGGATCAAGCCTGTGACCAGGAATAAAAATCTTGAACCCCTGGTTCATAGGTTGATGCTCAACCAGGCAGGCATGAGCAACAATTTTAATGTTATTCCCTATACCTATGATGACTTGGCAGATGGTTGCCTGTGGTAATAGCATCAATTGAAGTGTGCATATGCTAAAAAGACCAGTTGCCTCAGAATATTATTTATATTTCTTTGTTTCATCTTTTGTTGCACATTGATCAGTCATCAGTGCTATGCCAGGGATTGGGCCAGGTGCTGAGGATATAGCTTTGAGCAATGTAGACACTGCTTGCCTTCAGGGGCACACAGTGGCAGAAAGACCTCATTTCAGTGGTCTTATCTGCATTTCAGGTTTTATTTTCTAATTGTTTGCCTCTGTAGAAATTCAGAGTTGCAGTGTGCGCTGTTGTTTTGATGTTAATCAATTAATTAATTTCCTATTCAGTTCTGAAAAGCATGTGAAGAGGTTTATCAACAATGCACAGATATAGTAAGACCAAAGAGCTTTGAACAATACAACACAACATTTAGTGAAAGGGGAGCAGAGGATAAAGATCTTGTTCTGGAGACTGTCTGAGCAGTGGTTTTCAACCTTCCTAATGCCATGACCCTTTAATACAGTTCCTCATGTGGTGGTGACCCCCAACCATAAAATTATTTTCGTTGCTACTTTGTAACTGTAATTTTGCTACTGTAAATATCTGATATGCAGGATGTATTTTCATTGTTACAAATTGAACATAATTAAAGCATAGTGATAATCACAATTAGTTAATGTGAAATATTTGTAATTACAAATAAATGATATTTTGTCTTGAAGCATGGTGTAGCATGGGTAACAGTCTTAATATAACAACAGTAAACTACATTACTACATTTTCTGATGGTTTTAGGTGACCCCTGTGAAAGGCTCGTTTGACCCCCAAAGGGGTGGCGACCCACAGGTTGAGAACCACTGGTTTAGAGCAGGTGAACCTAGTGCTCAGCTTGGCTTTCAAGAGAACAGGAAGACAAAATGAGAACACAAAGGCACTTTAAGAAAGCCTTTAAGAAAGGATAACCCCAGTTTTTTTCTGGATCTAAGTTTTATGTGGAATTTGTCGTTAGGTTCTCATGATAAGGAATGCTGAATATGTTCTCAAATATGAGAAGCGGGCATAATTGAAATGCTTACATGTACCATCTCTGGGTGTTGATGGCAAGATATCTATTACTTTGTTAAGGGGTTGGAAGAGTGAGTGTGTGCGTGTATTGTGAGTACATGTATTCAATGTCAAGAACAGTTTCCCAAGGTGTCATTTCACTGTAATGGTTAAAAAAAAAAAGCCACCTTGTATGGTGTCCTATTGGTATAATCTCATGGGTAACTTGCAGCATACAGTTTGCTTTCTCCAGTTGTTTGCGACAGGGAGGAAACCTGGAGGGGAAATACCTTCTCAGTGAGGCCTTCTTTGCTCTTCCGGTTGGGACTGGTGAGGGCTAAGGCTAGCTATCAACCTGCCTTTCCCAGATGAAGAAGACATTATGCCAGCAAGGCAAAGGGGAACCCAACCCATCCTTCTCCCTCCCTTTTAAATTCCAAACAGTTACTGTAGAGCTCCCATCTTATAGCAGGAAGGAAGACAAAGAAATTGGTGATGATGACGGTGGTGGTGGTAATGCATATGGTGTCAGGTACTGTGGGATAGTGGGGACAGGTTACATGGAAGAGCGGGCATGTAGAACACATCACGTTGGAAATTGTGGCAGAGGGTAGATTACAGGCTTCAGGAATACAGTAAGGAAGTCCATGGAAGGGAGGCAGTGCATGGAGGCTTGGAGACCATGCTAAGAAACTTGGACGCGTTGGTCACGAAGTATTTTTGTGGATGGCAATTCATGACATAACCTTCTTTACATTCTAAGAGGCCATTCCTGCCAATAGTATGCAGCTGTGGTCCTTGAAACAATAGCCACTAGCCATGGTACCATGTAGACCAGTGGTTTTCAACCTGTCTAATGCCACAACCCTTTAATACATTTCCTCATGGTCACCGGACCCCCAACCATAAAATTATTTTCATTGCTACTTCATAACTGTAATTTTGCTACTGTTATGAATAGTAATTAAGTATCTGTGTTTTCTGATGGTCTTAGGTGACCCTGCTAGCAGTTCTCAATCTGTGGGTCACGACCCACAGGTTAAGAATTGCTGCTATAGAGTTTAAGACCATTGGAAAACACAGATATTTACTTTATGATTCATTAACAGTAGCAAAATTACAGTTATGAAGTAGCAACAAAAATAATTTTATGGTTGGGGGTCACCACAACATGAGGAGCTGTATTAAAGGGTTGTGGCATTAGAAAGGTTGAGAACCACTGATGTAGACCAAGGGAGAGCTTTCCAGATGGGACATGTTTACAAATGCAGGAAGCGAAGGCTGTTGGGGGCTGTCTCTGGAAGTCTTTGGGTGGAATTTGTTGGGGGTAGAGCTTTGATGAGTCACCTGAAGGCAGATGTCAGAGTGTAGAAAGTCCAGGAGAGAGAGGCTGATGAGGAAGGGGAGACTGTAGGTGTAGGGGAGGACTCTCAGAGAGGAGAAGAGTTTGGGAGGCTGAGGAGGGAGGCGCAGCACAGGGCTGAGGGTAGGCAGTGGCAGGCAGTGAGTGAAGAGGGAGAGACTGAAGATAGAAAGAGGAGATGAGAATTGATGGAGCCAGGCCTAGAGGATAAGCTGGTGCAGGAGACAGGTGAAAATGTACCCCAAAAGTCTTTCATCCATTTTTTCCAAACCAGCACTCAATAGCCACATCTCAGCAAGTCTAGGATCTGACTTTTCCACAGGCTCTGTCCGGGTTGGGGTTCCTTTTGATGAGAGAGAGTGAGGGGAGCCCTCTCAGCCTTGCTCTTCAAAACCACTGCCCTCCTTGGGGGGAACTTCGGGGAGCTTTGGGGTTTGGTCCTTTCCTGAGGCCTGGGGTTTGGAAAGATGCACCCTCCTGGGTGTATGAGCCTCGGGTAGTGGAGGGCAGCCCGGCCTCATTCACCCAGAGCCTCTGCCCAGAGTTCCAGCAGAGAAGCCTCGCACCCATGCTCAGCCCTCAAGCCCTGTGGGCTGCAGCGCAGAGCCTCCCCGGCAGGGGCGCTGGGGGTCCGCAGATGGCCGCTTCCCCCAGAGTCCGGGCCCTGCGCCCACCTCAGCCTTCGGGCAGAACTTTTCTCGGTGCGGCCCTCCGCCCGAGGTCTCTGCCAGCCCACAGACGCCAGCACCGCGCCTCATGCTGGGCTGGACTTCGCCCCCAGCTCGGCGTTCCCGCCCAGCCCATTCCTAGGCTCTCCTTCTGGGGACCCCCCGATTTTTAGGGGTTAAAGGGCCTCAGCTCCCATTTTAGCTCCAGGTGGAAAGCGAGTTCCATGGAGCGGGGACTCCCCGCCCCTCGGGCTGCCCTCTCCCCAGGCTGCTCGGATTCCCGGGGGGCCTCCCCTGGCCACGTTAGGGGCTCTCCTCCTCTCTCCCCTGTCCCTTTGCAGCCGCTCTCCTGCCCTCCAGCCTCCACTTCATCAACTCCCTTTCTCTATATTCCCTTCCCTTCACCCCATCTTTTCTGCCCCCTCTTCCCCGTGCTTTCCTCCCTCTAGCTCCGTTTCCACCGCCACCCACAAAGGACCTCTACGTGGGATCCCCAAGAGGAAGGGAAGAGCCCGCAGGCCGTTCAGTTCTCCAAGCCCCCTCCCTAATTCCGGCTCCTTTCTCAGAATAAGCCCTCCTCCAGCTCCGCGCCTCCCGGCCCCTTTAACCCCTAAAAACCGGGGAGCTTCTCGGAGGCATCAGCTGACCTGCAAGTCCCAGGGTCTACACCCCCCCTCCCCCTGGAGGTTGTGCTAGACTTTAGCTCCCCTCTCCCCCGCCCCCTCCAACTCTCCTTCTTCCTGCAGGGCTAAAGGGTCCAGCCGCGCTTCTGCAGGGGGCACGGGAGGGCTGCACCCCGTAACTGGCAGCGGACACTGCGAGAACACGGAGCTCGCTCAGAAACGAACCTCGGCGCCACCGCACAGGGTGGGGGGAGTGGTGGAAAGCCTGGATCCTCTCTGAGCTCCAGAGGGTCTGGACGAGGGTTTCTTTGCAGCTACCGCTGGGGGGGGTCCCCCAGAAGGAGAGCCTAGGAATGGGCTGGAACCCCTCATGCCCCCGCTGGCGCCTCCCAGTCCGCCCCCTTCGCCTTCTATAGGTTTATAAAGGCACAACCAGTTTGCATCCACGGGTGGCGGGGGACCAGGGGTGCCTCGGGCGCCAGCGGAGGGAGGAGGGCTACCCTGACCCGCCAGCCTTGCTCTCAGTCTCGCCTTCTGGCCACTCACAGGCTCCTAAAATGCAAACGCAGCCCGTGATCCGTGATCCGTGATCCAAGCTGCCCACAGCCCCAGCACACTCCTCCCGGCCCCCCTCTCCATCGTTCACACTCACACGCACACACGCGCGTGCCAATGCGCCCGCACGGAGCCGAGGACCTGCGGCCGACCCTGCCCGCTCCGCTAAGTACCCACCCAGCGGCGCCCGCCCGCCCGCCCGCCCGCCCGCCTCCAGCGCGCCTCTCGCCTCGCCACCGCCGCGCGCACGCAAGCGCACAGGAGCCTCCCCGCGTCCCCCGCCCAGGCGGGAGGTGCCGGCGGCGAGCGGTGGGGGCCCGGGAGCCGGAGCGGAGTCCCCGGTCCACCCTCGCTCAGCTTCCTAGCGCTGTCTCCCCGCGCGCCGGCTCTGGCGGGGCTCCCCGTTGGCTCCCGGACGGAACAGTTGGCGCGGAACACACTTTACTCCTCCTCCCTGGAGACCCATTCCGGCCTCCGGGCGTGCCATCTCCCCACCCATCCTCCCCACCCCTCCCCTCCATCCCCAACGGGGCCGGAAGAGTAACCCCCCTCAGAGCAGCAAGGAGCATCTTGCAACTCTTCACCGGGAGCAGCTTGGAGGCTGGCTCTCGGAGAGACTGGCTTGGGGTCTGTCACCAGCCCCTGGTGGATCTGGCTTGGCTTTCCTGTTTTCAAAGAGGATTTTTCTCACGATCGTTGAACGCTCCTTTTTACAAAAATCTCGGTTGGAGCTCGGTGGGAAAGATTTTGGGGATCTGATCTTCAGGGAGGAAAAAAAAAAAAAGGCACCGAAGGGGCGTTTGTTAATTTCCCCCGGGTTTGGAATCACCCTCTGGACAAGAGAGCAAGCGAGCAAGAGCGAGAAGAGAAGAGTGGAGAGGACCCAGGAGGCGCGCCAGCCCGAGCCACCTCCTTCCCGGCCGCCCCCTCCCCACTCCCCCGACACACACACTCGCTGGCTGGCTGGCTGGCAGACGCACGCCCCGCGCACGGACCCGCAGCTCGGCAGGCGCCACACACTTCGCGGCCCGAGCCTCGGCTGCCTGCCGCAGCGGGATGGAGTTGGCGCGCACGGAGCGCCCCGCAGGTTGGCCCGGGGCGCCCCTGGCCCGGACTGGGCTCCTGCTCCTGTCAACGTGGGTGCTAGCCGGTGCCGAGATCACTTGGGGAGCTACAGGCGGTCCTGGGCGCCCCGCGGCCCCGCTCTCGCGGCCCCCGGCTCTGCTTCCTCTCTTGCCGCGGGCAGTGGCCAGCCAGTGGCCGGAGCATCTGGCGACAGCACGGAGGGGCGCCGCGCTCGGGCGCCGGCCCGGACCCGAGCCCGTGCCCCAGGCAGCCGGCGGTAGTGGAGGAGACAAGCGGGAAGATGCTGGGGGGCTGTCGCCGGCAGGTGCGTGGTGGGGACAGGGCACCCCGGCTCCTGGCAAACCTGGCGGCTCGAGGAGGAGTCGCCGCGCGCAGCCCCCCAGTGCCCTGGACCGCGGGGACTCCCGGGCCACTGCTTTGTCCGATGGCTCCAAAGGAAGCCGCCCCCCGGCCAAGGGGCTCCGCGAGGAGGCGAAGGCTTCGCGGGCTGGGGCCCCGGCGGCCGAAGAGCTGAGGCTGCCCAGCACCTCCTTCGCGCTGACCGGGGATTCGGCCCACAACCAAGCCATGGTGCACTGGTCAGGACACAACAGCAGCGTGAGTACCCACCGGGCGCGGGGCACCCCAAGCCTCCCCTCGGCAAGGGAGCCGGGGAGGGGGGGCAGGAAGGAGGAACGGATAGTTACTGGAGGGTCGGGGTGGGTAGCACCTTGACTTTTAGAGCAGGTTGACCTCGCTTCCCCCACGCCCCCAGCCCCCAACAGGTTAGTGGAGTTTGTTGGGAGATGGTGTGTGTGTGTGTGTGTGTGTGTGTTTATTGGTGACCCTAGGATGGGGGCAGCCTGGAGGGAGGGGGGGATGAAGGAGCTTCAAGAGGAGCCCAGGAGGGATCTGTAGCGGATGGTCTGTAGTTCTGCTGTGCTCGGCTTGGAGTTTTCCCGTTGGGCGATTGCATTCCTAGTGAGGACACTGATGGATGTGGGATGGAGCCGCTGGGCAGACAGTGGAGCGACAGCCAGGGCTTCCTTCCCCTTTTCTCGTCTCCAATCACTCGGAGGGGAACCCGGGCGATGGAGGCCACTCAGACCCCTTACTCCTGCCCGCCTTCGGGTCTCAGCTCTCTGCTCCCGGCCTCTATCCCCCAGCCCTGGCGGAAAACAGGGCCAAGCCGACCCCAGCCTGGCCTCCCGGTGACACTGATCCTCCCCCGCCCCGCCCCAACCTGGGCAGCAGCCCTGGGATGCTACAGGAGAGGCAGCACAAAAGTTTAAAGGGTGACGTGAAATTCAGCAACCATTCCCCTCACACATGCACAAGCACACACAAGTCGCTGAGCAAAAAAAAAAAAAAAAAACAAAAACAAAAAAACTCGCCTGGGCCGAGTCGTCCCGCACTACATACAATCCGCTCCCGAGTGGAGGCATGAGTCCTCTGAGCTTCCAGCACACCTTTCCTCCTCTGTCTGTGGCCAGGTTCCCTGGGAAGCGGCTGTATCGAGAGATGGCGCCCTCGAGTCCACTCCGGTGGCTCTGAGCTCCGCATCCAGCTCTGGGCTCCGGCCCGTCCGCCCCAGCAGCCGCTGCACCCCGCAGGCCCAGAGCGGTTCCTCCGCACCCCACAAGCCTGCGCCCCGCGCGGTGCAGCCAAGCCCCAGGAACAGTTGGGAAGGGGCTCTCCGGCCGGAGCGGAACGGCTTCCTATGATTTCACCCACCCCCCTGACTTCCGTTGCTCCCCACTTTAGCCAGCCTCACAAAACATCCCTTTTCTCTTCTCTGGCCCTCCCTTTCGGATGGGACCCGGGCGTTAGGCAGGAGGATGATGGATGTCTGCACAAGCAGCTTGGGGGAACTCATTGGATGGGAAAGCGCCGCCCTCCTCCCTTTGTATGCCTCTTCATGACTGGCATTAAAGATTTCCCTGCGAAAATTTCATCTGATTTTAATGGGGGTGGCATGGGGCGGGGGTGGGGGGCGAGAAGCGAATAACAGGAAAGCTAGGAGTCTGCAGAGCACAGCGCATCGGCAATACTGAGTACAGATTCCCTGGTTCTTAATGACATCCAGCGCTGGTAGCCCAGCCAGGGGAAGGGGTGCTGGGTGGGAAGGACTTGGGCAGTCCAGGTCCTTGGCAGCCAGCACAGCGCGGCTGCTTCATCTGCCCCTAGCAAACACCCCATAGCTTTGGAGTGGGCAGCTGTGGATGTGGGGAGCCGGCAACATGTGCCTTTGCAGGGATGGGTGATCGAAGACTGACAAGTTCCCAGAGGAGTGAGCGTGTGTGTGTGTGTTTGTGTGTGTGTATTCCTTCCTGGGTGAGAAGGATGGACAGGATATCTTGAAATAAATGTGTCCTCTGAGGAAGAGACGATGTCCTCATGTACCTGTGACTTTATCATGAATTACAGAAACATTAAACTCTTCCTGAAGAGTTTTCTTATACCTCTGCTTTTATTTTAAGGATGTGTGTGTGTGTGTGTATGTGTGTGTGTGTTGACACAGCCTTTGAAGATGGGACTTTAGAGAATAATACTTGCATTTTGTAAATAGTAGTTAAATGAGTATAGCCTTCTCTGCCCATCTTGTGTGCCCGTGCACAGCAGAGGAAGTGAGGGGGCATGTCTTGCCCAGTGTTCCCCAGGGGAATGGCTCTTCAGTTAAAAGAGGGCCCGTGGGGTCTGGGGAGTGGACACGTCGGCCTTGGAGTCTTCAGTAACAGTGATGAGGTTTGGACAATCCACAGACAGTCCCCCAGGGGGTTATTGGTTGTGCTGGTGGCATATCTTACCGTTTAAGCAGAAGACAAGGTAGCATAGCTGGTGCCGGGATCCTATGGTGCCCTCTTTCTCTGGTCCAGACAGGGACTGTCTCTTGAGGTCCTGGGCTGGACCTGCCTCTTTTGACCACAGTTTGCAGGCAATACCAGTGAGAAAGGCTTTGCTGAGTATTGGGCCCTGCTGCTCGAAAGGAATAGGGGGAAACTTTAACATGACTCTGTCTTTTAGAGACTTTAAAAAAACAACCCCTTGCGAGAGTAATGGGGAAACCAGTTTCTACCACCTTACCCAGCTGGTTTCTCTCTCCCCTCTCCCTGTCCCAAGAGAGTGAAAGAAGGCGCTCTAGATAAAATCCAGGTGAAGAATGATGGGACTGAGGATCTTCTGAAAGGTCAAAATAGAGAGAGATGGCCCCAAGGCAGACAACTTGGCTCTGTTGACATGAAAAGAGAATTCCATCTTCTCTTCTGGCTTCAAAAGGGTTAAACATGAACTGCTCTGGGAAGGCACCAGGCTAACATGTTCTCCTTCCAAGTGCCTTTGGTGGACCTTGTTGCTTGACATGAGTTACTTTTGAGGAACTTTTCAGTCGTCTCATATAACTGGAAATTGAACTCCACTCTGCCAGTTTGCAGTGAGGCATGCAGAGTGGACATGCAAGACAAGGACTTCCGCCCCACCTCATGTGTCCAGCAGATACCCAGGGGCTCATTGGGCAGAAGGATATCCTCGTCCCAGGCTTGGAACATGTATTTATTTACTTTGGTCCCAAGAGTGGTGAGGGATGACATGGGGGCCAAGGAGGAGGTGCCCAGCAGGCTTGAGCCATAGTGCATCAGGAAGGGATGAAGTCTCGGTGTCCTCCTTCCCCCCTCCCCCGCCCTCACCTGGTTCCCCACTGATTGTTCTTGCCCTGCCAGGTGTTCTCAGGGAGAGATAAGTGGACCTGAACTTGAAACCTGAGTGATTTGCCATTCATTCTCTCTGGTTATCTCCAGCTGGGATCCTGGTGATTAATGGGTTAGAGAATGTTCCACAAACATCCAGAGAGAGCCCAGTCCCCATGGTTTCCAGGGGAACAGAAAACCATCATTCTGCCCTTCTCCCATGAAGGAAGATACCCTCCTGCTTGGTCAGTGAGTTGGCAAATGGCTGTGGAGTCAACAGCCCCTTCCTCTCTGGAGTAATCTTTGGTGGGGATTTCCATTCCTGATATTAGATGGATCTCTTTAGATGGATCCCCATTCCTTTCCAGCAGCTCACTCCCAGAGCATGGATTTGCAGGCTGCTGTCCCTGCAGTGTATCTGGTCAGAACGACTTGGCAGATAGTTTTCAGTTAATGTGCCCAACACTGCAGCTTGGTGAGGAGAAATGAGAGATGCTGGCAATTCCAGGTTGCTATCAGACCACCCTTCCCTGAGCGTGCTAGCAGGGTGGGACCCACAGATTCTCCCAGTTGGGATTTCATACCCTTAACTAATTCAGCTGAACTGTGCTCTAAAATATTTACTCCTAATGTGCAAAATAGTGACAGATTTGATCTGATTAATTGTATTCCACTCACTGGAGCATCTAATTGTGGCTCCCAAACAGATTTTTCAGATAGCTTTTGGCTGGATTGTCTAGCCTTCATTGTCTGTGCTCACAGTCCCCATGTCATAATTTCTTAATGCGTTTTGCCTTCTCAGAGGCTTAATAAAGAAACCTGCCACAGAAGCCGCTCTTCGAGGGTCTGCCAAAAAGAATCTGTTTTTAATTAATATTACAGGGGAGCCATCTCAGTGGAGATGTAGCTGGGAAAGGCAGAAAGCACTAATTGCTCCTGGTCACTGTTGGCCTGGGGGAGGGGCTAAGAGGAGAGAGTTGACACAGGCTATTTGTCTGCTCTGTGCTTCTTCTGATGTCTGGGTTACAGAGTGTTATTTGCTTCTCAGATCCTGCAGTGATTTCCAAGGTGAGCAGAAGTTGCAAACTCCTTAATTGGGAGGCCCGATCGAATGGTTGCAGAAATGTAGGGGTTGGAGCTTGCTTTGGAGTTGACAAGAAAGGAATGCTAGGAAGTGGCTTCTCCAGTGGGATTTAAAGGAAGGGGGGTTATGGCTCCAGTGGCAAGAAGGCTCAGGGAGCAGAAAGGGGAACGACTTTTCCCTGGGGCTGTGTATGTCTCCATTGCAACGGAAGCAATTTAGGAACTGGAAGGAGTTGAGAGGTGCAGCATAGCCAGACAGGCTGAGGTAGGAAGATGTGTCTGAAGACCAGGGCTTTAGCCAAGGCTAGGTGTACCTGAGGCCTGGTGCTTTGACTCACCTGTTGATTTCCTGCTTCCGTTGGCTCTTGGCTGGCTTGAGACACTTCCTGAAGAATGCCAAAGGATGATTTTTTTCTCCAGCAAGTTTGGGAGAAAAGAGACCTTGTGGAGGAGGAGATGGAAAATAGAATGCTGGGGCCTGGTGGGTCATTTTGAGTCACCAGACCTGGCACTATGAGGTGGATGGAATTTGGCTGACCATCCTTATCCCCTTTTGAACTGGAGGGTGACTGACTTTGTCGGCAGTGAGTAGAGATAAGAGAGCCTTGCCTTACATGGGGTAGGTACTCGGTGGGTAAAGGAGGGTAGTCCCACATCTTATTTAACAGAAGCTACAAAGGGATTGGAAATTCTTATTCTTTGGGGTATCAGTGATTTCTTTCTTAGTCGCTTTTAATTTGACAGCTGTTATCACCAGGAGTATTTTAAGCAGTGTGTCCACATTTGAGCTTGAGTACCTTTAGCCTTTAGATTCAAATCCAAAGTCTCTTAGCTTGGCATTCAGGGCCCCTCACTGTATATTCTTGGTCTCTTTATCCAACTTTTATATTTGACCCCTTCATTCTAGCCAGCCCTTCATTGTGCCAAGTCTCCTCTGGACTCCAAGCCTTAGCTCTTGAGTCTCCCTCTATTGTTATTCATAGCATTGTTAGAGATTCAAACACAGCACCTCTCTGGAACCTTCCTTAGAGGCATTTATTTCCCCTTTTCCTAAGTAGTATAGAATTTAAAGACTGCCTTAGCCGCAGGGGGTAGAGGGAGGTGGGTGGGCAGCCTAACACTGTCTCTTTAAAAAAAAAATCATTACTGTTTAAAGCATTACATATGTCTCCTTCCCCCCTGCCCCCCCTCCCCCCGCATTGACCTCTCCCTGGCCACTCCCACTCCCAGCACATGCACTTACCCCCCACTAGTGTCTGTGTCCATTGGTTCTGCTTATATGCATGCATACAAGTCCTTTGGTTGATCTCTTACTGCCTTCCCTTCCTTCCTTCCCTCTGAAGTTTGATGGTCTGTTTAAGGTTTCTCTGTCTCTGGACCTATTTTTGTTCTTCAGTTTGTTGTTTATTATATTCCACAAGTGAGTGAGATCATGCCATATTTATCTTTCTCCAACTGGCTTATTTCCCTTAGCATAATGCTCTCCATGTCCATCCATGCTGTTGTGAATTGTAAGTGCCCTTTCTTTTTTTATAGCAGCATAGTATTCCATTGTGTAGATGTACCATAGTTTTTTAATCCACTCATCTGCAGATGGGCACTAACACTATCTCTTAATAGCATTGAGTTTATGCTTATCATTCATGTATGAATTTTAACATGAGATTTAGAGGCATCTCTATCCCATTTAGTAAGATAGAAATAGGGACTGGTCAGCAGCCTTTGGCTTCCTTCTTATGTCCTCCAGAGATTAGATAGATTCATATAAGATATTCAACCCTTTGCTGAGTATTTCCTCTGTATGTGCCAGTGGTCTGGGCACAGGGGCAGGTAGGAGTGTGATGGAGGGAGAAGACAAGCAAAGACAAGGCAATGTTTGCCTTAGGTCCTTCCAATATGCTTTGGATATGAGACTGCTCTTGTATGAAGTAACATATGACAACAAGACAGATCCATGGGGTAATATGTGGTCAATTGCCAAGTGAGCGTTTTAGGCTGTGAGTTCAGAGGAGAGAGAATCACTGTGGGAGATACTACAGGCATCCTGGACTCACAGAATGTCAAGGCTGGACGTGCACTTAGAAATTGTCTTCATCAAATCACTCCACACAGAGATGTGGGATAGGAGGCTCAGATAGGAACATGGCAGTCTTCCTTACCAGTCTTCCTCTTTGTGTTGCTGTCCTCTACTCACTCCCAGTTTTCTCCTTTCTACTTGGGTTTATAGACCACTTTCCTGACTAGAGTAGTTAGATAATTATTTTTCACTCGGTGAGATATAATGCCCATTTTATAGGTAGGATAGCCTGAGGCCTAAGATGCATGAAGTTAGCCAGAGAGGCTTAGAAATAGATTCTCCCTCCTGTTCCTGGGCGGTGTGCTGGGCCCCCCGTGTCCACCCACCCTGGCCCACCCACCGCCGTGGCTGCAGACAATAAATACCAAGCTTGTTAATGTTGGACAATCTGTATCTTCATAACAGTTGTTAATTGGGGCCTCTTGTGAGTCACCTCATTATTTGCGTTAGTGAGCAAATCAAACCTGGTTGCATCATCAGGAACATTTTGCTCATTTATTTTGATCAGTGTAGTTTGGGTTTAATTATTTATAGAAATGCTGTTTTTTATAGTACATTAATGTGCAATAGTAAATTCAAAGAAACTAATGGTGTCTAAGAACTTAAGGATTGCACAAACAGCTCCCTACTATTAACTCATTGATGGTGAGCAGAGAAAATCATCCCTCTGGGCTGAGATGAGAGGGACTCGGAGCATGGTGGGACCAGCCATACAGGGCTGTTGGTCAGTATAACTGTGCCCAGTTCCTTGGCACACACTGATAGAGAACCTAGTTTAGGGGAAGGGCTGGAAATAGATTAAATAGAATAATCAAGGATCCTGTTAGTTTGTGGATTTGGGATCCTTAAGCCTCAGTATGATGGATGACTTCTGGTGAATTCATACTTGTGGAGGGTTCTCAGCATGTATGCAGTCCTCTTCAGGATTGATTAGAAACAGACATTTATTAGGAACTTGAAACAAGACTATCTGGTAAACCGGATCATGGGTCCTGGAGCCAGCTGCCTGAGTTCGAATGCTGCCTCTGTCTTTTTTTTTTTAATATGTTTTTATTGACTTTAGAGAGAGAGGAAGGGAGAAGGATAGAGAGACAGAAACATTGATGAGAGAGAAACATCATTGATCAGCTATCTTCTGCATGCCTACTTGGGATTGAGCCTGCAACTCAAGTATATGCCCCTACAGGGAATTGAACTGTAACTTCCCGATTCATGGGTCGATAATCAATCACTGAGGAACATCAGCTGGATTGCCTCTATTTCTTAATAGCTGTGTGACATCAGGCAAATTGTCACCATTTTTGGCTATTTTTTAGCTACACAAACAGGGTGAAGATAATAGTGCCTCTCACACTGGGCTGGTGTTAGGATTAAATAAGACACACATAGCAAAGTGCTTAAAAGAAGTGCTTGATCTGAAGTAAGCTCTTCAGATACTTTCAGTTGGTTTAGTTTTTATTTTTATATTGGAAGGGGCTTTCCCTTCATTTTCAGATGGAAACACTGAGGCTCAGGAAGGAGGGACTTGCCTAAAGTTTCTCAGTGAGATGCCCACTTCAACCCCCTCCCATAGTCCATGGCCTCAGTCAGATGTGTCGTTGAGATATCTGTCTTCTGTGTGGTCCTGAGATACACAGTGAATGAAATTGAGGAATGAATGGCTGGGGGCCTGGCTTCTTGAAACTCATACTCAGAATTTGTAATAGAAATGGTTAGAATCAGATGGTTAGAAATAGGTTAAAGATTACACCAATTCACAACTAATAAGTTGAGTATGTTTCTAGGATTTCATTGAGTGAAGGGATGAGAAAGGTATCTAGAAAGATGAATTTTAACATAACATAGCTTCCCTTGGCTTGGGCATCTATGATTATCCTTTATAGTGAATCATAGAAGACTTCTTAAAGAAGTAAAATGTGTAGCTTTAAGAAAATAGAAGAACCAGGCTGCTGGGCGGGTTGGTAAGCAGAGCCTATAGTGCCCAAGACTCATCAATGTCAAGGTCATGAGATGGACCTGATGGTCCAGGTTTGCTTCTCCTCTCAATCACCTAACTTGGCTTTGTGTCTGATGCAATATGGGAGATATCCATTGCTGGAACTATCTGCAGACTACTTGCTGTCTCTTTTCCAGAATTACCATCTTGGCCCAGACCATCAATATCTTGCAGTGATGGACACCCATCAAGGTATAGGCTTGAATTCCCTTTTTGTCTGGATCCTATGCACCAAAAATGGGGCCTGAGATTAGTGCACAGACACTGGAGGGACTGTTGTCCTGGGAAATAAAGGAAAATAAATAAGATGCAATAATAGAAGAGTGCTGCATGGGAAATTGTCTCAAAGGAGAGAAGAGCAGCAGCAGCCTGCAGTCACATCATTTGAGGGGTACTTTGGTGACCCAGAGATGAATAATAGATTGAAAACAAAGCCATTGAGTCCTGAGTGTTGATCATTCAGCCTCTTCCTGCAGAAACCAGGAAATGGATGCCTTGTGCAAACATTCTGCAGCCCATTCAACCCATGGATGACTCAACTAAGACTCTAGAAATAAAGGCAGCCAGAAGTGATGCTCAGGCTTGCTTCTCCCATCTCTTCTGCATTTTCTGCCTTTGCGCTTCTCACTTTTTTTGTGCATCGTGGTCAGTCAATAGAAGCTTATTGATTTGAATGACATAAACACTTTCTTAAATACTTAGGACTGCCTGAGTGAAGAATGAACGTCTTGGGGTTGAGGAAGTGTCTGGCCTCCTCTGGCTGCCTTCAGGCCTAGGGTCCGCACCCCTGGGACATCACAGTTGTCTGTCACCGGATCTCAGGTCCCACGTGCCTGACTCAGTACTCTCAAGGTCTTTTTGGCATCTATGGTGAGGTAGGCACTTTCTTTTCACGGCCAGATGGCTGGAATCAGGTTAAAGATTACGCTGATGTATAAGAAATGGACTTTTTCTTTTTAAAATCTGTTCTCAGTGGGAGATGGAGACCAATTACTGAGGTGAACATTTTTTTTTTTCGGGGCTTGAAAAGTGACTCAAGCTGCTATATCCAAACGTGGTTAAACATAGTGGGGGAGCTTATCTACAAGAGTTTTGAGCCCATAAGAAACTTGTATCTTTAGAGGTGAAAGACTTGATCATATCACGGGGTTTCTTTCAGTGTCATTCATGCTTGAAAGCAAATTTTTGATGGAAAGATTTCTGAAAACTCTGAAATGTCTTTTCGGTTATGGGATGGCTCCCAAGCAACAGTGACATTGAGCAGGTCTCTGAGTCTTAGTTTCATTGTCTGTAAAGTGGGGATAATTACTGAGCTTGTAGGGTTGTTTAGAATCTTAGAGATTATTTATTTATTTATTTAAAAAAAAAACCTATTTTATTGATTTTTTACAGAGAGGAAGGGAGAGGGACAGAGAGTTAGAAACATTGATGAGAGAGAGACATCGATCAGCCCCCTCCTTCATGCCCCCTACTGGGGATGTGCCTGCAACCAAGATACATGCCCTTGACCAGAATCGAACCCTGGACCCTTCAGTCCACAGGCCGGTGCTCTATCCACTGAGCCAAACTGGTTTCAGCAGAATTTTAGAGACTATTAATACGCATAAAAAGTCTAGCATAGTAGGCTATTCTATTGGTTAAGGATGTTAGTTCTCATTATCTGCCTACATAGGAAATGGGACAGGTTGAATTCTAGACATCTGTAGCAGATAAAATAGTAGCCTGCCATATTCCCTTAGCCCTTCACATTTCTCTGCATGTTGGCCTGACTTCTAACCACCAGCACCAGGGCCCGTTTGCCCACTGAAGCTTGATTTGATCACCCCAGGCACAGGCTGGAAGAGTCAGAAATTAATTCCCATCAAGGAGTAGGGAGAAGCCACCTATCAATGACTAGAGGAAGTTGGATGAAAACCAAGTTCCCTTATTTCTGAGGCTGATTTTCTATACTTTCTTCTAGAGTCTCCAGTGGGATTATGCCCCAGTTGCCCATTGTGGTAATTTGCTTGCTTTATTGGCATCCCTTCCCATTTACTCCCATTGCCTCCCAAATAAACTATTTGACTTGAAGTATTTCTTTTCAGGATATATGCCAGTATATATCATATCACTCATAGTAAATGTCTTTATACGTGTGTGTATATATTCATATATGTATCTATATATGTAAAGAGATTCCTTACTGTAAGGAATTGGCTGACATTGTTATGGAGGCTGAGAAGTCCACAGTCTGTAGTTGGCAAGCTGGACACTCAATATTGCTAATAGTGTAGTTCTAGTTTGAGTCTGAGTCTGAGGCAGGAGAAGACCAATGCCCCAGCTTGATGCAGAAAGGAAGAATTATTTCTTAATCAGCCTTTGTGTTCTAGTTGTGCTTCAATGGATTGGATGAGGTCCATCCACATTGGGTAAACTTTTCTAATCAATCTACCTATTCAAATATGAATCTCATCCAGAAATAGCCTCACAGACACACCTGGAATAATGTTGGACCAAATATCTGGGTACCTCTGGCCGGGGCCAGACTTCTCCTCATACTTAAAAAAAAATCCTACTTCAGGCCATACCAGGGCATGTAGTAGGAATGCAGAGGGAGATGACATCACTGTCTCTGGTTCTCAGAGGTCCTCCTTTAGTGTGGCACTGTCCAGAAGAAAGGAGCCAGTCCATGGTTATACTGAGTGGCAGAAACATGGTGGTAAGGCTTTGAGAAGGAGACATACTCCTTCAAATTAGTCTTCACTGTCACTTCTCAGGGCTAAGGAGCCCCACCTTACCCCAAGGGATGCACTTGGTCTTTGCAATACACAGAAGGTCCTTACAATTTGGACCTCTACCTCCTGGCAGGTGGCATCCTGACTAGGAATAGGGTACAGTTCTTGTTTTCCTTAGACTTTGTTTTGTCAGGGAGCAGCTGAGCTTACGGTTCATCAATGAGGGTCGCCATGACAGGCTGGGAAGAATATGAGCCTGAGAGTTGGGATCTCTAGACTTGGGTACATTACAATCTTTAGAAAGTCACCCTTTCTTAGATGTAGGTGAATAAATACCTCCCAGGTATAACACCTTGTATATTATGAATTAGAGACTTTTAAAAAATGGGTGCATTAGTAAGGAGAGGGTCTTGAATGATGATAAAAAATGTAAAATGCTTCTTTCAAGAATTCATACATTTGTTCTATACCAAGTATATGTGCATTCATTCATTCATTCATTCGTTCTTCTTTTTTTGCTTAGTATGATGCTAACTTATTTGAATTTCCTGGAATTCAGTTTCTTTATCTACAAAATGAAAGAGTTGCATAAGTTGATGCAGGCCCATCTCACCATAAATTAGATGTGACTTGAGGTCAATCATTTCTTTATGTGTGAAAACAGGGACATTCCTATTTGCTTCCTTTACGTTGCAGTTAAATAATGAGATGCTGCATTTGGAAGCAATTTGAAAAGAATGCTTTTCAAAGTGCTATAAACAGGGGGTGCTATGAACTCATGGTGTTAATTCACCTTACCTCTCCTTCGTTCCTTCAGTAGCTGGAGGTCCTTCCACAACATATTAGGGTCCACATTACGGCATCCACATTCTTTTGCATGCACCCACTTTCCATAGCACACATCCAGGACTGATGTACAATTTATTTCAAGTCGTGTCTGATATAATAAAAGTCTCAGATGTCAGTGCGGAATGGATGTTTAAGAAAAACATTTGTTTCAGGACTTGACCTATATTGATTGCTCTGCTTTCTTCCTTGGAGATAATATGAAGTATTGGGGAGCATCTACTATATGGCTAGTGATGCAGGATGTGAACAAGCATATGAGTCACACTGGACACCCACAAAGCTTGAAGTCTTGTGCGTGGGAAACACATATTAGATAAACATTACTGAGAACAATGTGAGATCATTTAAAGTATATGCCAATTTGAGCATACTTAAGAAATATATTAAATGCAATCAAGATCACAGTAAATGAAAGCTAATCGAATGTTTAAATGTTATGATTGTGTTTATTATTTACAACAGAACCCAGCAGCATGGTAGGAAATAGATCTAATCCTCATGATTAAGCCTGTGTTGCTTGGTGAGGAGTGTTCGGAGCTTGGAGATCAAATCGATTATCTCATGTCCTGAGATAGTTGGTATGAATTCTGCCATCTAGTTTGGGCTCATTTTCTTGTACAGATTCTTGTTTTTGGCCATAGCATTGAGATATTCCAACTTCTTAATTGTATTATTGAACATACTAATTCCTACTGATTCCTTTGTAGGCCGGCTTCCCTGTTGCCATCTTGATATAGCTACTCATTCTACTCCTAGGGTAACACCTCTGTTTGTTGATTTCTTTTTTTCTTATTGGGGACTGATTTTCATTTTTCTGGGGTACATCCTCAAGTATTCTTTTTCGGAGAGTGCGTGGGGATGCTTATTCCAATGTCCTGTTACACATGTTGACAGGTTCCTTTTACTTCTCAAAAGACCCTGGCTTGGATGATACATAATACAGTCACCCATTGCTTCAGCAATGCTTTTTTTTTCATTCTTGGTATGTCTAATATTTACTTTGCTTTCACATTGGCTTGAAGGTTCATATGGACATAGTAATCTAGGGTCAAAAATGTTCCTTTAGGCCTTGGAAGTACTTAGATTATTTGCTGGATGGCATCCTCTGCTGTTTTGGGATTATATATGCCTCCCTGCCACTCAGGGACAGATGGGGGTGAGGAAAAGGTGCTGCCCACTGTGCGATACCTGTGGCTTTGTTCACATTAGTGATGTTGAGCCCTTTAAGGAGTCCTGATGCCCTCTACAGAGCAATTTGCTGTAGACACTTATTATCCGAATATTTTAACATAAAACTACAAAAAAAGGCAGTTTTATAGCTGCCTTGTACTTTAAAAATTAAAAATACCTTTTAAAAACATCATCAATATTCAACAGGTATTTGTGGTGTGCCCTCTATGTGTCAGGCGCTGCTGGGCTCTGAGTATATAATGGTGAGCAGTTCTCTGAAGGGGAAGTTCGCGATACTATCAAATACTACTCCCAGGACATTGAATGTGGAGAGCGCAGAGAGGCTGAAACAGATGAGCTGAATTCCCAGAAGTGCCTTGGGGTCAATGAGGTGAAGAGGACAGAGTGTTCCGGGCACACAGTTTTTGGGGCACGCAGGATCGAGATATCTGAAAGGAACAGAAAGGACAGGGTGGCTGGAGCAGATGACTCATGGGCTAGGGGCTGGTGAGAGATGAAGCAAGACAAGCAGGGATGGGAAGGACCAAGCAGGACCCTATGAACCCAGGGAAAAGCGTTTCTTCTTTATCCTAAGAGTCAGGAGTAAGCCACTGAAGGGTTTAACATAAGAGAGTGAGTGATACAATTCAATTTATGCTAAAAAACTACTCTGACCACTCTCTTTTAAAAATATATATTTTATTAATTTTCTACAGAGAGGAAGGGAGAGAGATAGTTAGAAACATTGATGAGAGAGAGACATCGATCAGCCACCTCCTGCACACCCCTACTGGGGATATGCCCACAACCAAGATACATGCCCTTGACCAGAATCGAACCTGGGACCTTTTAGTCCACAGGCTGATGCTCTATCCACTGAACCAAACCAGTTTTGGCCACCCTGTGGTTTTGAGGAATAGGATGGATGCTTGGAGACCACCCTGCAGCTGTAGCTAAAGATGATGGCGGCTGAGGTGATGGGGTGGAAGGAGCCAAGTGAAGAACTATTTAGCAGATGTAGTTGATCGTGTTGGCTCCTTTGTATAAGTCTTCACACTTTCCCAGAACTCCCTTTGCTTTCCTAGTGCCTTTTGGGTTTGGCCTTGTGACTTGCTTTGGCCAATAGGGAGAGGTGCCAGGTCTAAGTTCACATAGCAAGAGGCACGGTATATCTGCCTGCTGTGTTGAGCCTCTGCAGTGGCCTTAAGAAAAACACACAGACTAGCCAACTGCTCCTGTGAGGGTGATGAGTGACCAGTCACATGTAGCTACTCTGAGCCTAGAGCAGCCAAGCTGAGCCTAGCCAGGAGCAGCGGAACTGCCCACCTGAGCCCAGCTGTATCACCCAACCGTCAGCTGCCCTGTACATTTATGAGTATAAATGATTGTTGTGAAAATAAGGGGTTGAGATTTGAGTGGTTTGTTCTGCAGCAAAAGCTAACTGATAGAGGAGGTAAAACCGACAGAACTTGATAGAGTGGATGCAGAAGGTTTGTGGGGTCATAACTATGATGTAAAGTGAGGCTCACCTATATTTCAAGGTCATTTGCCTCATCCTTGCTCAGGGCTATCCTTAGGTGTGTCTTTTTTGGTGGTTTCTTGCCACTTATCTCACTTTACAATTCATGGCTTCCTTTTCTGGAGCTGAATGAGGCAGGTTGGCTACATGGTCCAAAATAATTTATCTTCAACTTTTTATTTCTCACTCTCCTTTCAGCAGCTTAATCGGATTCCAGCAGAGCTTTTGAGCTGAGTGGTCCTCAGCTCCCTCTGTGGGGGGTCTTCAAGCCCTCAGCTCAGTGTATTCCTGTTAAAGTCAATTTCTGCTCTAGCTGTGAAGATGGGATTTCACTTATTGGGGTGAGGGGAGCAATGTGGGGACAGGGATTTTCTTGCTCTTGACTGATTATTTAAAATACATTAGTGCTGATAAAATATTTAGCTTTTAAATAACAAGTTTAATGTAGGGGACCGTGGTTTATTTATTAATGGCAATGGCAGGGAGATTGGTAGGAGTCGTGCTAAAATGCACTGTTGTGATTTTGCAAAGTATAGTAATTACTGTAATATTTTGTTGAATTATTAATATCTACCATGTCTGCAGGAACATAAGCTTCTGCAGTCAAATTCATTTCAAGATTGCTTCCCCCCTTTCTGGTTTTGTTTTGTGTTTTCTTTCTTTCTTGGGCACATATACATTTTTAAACACATGGCGCAGGGGGGCAGAGCTGATTATCTTGTGGGAAACACCATTGTTACACCCTGCAACCGAATATAGGCAGACAGCACCTGTTGTTCCTGAGTATCCCCTGCCCAGCCATGCCTGCTCATAGCACCAGACTGAGGGGTGCTGAAGGAATCATGTCTAGGAGAAAAGGACTCATCAGTGTACCCTTTTTAGGATCTGGGATGAGGAGAGAGAATAGTATATATTATACATATGAGGGTAACATGCCTTTAAGCAGAGCATGTGGGGTTGGCAGGTGTTGGGGTACATGAACTGAAACAGTACCAGCCTCTTTAATAATAGTTTTAACAACTATGACTTAGTGTCTATTATGTACTCAAATGAGTTCAATGTGGATAATGATGATGATGATGATGATGATGGCAGCTTAGATGTTATATGAATGGGCTCATTCTGCAGTATGACTCTAAATTCAAGCACAAGTACATGTGAGATCATTCCTTTTGGTTGTGGTGAAATGGAAATGGGAATAAAGCCTTCATATCACCATGTACTGACTTTCTGAAATGGCCCAAGGTCAATCGACATCTGAGACTCAAGTTTCCTCATCTGTGCAATAGTTGCAAGGATCAAAATGAAGTTATATATCTGAAAGGGCATTATAAACTCTAAATGACAGACATGTATGAGGGAATGTTATTGTTATTAAAATACAGTAGGACTTGCTCAGGCTTGTGGTGTGATTCTGTGGGGCAACTGAGAGGATTCTCCGCTCCATTACTTTTTGGCCAGAAACTTCACAATTTGGGAGTCGAGATTCTCCTAAAATAGAAGTAATTTTAGAGCTGGAAAGAACATGTAATGATCCTTTTCCAAATGTGGACGTGTGGCCAGGAGAATTGTGGAGTGCCCAAATTCACCGAAATAGTGAAAGCACCTACCCCACTATCCATCTCCCTGACTCCTCGTCCAGTGCTCTTTCTGCCACACCCTGATGCTCATCAGTTTTCCATTAAGTTCTACGCAGGCTAGGGCATGTTTCCAAGTAGGGAGCCTTAGGCAGAATGAATACATTAGGTGACTTGTGGGATGGCATAGGGGATGGAATACTTTAGGAATCAGCTCTGTCACTGAGTGTCACTGACTGTGTGATTTTGGGCAAGCGACTCTCTGAAACCCAGCTCTATCCTTTATAAATCAGGATTGTAATTTCTATTTTGTACAGCTGTTGTGAGGAGTAAGCGAGCTTGAAAGGCTTTGGCAATGTGCCTCTCCTGTGGGAGAAGATACTTGACAATGGGTACGAAATGATTATTAGGTGCTAAGAAATTCTGATGATTATCTTGGTCTGTCTCATAGTAGGTCTATTCCAGCCAGCCATTTCCCTCCAACCCCCACTGTGAGAGTGGGTGTTTTTAGGGGACGGGGCAGCTGCCCCTTTAACACTGTTATTTCCCTTCCCCAGGGTTGGGTGCATTTCCTCCCGAGGAGAGCCCTGAGCTGTGGGAAGACAGCTGTGTGGTGGACACAGGGATGAGCCACCAGTTACCAATGGCCTTCCTTCCCTTTTGCTTCAATCTCAGACAGGGACAGCTCCAGCCCCGTTTTCATTTGCCCTTAAGGGGGTGGGGATGGCAGAAGGGTGGCGATGGTGGTCTTCAAAGAATAGTAGGGGACTCTGGAGATGAGACTGATGAAATGGCTTGCATCCAAAAGCTGCACGACTCTGTGTCATATGGGGCTTCTCTTCTTGATTTAAGTTACTAAGGAGGTTTCCTGAAAATTGGTTTCAGCTTATTTTTTTTTTATTGGCAAGTTTTTCCTGCTTTTAACAAATCCACCCCGAGTCTCATGTGAGCTGGGTAGAACTCAGTGTGAATTTACAACAAATAAAGCAGGGCCACCTATGGGTGAACACTTGGGTAGAGGATGGAATTCGCAAGGACAGAAGGAAATCTGAAACACCCCAGAGCCTCTATCTCCTCTCAGGCAGGGGGGCTGGGCGAAATGTTTGCTAAAAGCAAAATAAGAGAAGAAAGGGATGCAAGAAAGTGTGTTCAGTTCCCCTGTCTGGATCTTATCCTCCCCTGTGCCCAGTAATCTCCATTTCTTTTTTCTTTTTTTAATATATTTTTATTGATTTCAGAGAGGAAGGGAGAGGGAGAGAGAGAACTAGAAACATCAATGATGAGAGATGATCATTGATTGGCTGCTTCCTGCATGCTCCACACTGGGGATTGAGCCTGCAACTGGGGCATGTGCCCTGACCAGTAATCGAACCATGATCTCCTGGTTCATAGGTTGACACTCAACCACTGAGCTAGGTCAGCTAAACCCAGTGACTTCCACTTATATTGCTCTCCTTGCTCTGAAAAAAATGTCTAATATTAGTCTTTTGCCCCTTCCATTCCTTTTCCTGAGGCTTTGAATTTTATTTTATTTTATTTTCCAGTCTTATTGAGTTATAATCAATAATAATTGTGATTTTTTGATATATGTATACATTGTGAAGTGATTACCACAATCAAGTTAATAAATGTAATCGTCACTACACATAGTAATTATTTTATTGGTTGTGAGAACATTTAAGAACTAATTCTATTAGCCAATTTCAAGTATACAATACAGTATTATTAACTATAGTCACCATGCTATCCCTTAGCTCTCTAGAAGTTATTCATCTTGCAAAACAAACTTTGTATTCTTTGACCAATATCTCCTCACCTTCAAGCCCCTGACAATCCACTCCCTGCTTCTATGAGTCCAACTTTTGAGTTTCCACATATATATGAGATCATGCAGGATTAATCTTTCTGTGCCTGCCTAATTTTACTTAGCATAATGTCCTTCTGGTTCATCCATAGTGTCATAACTAACAGGATTTCTTTCTTTTCTTTTCTTTTTTTTTTTAATACTAGTATATTTTTACTGATTTCTGAGAGGAAGAGAGAGGGAGAGATAGAAACATCAATGATAAGAGAGAATTACTGATCAGCTGCCCCCTGCATGTCCCCTCCTGGGGATGTGCCCTGACCAGGAATAGAACGGTGACCTTCTAGTTTGTAGGTCAACACTCAACCACTGAGCCACATTGGCCAGGCTGTTATATTTTCTTTAGCAAAATACCCCGAATTGTAATTGCTGGTTCATTTGGTAGTTCTATTTTTAAATTTTGGAGAAATCTCTATACTTATTTTCACAATGGCTGTACCATTTTATGTTCCCAGCAACAATACACAAAAGTTCCCTTTTCTCCAGGTCCTCACCAACATTTATTATCTTTTGTCTTTTTTTAAAAATATATTTTATTGATTTTTCACGGAGAGAAAGGGAGAGGGACAGAGAGTTAGAAACATCGATGAGAGAGGGACATCAATCAGCTGCCTCCTGCACACCCCCTAGTGGGGATGTGCCCGCAACCAAGGTACCTGCCTTTGACTGGAATCAAACCTGAGACCTTTCAGTCCACAGGCCGATGCTCTCTCCACTGAGCCAAACTGGTTTCAGCTATCTTTTGTCTTTTTGGAAATAGCCATTCTAACAGGTGTGAAGTGATATCTCATTGTGGTTTTGATTTGCATTTTCCCAATGATTAGTGACATTGAGCATTTTTTCATATATCTGTTGGCCATTTATGTGTCTTTTTTAGAAACATGCATTCTAAGTTTGCTCTCCTAGTGGTGAAGAGAAATTGCCCACCTTTACTGGGGATGGTTTGGAAAGGTATTATAGGGATGGGGAGAGGGGGTCTCCGGAAATCATAGCCTGGGCCATTGGTCTAACTTTTCTGCCTTCAGGACTGGAATCTGGGAGAGGGAGGCCACTCCCATGAGGTGAGAGGATAGGGCTCTGAACAAAGGCTGGCTACTATTTCTGTGAAATGCTTCTGATGGTGGATCTTCTTCGGTTAAAGAGCAGAGAAATTGGGGAGAGTGCTATTCTCATTTTTCCCCTTAAATTTTATTTATGTATTAGTTATAACAATTTCCATTTGAACCATTTTTAGGTGGCATTGGTTATATTCACACTGTTGTCCAATCATCACTGCTATCTGTTTCCAAATTTTTTCATTGCCCAAACAGAAACTCTGTAACCGCTAAGCCATGACTTCCCATTGCTTTGCTCCTCAAACAGCGGAATTCTCTTCTTCAGTGTCTGAGCAGGTATGGGGACTTTTAGTTTGTTCCTCTCTTCTGCCTTCTGTCCTATCCTACTACTTTCTCCCCCTTAGCCATTCCTCTCACTATAGGGGCTCATGGAGTTGAAATGAAGTGAAGGCTTGTAATATTAAGGGCTGAAAAATGGGCATTTCTACCCCCTTCAAGTGCCATGCTATTCACTTATAAAGATAGTCATACTTTCTGGTACTCAGAGATACATGCCTTCCCCCCCAGCTTGTTCTCCCAAAGCATGGGTGGGTTTGAGAGAAATCATTAAAAAGCTGGCCACCCACATCTAAGATGGTTTTGAACTTGTGATTTTATCTCAGCTACTCCTTTTATTTATAGGAGACTTGTTTATATATACCTGAGATCTTAAAGAAGCACACTTCATAGGTGAATTATCTCCTATATTCATTATTGTCATTGTCATTAAAAGTAGTGAATGATGATGAACTATGCAGTTAGGATTTTGGCACATCTGAACCAATTCAGATTTCATCTTGGTCTTCTGGGAACATGAAATCTAACATAAGCATGTGAAGACAAAATAATGAAAACATCAAACCGATATTAGAACCAAAAATGAAGCCTTCGTGGATGGGCTCTAACATTTATCAAGAGCCTACTATGTGCCAGGTACTAGTCTTGGGTGGTTCCTATGTATCACCCCATTTCTCCCTCATAGCAACCTGTGAGTTGGGATTATTATGATCTCTAACTTACAGTTGAGGAAACTGATGAAGAGAGGTCACAGATTGCCAAGGTCACACAGCTAACAAGCTGCAGCTTTGGCAGTGAAATAGAGGAATATGTCTTTTGAAGATGGAAACCATTGAGCCTATTATTGTATTGACAGAGAAATCGGGGAATTATAGAGTTTGGGAGAGGGGTAGGCTGAGTGAACTGGCATGAACAGGTGGGTCAAGGTGAAAAGATCAGCTTTTATTTCGTTTTAGATTCTAGAAGGAGAGAATTTTTGTGATAATAATTGAGGGCATTCTTATCACGTACCAGATGCTGAGCTGTAACCTTTGCAGCAGCATCTCATTCAGTCCTCACCATCCTGAAGTGTCTGTTATTCCGAGCCTCATTGGAAAGATAAGTAAGCAAAGGCATGGGGAGTTAAATACCTGGCCTAGGTCTCATAAGTGGCCAGCAACTGAGCCCAAGTCCCCTTACACGCTGAGCCACAGAGCCTCGCGTGGTCCTCTTCTCCATCAAGGAGAGCAAGGCCCAGGAAGGAGAGGGCCAACCACTCATCCCACCAGGACTCCGGTGTATTTTCAACTCCTGGCCTTTTCTAAAAGCCTTCACTGAGCATTTGTACTTAGCTTAGAGTGTTTGCAGCCAGTAGCGGGATGAATAAAAGCTTGGAGGTGAGAAACAACGGGGTGTTTGGGGGAACCCAGGGAGACAGGGACGAGGTGAGACCAGATTAGGGAGGCTTTGTAGGTGCTGCTCCCAGACTGGCTTATTTATTTCTGTTCGCAATGGGCAACCCTTAGTAATTCTGAGCAAGGGAGAGATGTAATTAGCAGTGGCATCAATGGTTCTCCAAACATCACAAAACACTTTCTCCCTATGGGAGGGAGGGAAACAGAGGCTCAGAGAGGTGCAGAGGCTTGCCCGGAGGCTCCCAGCCAATTGTTCCTGGCAGCCAACCCAGATATCCACACCACTGCTGGCTCCCCTTCCCAGAGAGCAGGCTCTGGCCCCTGCTGGCCGCCCTCCTGCCTGCTCCCCCCTCTCACTGTGCGCTCTCTGCAGAGCACCCTCTCCATCATTAGCACTAGCAGTGGGGTTCTGCTGTAATTAAAGGCAAGTAAGGGGAGGAAACAAAGCAGAGAGAGGGGAAAAGCAGCCACCAACAAAACACCAGATTTCCCACACAAACGCCCGAACAACGGCCCCGTCCATCAGCTTTCCTGGGAGCCTGCTTGTTTTAAATACAGCCCAGGGAAACTCCATGCGATGGTGTGGGAAAGCAGGTTATTAAGTTCCCTTCTGGCTGCCAGAGGGAGGACTTACTCCTTTTCTTGCCCTTTCCACCCTGCAGGGCAAAACTGATCAAACATGGGAGTGGAAAGAGACCTTGAATATGTTTAGCTCCACTTCTCTGCCAAGGTCAGGCTCCCTCTGTCACCTATGCCCCCTAAGGTAGCCTCTCTGACACATTGTGACCTGGCTCCCCCTCTCCCCGGCTCCCTAAAATTGCTGGACCAAAAGCTCAAGTAGGGGAGGAAGGCACTTGAGCCAGCAAGCAACGGCCACTCAGGCCTGTTGTCATTTATGGCGCTGACTCCGGAGATGTCTAATTAATTCACTAATCCAGTTAGCCCCTTGCTCTCCAAAACGCCTTTTCTTGGTTGCTGAGCAACTTGGATAGACTTTTGACACGTGCATGCAGCTGGTGAATGAACCAGTAGTGTTTTCCTTTACCCTGGCACCCCCTCCCCCCATTCCTCTTACACCAGAAATGAAGATCATCTCCACCAATCTCCAGCCTTCTCACCTTCCCCAGGCCTCTGGATGTACTTGCTGCCGCCTTCACACATTTCTGCAGGTAATTTTTATGCCGGGCATTTGTCACGGACAAGGAGAGTGACAGAATGTACAGGCACATGGAGACGTGCTTGCAAAGTAATGGGATTAGCCCCGCTCAGGCAAGACGTGGGCAGAGCTTTGGAGCTTTGCTGGTGCCGGGGGGCCTGGCCCAGGAAGGTGAGGCTCCTAGGTGTTTGGGAAGGTGGGGGGGCAGGCTCTCTCTGGGTGACACGGGATTAACAAGGGCAGCTCCACTAGACAGTTCCATTTGTCTTTACAGCCTGCCCTTCGCTGGGAGTTGTCATCCATCCCCAGCCTGAGTGCCCTGAAATAAACAGGAAGGGGGATTTTACAGGAGAAGGGAAGGGACAATGTCAACCCAGGAGGGCAGCCACGCGCCTTGCGGCATCATCCATGAAGTAGAGCATGCTCCTGTTTCAGGATGGGAATGTGGCATGCACTGCTCCAGTGGGTTCGAAGCCAGAACTGGACTGGAGCCCAAACCTCCACCCTCTCTGGTTTCATAGATGAGACAATTGGAGCCCCAGGAGCGGGCACAGCGTGCTCAGTGTCTCCCAGCCAGAGTTTGGGTCTCCAGAGTGTCAGGCTGCCTTGTTTGACTCCACTGACCCCCCTTGATCTTATTTAAGACCCCTGCTCCATGAAATTAGTGCCTCAAGTCACCAAAACGTACTTGTCGAAATCACCTTGTATTTTGGAAGAGGTGAGGCCGGCAGTGGGGATTTGCAGACAGTGAGGAGTTTGGCTTCTCTCTCACCATTCACTTTGGCACACATGTACTGCAGGTGCCAGGGACATGTGCTCCAGCCAAGTAGCTATTTAAAAAAAAAATTATTTTTATTGATTTCAGAGAGGCAGGGAGAGGGAGAGAGAGAAACATCAATGATGAGAGGAAATAATTGATGGGCTGCCTTGTGCACACCCCACACTGGGGATCGAGCCCGCAACCTCAGCATGTACCCCTGACCAAAAATTGAACTGTGACCTCCTGGTTCGTAGGTTGATCAGCTCAAGCACTGAGCCACACCAGCTGGGTCAAGTATTTAATATGAACAAGGGATATTAAATATTCCAGACACATTCGCAGGGGAGGATCTGGGCCATCTGACCTGAGCCCAGATCTTATGGTCGAGGGGGGTTGTAAGGATAGGATGGGGGGGCATTCTTGACTAAAGGGCAACATGGGCCAAGGCCAGGGGGCATGAGAGCTGTGACATGTTTGGGGTCTGGCGAGTGACCTAGAGATGGAGCCTGCAGGCCATTTGGCTTTCCTCTGAGACCTGGTGGATGGCTCGGTGCCGCCCATACTGACATCCAGAAAACATTGCCTCCTGCTCTCCGGAATAGTAAGTGCCCTTTATCTGATCTCCATGCATGTGTCGGTATGGAGAAGCATATTTCAGGTCTCTTGGTTGGAAATGACTTCCCTTTGAAGTTAGTTCGTGAATAATGATGAAGGTCATAAAAATACATGCTCACTGCACACATACTTAGCTACTACTGTGGACCAGAGTTGCCAGGGACAGAGTTTTCAGGAAAACCAGTTGCCCAGAGGAAGAAAGAGGTAGCATCTCCTATGGGACCCAGGGAAATGTTTTATTGAGGAGGATCCATTCCTTGGCACTCACAACTGTGGCAATCCCTCCATCTGCAACTACAGGGGACAGTCAGACAATGGTCCCCCCAAACACCCATAGGCTCCCCTTCCTCCAGCTGTGCAGCCGAACTTCCCTGGTGTCAGACACTCCTTTGCCAAGGCCAGGGTTTTTAGAGAACTCAGAGATGGCAGACAGCGTTATGGGATTTCTTTAGTATACAATCTCCTCTGGGAAGGTTCTTAACAAGGTGGTTTGCGTCCCCCTAGGATTTCAGCTGGGGGTGGCTGCTATTTCTCTGGTAGGACTCGTTACTGTAAAATGTATGCTGGGCTGAAAATCACAATGGTCGGTCTTTGGAGCAATCGGATGCACAGGGCAATCTAAGGCTCTGGGAAGGGAGAGCCCATGGCATTTTATTCTAGAAATATGGGCCGTGGTGGAGGAAGCCCCTGTGGGCTTGGGTCTTTCTAGACCAGAAGGTGGAGTCTCCTGTGGTCACTGCCTCTGGTTGGTTTCTTTGATTTCCTTTGCCGAAAAACGATCTTTGCCTCGGGGAGGTCTGTTAAATCCGGCCTTTTCCAAATGGGGCTGCTAGTGCCTGGAAGAGATTGTAACTTTCTCTTCCTCCGGTCATCCCTTGCCATCCCTTGGCTGATTCGGTTTCCCATTTTCTGGGATGTGCCCACAGGATTTGTCTCCCACCCCCTCCCCCTTTTATAAGGAGGCAAGGTGCATCTGGTGCCAGATATCATTCAACCCTGCAACAATCCACCCTTTGTGACATCACTGCTCATCACCATGGAAACATTTCCCGAGTCACAGAGACTGGATTGTGGCATCATAGCATCAGGCAGGAGGAGGGGGAGAGGAGAGGATGGAAACTGCCCGGAGGCATGAGATTCCAATAAACCAGCATGGAATGGCAAGGATGTAGGATTTTTCTGTTTGGATCCCTGAATGGAGAGTCTTAACTGTGGGCAGCCAGAATAAACCTTATCTGGGAAAAGGAGGAAGAGCTGTTAATGGAATGTGGACCCTGGACTTTGTTCTTGCTCAGTATTAGCAGAAACGGAATGATTCTACTGAGAGCTAGTCTGTATTTTATATGCATTTCTCATTTGATTTTCACAGAATCTCCATGAACTATTGGATCAGAGAGGTTCAATAACCTGCCTAAGGTTACACAGCTCATAAGGTAGAGCTGAGAACTGGGATCAGAAGATGTAGTCAGTGCTCTCATGTGACCTGCAGCTGTGTGTGTGTGTGTGTGTGTGTGTGTGTGTGTGTGTGTGTGTCTATAACAATTATTTAGGAAATAAAATATAAGTAGTTAAAATTGTGGTAGATATAAAGAGAATAAAGATGGTTGTATTGGAAAGTGAGTGGGAACTGACTTATTATATTTGAGACATGTCTCAGCACTTAGTAGCTGTGCACTTAAATATGAAAAGCACTGTACCTGCTGGAACTGGACTGCTGAACCCAACAACTGTTATCCCCTTCCCCAGTTACTTTTCTCTGCCCGTGTCCCCACTTCCTGCACCCCACTTCTCCATTTGTCTGCTCCCTTTTCCTGTAACCTCTTTCTCAGCCTTCCTCCTTTGATCCCATTTATTCCTACCAATCCCCCACCTTCTCTTTCTCTAGACCGTCAGCTCCTTAAGAGAGAGAAGACACTCTTCTCTGTTATAAAACATGCTTGGTTTGTCTAAAGATTAGGCTAGAGAATCTGCTGCAAAAATAAATGAGCAGTGGTCCTTTTAATAGGAAAAAAATGGCTAGGTTTGCATGGTTAAAAAATATTACCTTACATACTAAGCAAACTGTGGCTGATAAATTAACAAGTAACAAATGAACATTCAAAGGGATGACCCCGCCAGTGAAATGGCCAATCATGTTAAGTTCAACAGCTTGTTTGCTTTGTTGTTTGCGTGTTCATGTTGATAGTGACTTCATGTGATCTAGCCACATTTTCTCTTGGGAAAATAGGTCCTGGCCGATAAGATGGCATCCGTTAGATTAGTTCTTTGCAGGGTTCTAAGAACTGCAGGTGCTTTGCCATGGATCACCTCTACTGTCCTGGTGTCCCATCTGGGCAATAGATGGTTCTAAGGGAGCCCATTTGTGACACTTTGCTGAGCTTTCAGGAGTATTTGCTGCTAGAGTTCAGGCCTTCATTGTACACCTACTACTTAGATTGGACAGGTCTCTGGTCTCCAAAGTCCAGGCTGCTCATTTTACCGAGGCCCTTTACTGGTTAGAGCTACTATACTTTCCTGTGAGAGGTGTGTGTGTGTGTGTAATTATTAAACCATATTAGATACATTTATAACCCAAGCTTGTTCTTTTTAGAACCTGGAGTATCTCAATCTTGACTGTTACAATGGGGTCCTTCTGGACCTGCTTTATTGATTCTATCAAAACCATTATGACTGGCACATACAGAACCGCTAAGTAGCATTTAAAAAAGTGATCCGCAAAGAGTCATATGATGAATTAATATCACAGGCTTGGGAGTGAGATAGACATGGTTTCAGATTCTGCTTGGGCCTCTTAGCTACGTGATCTTGGGCAATTGTGTTTTCTATGTGTAAATGTTTTCATTTAAAAATGGGGCATGAATCTTACAACCTACTTCCTAGTGCTGATGTTCAAATTCAGTGAGATGTACGTGTAGAGTGTTATCACGATGTCTTCCTGAACAGAGTTTTATTTTTTTAGCATTCACATTCAGGACTATAATCCATCTGGAATTTCTTTTTGGATGTGCTAAGTGTCTGATATGAGAAAGAGGCTCATATTCATTTTCTTTTTTTCACGTAAAACTCCCAGTGACCCAGCATTATTTTTTTGAAAGAGTATCAATATTACAGATTAGATGTCTTTACTCGTGTATGTCAGTTTATGAATTCTCTATTTTGTTCCATTGTCCCTTTTTCTCTCCTAACATCAATGCTCCACTGTCTTAACACTGTAGTTTATAATCAATCTTATTATTTGGTAATTTGTCAACTTCTTGTGCTTTCTTCATGATTGTTTTGGCTCATGGCTCTTTGCATTCCCATGTACATGCTAGAATCAACTTACACACACACACACACACACACACACACACACACACACACACACAGGCCTGCTAGGATTTTTGGCTGAGACTAAATTTATCAATTGATCAATTTGAAGAAAATTGACATTATTTAGTTTCCCTTAATTTCTTCAAGCAACATTCCATGGTTTTGAGTAGAAAAGTCTTAGAAATGTTTCAGTAGATTTATTTCCAGAAATGTGACATTTTTTGATGCTATTTTAAGTGGGAATTACAAAAAGTGTATTTTCTAATTGTTTGTCTGATATTATATTTATATTCTTTTGGATTTTTCTTTACATACCACCATGTCATCTGTGATTAATGAAAGGGTGCTTTGTGACTTTTCTTTATACTTTCTATTTCATTTTATTGCCTTTTTGCACAGATTATGACCTCCTCACAGTATTGAATAGAAATGGTGATAGTAGACATCTTTCTCTTGTTCTTGAGTTCAGAGGGAGTGCATTCAATATTTCACAGTGAATCATCATGTTTGTTGTAGGTGGCTCTAGATACCTTTTATCAGGTTAGGGATAAAAGTCTCTTTTTCAAGTCTAACATTTGATGATTATCTCTGAGTGGAAAAAAGTAAAAGCTAATATATAAAAGATAATAATGATGCTAACAAAGTAAGAATCAGAGAGGCGAGAGAGAGAATAAGAAGATAAAGAAGTCTGCTAAAATGGAGAGTTAAAACATTTATTGGATGCCCTTGTGATTCAGGCACTGGGAGAACCCCGTGATAGCAGGAGGCTGGGGAGAACCCAGGTCAGCTGGGAACCTGGGTCTTATTTCTTTCAATTGCACACGGAGGGAGGGTGGTAAGGAAGCGAGCAGCTATTGCAGAATCCCCTCTCAGGCCTAGGGCATCCTGTCTTATGTGAGCGTCTCCATATCTTTCTTAGCTTCTCTTTCTCATTCTCTATGCCAGCCTTGATCTTTGTCTTGAACTCCACCCAGCTCAATCTCATTCTCTCTCTAGTGGGGAATGGTGTGTGCCTTTTTTTCCCTTTTCCATCTAGATCTCACAAGGCTCCTCTGTTACCTGTTATTTGATTCAGCGTTTGCGATGCCCATTGTCCCAGGGACACTCATCAGATTGCAGTGGCTGGGGCGTGAGTTCAAAGACATGGCCCTCACCTCCTTGGCATCTCCGTGGTTCTCTGTGAACAATGGCCACCCAGCGGTCCCTGGGCACACGGAGGAACAGAGCTGAGCACGGAAAGGCGTCACCCTCCCTCCTGACCCCAGACAACACAACCTTTTCTGGAGACGAGCTGAGCTTATTGTGGTTGAGACCTGGGTCTCGGTGCCAGCCTTAAGAGTGTCCAAAAGCTGCGCTGCGGCTGTGCTGAGCTCCCTGCAGCGGGCCCAGCTCTCCTGTTGGTTTTGCTTTTCCTCTTGCAAAGTCTATCCTCAGGCTATTGTTGGGTTTTCTAGTCCTGACAGAACGAGGATGGTTCCATTTAAAGTGAAAGCAAAAGAAAACAGCCACCAGAAAGCACTGAAGAAGAGCTGGAATAAAGAGTTGATTAAAAACTCTTTGCAAGATGAATGCAAATGGGCTCTGCAGTGTTTTAATATATTAGCGATTTCCCCGCCCCTAACACTAGCCAGTCTTTCAGAAGCTGGTGCATTTGTTCCCTGGCAGAAAAGTTTGTTGAGGAAGAGGCTGAGGTTTGGGCTGAGATGCTGCTGCCTGAGGGCTCCCGAGCCATCCATCATCTTCATGATGAAAACACTACCTGCTGGTCCCCGGGGGTGGCCATCTGAGGGGCTGATGTTGGGGATGAAGTGTGCTGGGCATGAGGACATGTCTGCCATTGTCCTGTTGCTCTCATTGTCTCATTGTCCAGGCAACAACATTTGTCCCACCCCAGGACTGTAGCCAGTGTCCTGATAGTGGCCAGCTGTCTCTGAGCAGGACCTTCTGGAGAACATGTGGATGACTGAGACCCATCCATTCTCCATTCCTAGAAACAAAGTGCACGTATGTATGCGCTTAGCCAGGAGAATCACTGGAAGAGCATCCATGTCTGAGGTTTTCTAATTGTTTCTCTCTTATTCAACATTGTAAAGCAAGATGGATGGTGGATCACCGGACATTTGTTTAAAGTAGTAGGAGCTCTAACTTTCTAGGAACATTCTAGTAGAGACAGAATTGATATCAGTGGCAGATACACAGGTGCCTGGTCTTAAAACAGAAAAGTGTGAGGCATGGAAAATTAAGTTTCTTTACTGGCATAGACCCCTTGAGTGCACTTGAATAACAATAAGGAAGCACCTGAACATTTCACACTCTGCTCTTAGGTAGTTGAGTTCAGGACAGTGCTGTGGTGACAATGGCCCGAGACTTTAGGAAGAACAAACTCTGCCAGTGAAGTGACTCCCATTACTTGTGGTTGGCTGGTTGGGTGTCCATGCAAGTGACATCCAGAGGCGCAGAGTCAGTGATGCAAAGGCAGCTTTTATTTATATCTTAAAATATATTTTATTGATTTTTTGCAGAGAGGAAGGGAGAGGGACAGAGAGTTAGAAACATCGATGAGAGAGAGACATCGATCAGCTGCCTCCTGCACGCCCCACACTGGAGATGTGCCCGCGACCAAGGTACATGCCCCCAACCGGAATAGAACCTGGGACCTTTCAGTCCACAGGCCTACGCTCTATTCACTGAGCCAAACCGGTTTCAGCGCAAAGGCAGCTTTTAAATGAGTCATCCGTGTAAAGCTCTTGGGTGTACCTGGTGCAAGGGAAGTACTCCATCAATACAAGCGAATTGATCATTATTGCTGCAAAAGCGGTGAAGGTAAACACCATCAGAGCCTGGTCACCAAGGCCCTAGAGCCAAGTTTTGGAGGGAGGGGCCTCATTTAGGATGAAAGAGAGTGTTCAATGCTGGAGAGTGAGGGGAATTCGCGTGACATCTTGTTTTGAAGTGTTTTACCTGCTTCTTTGATACCTCTGCGGAGGTTAACCTAGTGGGGATGGGCTTAGGAATTGCTGCTTTCACCGTTAGCTTCCTGAAGGTGGGGATCACATCTATTCCAGCAGTCCCTGGCTAGGAGCATGGGCACAAATATATTATTGAAAGAATGAACAATGTGCTAAAATAATGTGCCCAAACTTAACAGTGTCCTGTCCACCTGCAAGGCCCTGCTCTGCTCCGCCACCCCCAGGCCTACATTTGCAGTGTTGCTTTCAAGTCGGAGGCCCAAGACAGATTAGAGCACAGGGCACGGAAGGATCCTGCAACCCTTTTGTAATATTATTAAAAATATTAGGCATGATCTCACTCATTTATGGAAAATAAAGATCTCTATAAGCTGATGAACAAAAAGATACAGAGGCAGTAAAGCACAAAACAGAATGTCAAATTACAGCAGGAAGGCTAGGAAGTGTTTGGGAGGAAGGGAAGAGATCAACCAAAGGACTAGTATGCATGCATTTAAGCACAACCAATGGGCACAAGACACTGGAGGTGGGGGTGGGATGGGGGCATCGACCGGACGTTGGGGAGGCTGGGGGAAGGTCAATGGGGGAGAGGGAAAGAAGATATACGTACTACTATATGTAATACTTTAAACAATAAAAAATATAAAAAATATTAGGCTCATTCAGCCTGCAGAGGAGAAGACATAGAGAACAGAAGCTCTAAATATTTGAAGGGAGTCTGTGCAGAAGGTTAAGAATTGTTCTCGGAGCGTCAGGGGCTAACAGTTAGGTTGAAGATGAGATTGCCAGGAGGCTGATCTTCTGGCTCCCTGAGGAATGCTGTTGCCCGGGGGAGAAGTGGTTCACTCAGTCTTGGGGATCTTTGAAGTGGCTGTCAAACCCTGTTTGGAGGACTTTGGAATCTAATGAGATGAGAGCTGGGTTTTCTTGCTTGTGTAGAGGGCAATAAATGTTGTTGGGTTGGTCCTTTTGGACCAATTAGGATTGTGAGAACGTTGTCAATCTTGAAGGAGAAATGGAGGGACTCACCGTTTATTGAACACTTATTATATGTCAGGGGCAGATACTTTCTTTACATGAGTATTGGGACGCCTTCAGGTGAGTAGTTGAGAAGGAGACAAAGGTCGGCAGGGGAAGTAATTTGGCCCAGGGTCACGTTTTCCCTTTCCAATCATCTTCTGGATCCCTGTCAATTGAGTTCTTTTTTTTTATACCCAAACCCACTATTCATCTAAATAAATGTTTTTTTTTGTTTTTTTCTTTCATGTAGAAGAGGTCTGCTTCAAACACTTCTAGAAGTTTCTTCAGGTCTTGGCTGGCCTTCTAAGCATATTTTTGTTTGGCCTTGTCAGCTAAACCTTCCCTTTCCTGCAAAATCTTTGCCCAGGGCTCTTGATCTCAGTGTCCCATTTCTCTTCCTTCCCCTTGGTGGAGAGTTCCAGAAAGTCTTCTGTTGACCTTCTTTTAATTGCTAATATTCCATTTTATGTAACCCAGGGTGATAAATATATTCATGAATAGCACAATGCATCAGGGTCCAGCACTTGGAGCTATTGTGTGTTTTTAAATGACACTGAAACATGGAATTAAATGCAGTGAAAGGAAAAAAGAGGGAAAATATGTATGTATCTATTTCAGTTCGGCTGTGGGACTGCATGGGAAACAGATAGGAAATGCTGACCTGATGTTGTGATGTTCCATCTCAAAATTTCTAAAGGAGACACCTAAAACATCTGGACCTGGCTGGGTTCATTCATTCATTCACTCACACCTTCATGAATTCATTCACTCAGAACACATTTACTGATTGCTACCACGAGCCCTCACAGTGCCTCTCTGTGGGATACAAATACACTCGAACAGGGACCTCCAGGAGCTCACAGTCGGTTCTGGAAGAGCCAGGTGCATGAATTAACCTTGCCAAGACTTGTGTGGTATGTGTAGGTGACACGTGAAATACAGCATTTCCAGAGGAGCAGAGAGTAACTGTCCGGGGTGGTAGATGACATGTCATGGACGTGATGGCTCACCATCTTCAGAGTTCACTGGTCTTGCCTTCAGTGCCTCCTTTCTCAGCCCAGCGAGTCTCATCTCTGGGCATGTCCCAGAAGGGCGTGGGCCACCAGCCTTCCCCCAGAGGGGCAGTCTGCTTGGGTTCAGATCCCAGCCCTGGCACTTACCATGGGCGACTATGACCTTGGTGAGTCATTTAACCTCCTTTAGCCTCAGCTTCCTTCTCTGTACAATGGGGCTCATCACAGAGCCAACTAGTGTAAGGCCTGCACTAGGTCATCTGATGCCCAGGAAGCTCCCAGAACAGTGCCTGGCACACATGATGTGGTGAACTGGGGGCCTGTCAGCTGCTATTGCTATGCTATTTGCTGTGAGGCCTTGGCCATGCGTTCCATCAATTCCCGCGCTTTACTGCTGTCCACTTCCTGGTTCTTGAAAGGGCTCCCGTGATGATTTTCTCCCTGAGGAGGCAGGCAAACCTCAGGGGAGCATTGTCAAGTTCCTGCCACCGAGAGGCAAAGGCAGGGCCTTACAAAGCACTTTCCAGAACACCTGGGAGCTCAGCTAGAGCAGGAGGCCCGGGTGGGGGTACTTTGGGGAACAGAGAGTGGGAGAAGCAGCATGAGGGGAACAGCGCACACTTCACTGGGAAATCACCTGGGCAGATAGTCTCCAGGGAGGAATATGGGCTGGGTGTAACTCGTGCTGCACACTGTGGGTGGCATTTCCCTGCTTTCAGATGGGAAAAGGGAGTTATTTGTTCCTAGTGCCCACATGGGGACCTTCTACAGGCAAACAAACCCCCTTTCTGAGGAGGTGGTTTCTTTTTACAGCCTGAGAGAGGCAGGAGCCCCAGGAAGCTCACCCTCTCAGAGGGCTCCCAGCACCTTGGCCCCCCTGGTTCCGGAGGCCCATCTCCATCATCCTCTGATTGCAGTGTGGACCTGGGGGAGAGCCTTGGGTCCCAGCCCACTCCCTGTAGACCTCCTGGTGGGCCTTTTTGCATCATTTCATTCAGTAACTGTTTTAAGTCAGAAGTAAAGGGGATTCGAGGTTGAAGAGGCTGTGGGCAGGAAGAAAGGGGCTGAGGTCTCCACCTGGGGGGATAACGCATCAGGGTTGGTTTGGTTTTCCTGGGCCTTGAATTAAAATCGAGCTCTGTATGGCTTTTAATTAATCACCAGCTCTCTCCCAGCCTAGTTTCTTCATCCATCACAAGGGGCTTGATCAGAGAGTCAGAGCCAGAGTCCTTACGGTGACCCTCAAGGCCTCTGGATTGGCCCTTGTCACTCCTGTTTGCTCCCCTGGCTCACTTGATCCTGCTACACTGGCCTCTCTGTTCCCCAACATACCGGCAAACCTCCTGCCTCAGGACCTTTGCACTGACTCTGGCCTCTCTCTGGATGCTCTGTCCCCAGCTCACTGCACGGTTCATCCTCTTGCCTCCTTCTGTTTGTACTGACCGTTGCTTTCTCAGGGAGGCCTGCCCTTACCACCCAATCTAAAATTGTCCATCTCCCCTCAAATTCACCTTCTCTCCCCACTCAGGGTTTCCTCTTTATAAACGATGCCACGGAGTCTAGATTTTACTAGTAATTCATCTCGGTTATGATCTGTCCCCCCACGAGCAGGCAAGCTCCATGAACACAGAGATTTGTCTGTTTCCAGCCCCCACATAGTACAGCCAGGGGAGTAGAATGCAGGGGAGAAACGGGTAGTAGAAATGTGGTGATTGCAAGAGTTCAGGCTCTCCTTTAGCTCCTGCGCTGTGAAAGAAATGGCCTCTCCGGAAAGCAGCTTGTTGACCGGGGAAAAAAATCCCAGTGCCCTTTCTGTTGGTGGCTAATAGGTATTTGCTGAATGAAGGAATACAAGGCCAGGCCTGGGGCTGCGGGGTTTGGTCTCCTCCACTTACCAGCTCTGGCAGGTCAGGCAGTTCTGCAGCCACACTGACCTCATTTCCTTTCCTGGGAAGAGAAGTACTGCGTGCAACTGCCTTGTAGTGTTGCTGTTGAGGGGAGGGGGAACGGGGTACGTTCCAGTTTAAAGAATGCCTGAAATATGTAAGTGCTCAGCAGGTTAGCTATTATTTCAAAAAGTACTTCCAGCGCTAACATTCTAGTTCCAGGCAGGGGACGCTTCCTCTATAGAACTTGGGTCAAGCCCTCAAGAAATGAGTCCTGTAGGCATTGATTTGGTTAATGCATCCTGCCTCCCTTGGTGCCTCGAGGAGGGCGGGGCTGCCAGACAGATTGCACAGGTGAAAAGTCACTCAATGTTCCTCAAAGTTGCTAATGTCTTTGGAGAATGGACATCCAGTAATGCCGGTGGGTGTTTCTTGGAATCTGGAGAAGATGCTGTGTGTAAATTAATCAAGAGTACAAAGATGAAACATAATTTTGGAAGGCATTTGGGGGAGCCAGAGAAGACTTAGCTAAAAGAACCAAATTTCCTGTCTTTCTGGACCCCTTGCTTTTTATTAACACAAATTACCCTAAAGCAAGGTAGATGTACACATCAAAGGCCATGGTTTGGTATACAGAATCCATTGTCAGATTAGGGGAAGCTGAAGGCTGTTCAGGTATTTGGCCAGCAGGAGGTAATAACATGTAGATTGAAATGCCCTCTTGCTGTCTAGCACCAAGCAATCATTTATGCATCCTTTTCAGGTTGGGGGAAATGCCCTCAGCCATTTCCAGATGATTCAGCCCTGCTGACATGTTAGAATTAGCTTCCTGCAATCCAGGCAGAAGAGAAGTATTCCAACATGATGCCTGGGTTAGGAAACATGGATGTCCTGGTTTAGGTACCTGGGTTAGGTACCCTGGGGGAGGCTGGGTGGAAGGATCTGGCTCTGCACCCTATAGTAAAGCCTGGAGCTATGCTTGGGACAGGCACATGCAGCTTCCTGCTCCCAAGTCCAGCTCAGTCCTGGCCCAGGATCATAGGTAGTAATTCAGACTCTCCCAGACATCAGCCAAAATGGGGGTCACTAGCTTCTAGCTAGGCTGGAGACTCTGCCTGCCTAGGGCATCTAAGCAGGTTTTGCCCAGGTCTTTACAGAGCTCAGAGGAAAGCCCTGAATGTCCCCATGCTAGTAACAGGGAACCTCATCCTGCCACATCCCCTGCAATGGGCCATTCAAATCCAGGTGACATTGGTGCCAGATTGTGACGAATCCAGAAAGTCCGAGAACACTTGGGAAAGAAAGGCCTTTTTCTTCGGGTGCAGTGCTCAATAGGAAGCTTGAGTGTGAGCCTGTGTTTGCCCCTTGGTCATAGAGACAGGATGTGCTTCTCAGGGCCAGAATGTCCGGGACTCTCAGTGCATCTGATTCGGAAAAAGCAGATGCTTGGAAATGAGTCCCAGCTGCCCGAGCACTGCTGGTCTGCATGCGTGCTCACTGATGGAGAGATGGGAAAGGCACGGCCGGCCAAGACTGATGTGGTGTGTCAGGCAAGCTTCCTGCACGATGTGCTGTGTGTGTGTGTGTGTGTACGTGTGTTTGCCTTTAGCATGAAGTCCTGAATGTGGGAGGAATGGAAATGGGAGAGAAAGGGGATTTTACTCTTTTGACTTGATGCTGCTTTAGGATAGCTCATTGTACATATCTTGGGGGTAATTTTCAGTGCTGGCTGGTGTTTATCACCTGAATCTCATGTCAGCCGGAGTTCAAGTTGGAGAGGAATGGGAAAGTCAGTTCTGTAGGAGCGGTGATGCTGGGTAGAGTGGTTTAGAAGTGAGAGCTGAGTGACACCAATGGTTGGCAAGACTGGGATTGTGCCGAGGCTGCCATTACAAATACCATAGACCAGTGGCTTAAACAGCAGGGAATTATACAGTTATATAGACCAGAAGTCCAAGTTCAAGGTGCCAGCAGGATTGGGGTCAGGTGAGAGCTCTCTCCTGGGTTTGCCTCTGTCTTGCTGTGGCCTTTCTTCTGAGCATGCAAGTGGAGAGACAAGAAAGGAAGCAAGCTTTTTGGTGTCTTCTTATAAGGGCACTAGTCTCATCATGAGCCCCCACCCCTGCATCTCCATCTCCATCTAAATACCTTCCAAAGGCCTCATGTCCAATAGCGGGCTTGGCATCCCTGCTCCCATCACACTCACTGGGAGGTTAGGACTCACCATTTGAATTGGGGGCCACCATTCAGTTCCTCAGCAGGGTCCCACCCACCAGTCATGACCAGTCTTACTGTGTGGATAAATGAGTTATTCAACAGAAAGAACACAGTGCCAGGTATTTTTCTAGAAAATACCCAATAACCACAAATGTTGATTAACAGAGATGGATGGTACATGGATGTACAATGAGAAAAGCCCTAACAGAGGCCTGGACTGAGCCCTGGGAGAACCCAGAGGAGGCACAGCCTGCGTCTGCAAGGCAGAGAGATGACTGTGTCCAAGGATGAGCCCACTGGTCACCCTGACACCTGGGGTGAGGTCATGGGCTTGGGCCTCCAGCCTGCTCTTCCTCATCAGCCAAGAGGGAGAGGTAGTAGCTGCCAGGGTCACTGGCAGGGAGCACCCTGGCTCTCCCAGATCCCTGTCACATCCAGCAATGCTCCCCCAGTTCACTGAATTTCCTCCGCCTTCTGAGTTCAGCTCTGGCTCACGTTCCCCACCTTTGAGTCCTTACAGACCCCCGTAGATGCCTGGAAGTAAGCACAACTTCATGTAATATTTTCAGCAGGGGGCGCATTAGCTTCGGGGGCGGGGGAGGCATTATTTCAGGTGCCCAACAGTCATGTGCATTGTAGGACTTGGCATCTCTGTCCCCACCCAGTCAATGTCACTGGTCTTCTCCCTCCCCCTTTCACATAGTTTTAGGGGTCGGCACTGCCCCAGTGAGACCCACCGGAGTGGAGGTGGGCTAGGTTTCTGCTTTTTCCCTGGTGGGTTTCTTTGCTGACTTTCCTTCCTCTTCGGGGCTGGTTGACCCCCTCTTGCCTGACCCTCCGGTCTTCCCTTTATTGCTGGGGCAGTGAGGTCCTACAGCTTTAGATGGGAGCAAGGAAATGAATGCACAGGATGTCCCTTGAGGGATATGGTCTCTGGTTTGTCTCGCAGACCCCACTTGTTAGCTTCTCTGTGGTGAGAGGAGGTTGGGGAGGAGGGAGACACCTTCTTTCCAGAAGTGAGGCTCTGAGCAGGGGTCTGGCTTTCCCAGAGGCAAATAGAAGCTCTTTAGGAGTGCTTCCCACCGCTCAGTTTTTGGGGGTGGCTTTTCAGGGGGGTGTGCAGCAGGAGCAGCGGTGACTAGCTTGGGATGCGGGCGGGAGCGCAGCACATGGTGAAAGGAGCTGCCAACTGCTGCAGACTCAGACGTCATTCTTAGTCACCCCATGCACCAGCCCCCTGGATAAATAAAGTGACAAGTGGCTGATTGTCGTGAGCTCTGGAACACCCACACTCAGTAAACTGCAGCGATGAATAGCTGGGGTCCCCTAGGCCATGTCTGTTCTGGTGTAACAAGCCAGAAAGTCCAGGCACCTCAGAAGGAGCCACTTGAATTCAAAATGTCACACAGCTCTCTTCCTTCTTCCTCTTGTTTTCCTGCCTTGCTTCCTCTCACCTCACCCTTTCTTGGGGATCTTGTTCCCACCTCTTCCTCCTCTTTCCTTGTCTCTAAAGTCTGTTACTGGAAATGAAGGAAAAGACCCACATAGTCAGTGGTCTCTCTCAGAACTACAAACCCACCTCTTCTCAGGCTCTCTACCTACCCACCTACCTACTCACCTGTTCATTCATCCATCCATCCATCCACCCACCCAATCCATTCATCCATCAACTCACCCACCCACCCACCTATTCTTCCACCCTTCCCTCCCTCTCTCCTTACTTCCTTCTTTCCCTACTTCCTTCCCCCTCCTTCCCTTCCTCCTTCCATCAAGATGGCCTGCCCTTCCCAGCTGGACAGTAACCTCCCTCACTCAGAGCACATGACTCAGACTTTTCCAAAATCACCCAACCAGTCTGGCTTGGGAATGACATATAACGTGAGATGCTTGGGAGCTCTATGTGTCTCTTACCTCTGCCAGCTGCCTCAGTCAAGGTAGGGAGTGGCTGGGCGAATGGGAAACCCCTTTCCTGATACCAGATGCTCACCAGTATCTGAGTTTTCTTTAATGGTAACAACATCTTTATTCTCTAATATGAGATCCCAAGTTCAAATGTCTGGGGGAAGTGACACCAACCATAAGTGCACACTGAGGTATAAATGGCTGATTGAATGTCTCCCCTGAAGATGTCTGTTCAGTGGAGCAGAGGGCAGGGCAGAGCCCTGGTGGGTGGGTACCACCTGGGAGTAAGGAGTGGCAGGGGAAACCTTTTATAATTCTGGGCTGGTTTCCAATCGAAAGGCAATAATTTGAACATAAGAACTCTTTGGCTCACACTAGTATCTCTGGATCTGCTAGGTATCTGAAGAGGGTGGTGGGGGCCTTAGGGATAGAGGGTTCCATCCTCTGCCCCCAATTTCTAGGTGTGGGCCCTCAAACAGGCTCTACATCTCAGCTTCTTCAACTATACACTGGGTTGGGGATCACAAAGCTGATCGCATAGGGTCGTTGTGAGGTTCGATGAAGTAAGGCATGCGCTGCACTCTGCACCAGCCCTGCCACGTACCAGTTCAAAATGTTAGTTATCATATGTCTTTGTCATTGTCATCCCATCACCTGTAACCTCCCAAGAGGAATTTGATGCAAAGGGAGAGGGATTTGTATGTCTGAATCATCAATCATGGCATTGCCAGAGTTAGCAATGAAAATACAGCACAAATGCATTTGTTATTCCTCTGAAATTCAAATTTAACAGGTATTTTATCTGGGAACGCTAATCAATGGAGCCTCTCAGAAGCCGGGTCCAGATCTCCCCCCAATTTGTGGTCCCAACAAGGACAGTCAGCGAAGTGGTCAGGGAGGACGTGGTGCCCCACAGCCTGGAGGCTGGGGCAGGAGGGTGATGGGGTGAGGGGAGCTGTCAGCGCAGAGGCTGTGCGTGTGGGCACGGGGGAAGGAAGACTCAGCCCATGCACACAGATGCGGCGTGCTTGGTGGGTGCCGAGGGCGTGTGAATCAGAGTGCGTAGACTCCTGTGCCTGCCAGCAGGCAGTGGGCAGAGAGAGTAGCAGCGTGTGTGGAGATACACATCCCTCCGTTCTCCGTGGCAGATCACAGCAGTGGGGACCACTTCCGTTTTCTTCTTGAAAAGAAACAGCTAGTGGAGCTCACGGCTTCCCCACCCCATTGGGGATGGAGGGCAGCCTTCACTCCCGTTTTCTCCTGTTCCTGCTCTCTGTACCTCTTCCTTCCCCGCCCCTCCCATCTCCCTCTCTCTCTTCTCTTTTCCTCTCTCTTGAATCCCCTCTACCCCAGCCTTTAGGAGAGTCGGTGTGGGTGGGATTCTGACGCATCCTTGGTTACCTGCTGTTGCACACCCTCAGGCTCTGCCTCTCCACCTGCTGACTCTGGAACCTCCCCAGCTCTTGGCAGCATGGCCCACGTCCCTGCAACAGGGAAACTCCCTGTGTGACCTGTGAAAGCTGAGCTTCATCCCCTCCAGGTGGGCACCATGTCTAGGAGGTGAGGGAAGGTTTGTTTTTTAAAAAAACATATTTTATTGATTTTTTACAAAGAGGAAGGGAGAGGGATTGAGAGTTAGAAACATCATGAGAGAGACGCATCGATCAGCTGCCTTTTGCACACCCCCTACTGGGGATGTGCCTGCAACCAAGGTACATGCCCTTGACCAGAATTGAACCCAGGACCTTTCAGTCCGTAGGCTGACGCTCTATCCACTGAGCCAAACCAGTTTCGGCGAGGTGAGGAAAGTTTTGAGTGTAGCTGGGAGTAGCTGCTATTCAGTTAACATTCCACCTCTGTAGGGGACTTGATGATTCTTGTTTTACCTTCCATCACTCCTCTCCTCTCACCTGAAGCTCCAGGTGAATGGAGGTGCTTGTGGTCCTAAGGAAGTCTATGCTAACCATTCCTCCAGGCCTGTGTGCATTATGTGTTTCTCCTGCCTGGGCAAGATCCACTTACTCTCCAAGATTCAGCTCAGGGACCTCCTCCTCTGAGAAGTCCTCCTGACCAGCCCTTGGCCACTTGGCCTTCAGGACTCTTTCTCCTATGGTCTGCTACTTTGTCCCTGTTGCTAATGTGAAGCCCCTGTTACCTTCTGAAATTGTGGTTGTTTACAAAACTGTCTCTTCATCCAGAATGGAAGCTCCCCAACTTACATCTTTTAATCATTCCTGCCTCAGGGCCTTTGCACATGCTATCGGCTCTTTATAAACCCACACATTCTCTCACTATTGGTGAGACAGACTCCATATCATTCTTTATATCTCAGGTTAAATGTCACTTCATATCCTTACCCCAAGATAATGATTTAACACCCCGTTTTCTCTTACAGTGGTTTATTACAACTTAAAATTTATCTTGTTTCTGTATTCACTACTGGATGATAACACCTATCCCCGGGGCAATGCCCCTGTTGGCTGGATCATCATTCTTTCCTCACCACATAGCCCCAGTGTCATTTGCCGAGGGCCAGAGAGTGAGGTGTGGGGAGCAGAAACCATGAAGACCTGGAGAAAAGGAATTTCAGATCAGGACTCCATAGCTGTGGTTACCTGAGAAGAAGGGACCTGGGGACTGATTGCTCTGTAAACCGTAGTGCCCCATCTCATCTGTGTCTACATTAGTGAAATCTGGAGCAGACCCCTCCATTGTGTGGCATCATCCATGTCTCCTCTTTTACATGTCTCAGTGTTCATGTATGTTCCTTTGGAATTCCTCACTTTGGTTGCTATCTAGCCAACAGGAGGGTTTCTTTTTCTTTCTGAACATGTGGAGGGCTTTGATGCAGAGCAGCTGAAGTGCCTGGGCCAGCTCTGGGTTTGAGCACACACAGGGGCTGCAGTGCCTTCGTCCTTTGCCAGGGGGTGGGAGAGTCCCTTACAAACATATGTGGCCCAGGGTGGCAGTACCACGAAGGCCTGTCTTTGCTGGTGAAGCCCTTCCCTGGATCCCGAGTCTCATTGGGTCAGGGGCACAAGGTGTGGATTTGAGGGTTCAGTCCTCGGTATTTTGGTGTCTGCCACTAAGAGGGACTTAGTCATGAACCATTCCAGGGAGAAGCCCCAAGCAATGATATATTCAAATCACAGAATCGGGGTAGGACAGAAGCCCAGGTCTCATGTCACCTCATTTGGGTGCTTGACCCTCATCCAGCTGAACCCTCACGTAATGCAGGTGTTAATTCAGAGATGTGGGCTTTTGTGCAGCACGACTTTTACATTTATTTTCACTGTACAAAGATAAGCCTTTCTTCTTTCATGCCATCTCCCTCCTCCTGTTCATCATCCTGAGAATACTGGGTTGAGGATGGCAAGGGATTGGGTTCCAGGGTCGTGGGGTGACCATGATCCAAATAGGTCCTGCTGACCCCTGGCTGCACCTCTGGGGACCAGGCAAGACCCTGCTGAGGGCTCCCTCTGTTAGCCATGCCCCGATTGGTGGCTTCTTCGTAAAACAGAGCGTCCATGTGCACCCAGGGCATTTGGGTTTTCAGATACAGATTTGCAAAGGCTGTTTCTATGTATTTAACCCCTGCTGGGTTGACTAGAAAACTCCTCCTCCACCTGCTTTGGTGCAGCTGTGTAGCTGTGGCTGGCCCTGACCACCGTGTCCCTTGGGACAGTGTCCAGGGTGCCGGGCTTGGCCAGCATCCCAAGGGCAGCTTGCCCCTCGGTGCTGCTGCCCTCCTGACGTGCTGTAAGGGAGAGAGGCTTCCATGGTAACAAGGCTGGAGAGAACTCGTGTCATGGTGCCATAGAAACCAAAGGGAAGAATTCCATCCACATAATGACAGGGGACCCTGGGAACGATCAGCAACCAGCCTGTGGCCTCCTAGGATGGAGGTGGTGGCAAGAGGAGAGTGAAGACCACTAGGGGGAGGCTAAGAAGTAGTTGTTTTGTGTGGGTTTGGAAACTAAACAAAATAAATAAACCTTAAAAGATGGAGGAACAGAGAAGGCTCGGCCAGATAAGTACCAATAAAAGAGATGAAACGGACCTGGTTTTCCATCCCATCTTGTAGGCAGTGCTCCCCGCATTGCCCCTCTCCCCACTTGTGCCATTTCCTTTTCCTGTTCTTTGTCTGGGCTGAAGCATTGGGCCCTGGCTTTGGGGACAGCCTCTTCCTGTTTTTCCTCCTCTGTCTTATAACACTATTTTCCTCTGGTCCTTTTGCGCACTTCAGGCTTGACATAGATGCTCCAGTAGCAATCACGGCTTCTCCATCCTCCACCCTGTATGTCCTCACTGCATGGCTTATGATGTTGCCTTTTGGCCGATTGCGTTCACTTGGCTCATTCAGTGTGCTGTGCTGTGTGTTGGATTTCTCTGTTATACCTGAACCCACCCACTCACTCCAGGCAAAGGCCTCGTTTCTTACCCTGTGGTGTGGACACTGCAGATATCTGTGAGTTGACCAGGACTTGATTTGGGGTCGGGTGACTGGGAACAATCTTTTAGTAACCTGGCGGTCTCTTTGACATGGGACCAACTCAATATGGATCTGAGAAAGGATTTGGGCCTTTATTCTCATTCCTCATCAGTTAGGGAAGGGCAGGGCCCATGGAGGATATGGAGGCTTTGGGGACAAAGAGCAGAGGGAAGGATGGAAGCAGGCAGCTTTGTAGCTATAGCAACAGAGAGAAAAAGGCTGGACATTGGCCTTCTAGCCATAGGTCTGGATCATAGGAGCCTCAGTGGTCAAGGGCAGCTTTAGGTGCAAAGACTCTTTGAAGCCTTGGGCACACGAAGAGTTGCGCTTTCTGTGTGTACACAGTGAACTCCTGTGAGGTTGGACCATGGCTTCTCTGTGCCCCATGCACCTGCCCAAGGATGGGCACCTGCATTTGTTGAATGAGCCACCATCCTTGCTCTTGTCAAGCTTGCGAAATACCCGAGAAAGTGCAACAACCCCCAGGGCCATTGATAGATATACGTTTTCAAGTGTCCAATAGGGGTTTGCTGACCACTGCATGAATATTTGGGACATAGGAAGGCGGGAGTTGAAGATGGAGAAAGTTCTATAAAAGGTCATGATAAGGAAGGTTGGTGATCCAAGCTGTGAAGAAAAGCATGTCTGTGTCTCAGGGGATCTTACACTTCGTTGAATCATAATAATCTGGAAATCATCTTTAAATATGTAGCTTCTGAGGCTCCACCCCACAGTTCTGATTCAGCAGTCCTAGAAATCTGCTTCTTTTTTCTATTTTTAACAAGCCATGCAGGTGATTCTGAGGGAGGGCCACACACTTAGAAATGCTGGTTTACCCCAGGAACCTTCCTCATACATTGAAACCCCTCTGAGCTACACATGCCTCAAGGCTTACTATTCTTGGGGTGTTCACACCAGGAAGACAGCCTCCTAGGGGCAGGCAGACCCAGGAACCTGGCCTTCCCCAGCATTCCCCCTTTAGCCCTAACTTGCGAAGCCAGGAGGCAGAGGCAGGTTGGCTGAGCTCCAGTGCCTGGTGGGAGGCGATGATGCCCTCACTGGATGTGTGAGGTTTGCTCACAGGCGGGGCGGCTGAGCTGCTGTCATTCCAGCCGGCCACCACCGGAGCTGTGAAATGCAAGAGAGGACAGAGAATTCGGGGGAGGACTTGCCATTTTGGGGAAGTGTCTCTAAAGATAGGAGAGCAAAGCCATTTATAAGCCAGTGCACTTTGCAGAAAGTTCAGAAAAACTCCACCCATATGTTGCATTTCCTTTCATTCTGACTTTTCCTGCTACCGTTGGCAATTGGGAGGATGTTGAGGATTATAATAGCCCTGACAGTAATAACCAAGAACTCACGTTTATTAAATGCTCACTCTATAAATGCTCAGTGCTAAGCACTTAATGTTTATTATCTCATTTAATCTCCACAGTGGCTCCATGAGGTCTAATGCATCATCGCTCTCCATCTAACAATGGAGGAAACTGAGGTTTCAAGAATTACTTGCCCAGTGACTTACAGCTAGTAATGGATGGATGTGAGGCCGGTCCCCATATTTTCAAGTGGGAGATTCTTTTAGTTCCCTTCCTTCTTTCCTTTCTGGTATTCTCTTCTTCTGTGTGCCAAAATGTGCTTTCCTCTCTCATCCAGTTTATCCTGTGTAACTTCTGTTTTTGATAGTTCAGTATAGGACATGGCAAGTGGGAATGGAATTGAATGAATGGATATTTGAAAGCACCCATTCGAGAGCAAACCTCCTTCAGTATAAGTAGGATGAGTTTATATTTTCACATAAACTCCATTGAATGGCTGCATGAAAATTTATTTGGTAGATCCCTTTTAACATCTGATTCAAGAGGTCTTTTCTCTCCTTCCTCTTGGTGGACACATGGATGTGCTTATCAGCAGAAAAGTCCAGATTTTAGGGGGGAGATGCAGAACCGGAGACTACCCTTCTCTGAAACAGGCGTCTCCAGGGGGTACTGGTTTGGGGAGGCAGCATGGCATTAGGGAAGGCGTTTTGAAAGTTGTGGTTCAATTCCGGCCTGTCGTCTTACCTGGGGCTAGTCACTTACTGTCTCTCAGTCGCTGTTCCTCATTTCTGGAGTATGTGTGGTAGCATACTGAATGCAGTGGGTACGGTACTGTCTTCCATTCCCAGATCCCTTCCCTCTTCCGGATGAGTCTTCCCTCAACTGCTGGGAGTGAAATTGCCCTCAGCATAATAGAGCTGCCTGGCCCAAGGTCATGCCCACTCCCTGGAGGCAAGCTGTGTCAATGTCAGGAGTGTAATGCTAATGGCCTGGCCATGTTGAATTAAGGCAGGATAACTGCAGAGCTGCTCTGGATGGGCTGAGGCCTCCGCTGTGTCTGCATCACCCCTCTGCTTCATCTGTCTCTGCCCAGTCCTGTAGCCTTTACTTCCCCATAGATGTTTATATTGAACCTCTTCTCCCCCCAAAATAAATCCTTGCATGAAAATCTCTGTGTCAGAGTCCCGGAGAACCACCCAAGACACCTCATTTGCAGTGTTTTCTGATATTTAAATGAGATCATTGAAGCGAGTGTTAGCGTAGTGCTTGAAAAACAGCTTCTTCATCAATGTAGCTTTTGTTTTATTAGCTTTAAAAGTTCATAAGATTCATAGCTATAAAGTTTCAAGCCTCTTTTCTACATCTTGGGGAAATATTGAATATGCAGTCATGATCAGGGCCCAAGAAATTTCAGCGAAAGTAGGAATTCTTTGGAGGTTGGAAGGAAGCCCTCCTATTGATTCCTGTCAAACTTCATTATGAGAAGCGGTTTTGGGACACGCAGATCAGCTTAGTGTGATGAAATTTTGTCATGGTGATTAAAAATAATATTTTAACCAGAAATCATATGCTCTCTGAAGCATATTCCCAAAGACATTCTCACTTTTAGGAAGTGTTTGAACAAACTCAATCTTTTCGTGAGGATTTAATGAGAAAAAGAAGTATACACTCAGTAGGGGAAGAGGGAATGTGTTGTTATTCATACCTGCTCTTTTAATTTTCCAAATGTGTGTCCCTAAGAGAGTATTTGTGGTTTCTTATTACTGGAGCATTAGGAGCTTAGTTGATGGTTTCTTTCATGGTTAGAATACTCGAGGCACCAATGAGGAAAGAGGAACTAGTATACCATTAAAAATAACTGAGATATAATTGACTTATAACATCATCTTAGTTTCAGATGTACAACATAGTGATTCAATCTTTGTATATTAAGGTGAAAGGACCACCGCACCAAGTCTAGCTAGTATCTATCACTGTACATAGTTAGAAAGTTTTATATACCATTTAAAAGTAACCATGTGTAGTAGTTATAACAGAAATAGAAAAGGAATGGAAGAAATTTCCACATTATTAGATGTATGACATAGAATGTGGAAGGAGAATGTGGGAGGTCCTTCTCTGGCCCTGCCTCTCAACACGAATTCCATGCGTCAGAGGACACCACTATCCCAACTTCAGTACATGTCTCCCTCAGCTTTTCTACACATGTATGATCATATGCATGCTGGTTAATAATGATGTATATGTGTCTATATATTGGACATCTTTTCAAATCTGTATATACTGTATAAATGTACTTAATTCTTTTCAAAAAAATTTTTTATGGATTCTTTTAGAGAGAGAAAGAGAGAGAGAGGAATCAAACCTGTCACTTTTTGGTGCATGGAGTGATGCTCCAACCAACTGAGCCACACTGGCCAGTGCCTTACTTCATTCTTTTCAATATTTGCACATAAATTCCATTGAATGGCTGCATGAAAATTTATTTGAGATGACTGCCATTAGTGGCTATCCAGGTTATTCGCAGATTTTCAATGTAGTAAACAAAGCTTTAGCAAATATCCTTGCTCATATACTCCTATGTCACTTAAACATATTGAACTGGTAGGTGATGGTTCAATTCCTGGTCTGGAGGTATACCTGGTTTGTGGGCTCGATCCTTGGTTGGGGGAGTGGGCATGTAAGGGGCAGCCAATCAAAGATTCTATCTCATTCATTGATGTTTCTGTATCTTTCTCCCTCTCCCTTCCTCTCTGAAATCAATAAAAATGTTTTTTAAAAACAGGTGCTAAATTGATAATGGTTGCATTGCATTGAAGGCTGGTGCAGCTTGGTGAGAAATTACAGGGCATGGCTTTCTTTAGCACACAGCCAGGCACTGATTTTTTTAGGAGAGACTGACTCACTCTATCTATCTATCTATCTATCTATCTATCTATCATAATCTATCTATATACATATATATGACTAAGTGACCAATTGTACATCTGTCTGACCATCCGACCTACTGACCGGCCGGTACATATGACACACACTGGCAATTTAAAAATAAATGTTGACTTGCCCATGTACGATACATATAAAGCTCTCGCTGGTGCCAATCACACATGTGTTTCACTCTGCTATTGTTGATTGTGAATTTGATTGTTTTGTTGAAAGAAAGTGGCATTATTGACAGAATATGTCTGAAGAACAACTATTGGCACAACGTATCTCTGAAGCTAGAAGAAGCCGGCATCCCTGTCTGACACTGGCCTCCCATTTAAACTAATTTGAAGGCAGTTTTCCATGATGCCAGCTTTTGTGATGACTATGAATAAATCACAAGGACAAACTCTACACAGACTAGGAATATTCCTACCTGAACCTGTTTTCGGACATGGTCAGTTATATGTTGCTTTCTCTTGAGTTCGAAGAGCATGTGACATTAATGTTAAACTTGTAAGTACTTCATCACAAGGGAAATCAGTCAACACTCTGAAAGTGTTTTTACTCTTAATGTGGTATACTGGGAAATATTAAAATAAGCTTAATCAATTTATCAGTTATTGTTTTTATATCAAATTTTTGTTGTTTTTATATCATGTCTTTGTTGTTATATCATGTTGTTATTGTTTATCTATTAATCAATTTATATGTTACTAGAGGCCCAATGCACAAAATTCATGCAAGAGTAGGCCTGTCTTTCCCAGCTGCCAGCACCGGCTTCCCTCTGGCACCCAGGACCTGGGCTTTACTCCAGCAACTGGCACCCGGGACCCAGGCTTCCCTCGCAGTGATGCTCTGCCCATTTGCCATAGCCTGCTGGTTGGTGGCCTTGGCCTCCCTCTTTGGGGATATCGTGGAGCTCCCCAATTTATTGCTTCTGTGGAGTGATCATGAGGCAATGGCCCGGCCCCACCTTGGCTGGCCTGGTGCCAGTGGGTGTCATAGCATGGTCCTGGATAGTCCTCTGGGTGGTCATTCTGCTGTTCAGCTGCTCTGTTGGTTTGCATATTAGGCTTTTATTATATAAGATTTTCATATACATTTTTACTAATTTTCTTTAATCTTTGACAATTGTATATAGAAAAAGAGTGAATAGTAATATTAAAATATTTCTTCTAATTAATTTTTTTCAGTGTGCACAAATCTGTGCACCAGGCCACATATTCGTCCAACTGTCAGATTGACTGACTGTCCAGTATATATGATGTGCACTGGCAATTTAAAAATAAATGTTGACTTGCACGTGCACAATACATATAAAGCTCTTGCTGGTGCCAATTAAACATGTGTGTTTCGATATGTCATTGTCGTCGTGAATTTGGTTGTTTTTGTTGACATTTCTATTATAGAGAAAGGGCAAATAGTGATACTAAAATATTTCTTCTAATTAATTTCCTTTCAATGTGCACAAATCTGTGCACTGGGCCACTAGTAAATGTATATATTTGGACAAGAAAAGAGTCTGGTGTACTGGAGTCCTTGGTGAAAGTTTATTTTGGCCCAATTATCTAGATCTCGGTCCAGCTGGCTACTCTTTTTGTATGTCATGAGAACATTTCCTGAGAGTGGGTTGCCTGTTTGCTGATGCTAGGATAAGTCATGTCTTCTTCCTTTGTAGGTTTAGGGTATGAACTTTGATCTGTAAATTTGAGGATGATCACAAGGTGATCACCAAAGCCGATTAAAATGTTCACAGGTGTCTCAGGTCTTACATGACAGGGGAGGGGCTATTAAAAGAGAGCAGGTGTCACCCAATGCTGAGCCTCTAACATGTAAATAAGCACCTGAAATGATCCCCCATAAACAGTTAATTTTAAAAAGCATCCAGAACACACTCTGCAACACAGTAGTTGATCTATAGCCTCAATAATGCATCTAAGTGAAGGGTGTAGTGTGAGGGTGCACATTAATGGTCCTGTCTGTGGTTTAATTTCATCACACAGGAAGGACTCCAAGCAGGTCCAGTCCACCTGATGCTGCCTGCTCCCATGCTACATTATCGAAAGGTGACTTTTTATGTTCTTTTAGACTGCATTACCTCAAGTTTAGAGGATGAGTTCCTTCATGAGGACCATTAATTTGAGCAGTTCTTTCCAGGAAAACACAGACCATGCAAGTGCTTCCAGCACCTGCCTTTTCCTTCATTTCTTTGCACAAAACTATCATGGAGCTGGGCAGACATGAGTAGATCTATTTTACAGATGTAGAGCCTGAGGATTAGAGTTTAGGGATTGATGCAGGATCAGACTGGACCAATGACAGAACCAGGACCTAAGCCCCAGATATACTGTTTTATAGCCACTGGAGTCTCCTGCAAGTAACAACCCATTGCACACAAGTTGAGGGCACACAAACTATGTGCACCTACATACACCAAGTTGAGCGTAAGATGAATTCAGTGTGTACCAATTCCTAGGTGAAGGCTTTAAGAGTTTTGTTTTGCTTTTGCTATTTAGCATCTCTTTCACTACCACATTCATGCTTCCGTCTATTGCTGTCCATTCTCTTTAGCACAGGCACATATGCATAGACATGTGGATCGGGTCCCACAAATTAAACATAAAACCATTTAGGAAAGAAGGAGCAGTGATTTCATTATAAGGATACATAATCAGAACCTTCATAGAAAAAAATTACTATTGAATGCTCACTCTGGGTAACGCTGGGCTGGACATGAGGAAGGAGAACAAGCTGTACAAACAACTGTACTTACCCCGACGAGCTTGCAATATAGTCGAGGAGATGGGAAGACAACACAGGGACGTGTATAACCAGTGGCCCATCATGAGCCACAGAAGCCTTCCCTTTACAGAGTGCACAAGCTGATAAAGAGGCAAAGAGTACTTACTTAGCAAGCTAGGATCAGGCAGCTCCAACATCTGGCCCTGAGATGCCATCCCAGACATTAGTTCCAAAGAATTAACTCTACTGGGCATGGACTATGCCTTGGGAGAGCCAGAGGTGGCTCAGTGGATAGAGTATCAGCCTGCGGATTGAAAGGTCCCAGGTTCAATTTCGGTCAAGGGCTTGTACCTTGGTTGCGGGCACATCCCCAGTAGGGGGTGTGCAGGAGGCAGCTGATCAATGTTTCTCTCTCATTGATGTTTCTAACTCTCTATCTCTCTCTCTTCCTCTCTGTAAAAAAATCAATAAAATATATTAAAAAAAAAAAGATACCGACTTAGGATGAGCTAGGATTGGGTTTGCTGAAAGAGTGAGTGAAATGACTGGGAAGACAATCCTGGATCAATGGTGGACCAGGAGGTGAAAGGGCTCTGATATGGGAGTCTTCAAGATTTTGAAGAAAGTATGGTCACTATGAGCTGGAGGTGTCAGGAAAGCCCATAGGTTCCTATATTCTTACAACAGGAGGGTCTTAGAGGCTAGGTACCACTTGGATAAAGGGAATGGAATAGGAAGAATATTCTAGAACACTGTAAGCTCTAGGAGTTGGAGGTTCAGAAAGGGAATTCCAGGTAGTCACAAGCAGGAGTGATCCATCATGTTGCCTCTGATCGCATCTTTTAGCTTCCAGGGGAATTTGTAGAGTGCCTGAATCATTGATTCCTAGGACCCCTTTGCATAGAAAAGGCCCCAGTATGTAGGCATAAAAGGGTAAAAGCCTAGATCACCCAAAGATCTTGCAAACTGAATTCTTTGGCTTTAACCTTGGTGTCCTTGATTACCTGGTCATCACCCTTACATCATCACCATCATCATCATAAACATCGGCTATGCATGCAGAGCTCTTGAGGGAGATGTTTCCTCAGGGAGCCTTTTCAAAGTTATAGAACCAATCCTGAATTGGGGTCACTATTTTTACCAAGTGCAGTATATGCCAAATAGCAAGCAGGTACACATTCAGAGAGGAGAGAGTTAACTTTTGCTAGGATGTCTAGTATCATTTCAAAGATGAAATGGGGCTCGATTGGCCCTTTAAGATGAACTAGGATTGGGTTTGCTGGAAGAGTGAGTGAAACGAATGGGAAGACAATCCTGGGTTAAGAGAACTACTTGAGCAATTGTGAAGGAAACTGTGGACCAGTTTTGAGGAGGGCAGGTACCTGTGGAATATTAGGCGTGAGGAGGAGAAAGCGCTCTGATGTGGGAGCCTTCAATATCAGTGTAAAGATTTTTAAGAGTTTGGGAACAGAGTACTAAAACTTTATACCAGTAATTAGAATAAAGAGATTAAAATATCAGGAAACTCTTGATTGTCAGAAAATAATAGGAGTTAATAGGTTTTTAAAATATACATGATTTTCAAAGATGGATGATTTACGGTTACTCATTAGGTTAATTGCATCTGGATGCTACGTAAGCTTTATTCTAGATGAAATATATTCCGAGGTATTTACAAATTATCTTCTCATTCAGCTCTAAACAAAAATGCAATAAATACCCATGGAAGAGGCAGTGGCTAAATGGCAAACATAACACACCCTGGCACAGAATGGAGTCAAAGCACTGCCCCGGGCTGCACTTCAGATGTCTGAGCATTTGGGCAGATGTCGAGCTGCTACGTTAGGGGGAGATGATTTGCCCTGGGCCATCCACCTTCTGTCCCTTGATCACTTCATGAAGGTCGATGAGATGGCTTGAGATGTGTATGCACTGCATCAGGAAGCTGTGGGTGACAGAAACTAAATTCAAATGGGTTTAAGCTGCAACATTTAACCAAAATAAAAAAATTAACCAAAACTTTACTAAGAAGTCCGAAATGGGTGTGGCTTCAGTGGTGGCTGGATCTAGGGGCCCAGTGCAGCCAAGAGTCCTCCTTTCCCTCTCTCCGGGTCCAACTCTGCTTTCCTGCTTATCAGCTTCATTTCCCAGTCGGCGCTCTCCGTGTGTGGGAATGATGGAAACTTAGACCTTGCATTGATCGAAAAAGAGTCTGTCTCTCTTCTCACCCTCTTCCTCTTTTATACATTTAAAAAATTTTTCTCAAATTTTGAAAGTATTACAGATGTCCTCTTTGCTTTTTTTTTCACTGACTCCCTCCACTTTGTCCCTGCCCCTCCCAGGCCTTCACCACAATACTATTGTCTATGTCCATGGGCTATGCATATATGCATGTAAATTCCTCTATTAATCCCCCGCCCTTCCCACCTGCCCCTGCCTTCCCTCTGAAGTTGGAGGAGGCAGAACTCTCTGATTGACAGTCTCTTTAGAATAAAATGCAGTGGAGAGGAGCAGTTTTCAAAATGCCATGATGTGGCCCAGGACAGAGAGCAGTGAGAGAGCTGAGAAAGAAGGGGAGAAGAGAGAGAGAGAGAGGGAGAGAGAGAGGGAGAGAGAGAGAGAGAGAGAGAGAGAGAGAGAGAGAGAGAGAGAGAGGGAGAGAGAATGAGGAGACAAGAGAGAGTAGAGAAAGGCTGAGATCAAGGTGATACCAATTGATGCTGTCTGTCCTCTATGGCCTTGGGTGCTCTCTGCTCCGTATAGCCAGCCCCATCCTGGAATAAAAGCAGGGACCTCACCTCAGCCTGGACGGCAACAATAGATGTGATATCAAAGATAGGGACCTATTGGATCTTGAAGGCAACTCACCAAAGCTGTCTAAGGCTGAAACAAGTGACTTGACCTAGAGAAGTTGTTTATACTGACAGGAAGCAATAATTGCTTAGCCTTCAGATGATGAAAATGTCGAAGCTCTTCTTTTATAACTACCAGAATTTAATTCACTGTTTTCCATCTTGCATTGCCATACTTGAAATAAAGCTCTCGTAGGAGATGATTTAATAAGGCATTTGCCTCTGGATCCCTGACTTTTGTTTTACTGTGCCACATTCACGTATACTGAGTTCCATCTCCGTGGAAAGTAGTCTGGGCTTGACGAACATAAATATAATGACATTTAGCATTTACCTGTCAGGGTTTCTTGAGAAGCTCACAAAAAACACATGCTATCTGGTACCAAATCACTGGTTTGGAAGAGAGGGATAGGAGGTAGGAAGTGGATATAATTTTCTCTCTTTGGTAGATATAGGAAAGTAAGACATGGGGAGAAGGTTAAGATATTTTCAGGGGCATATCAGTGGCAAAGCTTAAAAACAGAAATGGCACTCTTAATTTGAAATCAGCTTTCCTAACAATCGGTCTTCATCTTTCTTGATTCTAATGTACCATTTCTCTTCTAAAGAGTAGCACTTTAAACATTCACTTTCTCTGGAACATCCATTCAAATCCATTGGTGAGTCCACAGGATAATAGCCCAGAAATCATTTAATGAGATCTGGACCATTTTACAAGGTATGCTGAGTTTCCGTTTATTGTTGCACTGAACTCAATGTGCACTTCTCTGATTTTTCTTTTTAAATATAGTTTTTTTTTAAGTTTGTTTTTTATAGCCCTTCCACTGATTGCTCATCCTAAATGCAGTGGTAATGGAGGGAGTCGATACCTGTTTCAAGGGTTTAGATAACAGTAGATATTATTGACAAAAGGTTTCTAAGCAGTTATCAAGAATGGAGGTAGTTGTCTTTTTGATATTTTTGGTTTGTACAGAAAACTCTCCTTCCAGATCTTTGAACACCGGTAGTACTTTGTTTCATTTCTGCTGCTACTATTGCTGATGCTCATGTTGTTACTTAGAGAGTCTACATCAGGAATTGGCATTTTTTTTTCTGTAAAGGGCCAGAGAGCAAATACTTCTCATTTTTTTGAACCACAGGGTTGACTGCTTGACTCTTGTATTGTAGTGAGAAAGCTGCCATACACCATAGGTACACAAATGGATGAGCCTATGTGCCCATAAATCTTTATTTACAAAAACCAGACAGCGGGCCAGGATTGGCCCATGAACCCTTGGTGCACAGTCTCCTGTGGTTTCCACGGGCTCCTCTGCCTGTGTACAGCTGAAATACACTGTGTCATCCCGCTGTGTCTGCAGCCTCCATTCTGCTCTTTTCCTTTTTCCATGCAGAACTGTTACGGATTCAGTGGTGTTTCTAAAAGCCCATTTCCAATATCTTCAATTCCATCTTAAGATCTTTGGACCTTGGATGGGATTTGGGGGCCTGATTTTAGCTCTGTAGAAGTAAGGACTAGAAAGGTTTTCCTCTTCCAATGCTGGAGTCCAGGTATATTGTCTAGTAAAATGGCTCTAGACCAATGTTGGTAGAGTCCTGGACTGAGGGATCCTGAGCAAACTCCTTAACCTCTCAGAGTCTATCCTCTACTGCAAGCATGTCAAACTCAGAGGCTAACACAGGCCAAATAAATGAGGAATTTGGCCTGTGTGGTGCCAGTTTGACACACTTGCTCTACTGTAAGAATATTCCCTTTGCTTACTCAACAGTACTGTTGTAAGGAGTATCTCTTTATCCCCTGCCATAGCTTTTGCTATTCAGTGGGGACATACTGGTGAACAAAACGATTACCAAGCTAACCTTCAAACTAATTAATATTAAGGAAGAGAGAACTTCATATTGATTATATAAGGATTTAGATTTTCCTGTTCCTTTAAAACAAAGATTATCCCAAAGGCCAAGGTATCTTTTGGTCTCTTTACGTAGAAGCTTCACTCTAAAGAAAGCCAAGGGAATGGTGGTTTAGATAAAATGATAAGGGTTGGGAATTGGAACAGGGAAATAATAAAAACAAAATGTTTAAGAGTGGCGGATGGAGCTGTTTTCTACCAAAGTTTTTTTTTTTTGAAAGAAATCAGAGATTTTTCAACTCCATCTGGGCTCTAAACCTTAGGAGATTACCATTAACTAGTCAAGGGTAAAAATAAGAGTGTAGGAGGATTCATTTTGAAATGTTGTCAGCAACCAGCTGGAAAAAAATAGCAGCTACTGTGATTACTAGGAAATTTCTTGGATGGTGTAGAGGTATATCATGCAATTTAATCTCTCATCTATTTCAGTGGCATTTGGGTGGTTGGATAATCACTTCGGTTTAGAAGGAAACAGCAAGAAGAAGGTGGGAAATAATGGTTATTTTCTCAACTCTGGGTCCTTTGGTCTAGGGTGAGTTTGCTGACCATCAGACCTGATAGCCTATCCCTATTCCACTTCTGTGATATTTCCTGAGAAATAACTCTGTGCTTTGCATTGGGTTGGAAACAGTAGATGGGCAGGGAAGAGGGTATATGCCCAAGCAGAGGCAGACCTGGCTCTAGCCTTTGGTGGATTGGCTTTCTGGAGAGTGTATGGGAAAAGGATTTGTAAAGTGTGATGGATCAGCTTCTCTCTAGAGCGACAGGAATGTGTGCCCCAAGAATGCAGCTTCTAGTAAAGTGCCTGGCAAACATAAGTGTGCAAGTCATTGTGGAAAGAATCACATTTGCTGGAGTTTAGTATTTCAGCCATGCCAAGTCTCTCAGGGATCCACAAATGTACCATGTGCCTTCATAGATGCTACTCTGTGCTTGGAATTACACCCCCACCCCCACCCCACACATATACACTTTGCTTTGCTAGCTCTTTCTTCTTTTCCTCCTCCCCACTCCTCCTTTTCTTCCTCTTCCTCCTTCTTTTTGTTCTTCTGTTTCTTCTAGGTTCTACACACATGTTTCTTCTCCCTGAGTTCCTTCCTTTTTCCCTCCTTGCCCCTCATAATCCTAGTTCAGATGCTCCCCTTTCCCCCTTCTCCCTCCATCCTACACTTCACATGCCTCTATGATAGCCCATGATTCTGGATTGTGGTTGTTTGTATCTTATAATGGAGACCAGATGCTAATAATTCAAAAATTTATCTGAAACTTGGGGGAATCTTAAAAGTACTACATGTATACCCTGGACATATTATTTTAACTTAGAAGTGAGAAATGTGTGTTTATTTACTCATTTTCTGATATAGGTCTTTTCTGTGCTTTTTTATTTGATAAGAGTTCTAGGTAATCTTTCTTATTTAAATAATACCTGTAATACATAATCTATAATTTCCAATTCCTGATTTTTTAAAAATATATTTTTTATTGATTTTAGAGAGGAAGGAAGAGAGAGATAGAAACATCACTGATGACAGAGAATCACTGAGTGCCTGCTTCCTGCAGGCCCCTTACTGGGGATCAAGCCTTCAACGTGGGCATGTGCCTTTGATGTGAATCCAACCTGAGACCCTTCAGTCTGCAGGTCGATGTTCTATCCACTGGGCCAAATTGAATAGGGCCCTGATTTTTCTTTTAAATTCTCACCTGAGGATATGTTTTTAATTGATTATAGAGAGAGGGAGAGAAACATCGATTGGCAGCTTCCTATATGTGCCCTGATCAGGGATCAAACCCGAAACCTGAGTATGTGCCCTGGCTGGGAATTGACCTTGCAAACCTTTGATACATGGGATGATGTTCCAACTGAGCAGTAATGGCCAGGGCAAGTTCCTGATTTTTTTTTTGTTATGGAATGAGAAAACATTGAAAAGGCAATTTATAGGCTCTTGATTCTTCCTCACACCCAGTATTTTATACTTTTCCTTTTCACACCTAACTCAACTGCATTATTTAGTGACTCACCTTTATCACCTTTTTGGGAAAATATTCAAAGAAACTTTTATAGAAACATGGATTTTTAAACTCATTTTTCTGTAGATTTTACATACTACTTAATAAAATAATATAATTATCATAACAGGTATGAGGACTTACATGAGTTTTGAGAACACACACAATTAGCCCTTGAGAACACGGAGCTCAGCTTGTGGGAGAAGCAGTGCTTGGATGCATGAGAGTGGAATAATATGTGATTCAGTTGCTAGGAATTGCATGAGGGGTGCATTAGAAGCAATGCAGAACATCAGTTAATCTAGCACATCAGTAAGCACAGTTCAGTTTGGGGATAACAGACTTGATTGAGCTACTCCAATGTCTAAGTAGGTGTTCAGTACTTTGTTAAATGGATGCGTGAACAATCCAGAAAGTGAGGGAGAGAACTTTTGGGAACCTGACTTTTCCAGGGCCACCAGTGTTTCCAACTCATAATTGGACATCTCCTCTATCTGTAGCGATGCTGGTCCCAAATCAAAAGACTGGAACTTTCCTCACTGTGAAATGAGACTGTGAAATCTGTCTCCAGTGAACAGGGCACAGATTCCTGGATGAGGCTTCCAGCTGGCTCCCCAAACCCTTACTCCACCTACTAACACAGTTGCTGTCTTGCTGATGAGAAGTGTGAAAAATGTCTCCTTTGCTCCCAGGAGACCCTCCCTGCTATTACATATTAGCTTGCCCCTTCTATGTAGGCTCTGAAACCTGTGAAATGTTCAGGGACCAGAGGGACATACCACTGAAGAATGCCATGTGTATTAAATCCTGTATGTGTAAACCCTGATAGTGAATGCGGTGCATGAAATGTCAGCTGGCAAGGGAGTCCATGTGCATCAGGGCCCCGCTTCTGGTGTGGCCCCACTTCCCTGCAGGTCACTGTACCTTTCCTGTAAGGAGACGCTGACAAGAAACTTACAGCCAAAGCCAGTTTGGCTCAGTGGATAGGATGTTGGCCTGTGGACTGAAGGGTTCTGGGTTCGATTCTGGTCAGGGGCATGTATCTTGGTTGCGGGCACAATCCCCTGTGGGGAGCATGCAGGACGTGACTGATGGATGTGTCTCTCTCATCAATGTTTCTGGTTCTCTATCCCTCTCCCTTCCTCTGCAAAAAATCAATAATAATAATAATAAATATATATAAAGAAACTTACAGCTATATGAGTGACATCTATATGTATGTAAATGCATTTTATTTATATATATGACACACACGTGTTTACATATATATTTATGTGTATATGCTATAGAGCATTTATATAAAATGATTTCCCCCCCTAAACATGGAACAGATCTCTGTGGGCACATGAAGATTGCTATGGATGTAGGCTCAGACATTGCAAACTAGAGATTATAAAGAGATTAAAGCTTTGTTTTTGAGTTGCATGAAGTGGGAATCAGAAACAATGGAGAATATCAATTAATCTAACACATCAGTAAGCAAAGTTCATTTTAGGGATAACAGACTTACTGATTGAGCTACCCCAGTGATTTCAGAGGGGGAGAGAGATAGAAACATTAATGATGGGAGAGAACCATCTATTGGGTGCCTCCTGATTGAGCCCACAACCTGGGCATGTACTCTGAGTGGGAATGGAACTGTGACTTCCTGGTTCATGGATCATGATCAACCACTGAGCCATACTGGCTTTTCATGTGTGTGAGGATGAGTGGTTAAAATGAATGAGTTGTAATGAGTTGATAGAAGCAAGATCTGTGTGAACCATTGCTTAGAGTCAGGGCTCTTGGGCTTTTCAATGAAATGAAACATGTGAGGTTGGACCCAGGAAGAAATAACACACGTGATAATGCATTAGCTAAGGGCATATATTCTAGTTTCAGATAGTTCTGGGTTCAGGTCCAGCCTCAGCTGCTTACCAGCTATGAGTCTAGGTAACTTCCTTATCACTTCGTGTTTTTAGTATATAACAAAAGAGAGTAATAGGACTGCCTTCACAGAGCTGGTTAGATTTTTATATGGACAGTAACTCATACAGTGCCTGCTACATTGTCAAACACTTAAAAACATGGTATTCTGACCACTTGTCTCTGGGACAGCACAACGATGTCCTGCTATGGGGATACTCTATTGGGCTGCGTGGGGCCAGGAGACCATCATTGAATCAGATTCTGGTTAGCAGTGTGGTTCCAAGTGCTAGAGCCTTGGGGGTGGGGAGTCCAAGAAGTAGATTTCAAGATTGGCACAATATACATTAAAAAAGTTATAATTTTTATTGATTTCAGAGAATAAGGGATAAGGAGAGAGAGAGATAGAAACATTAATGATGAGAGAATCATGGATCAGTTGCCTCTTGCACACCCTCCACCGGGGATGGAGCCCACCACGCGGGCATGTGCCCTGACTGGGAATCAAACCATGATCTCCTGGTTCATAGGCCAACACTCAACCACAGAGCCACACCAGCTGGGTGGCATGATACACGTTTGCACGATAATAGGAGAGGGACCTAATATCCACAGAAGAGGTCAGCGTCACAGTCAGAGAAAATGTATAAATGAGTGTCACTGAGGCGCTCTTATCCCATGTAGGTGTCAGGATATCTTGGGCAGTTTATTTCCTCGGTTTTTAAGCACTGAGATTCTTAACACTCAGGGGCTGAGACTTGGCAAAGATGTAGCTGCTTCATCTATTTCAGAAACCAGAATAGAATGCCTGTGGCTTTTCTTCCCCCTCCCCGAGCCAACCCAAGCCTGCTTTGCTTTATCCCTTATATTGGGAAGGATTTGCGTATGACAGTCCTAAGACCTAATGTCAGATGGGCCAGGATGCAGCTCTTTTATTATTGAGAAGGTGGGGACTTTACAGGTGAGAGGAGTTGAGATGAATGAGTTTCCACTGCATTTAGAGACGCTCAATGCAATAGCTCCCAAGGTATAAATAGAACAATGGAGTGTTGACAAAGGGGCTGGTTTTCTGTAACTGTGAAAACCCTGCAATTATTCCTAGAACTCTACTCATTGTTTATCTGCATCTGAATTTTAATAAACTGGGCTCTTGCCGCTTATTCATGAATTTTCAAATGGAAATATATCTCCCATGATTATCCCCTTCTTGTGAGTCAGGCTCCATCTTGCAAATTTGCAGCTGAGTAACTAGACAGAACATTAGCAGCAATTAGATAATTGGTGCCCTGGATAAACCCACCCACAGCTGTGAATGAATATGGACGGTGCCACTGTCACCTGGCGCAGCCTTCCTAATGACACTGCAAGCCACCACAGCCTGGTAACGAAGCACAGACACTTACCAGCCCAGGTCCTGGCTGGCCTTCCTCCCAAGAGACCCACAGTAGCAAAGAAAGAGAGGTTCCCTGTCACCCCTGCGAGTCCAATGAACGCTATTAGGCTAGAGCAGTGGTCGGCAAACTGCGGCTCTGTTGCCTAATGAGTTTGCCGACCATTGGGCTAGAGACTTTGGCAAGCAAGGAAGAGAAAGTTCATTCATCAATGCTTAACCGATTGCTGAAGTGCTTATGATAACTTGTCTGGTGCTACAGCCAGCAAAATTTCATGCTTGGATTCTGGGCTGGGAGAAAGGGAGTTGGTCTTACATTCTGTTTTTCTATGAATCCCCCCATACTTGCTGGCTTTGGGCTGTCCACTTTTTTTTCTTTTTTATTAATTTTTATTAATTTTTTATACATATCTCCCCATTGTCCCCCCTCCCTCCCAGGCATACCCCAACCCCCCAGTGTCTGTGATCATTGGTTATGCTTATATGCATGCATACAAGTCCTTTGATTGATCACTTATCTACCTCACCTAACTTTAATCTTTCTGCTGTAATTTCACAGTCTGTTTGAAGCTTTATGATTTTTGTCCCCCTGAGAATTATCAATCTACTCCCTTTCTGTGCTCCTGATTCTATTATATTCACCAGTTTATTCTGTTGATCAAATTTTTAATTCACTTAATTTTTAGATTCACTTGTTGATAGATACATATTTGTTGTTCATAATTTTTTGGCTTTTACCTTTTTCTTCTTCCTCTTCTAAAAGAGTACCTTTCAGCATTTCATATAATACTGGTTTGGAGTTGATGAACTCCTTTAGCTTTTTCTTCTCTGTGAAGCTCTTTATCTGCCCTTCAATTCTGAATGATAGCTTTGCTGGATAGAGTATTCTTGGTTGTAGGTTCTTGCTATTCATCACGTTGAATATTTCTTGCCACTCCCATCTGGCCTGCATCGTTTTTGTTGAGAAATCAGCTGACAGTCGTATGGGTGCTCCCTTGTAGGTAATGAACTGTTTTTCTCTTGCTGCTTTTAATATTCTCTCTTTGTCTTTTGCTCTTGATATTTTAATTATGATGTGTCTTGGTGTGGTCCTCTTTGGATTCCTTTTATTTGGGGTTCTGTGTGCTTCCTGGACTTGTGAGTCTATTTCTTTTACCAGATGTGGGAAGTTTTCAGTCATTATTTCTTTAAATAGGTTTTCAGTATCTTGCTCTCTCTCTTCTTCTGGCACCCCCACAATTCTGATGTTGGTACGCTTGAAGCTGTCTCAGAGGCTCCTTACATTATCTTCACACTTTTGGATTCTTTTCTCTTGCTTTTCCAGTTGAATGTTTTCTGCTTCTTTATATTTCAAATTTTTTACTTGATTCTTGCCATCCTCTAGTCTGCTGTTAGGACTCTGTATAATATTTTTTATTTCAGTCAGTGTCTCTAGTATGTCCTTTTTCATCTCCTCTTGGGTCTCACTAAATTTATCCAACTTTTCTAGCATATTCTTGAAAAACTTTATAAGTGTGGTTTTGAACTCTATATCCAGTCGTGTTTTTCCCTCCATTTCTTTTGCTTGTAATCCCTTCCCTTGTCTCGGCATTTTCACTATGCCGGGAGAACTTCTGTGTTGGATTCAGCCTTATGATACCAGACTTGCAAAACCGAAGAAGCCTCTGTTGAGCTTGGGATGGGTGGGCTTAAGGGACCGCCTTGCCTTCCAGTCGGCCCCGCCCTCCATGGCCCCTGAGTCTCACGTGACTGGGTAATGGCTGGAGGGGTCCTTGTGCGCACTGCGCACCCGCAGTGCCTCTAACTGCTGCCTTTCCAGCTCCCCTGTGCACCAGGACCACAGGAGTCTAGGTCCCCAGGGTTTCACCCGAAACAGGGGCTTAGTGGACTCAGAAGTGGCACAGTTGGAGGGTCTGTCTCCCGCCCACTCGTGAAAGCAGCAGCACAATCAGCAGTCTGTCCTGCGCGCAGTGCCGTGCGGGCCACCAGGCCTTTGATCTTTTGCGATTCCCCTAAATTTCCGTGCACTTCTCCCTTTTCACAGTCCAAACTCCCCCCGTATGAGTTTCAGCTGGATCTGGGGTCTAGTGTCGTAGGATAAGGGGTTCAATGCCGTTGAGAGTCTCCGTTTCCCTCCCGCCAGAGAAAGCCAGCCAGGTACTCCGGCACCTGCTCTCTCAGTGCGCGTCTCCGTACCTCAGCCTTTTGCAGCTCCTCTGGGTCTCCGTGAGCCCCTCTCTTTCCCTCTAGTTGTAGAACTTCCACTCAGCCAGCTTTCCTGTGGTTCTGGATGATGTCCGTTCTGTCTTTTAGTTGTAGTTTTGAATTGTTGTGCGAGGCAGCAGTGTAGGTGTTTACCTATGCCGCCATCTTGGATTCCTCCTCTGTCCACTTTTTTTCTAACCTTTATCATCAGTGGTTTTGGCCTCTGACATTGACTTGGGTTTCCTTGTAGCAGCCATATTTTACTGTCTCTGTCTTTGGGATACTGTATTATATTTCTCCCAGGCTGAATAGGATGCCTTTTCCAGCTCATTCTTTATTCCTGTCCCTTAGGCAATCACATAACCTTTTTGAGTCATCTAAGTTTTTTTTTTTTTTTAATTGCTAGTGACTGCAGGAAACAGTAATATTACAAAAGGAAAAGTTGCTTTGCCCATCCCATCATATCATGATGGCGGCTCATTAGCATGCAGTGCGGCTCACCCCCTCCTCCTCTGGCCTGCCTCCTCTGGCCTGTCTCCTTTCTTTGGGTGTGAGAGCAGTGCTGTCTAGGCCTCCAGTTTCTTTCTCTCTCTCTTTCCCTGGGGGAGGGCTCCTGGACGCTTTCCTCACTCATTCTCTTTACTTTTAAGAAGTCGCGTACATTTTCTGTGTGTTTGGAAGGAGGTGGATGGAGTGGGCGTTGGAACCAGCAGGGTAGCTGGGAGATTTGGGCTGGGTTTCTGGATCTGTGAATGAGTCACATGGAACTCATTCATCTCCTGGGAAGCATTCCAGGCCACCGCACTGCATCCTTGCTTAGAACAGAAATGCCACATGGATGCGGAACAGAAGGCTGGTGAGGAAAGCTCCCGAAGTAGCAGCCTGGAGAGGTTCCTAGCTCGTCCCACTCTGTGCGTTGACATGTACCACCCCGCCCCCCTTTACAACCGTGGGATACATGATCTTTTATGTTTATTACTGGCATTGTTATTTTTTACGGTCTCCAGATTTGACTTCATCTATAATAATAAAAGCGTCATGTGCCAATTAGACCAGATGTACTTCTGGATGACCTTCTGGATGAAGCTGAGGCTGTGAGGGAAGCCCGGGTCCTGGGTGCCAGAGGGAAGCTGGTACTGGCAACTGGGGGAAGGAAGGCCCACTCTTGCACAAATTACGTGCATCGGGCCTCTAGTTAATAATAAAATTATGCCGAGACCGGTTTGGCTCAGTGGATAGAGCATCGGCCTTTGGACTGAAAGGTCCCGGGTTCGATTCTGGTTGGGGGCATGTACCTTGCTTGCGGGCACATCTCCAGTGTGGGGTGTGCAGGAGGCGGCTGATCGATGTCTCTCTCTCATCAATGTTTCTGACTTTCTATCCCTCTCCCTTCCTCTCTGTGAAAAATCAATCAAATATATTTAAAAAAATAATAAAAGTATACTTCACATGTTGCTTGCCTACTCTGATTTATGTACTATTATATGTTACTACAAGATTAATTTTATTATCCTTATTTTACACCGGAGGAACTCCAGGTTCAGAGAAGTCAGTAAATAGCCTTAGGTCACACAGCTAGTAAGTGGTGGGGTTGGACTCAAACCCCGGGCTTGTTTAATTGCAAACAAAGCCCATACTCTCAAACACTGTACTCAATTATAGGACTCAAGTCCTTTGGGGATATAATTTACATCTAAGTTCTTTGCTTGGTAGAGAAATGTTAACTGTATAGCCTGCATTTTAGTTCCTTAAATTGTTTGTCTGCTTTGGGAAATACATAACAAAAAACACAGACACAAGCAGGGTTTCTTTCTTTCTTATTTACTTTTTTTTTTTTAACCTTTGCTGAATTTTCCCTTTCAGCTAGAAAGTGGTTTTCCCAATGCTCCTCTCTTGGTTCTCACTGCTGCCAACGCATCAGATGTATCAACCACCTGAAACGGGGCTGCAGGGGTAGAATTTATTTGCAGACATTTTAATTTCCCTGGTGATAAGCAAATTAATTTTGTTGCAACTCTAACCTTCTAATTGAATGATAGAATATCACTGAGTGTGTTTTCCAAATAAAAGACAAAGTCTTACCTTCCCTCAGAAAGCATGGATCGGAGATCTGGGTTTGCAGTTTCCCTTTGCCCTGCAGCTCAGCTCAGCCCAGCCCATTTTCCTGGGCTTAAGAAAACTCATTTTGGCTCCCCACTTTATTTTAAACATTTTTCATCGAGTTTTTGGCCTGAGAAAAGTCCACTCTGGCAGTCAGCTCTCCTGGGAGAAGAACTTTGCTTCATCTATCCATTTATCCAATATTTCCAGAGTGACTACTACATATATGCCAGACACTGTTCTAGGCTCAGTAGTGAACTAAACAGGCTGTTCCTTTGGGGAGGAGGCAGATGATAAATGAATGAAGGACATAAAAAATGTTTCATAAAAATTCTATGAAGAAGAGCAAAACAGGATATGATGGATACAGAATGTTGGGGAGCTGTTGTAGAGGGCCTCTCGGGGGAAGTGATATTGGAGTAAAGCCTGAGTGATGTGAGGAAGGCATTGCAACCAGAGGGAACGGAAGATCCTAAGGTTTATGCTCATCTTCAGACCCAATCACCCCACCCTCACTCTATTCAGAGCAATGAATTGACCTCAACTCAGGTCAAACTGACTAGGGTTCTATGGGATATTTCTCTACCTTCTCCTTAGCTCATGGCATCATGTGAGCTGTAGGGTTTGGGGGTTGATTTTATATATATATATAATCAAGTTGAGGAAATTCTCTATTTCTAGTTTGTTGAGAATGGGTATTTTGTCATGAATGGGTATTGGAGTTTGTCAAATGACTTTTCCACATTAATTGACATAATTATGTGATTTTTCCTTTTTAGTCTACTAATGTGGAGGCTTATATGGATTGATTTTTGAATAGTGAACCAGTCTTACACACCTGGAATAAATCCCATGATTTCTTTATAAAAGTTGGCCTTCCCTTTGTTGTTATGCGTGGCTAAAGGTTAGTGTATTGCACAATGCAGGTCTGGAGGATTCACTATCCATCTCCAATATCCCTATTCTCTTATTTCTTCATAAATCAGCATTCCTGTTTTTTCTTGCCCTTTGTACTTGAGTGTCTAGTGCACCTGTGCTCAGGTGTGGATTGGGTTAATTCAGGTCTTTGGGTTTTGTCAGTGTAATTGAATGTAATCTGAGGATGGCACTATATCCCTTTATGTCTGTATTCCTTGACTCCGACCCTGGGAAAACTTGACTTAGGGGGAGGCTGTGGAGAATGGATGGTGGATGCAACACAAAGAAAGTCATTATTAGGTATCACTGCTCTGAGGCTAAATCGCTTCACCGCTCCATTTCTCTGTTTCCTTCCCCTTTAAATGGGGACAGTTGTGCATTTATACCTGCCTCCAGGATTGCTGTGAGGATAAAGGAATACTGGATGGAAGGACATGTGAAAAGGTAAAATATTACACACATGTAAGGCAGGGTTTTTATTATTTAAAAATGATTTGAAAATCCATCTGGGTCCTCTCCTGTTTTGTAGGCAGCAAGAAACCATGGGATTTATACTCATATTTTAATTGGAGTTGTGTGTTTGTATATGTGTTGGGGTGAGGGAACAAATAGAATTGGGTTTTTAAGTTTTTAGGGCTGGGGGAACCATGGCTGAAAAAACCTCTCTCCCTCCATGTGCATAAGACCATGTCAGAGAGCTAATCCACCAATTGAGCTTTCTGCGCAGAGGCCTATAAAGTAAACAAGCCTGGCATTTAAAGCCATCAGAGGCACATGTACCTTACTCAGTGTTCAGTGGCTCCGAGTTCCAGGAACTCCCTACATTGTGTCACCATCCTATACTTAAGCCATTGTACTCCCCCTCTCAACCCCCACCCCCTGCCCCCGAGAGGCTGAGAAACATCTGGTCTTGCCCTCTCTGGAATGCTTGTGCCTGGTGTTTCTTCATTACTGAAAAGCAGAGGTCCGCCCAGCCTGCGGGCCTTTTAAGACCCATGGGCCATATAAAGACCCGTGAAATCATTTGGTCTGGCCCTGCGACAGCATTAGGGGTGAGTTAATTAAATGTTTGACCAAATATAGCAGGAGGGACACCTGTCTGGGATCTCCTTGTTCCTTCCCTCTTCTTCTGGTTTGCCAGGTATGGTACAGGCACAGAGTATTGTTCCAAAATTGCTCCTCCTCTGAAGTCTCTGTTGTCACTGGGTTCAATCTTTTCCCTCTGGCCCAGTGGTTCTCAACCTTCCTAATGCCACAACCCTTTAATACAGTTCTTTATGTTGTGGTGATCCCCAACCATAAAATTATTTTTGTCGCTACTTCATAACTGTAATTTGCTACTCTTATGAATCTTAATGTAAATATCTGTGTTTTCTGATGGTCTTAGGAGACCCTGCTAGCTGTTCTCGACCCACAGGTTGAGAACCGCTGTGTCTGGCCAGACTTCAGAGCCATCTACACTTTGATTTCTGTTTACATTTCCTCAAGGAGGGCTGCCTTCCTGCCAGGGCACAAGCTTTTCCTGATCCACTCTTACTGCCTTTGCTCTTTCTTATCCAGAGAGCACCTCCCAGAGAGGGTGACCAGTAGTCTCAGTTCACTGGTGATTCCTGGGAGGCAGCGTTTTCAGTGCTCAAACTGGTAGAGTCCTGGGTCAACCAGAATGAGTTGATTACCCACCTCCAACACCATCTCTACCTATTAAAATGTTATTCCTTTTCAGAGTCCTGCTCAATTTCCTGTTGCGCCTCTGAGCTCCAGCACTCATGGTCCATTCATAAAGCCACAAGAATGATCTGTTTCCTGTACTCACAACTGTGAACTTGCTTTTGCACCACCCGCCCCCGCTGTATGTTGCTTATAAACCCCCTATCCAGATATAACTATATCAATATTATTTTGGATCTCCCTGCAATATCTTCCCCCTTCTTTCCATTTATCTATCTAATCATCTGTCTATATATGCTTTTTTATATTTTATTGATTTTTTACAGAAAGGAAGGGAGAGGGATAGAGTCAGAAATATTGATGAGAGAAAGACATCGATCAGCCGCCTCTTACACGCCCCCCCTCCACTGGGGATATGTTCACAACCAAGGTACATGCCCCCGACTGGAATCAAACCTGCGACCCCTCAGTCTGCAGATCGATGCTCTATTCACTGAGCCAAACTGGTTTTGGCATCTATATATGTTTTAAAAAATATTTGGATCTTTATTTTACAACCTGTTATTTCTATAATAATATAGCATCAACATTTAATCATGCAATGAAATATTCTGCTCTAATTCTTATCCTTATTTATCATCTGTCTACCAATCTATAGATATATCTATATTCTATATCTATCTCTCTGTTATTCCATTTGTTGCTGTACCACTAGTTTTTTTTTTTTAAAACCATTCCCTGATTACTGTACACTTAGGTTTGATGCAGAAATTTTCCTCTTGTGGCTCTATCTCTTTACCATCCCTGATTATTTCCTTAAGATTACTTCTTAGAGGTGGACTTTCTCAGCCAAAGGCTTCTGAGTGTTTTTAAAAGTCAGCTGTGGCTTGTAGTTTCCAGGTTATCTCTGATAGAGGATCTCAGCATTGGCCATGACCTTGTACTTCTAGTGCTGTTCTAAGACTTGAGCAGTGGGGGTTTGAGAAGTATGTGTCCCATTGCAACGCTGAGAAAACTCAGGCAAGGCTGAGAATTTACTCTTTTTACTGTGGATCTGGATTCCAGGAGTTTGTGTGTGCCTGAAATAATAATAGGCAGACAGGTGAAGCCAGGAAAGGGTTTGGGATCTAGGTTAGGGCAGTATGAGGGGTCAGACTGAGTCAAATTAGGTCAAAGACACTTGAATTTGGGGATGTATCACACTAAAATTAGAACCTCTATACTGCAATAAATTTGCCTCAGTTAGACATCTGTCCTCCCAGAAAGCAAGGATTGATTTCTGTAACGGGGCTTTCCCAAGACCCATGGGCTCAAAGAACATATCAGTAGAAGCTCTGAAAAATCCTCATATATGCCTGACCCCTCTAGCTTCAGCTTGTCTAAGTTTAGCAAGTGATGGTGGAAGTCCAGGTTCACTGGGTGGCTCGCCCTGCAGATCACAAGCCAGGGGTGAATCAGTGGGTGACAAGCCCTGGTGACCAGATTAGAACTGTACTCTATCTGCCTTAAATGATCCCGACAATCACACCCCTGGTTAGATGTCAAACTTTGGTGTAATATAATATTACTAGCAATATTTGAGGAAATTATTGCAGAGTGGGCATGTTCTAGGAGGTTGGAGACAGGCAGTTATTCCTATTTTCAAACTAATCTGTGTGAGTTAATTTATAGGTTCATGAGCTGGTTTACATACTTGGCAAGCTTCTAAAATAGAGTATTTAAAAGATGGTTTGTGCAACCTTGAAAAAGCAAGCAGTGATCATTTGGAATCGTCATGTGCTAAACAAGAAATAAGACTTGCTCGGCTGACCTCATTCCCTTCTTTGTGGTACGCATGGTATATCCTTGTTTCAGCAGGAGGTTGGAAAAGCCTTGAAGGATAACCTTGGGCTCAAGGCAAAGGGCTTTGGGCTGGATCAGTTACTCATGGAATATGTCCAGAGTGCTTTTTGATGAGGCATTCTTAAGCCAGAGACAAGTGTCCAGAACTACAAGGTTCTATTCTCAAGTCTGTGTTTTTCACATTTCCTTCAATCAATGACAAAGAAAGAAATATGAAGGTGACATGAAAATGCCAGAGGTAATGGCTCTGTGGGATGAAAGAATTCAGATCCAAAATGATTCAGGCTTAAAAAAAAACAAATGTCATTTATCAAAATGATGGTGAATGGGGTCATATGTTAGGTTTTATCCATGTATTAAGAAAGTGAAAATGCCCGCCTGGCGTGGCTGAATGGTTGAGTGTTAACCTATGAATCAGGAGATTATGGTTCAATTCCTAGTCAGGGTATATGCTTGGGTTGTGGGCTTGATCCCCAGTGTGGGGCATGCAGGAGGCAGACAATTAATGATTCTCATTATTGATGTTTCTTCCCCCCCTCCCTTCCTCTCTGAAATCAATAAAAAAATCCTTTAAAAAAGTAAAACAAATGCATACATGGAGAATAGAGATATTTAGCTTACTCAGAAGATATGAAGTGTCAAGTTCAGAACCTGTGATGCCATTGGAGAAAATCCTTTTCCATTGGCCCTGGACCTTATACACCTGGATGAAGGGATCCATTCTGGGCACTTTGTGAGAAAGAAAAAAAAAAAGGCAGACAATGTGTCAGAGGAGCAAGAACATGGTGACTTCCAAATCTGCAGTGACAGGCCCAGTCTTTCTGAGGGAATGCACTCCTCTTTCTGAGCCTCAGTTTCCTTATCAAAATATGGTACAAGACTAGTCACCTTATCACATGTTGTGAGGATTATACAGGCCTTGTTCAGACTTGTATTTAGAAAACTTGGGGTTTATTTTTGTCCCTGCTCATAAGGGAGTGAATCAGATTCTAAGGAGAGTTGGGGTTCATGTTAGTAAAGATTTGCAGTCTGGAGAAGAGTAGACTTGGAAGCATGTGAGATAGATGTGTTCTATCTGCCATTGTGCGGAGTGATTACTTGGATTATCTCATTTATCCTTCTGGATCACCCTGTGAAGTAGGTGCTATTTTTGTTGGAATTTCATTTATCAGGAAATAGACTCAGGAGAGATGTGTTTAGTTCAAGGCTCTGTAGCTATTTCCCTATCTACACGACCATGTTGCATGTCTTGCACTCTACAGTATTGAAATTGTCAGGGTGCTATGGGGAAATATTAGTGATAAATGGAAAGATCCATCTGGATTGGGTACCAGAAGAATCTTGTGTCCAAGACCACCTCTGACCAGTTAGGTCATATCTCTACCCTCTCCCCATCTACCTCCTACTTTTTCCACGGTTTTCATCAGCTGAATGAAAGGATTATACTAATACTTAGAATATTTGGCTGGATAATCACAAACATACCTCCAGATTGAAAAAAAATGCTGAAAAAACAAAGAATGGTGGGTTCAGGTTTTCCATGGCACCCTGTGGGTGACCTGAGGCCAAGTGGTCAAGGTCAAGTTCGAGTATATTTATCCAGGTGGGGCAGGCAGGGACTGGGTGGGCTTTGACTGTGTGAGTGAATGCCTTCCTAAAGGCAGCCAGAAGCTGTATTACTATCTGGTCTCACATCTTCCCTGGCTTCTGCTGAGCTGACTTCCCAGCCAGGAAGCCTGAAGGGGCCCTTGAGAAACACCATAACCTCATACATTTATCTGTGGCAGATAGCTACTTCTTTGGGATGGAACTTAACAGATAACCCATGGGCATACCTTCGTGACTTTTGCAAAAGATTTTCTTGGGTTCCAGCCAGAGACAGAGATGCAAATTGATGTGTCTCCTTAGTCTGCATCTTCATTGACTGAGTCATGCTCCTTTGGGGAGAAAGAACAGGACTTAGAGTCTAACGCTAAATCATCTTCCTCCCAGGAGTCATTACTTGGGATTTCCAGAAAAGCCTGCCTAATCCCTGGCCTTTCCACTCTGATACTGGGAGTCTCCATTTCCCTGTCACCGTTCATTCTCACTGCAGGCTCTAGGACTGGGCTCCCAGTGTTCCTCCCACTGTGATGTGTCCATTATGCCCTCTGTATTTTTCCAAATTTTATTCTGGGGTCTTCTACCCTCTACAGATCTGCCCAGGTTAATAAGGCCATCCAGACCTACTGAACTATAAGTATCCTAAGGGCAGGGACATTGATCCCTGTGTCTAGAATATGTCCAGTACTCTGAAGATGCTCAGAAGATACTGTTAAATGAATGAATGAAAAAAAAAAGGAAGGGATGTACATCCGTTGTCACTGTAGAGCCCTTCAGTATTCCTTGGTTTTCTTATGTGGGTGACTTATGGGTGCCACATCCAAGCTGTGGGCAATGAACTCAGAGATCTGGATTAAAATATCAGCCCTTCCATGATCTAGGGCACATTAAATCCTCTAAACTTCAGTTCTTCAACACTGGGGGTATCTCATAAGGCTATTGGGAGGAGTCTTCAATGAGATTATGGACATAATACTCTTACTAGTCACACGTTTCAAGAAATCCTAGCTAGCTCTAGTGCAGGGCATCCCTTATATTACCACTGCTGATTTTCTGTTTAACTGGCTCTCAATAAATCTATCTTGGGTGCTTATTGGATAAGAACCTATACAAAGAAGGCAAGAAAGGACTCAGCAAGGGGCCTGAAATGTTTATAATAAAACTTGATATTGTTTTGTTTTTTAAAAAATATGTTTTTATTGATTTTAGAAAGAGGAGGGAGAGGGAGAGATAGAAACATCAATGATGAGAGAGAATTATTGATTGGTTGCCTTCTGCATGCCTCCTTCTGGGGATCCAGCCCCCAACCTGGGCATGTGCCCTGACCAGGAACTGACCAGTGACCTTTTGGTTCCTGGCTTGTTGCTGAATGGCTGAGCCACACCGGCCAGGCTGATACTGTTTTGCTTTACCAGAATTGCGCTAGCTCAGAGGCATAATAGCAGAACTTGTGGGTACAAAGAGAGAAATAGAGAAACACGAGGTCAGAGCCTTTGTTACATCAGTGTTCTCGGATGTCTCCGGACGCGATGTTCCTAAACTGTGGCACTTGTATTTGAAAGCATGTCTCTCCAGGACGGCAGTGCATGTAATAATCATGATAGATGCTAGCTAGAGAGGAACACACAGAACGAGGCTCTGCTGGGGGCAATTAAAAATGACAAATGCCAAGTGCCTTTGCTGTCCCCCAAAGCGGGTGGGAGGGTATCACATTGCTAGAAAGGGGAACTCCAATCTTAACTTGGACCAGCCTCTGCTTTTGCACACCTGCTGCCGCCGCCGCTGTTTAGAAGCCTTTATCTTGGGCTAAAATATGCGTCCCGTGGAGCAGAGGCATCTCCCCACCTCCCTGAAAGGAAACAGCCATGCGCACAAGCAGACCTGGCCAGGGGGCAGGGCCTCCGAGGTGCTTGGACATTCAGAGGGGCTGTTGAGCTGGGGAGATTTGTTAGGTATGGAGTACTTAGGCGGGAATAGAGGTGGGGGTGACCAGATGCCCTACAGGCCGAGGCTGCAGGCGAGGAGGGCCTCCTCCAGGCCCCATTTCTGGCTCTGGTTTCTGAGGGCTGACGATTGATGGACTGAGCCGCAAACCGTGGAGGAGAGAGCCCCAGAACCCGAGTGGGCAAGTCAGGCCAGAACTAGCCTGCAGCCAACAGGTTTTATGTATAATGTCATGTACACACACATAAAATCACAGCAGTTGGGAGTACGTACTGCCTCCTCTCCCTCCTCTTCCTAATACACATACTCAGGAATGGATTCAGTTTCCCCACAAGAACTGCTGTGGATTGTCATGGGCATCTGCAAAAGAAGAAGAACCCTTGAACTTGCAGAAAATGCTCTGAAAATGCTCTGTAGGTCAAGAACTCCTCTATGCACACAGGAGCCCTGAGAGGTGGAAAGGACAGGCCTCACTCTCCCCTGAGATGCAGAGCACTGAGGGACCTGGACAAGGCCACCAAGCCAGACTCAAAAGAACTGGACCTGATACCCACCCTAAGTTCTATCATTTGCTCATTCATTCATTCACCAGATATTTGGGCACATATTTTTGTGTTTGGCAATGAGTTCGCTTTAGGAAATATTAATTCTAATAGCTCATGTGTTGAAATAAAGCAGCTTTGTGATTGTTTCTTCCTCCATTTCCCTTGGGAAAGACCAGGTTTGGTGCTTTGCTGTAATGTTCCAAGATTTTATTTTGTATTTCCTCAGTCCCTGTTTTGTGGTAGGGGAGAAAGAGGAGAGCTTCCTGTTGAACAGGGTTATCAACTGAGCCCCAGTTACACTGGACTGGGCTTATGATGTTCCCCTAATGATGTCTTTATTTTTTTTATTTTTATTTTTAAATATATTTTATTGATTTTTTACAGAGATGAAGGGAGAGAGATAGAAAGTCAGAAACATCGATGAGAGAGAGACATCGATCAGCCGCCTCCTGCACGTCCCACAGTGGAGATGTGCCCACAAGCAAGGTACATGCCCCCAACCGGAATCGAACCCGGGACCTTTCAGTCCACAAGCCGACGCTCTATCCACTGAGCCAAAGCGGTTTCGGCTAATGATGTCTTTAGATGCATACCTAACCCCAGACAGATTATTAGCTTCTTAAGGTTCCTTATCTTAGCAACCTGAATTCATGGTTCCCAACACAAGAGTAGGCACTCAGCATATGATAATTGAATTGAGTTGTAGTGGAGATACTACTACTTTGTTAAGTTGTTTATGTCACTGCACATGAATGTGCATATATACAGCTGTGTGTGAGTATGTCTGTATTGGTTTAATCTCTCATGTGAAAAAAAGTCTATTTTTGTGGTTTGTTTTCAGGGATGCTGGAAAGATCTCCTCTTCCTGAAAATATATCCCATTTCCTAGTCAGATGTGCAATGGTTATTCTTACCCTTAGAAATGCACTTCTTTTTTTATTGTAAGGATGAATGTACTGTAGACCTGTAAACTTTAGTATGAATTAGTCAGTGGTCTTTCCTTTTAGCTCTAGGAGAAATGACCATAGTGAGAGGTAGCCTGGAGCCCTTCAAGATGAAAAGGAGACAAAGGCGGGGAAAGGACAGAGAATATGGCAAAAGCTCCCTCATCCAAGACAAACTTCTTTTGCAACTCAGCTGACAGCTGGGGGTTTTCCCATCTTCCCAGTGGATTGGAAAAGCTCCACGGCAGAGTGTGGGCACAGAAGCCATGTGTAGAGGACCTCAGGAAGGGCGGTGCCCAGTTTCTGGGTCTCAACTGTGGGCACTCGTCTAGGGGGATCATTAGTCATTGCATCTGGTCCTGCTGTCAGCCATGGCCTGGCTTCCTCTGGAGCTGGAGTTGAAACAACTAAGACTTGGGTGTCATCTTTAGTTTGACCCGAGGAGATGTCTATTCCTAAGCTTATTTGATGCTGATCAGAAATTCCTTGTCCTGAAGGGCTTAGTGATTAAGGAAGTGGTCCTGCAAGGGAGATGGAGGCAGATGAGTGAGGATGCTGGATGAGGCCAGTTTGAATAGAAAGGAAAGAAAGGAGAACAGGTTATACTAAAATAAAATGTCTAGGCGATTATGCTAACCATGCGTAGGTTTGATCTCAACTTGGGCACTTTCTAGCTTCATGATCTTGACCAAATGATTTAATCCCTCTGACCACCAGAGATTAAAAAACAACACAAAGCCCAACAAACACTGACCTCCTATATGTGACAGGAGTATTAAATGAGATGACATCTACACAGGGCCTCTTACTAACTTATTATTAGTATGTCTGGCAAATTAGGTTTGTCTTCCTTTCAAATTATCCTTTTTGTAGTTAGTAAAAAGATCTACCCTTCAAGGTCCCGGGTTTAGAAATTCTTTCCCTATGATGAGAGGAGTTCAAGAGGCTGTTCCATGGAGGCTATGCCCCTGCATTGTTCTTGGCACTTACACCAGCCATTGAGGGTGCTCAAAATATCAGCTTAGGGAATAGTTTTATAGTTATTATCAGGGATTCAGGAACTTCCAGGTGGCTTTTGAGAGCTGCCCCCAAGTGCAGCCAGAGGTGTGTCCTCAGCTGCTCACTTTCTGGACTTGCATGGTTATTTCTGGCTGGAGCCAGAGCTGGGCCTGGTCTGGTTCTGACCAACCCCTCTTTGTTTCTTTGGGAGAGAAAGAACTTGCTCCTCAGTCTCCTCTGCCCCACCCTCTGGGTTCAAGGAAGCTGGCCCTTGTGATTGTAAATTACCCACAGAAAAGACGGAGCCCCTGGCTCCCTTCCTGACTGAAGCTTCAAGATCAGCAGCGATAGCGGAAATTAATGGAAGCTGGTGCTGAGCTGCTGGCCTGTTGGTGGCCGCTGAGATGAAAAGGCAGCTTTGGGGATGAGCCTTCTGATAAGGATTTCTGTTTGGGGTACAGTTATTACACATGCCAGGGGCTCCAGCTGGGCCTCAGGTTTCTTGGAACTCGTTCTGATTGGCTCATTAATAACTGATTGTCTTTTCTTTCAAAATGTAACTCTTTCCCTCTCATCGGACCACGCCTCCCCGCCAGAAAAAAAATACAGCCCTCCAGACACAATACAGTAGTAGCTCAAAGTGAAGCCAAATGCAACGCGCTCTCTCTTCTTCTTCCTAATAGCAGAATGAGGCTTGGTTGAACTCATTTTCCCTTTCATCTCAGCTCATCCCCTTGGGCTGGTGTTAAACAGCTGTCATACTTGGCCTGCCCAGGAATCCACTTTATGGAACAAACCAGCCAGCGTTCTTAATAGTCCTTACAGTTCTCGAAAGCTTGAATTCCAGGGCCCGAGGCCTGTGAGTGTCAATGCTGAGCTTCTTGTCCATGGATTGGATGGAGCTCACAAGGTGTGATGATTGGGCTCTGACTTCAAGCATTCAAGGAGGGAAAGGAAGACGGCCACAAGAGAGGGGGTGAGCTTGTTACAAAAGAAGCCATTTCTTGTTCCTGTGCAAGGGACATTTTCTTCTTAATGTTCCAGTGTCTTCTTGAGAGAAATAAACACTAAATGCTAAATGGAAAGGATACACTCTGGGGGTTGGGGGGAAGGGGTTTGTACATGTGTGTATCCAATCAGGGTATGTCATGGCTTATCATACCCTGTGTTTTATTGCATGTGAAGGCTACGTTTTCATAGGTCCGAGAATTTTAGAGAGCTCAGTGGTACTTCGTGATTCTTTCAGGATTTGGGAATATATTTTAAATTGACACTGATGAATTTAACATTTATGGTTTGGGATATTATTGTTGGCATCCCCAAGCTATAGTATTTTTTTGTAATTTTTATGACTTTGATAATTTTGTGGTTTATTCCATTAAATAGTTATTCTCTGTTTAGGAAATGAGTCCTAAAGATGATTTCCCTGTACTCTTTGCAAATGAACTTTTTCTTTTCCTTTCAATGTATTTTCACATCTGATTCATCCACTGATTTTTCAATTGGAAACTTAATTCAGTTATCTGTCATCTTTCTTGCTTGGTGTTTGGACTTAATGTGATGACTTGTGTTTTGTTCTCTATTCACCTACACATCATGATATTGTACACTGACCCAAGCCAGGCATTTCAGAAACAGGCACTTGATTAAATCATCTTCAAGCAGCAGTTCACGGATGCAGCCTCTTAGAAACATCTGATGATCTCAGAACTTGGGAATATATGGACCAGTAGTTTTCTCCCGCTTGTTCTTGCTTTATGGATAGACTTTGCATGTCTTCTTGAGGGGACTGTGGCCAAACTGCACTATTTGTATCTTCCTTGTGGCAACTTTTTTTTAAAAAAAATACATTTTATTGATTTTTCACAGAGAGGAAGGGAGAGAGATAGAGAGTTAGAAACATCAATGAGAGAGAGACATTGATCAGCCGCCTCTTGCATGCCCCCTACTGGGGATGTGCCTGCAACCAAGGTACATGCCCTTGACCGGAATCGAACCCGGGACCTTTCAGTCCACAGGCCAACGCTCTATCCACTGAACCAAAACGGTTTCGGCCCTTGTGGCAACTTTTCATGGGTTCCATGCTCTTACTGTCTGTTGGGCTCCAGGAAGAAGAATGGGTAAAGGCTTGGAGGCAGACGTATTTGTGTGTACTTAGTTGAAAACCATCTAAGTCATTGATAAAAGAAGTAGCTTTTAGGTCACAGTCCAGGAATATCTTCACTTTTTGAAAATCTGCATTCAGCCTTGACTGGTTTGGCTCAGTGGATAGAGCGTCTGTCTACGGACTGAAAGGTCCCAGGTTCGATTCCAGTCAAGGGCATGTACCTTGGTTGGGGGCACATCCCCAGTAGGAGGTGTGCAAGAGGCAACTGATTGATGTTTCTCTCTCATCAATGTTTCTAGCTCTCTATCCCTCTCCTTTCTCCGTTCCTCTCTGTAAAAAATCAATAAAATACATTTAAAAAAAGAAAGAAAATCTGCATTCACATGGAGAACAGTCCACAGTTCAGAAATTGACAGCAACTTCACATCTTCCCCTGAGGCTCAAGTCCCAGAACTTAAGGTCTATGGACACAGAGGGAGGTCCTTGACAGCATACAGATTCCCTGCAAACACTCCCAGCTTATTCAGCAGAATCTCCTACATCTCCCTTCTAACTGTGGCAGTCAGAGTGAAGTGAAGGGAACCCAAGACACACACTATAGAGATGAATGTCTCAGGGCTATCTGGTAGACCCTGCTGACCATTAATACATCTGACATTTTACAAGTTATTAGAAAATAGAAAATAAGAGCAAGCCATTGGCCATGGCTAGATGCAGACTCTCATATGCTCAGAACTTCAGCAGCTAGCATCGCTTGCACGTTCTGAGCATAATGTCAGCTTTCATCTCAGCCACCAGCCCCCAAAGGGCCATGTTGACTTGGGTCCTCTGTGTCTCAGAGTTGTGAAAACATGGGGGACAAATAAAAAGACCATCTTGCTTCCCTCTCCCCAAAGCCCTGAGATAGGTGAAGCAGAAGTTGTGTTTGCAGAATAGTCAACAGGGGTCTTCAACAGAGTTCAGGCAAATTGGAGTTCATCTTTTCTGAGGTTTTCTGCCACAATCACATAGAAGTTCACTATCCCGGGGTGAATTCTCAGGTCTCTGTTTATTACTGGCTTCAATTCTCCAAAAGGTTGGCCAAGTCGCTCCGTGCCAGGTTCCTCTGAATTTGCTTCTTCTGGGAGAACTGAGAGCAGTCTGGGCAGATGAAAAGCCTTTTATCTGATTCCATCACCCAAAAGGCAAAGCATCTTGAAGCTGTCCTTACAACAGGGCAGGGTCAGTGCTTTCTGGAGCTCAGCCATAGATGCTCTTCAATTGAGGTGCTCAACTCAGGCATCTGATCCTGAAGGTTCCCAGTGCATCTGGAAGGATCTCGAATTACTGCTGTCCTTTTGTTGCGACAGGTATGATCACCACTTCCTTCTAATCCTGCCATACCCATTTCTCTCCTGTGGCTGTATTTCCATTGAAATTAATATCAAAAGGAAACAAGGCATTTACCCACTTATGCAGAGTAGGGATGTGGGAAGCCTCAAGCCAGAGAGATGGAGTTGCCTATCATCAACCAGGAGTTCCTATGTTGGTCACCTTTTCTTTTTCCCTTTGTCCTTGAGGGGGAACAAGTGGATCCCTAGTCATATTTCAGGAAGCCTCTTTATAGAGACAAGCTCAGCCTCTGAGATTCCAAAAAGAAATAGTTACCAGCTGAGAAGGCAGAGTAAGGGTTGAGTAGAAGAGGAAGGGATGCTCCTCTTCGCAGTCCACATGAAGAAAGAGACGAGGGCAGAATGAGAGCAGCCTATGACTCTGGGTGATCGACACATAGGCCAGGACATTCTTGGATATAAGGACAGAAAACAGAAGTGGCTGAACATGCTCCACACTTAACATCATTTTTGAAGTTCAAGTGGATGGGGCAAGAGCATTGTTGAAGGGCTTCTTTAAAAGGTAAGTGATTGATATGAGAAAAAATGGCACATTTTGTAAGAATAGAGGAAACAGAAGGGACACCTGCATTGAAAGTCATCCCAGTATCTACTGATTTCATCATGCATTTCTGTTTTGCAGGCTATGCAATATCAATACAATCTGCTTTCTCTTGTACCTTATTCTGGTGGTTAATTTTCCAAGGTTCCTTCTTTGATCACTTCCTTTCTATTTCAAGAGCTACTTTTGCCATTCATTTAGAATAGATCTGTTCACTATAAACTCCCTTAGCATTCTTTCATTTGAGAATGTTTTGATTTAATCTGTCATCCATGAAGAATATATTTTTCTGGATATAGAATTCTGAGTTGACAGTTCTTTTCTTTTAGTACTTGAAGCATGTTGTGCCACCTTCTTTGTATGTTCCTCAGGTCTGATGAGAAATTTGCTGTTATTCAAATTGTTTTTTCCCTATAGGTAATGTGTTGTTTCTCTTCTGCAGCTTTCTAGATTTTTTTCTTTGTCTTGAGTTTTCAGAAGTTTGATTGTGATGTGTCTTGACATGGGTTTCTTTGGGTTATCTCCTATTTGGGGTTTGCTACACTTTCTGAATCTCTGAATCTTTAAGTTTGTGTCTTTTAGAAAAATTGTTATTTTTCTGTGATTACAATTATCTTTAATAAAATAAGTCAATGATTATAAAGGACATGCTAATCCTCCCTGTTTCAGTGTGTACATACTGCTATATAATAGTAGTACTTGGGTATATTTTTCCCCACCCCACAATTTTTTGAGGTGCAGTTGGTATGCAAAACTGCACATAAATAATGCATACTATTGGGTGAGTTTGGACATATGTATACACTCATGGTACACCACTACTATCCAGGTAAATATAACTATCACCTCCAAAAGTTTCCTGTGCCCCATTTTTTTATGTGTGTGATAAGAATGCTTAACATGAGATTTTTTCTCTCTACAAACTTTTATAAGTCCACAACATTTTAATATTAATAGGCTCTGTGTTGTACAGCATACCTCTGGTATTTGTCCTCTTACATAACTACTAGAGCAGTGGTTCTCAACCTTCCTAATGCTGCGACCCTTTAATACAGCTCCTCATGTGGTGGTGACCCCCAACCATAAAATTATTTCTGATGCTACTTCCTAACTGTAATTTTGCTACTATTATGAACTGTAATGTAAATATCTGATATGCAGGATGTATTTTCATTGTTACAAATTGAACATAATTAAAGCATAGTGATTAATCACAAAAACAATATGTAATTATATATTGTGAAATATTTATTTCTAATTACAAATAAATGAAATTTTGTCTTGAATCATGGTGTTGCATGGGCAACAGTCTTCATATAACAACAGTAAACTACATTGCTATATTTTGATACACCAAGGAGCGGTGTGTTGGCTCCTAAGACCATGGGAAATATGTGTTTTCCGCTGGTCTTAGGCAACCCCTGTGAAAGAGTCATTCGACCCCCAAAGGGGTCGCGACCCACAGGTTGAGAACCACTGTACTAGAGGCTCAGTGTATGAAATTCGTGTACGGAAGGGGGGGGTGCCCTCAACTCAGCCTTCACCCTCTCCAATTGAGGACCCCTTATAGGATGTCCGATTTCCATTTTAGGCCCCTGGAATCAGGCCTAAACTGGCAGTCAGAAATCTCTCTCACAACCTGGGATCACTGGCTCCTAACTGCTCACCTGCCTGCCTGCCTGATTGCCCCTAAATGCCTCTGTTTGCCAGCCTGATCACCCCTAACTGCTCTCTCCTACAGGCCTGATGTTTCCCCAACTGTCCTCCTCTGCTGGCCAATTTGGTTTTGATTGGTTGGTTCCTATGCCAGTGTCAAAAGCTCTGCCTCCTAGACAGTGATTGGGTCCCCACAGCACCCACTTTTGGTTCTCATTGTTCAGTTCCTATGCCAGGCAGCATCAAAAGCTCCACCTCGCTGAAACTGGTTGGCTCAGTGGATAGAGCATGGGCCTATGGACTTACAGGTCCCAGGTTCGATTCTGGTCAAGGGCATGTACCTTGGTTGTAGGCACATCCCCAGTAGGGGGTGTGCAGGAGGCAGCTGATCGATGTCTCTCTCTCATCAATGTTTCTAACTCTATTCCTCTCCCTTCCTCTCTGTAAAAAATCAATAAAATATATTAAAAAACAAAAACAAAAAAATAACTCCACCTCCTAGACAGCCATTGGCTCCCCACAGTACTCAGATTTGGTTCTATACCAGTCAGCATCAAAAGCTCTGCCTCCTAGACAGCCATTGGTTCTCTACAGCAACCATCTTTGGTTCCAATTGGTTGGTTCCTATGCCAGTCAGCATTTCCAGGCCTATCTCTGGGCCTGACTAAAGAGGTGGGCATTAACAGCAGTGCCTCAGTTGTTGAGAGAGAAGCCTGGATGCTGGCAAAGATCAGAAAGAAAGAGGGAGAGAAAGAGAGAGGTGAGTGCACTGATCAACAGCTTCCACTGAGGCTACAGATAAGACGCTGACTCACTTTCTGGGTCTCAGCCACCTGGGCAGTCAGTGCTGGGTCACCAGGCTGCAGCTAGGCAACCCAGCGCTGACTTCCAGATGGTCTGCATTTGATTGCAGCCTTTAGGCTTGGGAAGAGCCACCACCCTCAAATCTGGCCCCTCATGGCTGGCTGGGAGTGACCTGTGTGCCCAGGAGATTCCTAGGACCCAGGTATGTATGCAAATTAACCACCATCTTTGTTGGTTTAATTTGCATATTCACTCTGATTGGCTGTGGGCATAGCAGAGGTATGGTCAATTTACATGTTTCTCTATTACTAGGTAAGATAACTTTATACCCATTGAACAACTCTCCATATTCCATTTCCCTATTCCCTGGTAACCACCATTTTATTGCTTACTTTTATATGTTTGACTATTTTAGATGCCTCATCTAAGAGGAATCATGCAGTGTCAGTCCTGTGACTGACAGACTTTACTTAGCATAATGTCTTCCAAGCCCATTCATGTTGCTACAAATGGTGAGATTTCCTTCTGTTTAAAAACATATATTTTTTATTGATTTCAGAGAGGAAAGGAGAGGGTGAGAGAGAGAGAAACATCAATGATGAGAGAGAATCATTGATTGGCTGCCACCTGCACACCCCCCACTGGGGCTCAAGCCTGCAATCCCGACATGTGCCCTTGACTGGAATCAAACCCGGGACCCTTCAGTCCACAGGACTATGCTCTATCCACTGAACCAAACCAGCTAGAGTGATTTCCTTCTTTTTAAAGACTGAATACTATTTCATTATACTATTTCACTTTTTATCCATTCATCTGCCATTGGACATTGAAATTATCTCCATATCTTGGCTATTGTGAATGGTGCTGCGTTGAATATGGGAGCGCAGATTCCTCTTTGAGATTCTGATTTCAATTCTCTTGGATATATACCCAAAAATAGAATTGTTAGATTATATGGTAGTTCTACTTTAATTTTTTAAGGAACCTCCATACTGTTTTTAGTGGCTGTACCATTTTACATTCCCACCAGTAGTGTACAAGTGTTCCGATTTCTTCACAATCTTGCCAACACTTATCTTTGATTGTTATTTGTATTAAAAACCCATCGTATGCTAATAACTCTTGATAATGGAAAGGTCTTTATTCACATGATCTCTCCACTCAAGAGGTCTCTCATGGTCTAGTGTGAGAGGTTAGGCTTAATGCTTAAATGGTACAGTTGAAGGCAGGATGGGAGAAGTGCTGTGAGCTGTACTCAACTTTGTGTTAGGATAAGGGGGTTCAGGGGCTGGGTGCCCTATAACAATGCCCAAGAAGTTCGCTATAAGTTGGTATCATTGAGAGTGGGCTCTCAGGACAGCCTGTATGCTGAGTTCTTTTTCCCGGGGAGGGGATGAGTTTGTTTTGAACCATCCACACTCCTAAGCTTCTTTGTGCACACGTGCTTGCTTCCTTAGGATAGGGCTGGGGCTGGGGCACGGGAAATCTCTCCAGTTTGGTCAGTCTGGGACATGGAGGCTTGGGAGAGAGGTTAGGACAGGAAAATGAAAAGCACCCTTTTATTCAGGCATAATTTTAAAGGCTAGGATTCAATAAAAAAAGTTTAGAATGCGTTTCCCTAAACTTTCATTCATTAACAATGATCATGATTGTGATAATTATGCTAACGATAACAGTGGAATAAACTCTAATTGTGATGCCAACTCTTAGAAGCTTGATGGGCCTGCACATGGTGTCTGGCAGGGGGCTGATGGAGCCTCCTTCTCACTCCAGGGCTCTCCCCTTGCCTCATCATCACTTTATGCGGTAAACCCCATTCTCTAAGGCAATCTCTTAAAAACAAACAAAAGCCAAGCCAAAAAGCTAAACACAAATAGGTTGTCAGAGATAGCTTTGCTCTGCCTTCCCTCCCCTCCCTGTTATTGGACCCCTTAACAAGCTGGGCCTGCTTGGGTGATATTTACACCAGTACCTCCTACTGAATGAAAGTCCTAACTTTCAATAGTAAGCTCTCTATAAATAATGGTAATAATGATGATTCTTATTAATGATCATATGGTATATTTTATTAAAATGTAAAGCATCTGCTGAGAATAATGAAGAGCTTGCTTTTGCTTATACGATTCTCATAACAGTCTTATGAGAAACGTATTATTATCTCCACTCTTACAAATGAAGGACCTGAAAGGAGAGACATTGTGGGACTTGCCTAGTTTAAGGGGCAAAGCTGGATTGGAAGCCCGGTCTGTCTGATTCCAAAGCCCAGGATTTAACCGCTAAACCTCATTTTCTCCTACATTAGTGCGTTTGCAAAAGAATCTTTGTTTTCCAACTCTGCCAGCACCTCCAGAATGCACCACGAACCGAGAAGGGGAGGACAAACAGAATCTTCTTGCAATTTCCCTTTGCCTCTTGCTTCTCTGCAGACTGTTGGTTGGGCGATCCATGCCTGGGACCAATTTTAAGCCTGTGCTTCCCAAGACATGCGTGGTGTATTAAAACTGAAGACTTGTTGTTCACTTCACAGGCGTTAATCAATGGCAAATTAGAACAGAATTGATATATGCCTATGACATGCACATTAATTCCAAATGTGTTTATCGTAATTAGTGCCATTACAATGAATACCCACGGAATCAGGGAGTGATTAGATACACTTAGTATTTGTTATGGTTTGTTTAAAAAAGTGAAACATAAAATTAGTTGAGGTCTGAGGAGTGATGTTTCATTTATATGGTGAACAGGGCTGTGAGCCTTGGTTTTTGAGATTTGGGAGGTTTCAAGGGGATTTCCCAGGCAAGATGTGACAGGGAACTTAGTGAATGAGACTATCCTCAATTAACAATGTGCTTTTTCCTTTTCAATCATTTGCATCTCACAGCTGTTCCCTATTTTCAGGCCTATATTAAAAAGCCTACCAACTCAGGAAGAGAAAATGAAGGCGACAGAAAAGTAGATTCTAATATAACTAAAAGGATTGGAATGTACTTTTAAAAGATACATGCTGTATTAACCAAGGGGAGGGCTATTTCTATTTATTGACATTTACTATATTCAGACTCTTTGATTTGTGTGATCCTCATTGATCCTCAGAATGACTGTGAGGCAAGTTTTAGGATGAAAATACTGAGGCTCAGAGAAGTTTACTTATTCAGAGTTACACATGTGCTGGGTGGAGATGCAGGGATTTGACCCTGGATCTGTGTGAGTTCAAATCCATGCTTGCTCTACTGAGTGGTGTACTTCCTCCTCAATGGCAGACTTCCCTGCTCTACACTCCTTATCCAGCTGGCCACCTCCAAGTTGGGTAGAGTTGGGCATAAAAAAGACAGGAGGAAAGGGAATGGTTGGTTCAGGACAAACCCAACTGTGCCACTGGAACAGGTATTCAGAGTGTGTGTATTACCATGACTTTTTTCCTCCCAAAGGTTGGGCTTTTGAAGAAGAAATAAGTCATATTGGGAAGCCTATTCAACAAATACTTTTTGAGCACCTACAATCTTCCCAGTCCTAGTAAGACAGATGGACAGCCCAATCACAAGCACAAACAGATTATATTCTAGGGGTGTAAACAGATACACAGATATTTCCAACGTGCTTTGAAAAACCTATGATGGATACTTGAGGTTCCTGGAGAATCAAGTGCAGAGAAGGGGGACGTGCAGTCTTAATCCGTGGTTTGTTAGGGAGGCAAGAAATGCTTCCCATATGTGGTGTGTTGGTTAACTCTTGGATTATCAATTGCCTGTTCATTACAAGATGCTGTGTTACACTCTGTGCACACATCCTGGAACCCCAGGAATTCATGTTCTACAAGAGGGGCACCACCGGGACTGTTCTCAGTGCCCAGCACAGGGACTGGTGTGTTAGAGGCTCCAGTAAATGTCTGTTGAATGAATGAACAAGTACACATGGAAAATACAAGGCAACTCCCACTTCTGCACTGAATACGCCAGCATCTGCATGAACACCATGAGCTTTACAGGATGTCCGACTGTATGTTGTTTGAAGCCTGGGTCTGCTGCTTGCTAAGCCATGATACCTTGGGGAAATACTTCACCTCTTAGTCTCTGGGGCTATTAGTAGCTTTGTATCACGTGGTTGTAATGATGTTTGAGTTAATGCATGTAAAGGTACAAAGCTGTAGATAGTGTATAGTAAGCACTCAGTCAGTGCTGGCTCTTTAAGTTTTCCACGAAGCCTTGATTAACCTCAGAAAAATATTTCTGTTGGGAAATCCTGACTTTTCTCTGAATCCCTAGGGTCTTATTCAAATTATGATCTATTATGGATCCTGATAGTTTTGATGACATGATTTCATAACCTCATTCCTAAAGGACTTTACTGAGTTCCATTCAGTCTTTTCTAATAAATAATAAACTATTAGATTTTGTTTTGGTTTTTGTATTGATCAAAGCATGTGTATCCATAGGTAGGGTTAGGGTGATGAAACCAATATTCTTTCTGTTAATTTTTCTCATTGTTTTTGTGTTTGTTTGTTTTTTAAAGACAAAAAGAAACCAGTTAGAATTTACTTAAGCAAGAAAAGATACTTTAGTACAATAGGCATTTCAGGTAACATACTTGCCTCAAGCAAGGGTGGGGATTAGGGAAAATCCAAGGCCTCTGGGGCGGGAATTTATAGGTTGTTCTTCCAGATCTTCACCAGCAAACAGTGTAACTAGATTATTCCCAGATCCCCTGAAGAGGCAATCCAGTTTTCCCAGCTGTGCCCAGATGTTCACCATTAAACCAATCTGCTGTGGCCAAGGCTCAGGAGAGGCTCATAAAGCAAAACATGACTGAGGAGGCCACCACTTTGTGTGAGCCAAGCAATTCCCAGGGAAAGGAGACCTGGGTACGCAACATATCTACTGCAGTAATTTCCATGTAGCCTGGGGAATTATGAATTTACTTCCTGTTTTCCAACTCTGAGGATATCACTGTTCAGTCAGGCCTGGTTACTGAGAACTTACCAAATATTTCTCTCTGTACAGGTATGGTGAGTGTGTGTGTGTGTGTGTGTGTGTGACAAAGCATATTTCAAGGACTGTGTCCTTTAGGAGGCTATCATGCAAGGCCAGAGCCAGAATAAGGAATAGCTTTATCAATTTGAAATGATTATGAATTCTGCATCAGCTGTTTTTCTAGTGATTTTTCTCCTAAGCTATTTATAGCTACCTCATATTTCATGCTACTTAAGAATTAGGACATCTTTGGCCCACATGTTCAATATTAAAGGTGGGTTTTAAATTGGAACATAGAACATACTGTAGAGGTTAGTGAGTGCTTATTATATGTCAATAACTATACAAATTCATTATGTCCTCTTTCTCATGGAATTCTCCTAGCACTTAAGCAATAGGAACTAGGGTTACCCATGTTTTAAATGAGGGAGATGAGGGCTTAGAAAGAGGAGTTTAAGTATCTCGGGATCACACATCTAGTATGTGTGAACAAAAGCGTTTGAATTCAACTTTGCTAAACGCAAAGCCAACACTCTTCACTACTGTAATATCTTAGCTTTTACTTTTTATAGGATTGAGTAAATTATTTTGCTTATTTTTTCACATTTTTAATATTTTCTATTTTCTTTCTTTGATTTGCACATGGAAAGATTTTCATTCCTAAAATCATAATCTTATTGGTATTTCCTGAACCTTCATTGTTTCAGTATAGATCCCTTGCAAAACAATGGAATTGAATGTTGCTCTTTGAAAATCAACAAATGATAAAAGTTAAGTTATTAAATTCCTCTATAACTTGATTAACATCAGACACAATTTTTAAGCAATATGTTTGAAAATATGTTCAAATGCAAAGATGTGTGTAATATAAATTAGTGGGTAGCATTGACTTAAAAACAGTTTGGAAAAACGTTTTTAGAATGTTTTATGGTTTTTCCAGGAATCCCAAGGTTAAGAATGAGGTATTTGTAAATATTGGAACAAGGGTGCCAAGGAAGGTTCTTTAGAGTGACAGGTAACAGAGAGAAAGCAGAATACTCAGTTTCCACTTTGATTTTAATTTTGTCTTCTGTGTCAAGAAAACTTATTCTTGAACTCAACAGTGTAGAATGAACATGTGTCAGTGGACATGGATAAGTGAAGAAAACCACAAGGTATATAAAGAGACTTATAGAAAATCATAATGGTTTACATAATTTCATATCTTCTATCATGGAAGACTTTACCCCTGGGCTATGAAAGACATTACTGTGGAGATCACTGTTCAAGACTCTGAGGAACCTCAAGAATGAGATAGAGAGATGATAGCTGTCACAATCCAGATTGGCCAGCTTAATAGTGACCCTGGGAATGATTTTAGAAGGGGATATTAAATTAACCAGAAGGAGGTAATGATCACTTGGATGTTGAGGATTTTATGCAAGCGATTCATGGTAGCATAATTCTTCCTTCTTTTGTAAAACTCACTAATCCAGTAGGTGGGGAAAAACACAAAAACACACAAGCAGAAAAAATCTCAGCAACATATCTGAGCAACTTACTTGTGATATATTTGTGATCAGTATGGATATGTATTTGTCTGAAAGGGAAACTGAATAGATTAATAAGTGGTCAAACCAATATTCTCAAAGGATACTGACCCATGGTTGAAAGTGATGATAGTTTCCCCATACCCAGCTATAGGTGCTGTCCTTGGTCCTGCCTTCCAGTTTGCTTCAGAGATACAGACATCATTGCCCTCAGTTGAGCAAGATATTAATGCACATTCATCCAATGTGCACATAACACAAAGACAGGAGGGAAAGTGAATACTAAGACAAAAACAGGATGTAAAATGATATTTATAGAACAGAGATCTGGGCCAAGTCTAACAGAACAAAATGTAGTAGAGATAAATGTAAAGTTCTACAAATCCCAAAATTAAATGACACAAAATTGGATGAAGGAGATGTTTCAGGGAATTAGTAGAATGAATAAAATATGATATTGCTTGGGAAAATAGTAAGCTCAAGGTTCACTGTGAGTCAACGCTGAAATGATAAGCCCCAAACACTGAGGGAACCTTAATCTATGTTAATAGATGTATAGTCTGGCTTAAGAATGGGGATGATTTCTTCATACTCTGCACTTTTGTAGTTTGAATTTTTTTTTGTTTTGGTAGATGCAGAGCTTGGTATGGGCAAATTGCAAGACATGTAGGAGAGGGAGAACCTGTTGACAAACCATGTATATTGCAATGTTTGAAGAAACAGGGGGTATGAAAAGGTAAAGAGAAGGCAAAGAAGAGACATGATAGCAGTAATTAGATACAGAGGATTATCTATGCAAAAGATATGAAGTAGAAGAGATATTAGGATTGCTTAATATGGTATCAAATTATAGAACTGGTGCTGATCTGTAACAGCCAGAGGGAGACAGATTTGGGTTCAAAATAATGAATACATTCCTAATAGGAACTCTTAGTTATGAAATGAATTTTCTTGGAAGATATTGAAGTTTCTATTATGGGAAGTTAATTGTAGGCTGGAAAATGATGTAGGGTGACTCTCAGGGGATGTTCCTGTAGATTACTGGTGTATCTTGCAGAGAAGAGACTCTACTTTTGAGTGGATTTCAGAAAGTTATTGTGCACATCAAAATAAGTTTATATCTAGAGTGTCCCCAAAAATGTATATAAACTTTAACAGCTGATAGATTGATTTTGAAAATGAACTGTATTTTCATAAACACTGCCTTTATCATTGTTCAAAGTGTGTGTATACACTTTTGGGGAACACCCTGTATTTTTTATATCTCTTGAATGCCTATAGACAGCTGTTTGTCTTTGGCTATTTAACTGCCTTAGAAGGAGTTTGCTGGCTAAATTCAGTGATGGCTTTAAGAAAGAAAAAACTTGATGAAAACAGGGACTTTGGTTCCAAAAATAACTTATTAAATTATTTCTAGCAATTAACCACTCAAGTAGGAGTATGTCTACTCTGTTGACTGACATTATTTTAATTAAATGTTGTTCCAGGCTAGGTATCTTTTAAGAATCTGGCATTGACTTGAGATAACCATGAGGAATCTATCCAAATAAGATTTGCTTGGGTCTCCCCCACAGAAAAAGGTTTAGCGCATCTTCTAATATTTTAAATTAAGAGTGAGGAATCTATTTGATGGATGGAACCAGGGCTACCTTCTCTGCTTGAGAAAGGTTAAATGATATTTCCCAGCAAATTGTATTGCCAAGAAACAGAACAAGAACAGTGATCCAAAGTACATTCATTTAGAGTGATTGGACCAGATTGTATCAGAGGAGAACTTATATACTGAGATCCCACATGAGTTCCCATTATGGTTGGCTTCTAAAAGGGGCAGTGAATACTAAAATGTGTGTAAAAAATAAGAACAAAGCTGCCTAGCTGGCTTGGATAGTGTATAGAGCGTGGGCCCAAGGACTGAAGGGTTTTAGGTTTGATTCTGGACAAGGGCATGTACCTTAAGTGTAGGCTTGATCCCTAGGGCCATGTGCAAGAGGCAACCAATCAAGGTGTCTCTCTCACATAGATGTTTCTCTCTCTCTGTCTCTCCCTCTCCCTTTCACTCTCTCTAAAAAATCAATGGAAAAATATTCTTGGGTAAGGATTAACTATAATTGCAACAAAAAGCAAGAACAGAAAGAATGCAAGTATTTGTTAATAGCAACACTTAGCTTTATTGAAGAGTCCATTTTCTAATATTATATGAGTGATTAACTGAAAATAGGAGCGTAAGAAGGACCCTAATGTGTGACTTTGTTGGTGTTTTTTCCTTCTGTTCTCTCTAAATGTGGTTTTAAAAGACATTTTCATTACTCTACAGAAGACTTTTCAAAGGACTTCCTTATCTATATCTTATTTTCTGGTATGACATTGTCCTTGGGGTTTATATTGAGGCACCATGTCACGAATGAGGCAGCATTATCATGACATTGTTCAGAAATCAATGACCAAAAAGTCCAAGGCTGGCTTGTTGCTATGGAATTCTATAGCGTCATTGTGGTGATTGTATTTTCAAAAACCCCCAATACACTTCTTTGTTAATTGAGAGTTTATGTATACAAAATGAATAAATCAGAATTAGCTCATAAAATAGAGCCTTGATTTGATAGCCCTAATGTAATTTGGTGAAATTTGGGCTGCACCAGAGAGTCTGGAAGGTGAGCACTCAGGAGCTCTAGAGCGGGCAGTTCCTATTTCCCAAAATCCTATCATGTGACAAGCCCTGTACTACTAGTTTTACAAGTGTTATGTGCTTAAATCAAATCCCTACAACAGCTTTCTGAGGAAGCTATTATTATTTTAGGTTAACTAGCTTGCCCCAGTTTATAGTCAATAGAGCTGAGATTTCCACCTACACCTGTCTGATCAAGAAAACACTGTTTATATGACACAGTGTTTCCATTTGTTTACCCATGTGGGCTGGCTACATATGAATCATCTGGGTCCTGGTTAAAAATCAGATCCTCGGACTCCATTCAAGACCACCTGAGTCAGAATTTTCCAGCTATTCTTAGCCAGCTCTCCAGATGATTTGCAGTGTGTCCAGGTTTGGGTCATGGGCATTATTGCCTCCCTCAGACAGTAGCCCTGCAGTGGGAAGGGCTTTTACTGTGCACTTGTACCTATAAGCACATGTTAGTGATAAAGTCCAAAAGAGTGAGGCTCAAAGATGGAGGGCTCAAAGACTTCATCTCCTGATGCTTCTGGTTTTAAGTACTGTCAAGGGAGAAGTCAAGAGAGACACTGAAAAATAGCTAGTTTTCCCTGGGCATGGTGGCTGAGAGCGATGTTTGGGTTTATGGCCTTTCTTTTTATGCTAGGACATGGAAATGTACCCAGAAAAGGATTTCCACTTGGCCTGATTGTGGTTTGGGATATTCATAGAGGAATGAAAACTGGTTACAGAGATCAGTTCCTGCTGGGGCCCTACCAGCATGAGCCATGACCTCTGTGCCCATGTATCAGCATCGTGTTTATCAGCATTGAGAAAAATTTATTCCACTTAGTAGAGAATGGCAATTTGAACCACAGAATTTTACCTTATTCCTGCAGCTTTTTTACTCCTTTTCTCCTTTCCCCCAAGAACTAAAAAAATCCAGTAGGAGTCAGGGCTGGGTTAGAGGGGGATGCCAAAGAAAAAAAATAAATTATGAAAGGTACTTTGAAATCACCTGGCTAATCTTAGCAGAAATCTGTGGCTAATGCATTTTCAGTAAACTCATTCTGGTTGACTAAAAAATAGTATTATGTATCTGTGTGTGTTAGTGTGTAACAGGGAAGAGAAAAGCCAGTTAGAGGAGGGATTTATCTGGAATTATTGACCAACAATTGATTGAAACTTGACTGATCATATGGCTCATTCATTCATACATTCATGCATTTATGCTACAAGGAGATATATTGACCACTTGCTATATATCTGAGAATTGTCCATATGTAAATTTTCTAGAGAAGAGAACTTGGGACCCACCATTTAAGGAATTTAAAATTTAGATCAATGATATGATTGCATGAGAGTTAAGTAAGGACCTAAAAGTTGAACAAGAAATATCATAGGAGACAAACTAAGTGTTACAGAAAGGAAGTGGCTAAGTAGTTAAGGAAAGCCTGGATGAAAAAAAACCTCCTGAAGAATTTGTAACTTGAGTTTCAAAGATGAATTATATTTACAGGAAGTGAGGTCATTTTAGGTGGGGATAATGGTGTGAGCAAGCATCTAGAAGAAGAGGTATGCTGGGGGCTTTTGCCAGTTGTCAAGCCAGCCACATTGTGTTCATGAGGAACATGTGAGTGAGTAGAGAGATATGAGGAGAAATGCCCTGGGCCACATAACTTTAAAGTGACAGCCAGAACCTTAGGGTCTTTGGAGCTGATAAGATGATTTAGCTGGGACTCTGGGGTATTGTGGCTCTGCAATAAGAGGGAATGGAGCGCCCATCCCTTTTCTAGTCCTTCTGCCAGGCTGCTGCTTAAGCCCAGGGAGACTTTGTTTCTGTTCTCCTCATTTAGTGGCCTGAATCTGCCTCCACAGTGCACTGATTGACCCCAGCATGGTACTCCTTTGATACTGTCATCACACTTGTCACATGGAGACATAATAATCTGTATTCTTGCCTGTCTTCCTAAGAGATATATATATATATATATTACTTTTAAGTACCATTACTTACACAAAGCTGGCAAATAATATGCACCCAGTTAGTGTATAGGGACTGAATGGTGATATGTCATTGTTGCCTGCTACATGTAAGACATCAGCCAAAGTGGCTAGCTGTGCTATAAAATTTTTAGGTTATTATATGGTTCCTCATCAGTGTGGTTAGAAGAAGTCAATTTCATCCTGAGACTCACAATACTATTATTGGAGTTAGGTAATCGATGGACAACAAAAGGTTCAATGCTGGACAGACATTTGTTAAGGACAACTTCTGTGCTAAATTGTATGAGGGTATGTAAAAGACTAACATATTGAATAATATAGGAGCTCTGTCTTTCAGAAACACACAGCGTATTGGACAGATGCCATACCCATACATAAAACAGAAATTAAGAAAACAATGTCTGGATAAGCCATGTAACCAGCGTGGGACTTGGTTTATCATTCTCTATCAAGTTGGATGGATTATGTCTAAGTACCCTTTGAGCCGGAAATTGATGGAGGGCTCAAAGACTTCAGCAGGGGTAAATAATTGTGAAGGGGAGACGATGCTGATTCAGCAACCGGGTTTCTTGGTAGGGTAAGGTGGAACTTGGAAGTACCAGGCAGGGTGTGGATGGGAGAGGAGAAAGCACTCTGAGCATACAGAATGAAGCTTGCCTATGGAGTTGGATTTGGAACTTACATGGCATAATCCTCTGAGAGTGATCAGGCTGATGCTTCCAGGAAAAATCCCTTATGAGCTAAAACACCTCCCTGCACAAGCTCCTGGTGGTGCCCTGGCTGGGATCCTGGATGGTCGTGCTCCATTCTGGTGCCCAGGGAAGTCTTGTTCACTTTCAGATGAGTGATTTCTGGGACTGAATGCTAAGGACTTGACCTCCTAACAGTTCCACCTGCTTTCAGGACCCCCCTGAGACAGACCCTTGGCTTCTCCAGAAGCTGCAAGGTCTGTATCCATGCTTGAGTTAAACTATGAGCCTCAGACCTGTAACCCACTCTGACACTGAAGAGCTGCTGTTGTCCAAGTTAAGGTATTTTCGCCCAATTACAGCTCATGAAAGTTTGTGCCCGCTCTGCTCAGGGGGTTCTGCCAGAGGCCCACCCCTGACCCAAATGGTCTGTCCCCACATTATGTGGCACTACAGCCCAATTACAAGTGACCAGGGCAGCAACCCACTTAATTTTATGCAGTGAACACCTAACCCTTGTGTTTTTTTTTTTTTTTTTGGCAAAGCAAAGGCATTGGCCTTTTGGCCTCTGCTGATCTGGTCGGCACTTACCCAGTTATTAAATGAAATAATTGCCATTGGCTCCTGTCCTCAGTGCATCCCGATTCTCACTGTAGGGTGATCTTCCTGTCATTTGCAAAGCTCTCCTGTACAGGCCTGGGGATGCTTGTTGTTCAGACAGCAGGCAGGTGCCACGGCAGAGCTGGCCCTGTGGACCACTTCCTCAGGCTGCTTCGCTCTCAGAGATGGTGACGTGAGTTTAGCCCTCTTGTTTGCACATCAGCACCAGATCTTCTGCCCGTGTTATCTGTGTTCCAGTTTGTTTGGAGGGCTGGGGCTTTACTGTAAAAGGAATAGATTTTCCTCTTGCTTTTTTCTGAGCTCGATAACGCTTTGTAGTGGTGGTTTGAAATGCAATTTCAGGGTGTAAACTTTCCCCATTTCTTTCTCTTTCCCTTTCTCTCTTTTGAGTTCTCATTTCTGAAGCAATTCTTCTTCTTCAACTCTGACTTACACGCTTAAAGGGAGGCATTTTTATTTTCTCTGCAGGTCTCACTGCACAGATGTGTGCTTGATTCTTCCACCTGCAGTATCTCCCTGGACCCCTCCTGTGCCCCCATCCCCTGCTGCCTTGGTGCTGATAGCGGTTGCCTGAAGCACAAAGGGGAAGTTAAGATGGCAGGTTGTCCTTTTTTATTGTATTCTTGGCTGGAGCTTCTCAACCCTTTGCGGGAATGGTCTCACATGGAAACAGGAGAATTCTCAGCCCCAGAAATAATTGCTTCTCAGAGTAGACTGTTTGGCACCTCGGTGCTGATCAATGGATTTAAACTAAGCTCCAGCAACTGATACAGGTCTTGGTTGGGGAGAAAAGGTCTGAGATCTGTGTTTTGAGGCAAAGAATATTTTGGCAGGAACTGTGCATATATGTATTTAGAAGTCTAATTAGGCCCTTGGTGTGTTTATACTGCTTGGTTGCAGTGGCTATGATATCATTTAATTTTAACTTTTTCCAGAGGACAATGATCTTTAACCCAAATTCATGCCTGGTCTGTTTGTTGTTGTTGTGTGTTGTTTTTTTTTGAGGAGGTTTTTAACTACAATGAGGGTTACCAGATCTTATCCTTATGGATATTGATTCATCCATTTATTCTTTTGTTTGTTCAGCTACTTAATGAATGTTATCGAGTGCCTGTCACCTGTGAAGTATACTCCTCTGTAAAGAATCAGAGACCATGAGAGCAAGAAGGGTCCATAGCTGCCATCGTCCGGCCTCTCATTTTGCCAATGAAGACCCTCTGTCTTCATCTCTTCATCTGTCCTAGTCTCTTTGGGGTCCCAGCTCTGGGATCTCTCATTGCCTATGTGCTCTGGGCCGCACCACTTTAAAGTGACAGCCAGGACCTTATGATCTTTTGAGCTAATAAGATGGTTTAGCTGGGACTCTGGAGTTTTGTGGCTCCGTTGTAAGTGGGAATAGAGCTCACATCCCTCTTCTAGATCTTCTCTCAGGCTCCTCCTCGAACTCAGGGGGCCCGTTGTTTCTGTTCTCCCCGCATAGTGGCCTGACAAGGCTGATCTGCCTCCACAGTGCTCCAAGTCGAGCCCAGACATGCCTTTGCCCTGCAGCAGCAGAGCGTGCCAGGCAAACTGCTCTCTTATGGGTTGAATTGCATCTCCACAAAATTCACACATTCCAAACCTGTCCCCAGGACCTCCGAAGGCGACCTTATTTGCAAATAGGGTCATTGCACATGTGAATAGCTAACATGAGATCATCCTGGAATATGGAAGAAGGTGGGCCCCTAATCGAATATGACTGATGTCCTTATTAAAGGAAAATTTGGACACAGACCAATACAGAGAGAGGATGCCATGTGGAGATCAAAACAGAGATCAGGGTGATGCATCTACAAGGCAAGACACACTAAAGATTGCCAGCAAACCACCGGAACTAGGGGAGGGGCCTGGAGTGGAGTCTCTCTCACAGACTGCAGAAGGAACCAATCTTGTCCACACCTTGGTCTTGGACTTCTAGCTCCCAGAACTATGATAGAAAAAATGTCTGCGGTTGAATCCACCCACTGAGTGGTGCTTCATTACAGCAGCCCTAGCAAACTAACATAGCCTCCAGCCTCAAAGTGTTTGAGAGAGCTTTCTGGGAATTGCAAGGGGAGGGGGCGGAAACAGTCGTCCAGGGCAGGGAGGGACATGATGGTGGGCGGCTCTGTCTCTCTCACTGCCATTCCAACTCTGCAGGGGGTTGTTGGAAAATATTTTAAGTCATTAGGCTGAGGTTTTCTGAAGGAGTTATCTTTTCCTTTTTCTTTAGTTCCTGTAGGGGTTCTTTTAATACATTTTTGGGTATATTTATTATATGTGGTCTTTTATCTGGCATACCTCTGATTTTTTTCTTGCCAACATACTAACATCATTGTTTGAGCTCCAACTCAGATGGCACCTCCTCGAGATCTCTGTTGCTACTCCCAGGCGTGGGTAGGTAATTTTTGCTCTTCTTTCCAATAACGTGGTGCTACTTTTTCCATTCAGCAGGTGCCGCCTGGAGGGCCTGCCACTGCCTGGCACTGTCCTGGGCATACACAGAAGTAGGGTATGTGGGTGATAAGCATGTGAGTGGACAGAATAATGTTACATCCTCTAGGGTTCTATGAAGAAAACAAAAGCATGTGCTAGAAGAGGCAGGGGCAGCTGGAGATAGGCAGGAAGGCCAGGAAGGCTTCTCAGAAAAAGTGGTTAGTTACCTGAGGCTGGAATGAATGGAAACAATCATGCAAAGATCTGCAGGAAGAGAGTCCCAGGAGAGAGGAGAGCAAAGTGCAAAGGCCAGAGTGGTTGAGGAGTGGTGATTGAGCAGGAGAGTGGGGGTGGGTGAGCAGGAGTGGGATTATACAAGCTTTGTCTCCCGGCCAGGCTGAGCTTACATGAAAAGGGATTCCATATCCTTTGTCAGCATGTACCTAACACACAGTCAGAGCTTAATGCACGTAAATATGCTGAGCAGATAACCCTAAACGCTGTGTGCGCACGTGTTAATGAAACGTCAGTAAGCAATAACACATTTAGCTAAGGACCACTTTTTGGGCAAACTCTGCTAACTGGGATGCAGCAAGAGGTGATAAATAAACAGGGTGCAGAGACGCCAAGAAAAGGTGGCTCAAGGTTATACAATTTACTTAGCAAAAACTGCCCGTGGCCCTTCTTTAAAGCCTATTCACTCTCTTTTCACATATTATTATCATGATGTTGGTTGTTAAATTTCCCAATATCTATCGACTTAGAACAATGCATTATAATTGGGAAGCAAATGGGGGTGGAGAATCAACACTAGAGGCAGACACCTGATGTATGTTTTGATGGTAGTCATACCAGCAACTAGAAAGAAGATAGGTGGGAAGCAAAAGCAGAACTAAGAATCCAGAAAGCTCATCAGCGTGAGGGTATTAACTCAAGGACAAACAGCCCTCAGCGGCACAAGAAGCCGAGGCATTGTGCATTAGAGCGCAGTGAAAATAAGGCTATTGACAATGAGGATTCTGAAATAATACCAGAAAGGTTACATTTTTGCTCCATGTATTTTGTCTAAGGAAACAGAAAAGTAGGTACCAATCTAGAATAATTTCCATTTGAAATTATTAAAATTCAAAAACAAATCCGGTGCTTAAGGCTAAGCTTCATTTATCTGGAGGATGTACGTCTGTGGAATTCTACTTCCTTGAATGATGCCAAATAAATGAGAATGTGATTGTTTAGCCCTTTGATCATCCAAAGCCTCAGTACAAGTGGTAGATGATTTCCTGTGACCTCCCAATCAGAGCAAGGAATCATTATTTCTGTGTTTTTTTTTTCCCCCCTCTCTAAGAGCCAGGTACAAAGTGACGAACAAACAATGACATTATTACAGTGGCACTTTAATAGGTGTGCAGAGAACTCAAAAGTCAGCAGAGGCTCTGCATGAAATATTCATGGGTAATTTTCTTTTTCTCTCCTCTTTTCTCTCTAGACACAGGAGCGAAAAAGCACCCAAGCCCCACATTGAGTATAGGAAGCGTGTAGAAATGGTAGTTGTTGGCCTGTCTTTAACCTTCTGGGGAAGGGATGGATAGAGAAAGCTCTTCCCTTCCAGTCTCTAGGACCCAGAATGGATATTGACAATTCCATCCCCTTTTGGGAATTAAAGGTTATTGAAGATGCAGATTTCCCCGCAAAGGCTTCTGGGAAAAGGTGGATGGGATCAAACCGATTGGTGTCATTGGAAGGAGAAAATGGGGCCTAGTGCGTTAGTCCAGAGTGAAGCTCAGAGATTGCCTGTGAGCTGCCGACCTGGTGCAAAGCCAGGAGGTCTCTGGGAAGTACTGGTAGGTTGAGGTGGTTTTGCTATGGCCTGCTTTGATCTTAATGATCCATACAGAAAGTCTGGCTGATATATAGGCCTACCCTACATATATGTGCTTTTCTCTGGAAATCCATTGTATGAAATTCTAAACTTCTAAATCAAATTTTCATAGAAACACTCTTCTAACCAAGAATCCTACTCTGGAGCATGTTTTATTTTTTTTTTTTTTGAGTTTCTCCACTGGTTTATTTCTTGTTTCTCACTTACCAACACGTGGGTGGAACGTCGCGGGTCCTGTTAGTCAAGGAGAAGTGGGGAGGGAGGAGGGCGGGACGCAATCAGCACCGGGAGGCCAGGATGCCGGGAGGAGGCAGCCCTGGAGGTGGCTGGGGGGGCAGCCTCTGCATCCTCCCATGGACACCAGCGACCCCAGAGGATTCTGTAAATGTAAAGGGCGTTCCTGGTGTCTCAATCCTCGTCTCCAACATCCTCCCTGAACCCCCAATGGTGAGGCAGGTCTGCTCAGGCCAGCCCCCCTCCACAGCCTGTCCCAGGAGGCCCTGGCCCGGAGGCCCCAACCCCAACCTCAGGTGCTGGGCAAGCACCTGAGAAGCCTGGAGCTCCAGGCCTGCAGGGAAAGTGGGGGGGGGGACCCCAGAGCGCTTTCCAGGGGGATCACTCCCTGGGACCTTAGACAGCCCTCCCAGAATGCCCTCTGCTTCAGCCGCAGGCTTCTATTCAAGAGGGCACTGGAGCATGTTTAGTCCTCTCCCTGTGCCCAGAGGCCTCTTTCCCTGTCCAACCTCCTTTTTTTCCCAGATGATCTTCTTTCTATACAGATCCTATTCCCATCTCTGTCTCCACCACCTCCATGAAGTCCTGTCCACTCCAGCCCCGTGGGATTTCTGCTGCTTCTCATCATCCCCGTTCTTGCTGCTTGACTGTTCATTTGGTGCTTGTCACATCTGTCCTCTCTTCAGTGGTGTGCTGGCAAATGTTTAATAATCAGTTCTCTAGGGAGGGGAGGAGCCTTGACTTATAGCACTTGACAGTTTCTGTAGCCTACACACTCCTCCAGTGGCTTATTTCCACTTGATGATGTGATGTCACTGAATGTGGAGTTGAGAAGTGAGGTGCACATTGGTTTTCTCCAGCTGATACCAGTGGGTACCCACACACCACTGCATGTGCTGCCCAGGACTCTTGCATATCTATCTTACCTCCTCAATGAAACTGGAAGATTCAGAGGTGCTCAACTCTGACTTTATATTAGGAACATCTGGAAAACCTATGGAAAATACCAGGGCCCAGGCTCCGTCCCCAGAGAGTCTGATTCAGTTGGTAATGGGAAGGAACCAGGCATCAGTATTTTTGAAAGCTTCCCAGGTGATTCAAATACAGTGGTACCTCGAGATACGAGTTTAATTCGTTCCGTAACCTTGAGGCGTGGGCAACTATGAGAGGCTCGAGTCATGGTAAACTGGTGGGTCGTGTGCAGCCGGCTGATCCGCGCGATTACTTGTATCTCAACTGTTGCTCATATTTCAAAGCAAAAATCGCTCGCTCGCTGGCTCGTATCTCAAAAATCTCGTATGTTAGGGCACTCGTATCTCGAGGTACCACTGTATATGAATGTGCAGCCTGAGTGAGAATTACTGCCCCAGATTCAGGGAGGGTATTTTATATCAGTTCTTCTCACAGTATAAGCCTGGACCTGCAGGGTCAATATCACTCTGAGACTTGTTAGAAATGCTAAGTTTTGGTCCACAACGCAGAACTGCTGGATGGGAAACTCAGTTGTGGGGGTTTGAGCAGCCGTCTGTGGTTTAGTAAGCCTTCCAGGTGATTCTGAGGCATGTTCAATTTGAGAACCACTGTCTTAAGTCTTCCGCATCCTTACCAGAACCAAAGACAGTCATAGGCACACAGCTGTGCCCAATCAACACTTGTTGATTAAAATCTATCAAGGAGTACGTTTTCATGAGCTAAGCTATTTTTTCCTCTTTGTGAAAGGATTTAGTGCAGAGTACCTTAAAATAGAGATTTCTTCTTGTACCCCGAATCATGTGTCTCACAAATATTCAAAGATCTAGCAGCCAGTATTCACCCAGCTCTGCAGAAACACACATAGAAAACAAAGAGCTGTGGAATGCATTCATTTGTTCATTTGACAAATATGTATTGATGGCTGGGAACCTCATGCAAAGTATAATGATATTTACTTTTATGCATTTGTTAATCAAATATGTATTGATTGGCCAGGAACCTCAGACTAGGCATGAATAATTTGTTCTTATTATAAACTGTTGTCATAATTTGTTGTTATTATGTTTACTGGGTTTATTATTGTTATGATGATGGCCAATCATCAGCAGCACAGTGCCTGCATGAGCTTCTGTGCTTGTTACATTACTTAGAAGCTGGGTGATCTTTTGGCAGAAACTGAACTCCTTTCTACTTTCCCTTTTAAAATACTTATTAATATTTACAGAGTTTTTGGCTTTAACTAACATAGGATATCTATCAAAAACATAGAAGCATCATTAATGATGAAAATAGAGATGCAGTCTCATTGTCATCAGAGAATAAGTAAGAATACCTTGTACTATTTCTATTTTCAACAGGTAGTTAGAGCCAAGTTTCTCAGATTTCAATGTGCCTGTGAGTCACCTGGGGATCCTGTTACAGTGCCGATTCTGAGAGGTCCAGTGGGGATGCCACCATAGTTTTGCCAGTTTCTAGGTGATGCTGCTGATTTATAGATCACACGCTGAGTAGCATGGCTCTGAGGTTCTGGCTGATGAAATAAAGGAAAAAGAAAGGAAGGACATGAGAATGGCAAAGGAAATTACTTGCAAAGATGTTTGCCTTCTTAGAAAATGTACAGCTAGGAAATCTAACAACAATCTTATGTATGATGTATGTATTACAAGGTGCCTCGCTGCCTGGTGAGAGAGTTGTGAGAGTTCAAGTGATACTAATTTGTAAATTGTAAGGCATTCTAGAAGTTTAAGCTAAAAAGCAATGAATTATTAGTTTCTCAAAGCACAGTTAATTGCACTGCATTTCCCAGCCTATTGTAATGCTGTGATTTCCCACGTCCCCCAGAAACCTTAACCAACATTCACCCAGCAGACCCTAGGAATATATTTTTTACTCATTCCCTGTGTCCTAATCCGTTCTCTAAGTAAATGGCTCAACACTTTAAGCAGGGGGCTTCTTACCTTACACTTGTCAGCTTCATGAAAGAAGAATTGGCAAATAGATTTTATCTAGTATTAAGTTCTGATTAATTGGCAGGGTTTTCTGGAGTCTAAATGCTGAGCATGCTACCGGGTCTGAAGGCAGGAGTTCAGTGATCAATTATTGATGTCTGCCTTGGGCAGAGGACAGGAAAAATAGTGGGCTAATTTCTAGAGCCAGACTGACTTAGGTGTGAGTGAATCGCCACCAAGCATCAGAGACTCAGCCAGAAATTCTTCTCATGAAGCTTGAGGACCTCTTTGTAAGACTGTGGCAGCTGCTCAACCTCACCTTTCTTTCCTTCTGGTACTATGAAACCTAGTTTTTTTTTTCTCTCTCTCTCAGCTACACATCCACTGCCCTTGTTATTTCTCTCTCCAAAGATCTGAACAAAGAGGAGGGCAGTCTCTCCAGCACCACTCTTCCTCATTAAACCCATTGCCTTAGGGGCTCAACTCCTAATCATTCTGGGGAAAGAGATGAATTCCTAATTGAAGAAGTTAAGAGGTCTATGCACCCTTACAAAGTTATATAGACATAGAATTGGTCTCTAGGTTCTAGAGGTCAGAAGAATATTAAAACCTCTATCTTCTTATCTATTGGCGATACTGATTTTCATATCTCAGGTTGTTGAGAGATGAAATGATATAAAATATACATGAGACTAACCTAGTGGTTGATGCACAGTAGACATTCAGTAAATGTTGATGTTTTTTCTTTCAGCTGACCCTTGCACACCATGCACACCTTTCCAATGACATTGGTGCAGGGTGGGGTTGTGACCTGACTTGGCAGAGAGTCTAGCTGATCTTCATGCATGCTGTTGATGGGAAGAAAGACAGACAGTTATTTTATTTAACAAAACATTCCAAGGCTCTTCTCTGTGCATTTGATATAACTCATTTAATTTTCATAATAACTTTGGGAATTAGATACCTTTTCACAGATGAGGAAACAGTGACTGAGAAATTAAATACATTGCTTAACATCAACCAGGAAGCCTAGTTGTAGTCTCTGCTTTCAGCCATTGCACCATACTGCCTCAGCTAGACCTGGGATGGGGAGATCCTTATATCTATAGCCACTAAGCTGCCTTTTTAGGCCAGAGATGTTAGATATTGCCTTTATTTCCTGGAGAATATCTGATCTGGAATTTCCAGAAATAGTGCTTCTCCTTGACTCCAGTGTTATTCTGCTGGTTTCAGGAGAAACATCCCAGGGGAACGTCAGGATGGGAGTGAGACTAAGTCTGGGACAGACTCAGTGAAGTTGTAAAGTCAGATCAGAGGGTAAAGGTGTGGTCTAACCACTCTGGTGTCCATGAGAGGACAGAGTGAGCCAGGAGAGTGCTGGTGGACTAGATGCATTTATCAGATCTCCTCCTGGGTCCAATGCTAGAGCCTCACCCTGACATTCATATGTTGAGTAGTGAGAAGAGCATTGTGGGAGGTGAATCACGTGGCATCTTTCCATACCTCTGTCCTAGTACGTGACACTCATAGTGTTTGTTTACTTGTTTGTGTCCCGGGTGAGCTATGTGAGAGGAGTAGGGGCTGTGTCTTCTTGTCCACTCTTGTATTTCAAGCACTGGCACAGTACTGAGCATGCAGTTGGTTAAGTGAGCTGTGAATGAATGATTTATTATAGGAAGGGCCTTTTGTACCACTGTCTGTTGGGGAAGGCTCTCTTCCTTCATAGTGGCATGTTGGGCATTCACCTTGGCTTTCTCTTGCTACTGCCTTGCCTTTTGGGACCAGAGATGTTAGACTATAATGGAGCCAGGATTTGCGGAAATGGTAGGGGGAAGGAAGAGCAGATGCTATTCATTGGGTACAAAAATGTGTGGGGTTTTAGTACATAAAGAATATAACTCTCCATTGTAATTCCAGTAGTTTGCCTGAAAATGGCTAATTCTTTTCTGTAGCCTCCCCAAAAGTGCATATTGACTTTCTGTGACATGGTCTCCCATTATTTTCTTGACCATAAATGCCTACTGGGAATGATTTAATGTAAATATTACTTGCACTCCAGTATTATGGGTAAGACCCATTATTCCCTAGGTAATGATGATTAGGTTTCTAGTTTTCCTAGGGTTAGAGGAAGGATGTAAAAAGTGCCTATGTCTGAGATTCAGACTCCTTCAATATTTTTGATGACTAATGTCCCCAAGTCATCCTTGCCCCTGATTAAATGTGGTTGTCACTTTCAGTATCTTATTTTCGCAGCTTAATTGTAAGCTTTCTGAGAGCTGGTTCTGGGATTTGTTCAGCTGATGACTTACATAAATGAAAATGCATGCTACCTAACGGAAACTCAGGGGAGCCGGAAAGGCAGAGATCTGGAGGAGCATGCACCTGCACACAAAGAGGGCTGCAGCGATTACCTAGGGACATTGAGACCAGGGGCTGATGGGAAGCCAAGGCTGTCTGCTCAGCCCTGAGGCTCCAGCCCATCCAAGCCTAGCACCGAGGCTTTTGCAATCTTATAAGTCTTAAGGCAGAGTCCAGCACAGAAGTTCTCCCAGCGTTGACATAGCTGATCCTCACAACAAATTGGCTTGGAGGTCAATTCCCCCCAGTGATATCAACAACAATCAAGACTTAATTACAACAAGGCTGTACACACAGTCCACAAAGGGGTGCACCAAGAGAGTCCACCTCAGGTAACTGGGGAGGCGGAGCTATTGGGCCATATAAGACACCTAGCACACAAAGCTACTCTACCAACTCAGGGAAGCAGTGAAAATGCGGAGACAAAGGAACAGATCAAAAAAGAAAGAAATGGAGGAAAACAAATGACTGGATATAGAGTTCAAAACTACAGTTATAAAGTTTTTCAAGAATTTCCTAGAAAAGATGGATAAACTTAGACCCAAGAGGAGATGAAAAAGGACCAACTAGAAATTAAATATACACTGACTGAAATAAAAAATATTATAGAGAGACCTAATAGCAGACTAGAGGAATGTAAGAATCAAGTCAAAGATTTGAAATACAAAGAAGCAGAAAACACTCAACTGGAAAAGCAAAAAGAAAAAGGAGTACAAAAATGTGAAGATAGTGTAAGGAGCCTCTAGGACAACTTCAAGCGTACCAACATAAAAATTATGGGGGTGCCAGGAGAAGAGAGAGATCAAGATACTGAAAACCTACTTGAAGAAATAATGACTGAAAACTTCCCCACCTGGTAAAAGAAATAGAATTACAAGTCCAGGAAGTGCACAGAACCCCAAACAAAAGAAATCCAAAGAGGACCACACCAAGACACATCATAATTACAATACCAAGGGCAAAAGACAAAGAGAGAATATTAAAAGTAGCAAGAGAAAAACAGTTAATTACCTACAAAAGAGCACCCATACGCTTGTCAGCTGATTTCTCAACAGAAACTATGCAGGCCAGATGGGAGTGGCAAGAAATATTCAAAGTGATGATGGCAAGAACCTACAATCAAGCTTACTCTATCCAGCAAAGCTATCATTTAGAATTGAAGGTCAGATAAAGAGCTTCACAGATAAGAAAAAACTAAAGGAGTTCATCAGCACCAAACCAGTATTATATGAAATGCTGAAAGGTACTCTATAAGAAGAGGAAGAAGAATGTAAAGATAAAAGTTATGAACAACAAATACATATCTATCAACAAGTGAATCTAAAAATCAAGTGAATTAAAAATCTGATGAACAGAATAAACTGGTGAATATAATAGAATCAGGGGCATAGAAAGGGAGTGGACTGACAATTCTCAGGGGGAAGGGATGAGGGGTGTGCCGGGAGAGACTGGACAAAAATCATACATCTATGGATGAGGATAATGGGGGGTGGGGAGGTAAGGGCAGAGGTTGGGGTGGGAGCTGGGTGGAGGGAAGCTATGAGGTGAAAAAAGAGGAATGATTGTAATAATATGAAAATAAAGATTTATAAAATTTAAGAAATTTAAAAGAAAAGAAAATGCATGGTAAATGCTTGCTGAGCTGGTGGGCAGTGTTTGTAGACTTAATCTGTGCTGAAGAAGCTGAAAAAATAACCTTTCCAAGAGGGGAGTAAGGTCTGCTTTCTGAATCATTGAGTTAATTAAAATCTCTAGGGAATACTGAGATCTGTAGCCTGCATATTCGATGAAACTCCACCAGAAGTAACAGATAAAATCCTCCCTTCCAGGCCTACAGAAATGACACCTTTTTGTAATACCATCTTCGGAGGACTTGATGGGGGCAAATTTTTAGATTCTACTGTGAAAGTTGTTTCTTTGCTTCTCTTTAGAATTGTGCCTCTCTCCTTCTCCTTTTTAAAAAATATATTTTACTGATTTTTTACAGAGAGGAAGGGAGAAGGATAGAGAGTTAGAAACATCAATGAGAGAGAAACATCGATCAGCTCCCTCCTGCATATGCCCTACTGGGGATGTGCCCGTAACCAAGGTACATGCCCTTGACCTGAATCAAACCTGGGACCTTTCAGTCTGCAGGCTGACACTCTATCCACTGAGCCAAACCAAGTAGGGTTCCTCCTCCTTTTTATTTCATATTATTTACAAGTCTATTAGAGCTTGGCTGTAGTATGAAAGATGGACAATAGGTGTCACTCTTGGAATCATTTTACTACAGGTTAATGCCAGATGTTGGGTGCTATTGAACCCTGGGGTTCTTGATCCAGCATCTAGAAGGGTTCAGCAATCTGAAGAAGGGGCTGTGCATAAATTAAATAAGAGTCCAGAGACAAAACATAAGTTTGAAAGGCATTTGGGGGAGGAAGTTAGAGAAACTTGGCTAAAGAAACAAAGTTCTTCTTGTCTCAGGACCCCTTACTTTTTATTAACACAATTTGTCCTAAGGCAAGGTGGAGATACAAATATCTAAGGGTAGGGTTTCATCTAGAGTCCATTTTCAGAATGGAAGAATTACCTCTGGCTATTCAAGTGTTTGGCCAGGAGGAGGCAATAACATGTAGATTAAGATGCCCTGAGTTGTCTGGCAGCAAGCAATCAATCTTTTCAGGTTTGGGGAAATGCCTTTAGCCATTCCTAGTAAGCAATAATATATGTGACTCAGTCTTTGTTGAGTCCCTAAGTTCCATCAACCTTTCGATGAAACTCTTGCAATTATGACATGCTAGAACTGGCTTCTGGCACAGGTGAAGCTACATTCCAGGATAGGACAGATTCAGGGATCAAGACCAAGGGGTTCAACAAATGGATTTTTAGATTCACTTGTTGATAGATATGTATTTGTTGTTCATACATGCAAAAGCAAAAAGAAAAAAGAGTACAAAAATGTGAAGATAGTGTAAGGAGCCTCTAGGACAACTTCAAGCATACCAACATCAAAATTATGGGGGTGCCAGAAGAAGAGAGAGATCAAGAAACTGAAAACCTACTTGAAGAAATAATGACTGAAAACTTCCCCCACCTGGTGAAAGAAATAGAATTACAAGTCAAGGAAGTGCATAGAACCCCAAACAAAAAAGCAGAATTAACTCTTAGGCCAAATGTTTCCTGAAACACACACACACACACACACACACACACACACACACACACCCTCTACATATATTCTCCTTGACCTGGGTTAGAACTGTTTGAGTAGATTTTCTCAAGGTGTGGTTCAGAAAGGACTGCCTCAGCACTACCTGCCTTCCTTGACATAATTCTGGTTTCCTGAGCTCCAAGTAGATGCGCAGAATCAGAGTGTGTAGGAAAGAGATGACATGAATCTGCTGTTTTATGCATTTCCTTGATGGTTCTATGAGCACTAAAGTGGGAGGGTTATTTAGCGTTGGCACCCTCTTCTCCAGGGAGAGATAAGTAGGCACGTTGGATTGGAGTTCAGTATCGAGGAAGAGGAGAAAAGGGAGTTTTTGGGAAATCTGAGAGTTTGTGATATTAAGAAAAAAATAAAATGAGTGCTCTACTTTTTCTATCTGTATATTGTATTTTATAACACAAATATTTTATTTTAAAAAGTTATTTATTTATTTACTTATTTTTTAAAATATATTTTATTGATTTTTTACAGAGAGGAAGGGAGAGGGATAGAAAGTCAGAAACGTCGATGAGAGAGAGACATCGATCAGCCGCCTCCTGCACGCCCCACACTGGAGATGTGCCCACAACCAAGGTATATGCCCCCGACAGAAATGGAACCTGGGACCTTTCAGTCCGCAGGCCAACGTTCTATCCACTGAGCCAAACCGGTTTCAGCTAAAAAGTTTATTGAGAGAGAGGAACATCAAATCGATTTGTTGTTCCACTTATTTGAGTATTCATCAGTTGATTCGTCTATGTGTCCTGATTAGGATAGAACCTACAGCCTTGGCTTATTGGGATGATGCTCTTACCAACTGGGCTACCTGGCCAGGGCTTCAACAAATATTGAAAGAGAAGTTCTGCTTGAGATGGCATCAGGGAAAGAAAGAGGAGCAAAAACTCTTGATAAAAAACCCACCTTATGCTAGTCTAATTTTTTGTTCTCCTTGACAGTGGGGCATCCATGACCACCAGACAGAGCACCTGTAATGAGCCCCCCAGGTGCTTGCAGGCGATGGTGAGGTTGCGTTATCTGTGATGCCTTTTAATCATTCAGTGCTTGTCTAGCTCCTGCTGATGGAAAGAATTTGCTATTCAAAAGCTTCACAAGTCAGGGGTCACCAATTTCCAACGCAATTTTCTATGCAGGAAGCATCTGCTCCTCTGCCTAATTAGAGGTGCTCCTCCTCCCCAATGACACTGGGGTGACCTGATGTGGAGGCACAATGCAAGCAAGTGCATAGAGCATGTGGACAAGTGTGTAAAGACCTGGCATGGGGGGAGGTCAGGAGCGAGGGCAGCTCATGGAGTCCTGCAGATAGAATCCCAATGGCTGGGATGGCCAGCTCAGTCAGGAGCATCTGCTGCAGAGGAGTGACACAGGGCTTCACCTTGTTATTCCTTGCTGCTGCATCTCTTCCTTGCCATCCCACTGTCTTCCCAAAGTCCCAATGCTCCTTTTTTTTATGAGTGACCGAAGAAAGGCTCAAAGAACTGCCAGTTCCCTAGCACTTAAGGAAGTAGATCCATTCTGTGGTATTAGAACAGTGGTTCTCAACCTTTCTAATGCCGCAACCCTTGAATACAGTTCCTCATGTTGTGGTGACCCCCAACCGTACAATTATTTCTGTTGCTACTTCATAACTGTAATTTGCTACCGTTATGAATTGTAATGTAAATATCTGTTTTCTGATTGTCTTAAGCTCTACAGCAGCGATTCTCAACCCCTGGGTCACAAAATTACACTTATGAAGTAGCAATGAAATAATTTTATGGTTAGGGGTCACCACAACATGCGGAACTGTATTAAGGGGTCACGGCATTAGGAAGGTTGAGAACCACTGTGTTAGCAGAATGTGGCTTCATCAGGAATGAGGGAATCACTGGCTGTGGGCTTCTTACCATGACACAGGGAAGAACACCGAGAGTGGGAGGAATGTCACATCCCCAAGGGACTGCAGCAGGAGGCACATTGGGGGTGGGGTGGTCCTTGTCAGCTGATAGCCAGAGGAAGAGCCAGGATGAGGTCACTTCACAGACTCTGGCTCAGGAGGCTGCTCTGGGCACTGTGCCCACAGGGGTGCTGCCAGCCGTTTCTATTTCTGGAAGCAGTTTTAGAACGTAAGGATCTGATGAGATATTTGGAGTGTTGCAGTGGGCATTCCTACCCATTGGAGTGAGGCCAGCCCTCCTCCTTGCTCTGGGGAGTGTGCTCAGATGTGCTGAGATGCCTGCTAAGGAGCTGGGGCCCCAGTGCAAAACTCAGCGGCAGACGAAGAGGTTGGCAAGCATTGCTGTGGTCCTGTGCTGGTAGATGTCTTCAATATAACTTATTACAACTAAGGAACATCTGCCAGGAATTGGGCGGCAGCCTCTAGGAGGTCAGAGTCAGAGAGACATTTAGCTGCCCACATCTCATTTGGGGGTGAGCATAAACTCAGAGTTAGACGTCTGCCTCCCTCCTCAGGCTTGACCTAGGGTGTCTCGGCTCCTTATCTGTAAAATAGAGTTTGGGCTTGGTGAGCCCTAAGTTCTGGCCTGCACTTATGAGTTACAAACTTTAATCAGATAACTCTTCTTTTGGGGGGCCGTTTGGAATATTGATTATGATAATAATAATATCACCAATCAGGATAATATTGTCACAACAGTATTAGCTGCCCAACAGTGAAGCAGGTTACCTTATGAGGTGATGAGCTCCTTGTCATTGGGGGTATTCATGCAGCAAAGAATACTTTTCAGTGACTTCACGATAATTTCATCAGAATCACCTGATTATTAAAAAAGTATGTTCTCAAGGGAGAAACCAAGATGGCGGCATAGGTGAACACCTAAACTGCTACCTCGCACTGCGGTTAACTGGAAAGTTGGCTGAGTGGAAATTCTACAACTAGAAGAAAAGAGAGAGGCTCACGAAGACTCAGAGGAGCTGTAAAAAGCTGAGGTATGGAGACATGCGTTTGGAGAGGACGGGTGGCAAAGTGCCTGGCTGGCTTCCTCTAGCAAGAGGGAGACAGAAACTCCTGACTGCATTGAACCCCAGTTTGCACTGAACCCCAGTTCTGCACGAGACTCATGCAGGGGGAAGTCTGGACTGTTGGGAAAAGGAAGGAGTGCACGGAAACTTAGGGGAGCTGCGAAAGGCAGGGGTCTGGAGGTGCGTGAGGGAGTGCGTGCAGAAAGGACTGACTGCTGATTGTGCCGCTGGCTTTCTCTAGTGGGAGGAAGACAGAACCTCCCAACTGCAATGAAATCCAGCTCCAACTTCACTGAACCCCACTTTTGGGGAAGACCCTGGGGACCCAGACTCATATGGGTCCCTGGAGTACACTGAAATCAGGGGAGTTGCGAAAGGCAGAGGTCTAGAGGCGTGCGAGCGCAAATGCACTGAGGAGGTTGCAGTGGTAGAGGGACACTAAGACTTAGGGGTCCTGAGGGCAGGGCAGATGGGAAGCCAAGGCTGTCTGCTCAGCCCCGAGACTCTACCCCATCCAAGCTGAATACAGAGGTTATTGCAATTTTGCAAGTCTTGTATCATAAGGCTGATTCCAGCACAGAAGTTCTCACGGCATGTACACAGCTGATCCTCACAACAAATTGGCTTGGAGGTCAATTCCCCTCAGTGATACCAACAACAATCAAGACTTAACTACAACAAGGCTGAACACACAGTCCACAAAAGTGTGCACCAAAAGTGTCCACCTCAAGTAACTGGGGAGATGGAGATACTGGGTCATATAGGACATCTAGAACACAAAGCTACTCCTACCAACTCAGGGAAGCAGTGAAAATGTGGAGACAAAGAAACAGATCACAAATGAAAGAAATGGAGGAAAAAACCCCATTAGATATAGAGTTCAAAACCATGGTTATAAGGTTTTTTAATAATTTCCTAGAAAAGATGGATAAATTTAGTGAGACCCAAGAGGAGATGAAAAAGGACCAATTAGAAATTAAATATACACTGACTGAAATAAAAAATATTATAGAGAGACCTAACAGCAGACTGGAAGAATGCAAGAATCAAGTCAAAGATTTAAAATACAAAAAAGCAGAAAATGCTCAACTGGAAAAACAAAAAGCAAAAAGAATCCAAACATGTGAAGATAGTGTAAGGAGCCTCTGGGACAACTTCAAGCGTACCAACATTAGAATTATGGGGGTGCCAGAAGAAGAGAGAGATCAAGATACTGAAAACTTATTTGAAGAAATAGTGACTGAAAACTTCCCCCACCTGGTGAAAGAAATAGAATTACAAGTCTAGGAAGTGCACAGAACTCCAAACTAAAGGAATCCAAAGAGGACCACACCAAGACACATCATAATTAAAATACCAAGATCAAAAGACAAAGAGAGAATATTAAAAGTAGCAAGAGAAAAACAGTTAATTACCTACAAGGGAGCACCCATACGATTGTCAGCTGATTTCTCAACAGAAACTATGCAGGCCAGTCAGGAGTGACAACAATTTAAAGTGATGAATAGCTAGAACCTACAAGCAAATTACTCTACCCAGCAAAGCTATCATTCAGAATTGAAGAGCAGATAAAGAGCCTCACAGATAAGAAAAAAATAAAGGAGTTCATCAGCACCAAACCAGTATTATATAAAATACTGAAAGGTACTTTTAAGAAGAGTAAGAAGAAGAAAATGGGAAAGATAAAAATTATGAACAAGAAACGCATAACTATCAACAAGTGAATCTAAAAATCAAGTGAATTAAAAATCTGATGAATAGAATAAACTGGTGAATATAATAGAATTAGGGACATAGAAAGGGAGTGGACTGGCAATTCTCAAGGGGAAAAGGATGATGGGGTGCAGGGAGAGACTGGACAAAATTCATACACCTATGGATGAGGACAATGGAGGGAGGTAAGGGCAGAGGGAGAGGTGGGAGCCGGTGGAAGGGTGCTATGGAGAGAAAAAGAGGAACAATTGTAATAAGATGAACAGTAAAGATTTATCAAATAAAAAAATTAAAAAGTGTGTTCTCAGACCCTCTTCCCCAGAAACTCCAATTTGGTGGGCTTAGGATGGGGAGATTTGCCTGAGTAATTGGTCTAGATATGTGGTGAAAGAGGGGACAGATGCTCTGGAAAAACCCTGTATGCTGTACCCTTGGTTAGAAGATCACAAAGTGCAGGAGCCAGATAGAAGTTCTGAGAAATTCGATTGAATAGAGAAGGAATCAGTTTGATTTTGTATGTATGTATGTATGTATGTATGTATTTTTATTGTTTAAAATATTACATATATTAGTACATATATTTCATTTTTTCTTCCATTGAACTTCCCACGGGCTCCCCTACCCCCTGTGGCATGCCCTCATCCCACCCCCTGTCCAGTGTCCTGTGTCCATTGGTATGCTTATATACATGCATACAAATCCTTTGGTTGATCTATTTCCCTCCCATCCAACACTCCCCAGAATTCCTGCTGTAATTTGACAGTCTGTTTGATGCTTTACTGTCTTCTTTGTCAAATATTAATTGAACATAGTGGTTTAGGTTGATATCTGCATTCTCTATTCTATCCCATTGGTTTATATGTCTGTTCTTGTGCCAGTACCAGGCTGTTTTGAGAACAGTGGCTTTGTAATACAGCTTGAAATCTAGTATTGAGATCCTCCCTACTTTGTTCTTCTTTCTCAGGATTGCTGTGGGTATTCAGAGGAATTTTTGGAGAGTCTTTTCTAGGTCTGTGAAATATGCCCTTGATATTTTAATAGGGAGTGCATTGAATCTATAGATTGCTTTGGATAGTATGAACATTTTAATGATGTTGATTCTATTAATCCATGAACATGGTATGTTCTTCCACTTGTTTACGTCTTCCTCTATCTCTTTTTTCAGTATCCTGTAGTTTTTCACATATAGGTCTTTTACATCCTTACTTAAGTTTATTCCTAGGTATCTTAATTTTTTTTGGTGCGATAGCAAATGGGATTGCTTTTTAAACCTCTCTTTCTGTAAGTTCACTATTAGTGTATAGAAATGCCATAGATTTCTTGGCGTTAATTTTGTATCCTGCTACATTGCTGAATTCACTTATTAAGTCTATTAGTTTTTGATGAAGTCTTTCAGGTTTTTTATGTACAATATCATGTCATCTGCAAATAAGGACAGCTTTACTTTTCCTTTCCAATTTGGATGCCTTTTATTTCTTCTTCTTGTCTAATTGCAATGGCTAATACTTCCAGTTCTATATCGAACAGGAGTGGTGAGAGTGGCTTCCTGTCTTGTTCCTGTTCTTAGGGGAAATGGTTTTAGTTTAGCTGTGGGTTTATCATATATGGCTTTTATTATGTTGAGGTATCATCCTTCTATTCCCATCTTATTGAGAGTTTTTATCAAGAAAGGATGTTGGATTTTGTCAAATGCTTTTTCTGCATCAATTGATATGACTGTGATTTTATTCTCTCAATTTGTTTGTGATGTATCATGTTTATTGATTTGTGGATATTGTACCATCCTTGCATTCCTGGGATAAATCCTACTTGGTCATGGTGTATGATCTTTCTGAGTGTGGCATTTGGTACTTTGTTGGATAAGAGGAGAAGGATGGGGACTTTTACTATGAAGCTACCAAAGTTGTTCCATGGAACTCTGTTGGATGCTGCTTCTGTAGATTTATTGTATTTCACAGGTGATTGGGGTGGGGGTGGGATCTGTGATAGCACTGTCCTATGGGAATGGAGCCTCATGTGAAATTTAAAATGTCCTCATAATCACTTTTTTAAAAATAAGAGAATATAGGTGAACTTATTTTTAATAATTTATTTTAGCCCTAGCTGTTTTGGCTCAGTGGATAGTCAGCCTACAGACTTATGGGTCTTGGGTTCAATTCCGGTCCAGGCACCTACCTAGAACCCTATGGTTGATGTATTTCTCTTACATCGATGTTCTTCTCTCTGTTTCTCCCCCTTTCCTTTCACTCTCTCTAAAAATTAATGGAAAAATATTAGGAGAGGATTAACGAAAAAATTATCTTAGTTAACCTTGTATATCCAAAATATTGTTATTTCAACATGTAACCAATATCAAGTTATAAATGTGATATTTTGCATCTGGTTTCTCATCTACACCTTGGAAACCTGGTGCAGATTTTATGCTTGTATCCCCCTCAGTAGGGCCTGGCCACAATCAAGTGCTCAGTAGGCACAGACTGCTGGTGGACATGATATTGGACAGTGCAGATCTATGATATCTTTTTATTCACACTGCCGTCCAAAGATCAGCAGCATCAGCATCATTTGGAAGCTCCAGAAAAATACAGAACCCCAGGCTCCACACCTGATCTACTGAATTGGAATGTGCATTCAGCACTATCTCAGGGGATTCTGTGCACCTTACACTTGAGAAGCTGTGTTAGATGACCTCTGTTCTAATTTCAAGATTTCCTGTTTCGCAAATTCTCTGTGGATGCAGTTCACTAATAAGTACTGTTGACATGAGAAATATGGGGATCTGTGTGCAAAAGTGGATGCGCTTGCCTTATGCAATAGTCAACTGGCATCTGATCCTATAAAGGACAGACACACCATACTTTAATGAATTGTGGTTTGAATCTTGGTGCTGTGGAATGTCTCATAGGGAGATATAACCTCAGGCAAAGCTTTCCTAAAGAAGCAAGGTTTAGGAGGAGAATTGATGGCGTAGGTGTCTAACACTGGAACAGTGTAAGTGTGAGACCTGAGGCTTCCAGAAGGAGGTCATAAGACTGGAGAAGTGGCAGGGATCAAATCCTGCAGGGCATAGAGGCATGGCCCCATTCAACATGTCTTTCTCTCATTGTGTGTGTGATCTTTGTTTATGCTCACCTGAGGATATTTTTTCTATTGGTTTTTTTAGAAAGAGTAGAAGGAGGGGGAGAGACTAGAGAGAGAAACATCAATGTGAGGGAGACACATCGATCGGTTGCCTCCCGCCTGTACCCTGATCAGGGGCCAGGTATCAGGTATCGAGCCTGCAACTGAGGTGCATACCCTTGACCAGAGTTGAACCCATGACCCTTCAGTCTGAGTCTGACACTCTAACCACTGAGCCAAACTGCCTAGGGCCCAACATGTCATTCTCTTGCTTTGCATCATGGGCATCACTCTGTCCTAGACCTCCTAAATAGTCTGTGGGCTCCTGAAAGGCTGAGGCTGCACCCAGAGACCTCTGATTCCTTCCCAGCTGCAGTGGTGTGCTGGGGCCTAGTGCCTCTGAGAGCTGATTGATCCATTTTCAGGAATTTTGTGAGCTGGTTAATGCACTTGGATTGCTTAAAATTGGCCATGATAATATTTATGATATGGAAATCGGTGAATGCTATAAATCTGGGATTCTGTATTTTTCTCCTCAGTGAGCAGGTATTTAATCACTTACCAGCACACACCCCTGATGACGGACACAGTGCTGGGCAAGAGGCAGGAGGCAGTAGTGGGGAGAAGAAGGGACTTAGAGTTGGGAACAGATACGAACTGTGTGTGGCTGGTCGTTATTTAGCTCCTCTGAACTCCAGTTTTCTCATTTGTCAAATGGGGATATTGAGATGGATTTGGGAGGATGGGTATGAGAAATAAGTGATAAGAGCTGTTGAAGCTGGAGCCCCCAGCTCAGGTCAGACAAACCAGACCAGCCTGGTTTCCTCTACCTCTCAATTAGGTGAATGGACTCAAGAACTGAAAAGGTCTACCATCTGTTCCCTTTGAACTAACTGTTTGTGGTTGCAGTTTCACCTTTTATCATATGCAATATAACATTAAATTGTATTAAATTTCCCAAGCCGTCTCCCATCCTCATGGAAGAAGGGGGCTATCTGCCCTTCTGTAAAGCACAAAGGCCACAAATAATGGTTGCCATTCAATCACCCAGCCCCTCTTCCCACCCCTTATCTCACAGCTCTCAGTGGGAGAGAAGCCTTTATTTTATTTTTTTAAATTATTGACATTACTACAGATGTCCTCTTTCCCCTCATTTCACACCTCCACCCAGCTCCTGACCCCCTGCCTTCACCACACTGTTGTCTGTGTCTATGGGCTCTGCATATATGTTCTTTAGCTAATTCTTGACCTTCTTTCCTTCAGTCTTCCCCATGTGCCTCCTCTCTGACATGTCAGTCTATTCCATGTAACAGAGGGTCCCAGCCCTTTTCTGTGACAGCAGGAGCAGCACTGTTATACCCAGGACTCCCTGAAATGTAAGACTCAATTCTGAGGCTGCCTGGTTAACCCCGTGCCTCAGAGGGTGTGGCTGGGCAGGGCTCTGTCCCCAGTCTGTGCTGGTTCCCAGGAAAATGGAGGACAGTGCTCCCCCTCCCGGAGTGTGTGTGTTGATTATTTGAGGATAATATTTCTGACAGTGGAACAAATGGGGCGGGAAATGGCTTTTGCGGGTAATTAAATGCTGAGATGATGTGGCAGCTTCTGACTGTGGCCCTGAGTCCCAATTACCTGGCAAGAAAGAGAGATCGGCCCAGGAGTCCGCCTGTGAGCCTTGCTCCCGAGGGCAGTGGGCAGCAAGGAATGACACCCAGGACGTGTAGGATTGGGAGCCGAGAACACGGAGGGAACAAGGAGGGTCCATCATGGATGCTGGTCCTGACATTGCTGCAACTTGATATGCGACCTCAATCAGGTCATTTCCCCTATGTGCCTTCGGGTACCACTCTGTAGAAGGACGGGCCTGGACTAAATGGCCTCCAGGGTCCCTCTCAGCACGGAGATTCTCTGGTTTTATGAACTTTACCAACAAGCAGAGATCTTCTTATTTAGGCTTGTTTTATGTTCTAATTCCCAAGGACATATTTCTAATGGATCATACTCCAGAGACTCTAATTATTTCTTGTTAGTTGAGAATAATTTTAACAAGCAGCAGTAAGCTATGAGGAGTCCGCTACGTGTGTGTGTGTGTGTTCAATTTAAGAGTGTCCTGGGAATTCAGTTTAACTCAACAGGCGTTTACCGAGTGTCTGATCTTGAGAGGAAGTACCGTGCGTTGGAAGCAACATAGGATTTTGAGTTGAGAACCTGGGTTTTAGTCTGTGATTTGCTACTTGTTAGCGGTGGCTTTGGGATTTTAAGTAACTTCAGAGTTACTTAAACTCTCAGTCTCAATTTTTCCACTTATAAAATAGAATTCCTGCCCTGGCTGGTTTGGCTCAGTGGATAGTGTGTCGACCTGCAGACTGTAGGGTCCTGGGTTCGATTTCTGGTTGGGGGCACATACTCAGGTTGTGGGATCAGTCCCTAGTGGGGGCGGGGAGAGCAGGGGGTACTGATGTGTGATTCCTTCTCATCATTGATTTTCCTAGCTCTCTCTCCCTCTCCTTTCCTCTTTGAAATCAATAAAAATATATTAAAAAAATCGAGTTTCTCCTCAAAAAAACAGAGGAACACATGAGAGAATTGTCTAGAGCACCTAGCACACGGCCTGAGGCATGGACATGCTCGCCAAATGTCCTTCCTTCCCCTGTTGGGTTGCAAGTCTTGATTAGGTGTCAGGAATATAAAGACACATGTAAGTCAGGGGCTCCTGCCTGTAAGACAGCCATGAGCTTCAGGCAGGCGGACACCCACCCAGTCTGTGACGAGGCAACCACCAGCACTTGAGACAAGGATGCAATGACTGGGAGCATTGGCGATGTTCAGCTCATAGAGCCATGAACCGGCCAGCCAGGCCAGTGTGCGCCCTGTGACCATTAGGAAATGCAAACGGTGCAGCTGGGGCCAACGCTATAAAGACAGAATGGTGGACATCATTGCTGCTCCGGGCTTGAGCGTGGCATGGCACTTAGACTTTCTCCCTCTTGGCAGCAGCAAGCTTGAAGTCTTCCAGACAGAATGGCATTGGCACTGATGCATCCATGTGGAGGGGGTGGTGCGGATTTTCCAGATTAGAAGAAACAGCCCCTTGAGGCCAAGAACACTGATTTAGCTGGGAGGCAAGGTCTGCTCATTGACCAGCAAGGAGCTAGAGGTGCATCTGTGGTTGTTTCTGACTAGGATAAGTGCATAATAATGCCACACTTTCCCTCCCGCCCCTCTTCCCTTCCTTTCATGAAACAACCAGCTAGTGAAGACTTGTGGCTGTCCAGGTGCAAAGAATCTTGGAGTGAATGAACTTGATATTTGCTTCTGAAAGATCACAGTCTGACTGGGGAGACAGACACATCAACAAGTATGCTTAGCGAAGTGTGATGGACATGGGAACAGAATGTGGGTGTAAATGAGCAGGGTACAAGGTAAGAATCTACCTGGATGGGAGGGGGGGCATGTGATTGCATTCAGACCTAGAAAAGAAGGGGTTCATATTCAAAGCGGGCAGGGCGATTTTCTAGAGGAAGGAGTCTCCACACTATTTACCAAACCATCCTTCAGGCATGGCGCTCTAACATGCCGTGGAGTTTTCTAGCACTCCCCAGGGTTGGGGAATACTTATGCCTATTTTGAGTTCTTCCTGCCAGGCCAGCTCCATGTTGCCAGACATTGCAAGGGTAGATGGAGTTTGGCACCAAGCCCTTGTCTGAAAGTCAATTGCATTTGCCTTTTGAAAATGGGACAAGACATTTATGCTTAATAGTTGGGTATTTTTGTTGTTGACTTTTTTGAAACATTTTTTTTTCCAGGTCACACTCTGCTAGAGAAATAAGATTAATTTGGAATGGAATTAACTGTCTGCTCTGTGCAGAACAAGCTTGCCAAATAATTACACTGCATATAGTTTGCAAGGAAGGTTGTCTTTTTATCTTTTTTAAAGGGCAGGCCAGAAGACAAACATGCCCCATGACTGCCTCTGGGACCCAGCCTGTTCTCGAGTCTTCACCGGGGATCGCTGCGTCAGCCCAGCCCTCTCTGAGAGCCTGGGTCAGGCAAAATTATAATAATCTTACCTCACGCAGCTCAGAGAACCTTTCTGTACCATCTTTGCTGAAGGTTTCGGCTTTAATAAAAATGAAGGTACCAGGGCTTATTCAGTAGCAGGAAATATAAAAAATAGAAAAGCCTCAGAAAGCCTTGCATACTTCCTCTTTGTTATATGGTGGGGGAGAGAGGAGAGAGAGAGAGAGAGAGAGAGAGAGAGAGAGAGAGAGAGAGAGAGAGAGAGAGAGAGAGACACCGACAAGAGGAAGAGAGATGCTCCTGGAGGGAGGGGGGACAATGAGGTGTTGGAGAGTAGACTATTTTTCTTTTTTTAGTTTGTTGCCCATGCCCAGTTACAGTGGAGCTATGGCTTTGCAGATGTCTGTGGCTACGCCCTCTTCTGGCAGCCTAGGGACAGGCCGATCCTCTGGCCCTGCTTCTTAGAGTGAGCAAGGATGGCTCACCTCTGAGGAACTTAGAACTCAAGACAACCCTAGCGATATTCTTGCTCCACATGTTCATTTGGTGAATGAGGACACTGAGACCTACACAAGGGGAATCCGGCAGCTGCTCTCTGCGGCCTGACCAGCGTGTGGGAGGCATGAGTCTCCTGGCTGAGCTCAAGGATCGGCTCCCAGTTACACACCAAGCCAATAGGCAGGCGAGTGGGGTGTAAATGAGCAAAGACCGGATGCTGCTGCAGGCAGTGACTTTGCTTTCATAACCTGTTCTTTCTGATCCCCCATCTCAGTGGTTTTCAACCAGGGGCAAGTTTGCCTTCCAGGGGGCATTCAGAAATGTCTGGAGACATTTGTCACAGCTGGGGGCTGAGTGCTACTGGCAGCTAGGGAGTAGAGGCTAAGGATGCTGCTCTCTAGCTTATAATGTACAGCCCCAAATTGTTCAGCCCCGACACTCAATAGTGCTGCCGTTGAGAAACTCTGTATCTGATTTTGTGGGAGTGTGTGTGTGTTGGGGGGGGGGTAGGGGGGGAAGGGGCTGAATTTAAAAGAGAGGAAAGTTTAATGTGACTGTAGGAAGGATCCTGATAACGTGTTGGGGTGAATTAGGCTCCTGTTTTGTAGCCTTGCCTCAAAGCATCCAAATTATACATCTAGCTTATGAAGGAAGATATATTCCCATATCCCACTTTATGTGCTGCATCAGAATCTCGGGGGGTGAGTCCAGGAATGTGCATTGTGAGTGGGCTCCCAAACAGGGTCGCCAACCGGTGGTCCGTGAGGTCTGAAAAGTTGGCGACCACTGCTCCAAAGGGAAGTGTGCCATGGAGCCTGTCTCGGTAAATGATGGATTAACTAACAGTGCTGGTGGGACACTTGTCATTTGTTCATTCAGATAAATCTGGACATTGGCCTCAGCTCTGCCATTTGTCAACTAGGTGACCTTGGGCAAGTCACATATTCCCTGAGCCTGTGTTATCTCATCTTCAAAAGAAGGGCAGCCACATCCATCTCCTGGTTTGCAGGGGGCATAAAAAGTGGCCACCTGCATCTCAGCTCCTGTCAGATGCGCCTGCTGGGTCTGATAATGCCGAGGCCTGAGGTCCTCAGCCACTCACATTCCAGGAACCATGTGAAATGCTCTGATAAGTGCTTTTTCTACTTAGCTTCGCAACAGCCTTGTGTTATGGCTGGGGCATATTCTGGTCACTCTGGTTGTGGTAGGCTGAATAATGTCCCCCCTTTCCCCCCACACACACACATTGTTCATATCTTACTCTCTGGAACCTTGTGAATGTCACCCTACATGGCACAAGCAACTTTGGAGATATGATTAAGTTAAGGCTCCTGCGATGGGGAGAGGATGCTGGGTTATCTCGGTGTGCCTGATATGATCCCAGGGGTCCTTATGATGATGGGGAGGCAAGGGATGGGAGGAAGTAGGAGATGTGAAAGCCAGAGGTTGGAGTGATTCCAGGAAGAGGCCGTGGGCCCAGGAATGCTGCCAGCTTCTGGGAGATACAACAGGAAGGACAGTGCATTCTCCCCGAGAGCCTCCAGCCAGAGCCAGCCCTGATGAGACCTTGACGCTAGCCTGTGAGACCCACGTGGACTTCTGACTTTCAGAACCGGAAGTGCATACATTCCTGTTGTTTTTAAGTCATCAAGTCGTGGTCACTTGTTAGAGCAGCCGCAGGGAACAAACACATTTACCATATCCAGTCTCATATCCAGAAAGGCTGAGTGGTAAAAGGGAGTTCAGACATCCATTGTCTGAGTAGTTAGTGGACACACACACACACACACACACACGCACACACACACACGCACACTTCCAAAGGCTGGGAGAATTCATGGCAAACAGCAAATGGGAACTGTGTGAGGAAAAGTTGGGAGTGAGGATTCTCGGAGGGATGGGAAGGCTGCTGTTCTCCAGCCATGTCTTCAGCTGGCTATTCAGGAAGATTGTTCCAGAATTTAGGTGTCATTGCAGCTTGGTCCCGGGATGAGGTGAAGGTAGTGTTCACCTACTCCACCACCCTCTCGGATTTCTTCCAGCCGATGCCCGCTATCTAGAAAATGCTTTGCTCTTGCCCAGTGATCCACCAACCCCTTGGATTTTAGCCTTTGGTCTGGTCTCCTGCCCTCTTGTCTCCTTTCTCAGCTGGCACCATGGCTCCTGCTGTGGCTTACATGTTCCGGACCCCATCTCATGCCTGATTATAGAGGCTGGGAGGCGAGGCCCCTTTTCATTTCCTGTCTTTGCCACTTTGCGAGTCCCCATTCTCCCAGCTGCACCCTGCTCTACCCCGCATCAATTGTCGAGGGCGGTGTAAGTGCTGACTCTCATGGTTATTAGAAGTGTGAATTATTTAAGGAGGCGGGCACATCTTTCACCTGTCAGTCATCAGAGGGAGGCTTGATGGGCATCTTAACCTTCAGCACATTGCTGTATTGGTGGGAAGGAGGAAGAGGGAAGGGGCTGGGCAGGGGGGTGGAGGTGGGGGTGGGGGTGGTACAGAGAATTGAATTGTCTGTGTGGCAACGGAGGATTGGGAAGAGGTGCCCCAAGGAAAGAGACAGCTTAAAAAAAAAAAAGGCTGAGTGTAATTTGATAGAGTATTTTTGGCTCCAAGTCACTGAATTGGAAATGAAGGATTGCTCACATGTCACACATTCAGAGGCATCTGTGAGCATATGGACCAATATGATCACCATAATTATTATACTAATAAATGCTCTCTTGTGGTGTCTTGTGGAGGTCACCCTGAGATGGGAATGGGAGGGGAAGACAAGAGGAAAGGGAAGTTATTGATAACCCTCGGAGTTTGCGCACCCTTTCCCACACAGAACCCTCTGCACTCAGCTCCCTGGCCCAGACTCTGATGACAGAGGAGCTCACATGGTCTAGCACCAGGAGCCTTGGGTAGCTCTCGTGTTTCCAGGGGAACTGCTTTCTTGAAGGCGAGGGCCAGTTCTGCTTCTGGTCCCTGTTGAACCTGGAGAGGCTTCTGTTCTGAAAGCAAATTTTCCTTCCGTGGGGGCAAGAGGTTTGAAATTGCATCGTTGGGTGAGGTGGGAGATACCTTTTCTAGGATATGCTGAACTCAGGCTCTGAAACCAATTCCCTTTACAGGGAGGCCAGGTAATTCAGTGGCCAGCTGAGATGGGCACCAATCAAGAGTCACCTGCATCCTTCGTGAACCATCAAACATTTGAGGGGTGTCAGCTGAATGATCCTCATGTAATAGGGACACAGGACTGTGAGCTCCTCCAGAGCTCACTGTTTTCTTAGGGAAAGAATGAATCACATGGGTGGGTACTACCTATAGAATATTAATATTACTATTACCAATACTGCTAGAAAAATATCATCTTCTAATATCAGAGAGCAAGATAATGATGAGATTCATCCTAACTTTATCAGTGGTACATACTACTCTCAGTAGCAATGAATGAAGAGCAATGTTGTATCAATATAGGTGTGTTTTGGATAGAAAATGAGTATCACTGGAGATTAGAGATGGTAGAAAACTGTAAGCAGTTTTCTATCTAATCTCTACGGAATGCTTTATAGCTCATGTCCACCTTTATATCTCATCGGATCTTCACAATAGTCAACTGCATTGGGGGCGACTTTGCTCTCCAGAGAAGTAGCTTGCTTATTTCACACAGCTGGTAGTGTGAGAGCTGGGGTTTGAACCCCTTGTGACGCCAAGGTCAGGACTTGTTCATCGATCGGCTACCGCCTGCACACCCCCTACTGGGATTGAGCTTGCAACCCCTTGACTGGGCATCTAACCAGGGACCTCTCGTTCATGGGTTGACATTCAACCACTGAGGCTCACTGGCTGAGCTCAGTACTTTTGTCTCAAAGTCCCTTCATATCAGTCATCTGCTTGGATCCTCACAGAGAGAGAGAGTTTGTGAGGTAGGGGTGGGTTTGTTCTGGGCATTTCAGAGGCCGGGGCTTGTCAGAGACCATGGCTATGAGCCACACAATAGCTTATGTGTTAGGAAGGCATGGAGACTCCTGGAGAGAAAACACAGAATTCACACACATGTATATATATATATACACACACCCCAAGAAAAAAAAGAAGTAAAGCATACAGAGCAAACAGAAAACAGTAATAGAAAGTTGCAGCCAATAAGAATACTTGTCTGTCACTATTTCTCCCTAAGCGCCAGTATACGTTCCAGAGAGACCAAGGCAGGTGGTGGGTGGGGTTCTCTGCTGCCCCATTTCCTCCTGCTGGTTATCGGCCCAGATGGGCATAGAGACTTGGGCTGGTTTTTGGTGTCAGGGTGGATCTTGCTGTTCCTTCCCCTGCATCCTTAACATCCACCCCATGCCTCTTCCTTCAACCACATTCCGGAGTCTCCTTGAGGTTAGGGGAATGGAGGTGGAACTAAAAGGGAGTTAAGGCGCTTCACTGACAGGGCTGCTTTTGTTCTGACGTGTAACATGGGGTGCATGTCCCCACAGTCACGCTCACCAACATGCCTGGGCTGACCTTCCCCTCCACCTCAATAATCCGGTGCACAGATCTGCCACCCTGTGCCTGGATCATTTGGATTACCAGTTCCGAGGCAGCTTTAGTATTTTAAACCCCACTTATGATATTTCCTGTGACTGGCAGGCACTGTCGTATTGATGCTCGATACGCATGGAGCCTGGAGCTGTTGACTTGGCTTAGGAATGTGTTACCTGATTGCTGTCTCCCGTCACTCACCCATGCTGGCTGGCTTCCGCAGAGAGAAGGCAGGAGCTGGGAGCCAGACAGCCTGGGCTGGGTCGCCCTTTGTCTTGGGGTGTCTTGCTTCTCTGGAGCTCGCTGCCCTGAGCATCCTGTCACTAAAATCAGGGAGGGCCCCGTGGTGCTAGTGAGACTTTCAGAAGAGACTGGGAAGATGTCCAGTTTGTCTTTCTCTTCGGTGCAGTAGCCACAACTTACAAATGATCAGTGGCCTGTTCTTTGTTGCAGAAGTGAGGAGGTAACTCCATTCCAAGGCCACTCAGTCTATGCAGAGTCACCACACGCTTCCTTATGGTTCGTCAGTAGGTGAAGAGATGGGAAGGGCACTGGGCGAGGCATTAGGCACAGGGCTGGGTTCTTCTGACCCTCTTGCCAGGATAGTTATTTGTCTAGGTTTCAGTTTTCTCTACCTTGAAATGTGGAGGGAGAGTGAGAGCAGGGTTTCAAATGGTACTTTGAAAAGCATGGGCTTTCTGGAAAGTTCCTCCCAGGGGCTGCAGAAGAAGCTGAGGTAGAAGTTAAAGGTTGGGTGGGACTCCATCTATACCAAATAATAATAGGACTTTGTGTTTTAGGTGTTGGGCTTTATACATGACTTTTTATAAATAAACAAGTTTCAAAAACAATAGGGTAATTCAAGGTCTTTTCCAGTTCTAATTTCTTATGATCTTTGACATCTGTAGAAGTTACAATGCAATAAAGGTAATGGAATGATACTATCTTAAATTCATTTTACACAGAATAACTCTAACCTCTCTCACAAGACAGACTTTCTGCCCTGCTGGCAAGGCTTAGTGGTTGAGTGTTGACTTATGAACTAGGAGGTTATGGTTTGATTCCTGGTCAGGGCACATGCCTGGGTTGGGGGCTCAATCCCCAGTAGGCAGCCAATTAATGATATCTCTCTCTCTCTCTTCCTCTTCCTTCCTCTCTGAATTCAGTAAAAGTATATTAAAAAAAAAGACAGCTTTCCTGCTACCTCCGACTTATCTAAAGTCCATAGACACAGGTTGTGAAGGTCATATTGCACCCAGGGCTATTATGCCCAGAGAGGTGAATTCTGCCCGTTCTTCAGAGCCTGGTTTTGTTGTTCTTTCCTCACTGTCTTGCCTGAGTTACTCTTTCCTGCTCCAAGTGTCCCTGTGCTTTCCTGCTCCCCACAAACCCTCTGACGTGGCCAGCCCTCACCCCGAGCAAGTTCTCTGATAACCTCACCCTGGATGAAGTGCTAGCTGATGGTGATCCGGACTTTTAATATCTTCCACAATAGCTGGGCCTTTTGAAGCCTGAAAGTCTACACCTGCCTGCAAAACAGTCTCCGATGATGAAGTCGGAGCTCTGATAACTGGTGTGGCAGGAAGTTGTGTGTCCATGGGCTGTATCCCTCGTCTTCTCTATCTCTTCCTCCCAGTGTTTGCTTTAGAGATATATTTCCAATTTGCCTTACAGAAATGTTTCCAAAAGTAAATCCCTTGGAATACTGTTTCTAAATGCTCTGAGATAAAAGGATTTTGCAACCAAATGCCTTTGGGAGAGTGCTGGGTGTTATGTTTCCCTCTTAGAGATTCGCTGTGCACCCCGATCCATGTCAGACTGGGAGAAAACCATCAGGGGAGAGTCCTGTTTATCATTGTTTAATCTAGTGTTTCCCAGATGATTTGAGCATAGCATTCTGTTTTCCTCTAAGTAACAACATTTCACATCCCTCAGAGCGTGGTGTTTCCTGGGACACAGTGGGAGATGCCAGAGCAGTGGTCCTCGTCGGAGGTGATTTTGCTCTCCAGGGGACATTTGACAAAGTCTGGAGACATTTTTGGTTCTCACTCTGAGGGCAGGGGGAGTATTCCTGGCACCAGGGGATGCTGGTACACATCCTAAGTGCACAGGGCAGTTCACACAACAGAATTATCCGGACCCAGATGTCAGCAGTGCTGAGGTTGAGAAACCCTGTTCAAGAGATGGGCGAGGATGGGGGTCTGTTCAAGGCCCTGCAAAGTCAGCTCGGCAAGCCAGGCCTTTGATGATGAGGGATGCTTTCCGGACAGTGCTGCCCGAGATGCACCCAGGTGATATTTCCCTGAACACCACCATATCCAAAGCTGAGCACTCCTTGGCGGTCAGAGGCAGTGCCCAGCTCCCCTGGACCCCCAGGAAGGCAGGGATGACAGCTCCCTCTCTGCATAGTGTCTGGGATCAGAGCGACATGGCATCTCAATTTCTTCTTGTCCTCCCTCCCAGAATCAAGCCGTTTAGCGCCACTACAGGAAGAGACTGTTTTCCCAGCTTGCACGTTGTGTTTTATTTTTTTAAAATCTTGCTCCAAGCCCCGCTTTTTTTTTTTCTTTTTCGTGGGCTGACAGGACTTGGCTGCTCTTGCCGGAGATGTGGACGTGGTGGGGAGCAACAGGCTTGCTGTCAAGCAGGGAGTGTTCCCGGGACTGGGATTCTTGAAGTCCTGGTGATTTATCTGTTTCCACAAAGCAGAGCAATGATGCTCGTTGGTCAGCAGAGCTCACACCTGCCGTCTCCCCCTCTCACCCTCTGCTCAGCCTGCTCCATTTCTGGGAGTCAGAGGAGTTAGTTCCAGTCCAGGTTTTCTGATTCTCCAAGTCACTGTACATGGAGCTGTTGGGGACCTTGGCTCTCTTTGAGAATATGATGGAAATAATGGAACTTCTTGCAGATAAATCCATACACACAGCTATGCATGTGATTCGAGATGGTGCATGGACCTGTGTGTTCATGAACTCAGAATTTCTCTGACCTCAGTGTTGGGACACTCCATGGAGACCGTGGATGGAGTTCTGGCTATGTATTGAGAAGCATCCTTGTGGCATACAAGGGAAGGAGCCACCTCAGTCCCTGGCCTCAAAGAACTGTTCTTCTTGGGTAGTGATAATTTAACACAGTGTTAGTAACTTCTTGTGTTTTAGCTCATTCACGCATGCATGCATTCATTCAGCACACATTTATTGAGTTCCTAGATGTCAAATGCAGTATTAACCACTCGGGAGAAAGTCTTCCTTCTCAATAATAAAGGACATAGGAATTAAAGCAAAAAAAAAATTGAATCCTGAAGATAAGGCTGAAGGGAGTGGCTTCAAGTTCAGGTGCACAGCATGAGCTGAGTGAGAGTAGCTGTAGCCATCTGGGGCCAGGGCATCTCTTCTATGGCCAGTGGCTTCCCAGGTATAAAATCTGCCTGTGGGGATCGAGGAATTGTGCAACATCAGGCAGGGTCTGCCTTGGTGCCTGCCATCTTGCCCTGAACTCAAGCTTGGTCTGAGAAGCACTTTAAGAAAAATTCCAGAATCTTCCAATGTGCCAAGGCAGCACTGCCCATTTCCCCTTTTCGGTGTCCTCTGCAGAGCTGGGGCCACTTGGTGGGTGTCCTGTAGTTGTTATAGGAAAGGAACAGAGGACACAGAGAGATTCACCTGGGAGTTTTGGGTCTTGGCTCTCCAGTTGGAATCCACAGCCCCCTCATATTTTGCTGAAGGAGAAGAGGTGGGAGAGCAGAGTGGAATCACGTCCTTGGTTCATTGCTGAACCTCGTAGGGGATACAGCTGACTTTTCTGATCACACATCTTTATTGAGGGGCTTGCTGATGAAGTCTCTGTAGAGGGAGAACTTGGCAGAACAATGAACACCTTTGCAATGCATCATGTTGATGCCACGCTTACCTCTGTTTGGCCTGCCTCGTTTGAGCTCCATAATGAATCATAATGAATCCAATAAAACAACTAGACTGCTTCTGGCCAGGACACGTGCTTTCGTCAGCCTGGGAAGAGGTCGAGCTGGGCTGCTTGGGCTGGCGAGCGCTTTGAGCTGCTCAGCTACAATCCAGCATTACCATTGGATGCTCTGGCACGGGATGGATCTGTAGAATTTGTGTCTCCATGAGGTTGTGACATTCTCACCTGAAGAGGGACAGAGAAGTTCATAGTAGCTGGATTCAAAAGAGAAAATCACTTTTCCATAATTGGTACTTTTTCATTCTTTTTTTAAATGCCCACCACTACCACTCCAGCTCTGAATCGCTAGAGAACTGCGGTGTAGGGAAAAAGACCACACAGACATTGCCATTGTAAGCAGGTAATGAGAACCAGATACAAGCGGGCAGCTCTCAGCCTCAAGAACAGGGGTTACAATTACAGATTTATATGGCTCCATTTTCTGCTTTCAATATAGCCTTTCGACATCTCAAGCTGAGAGCCCATCGCTGTGGTCTGGGCAGCCTCCTGCCCGCTCCTGTGTCAGGAGAGATTTATTATTCTTATAGACTCTGCTCATATCAAGTCCCTCAAGACAGGCCTACGGAGGGCAGATTTGATTTTATTTCATTTTGCTGAGAACCAAGGCTAGCAGAGACGTTTATTCTGTATTTCAGGGTAGGCTCCCGAATCTAGGTAAAGAAGGTGGAGAAATTGAATCAGGCAGAGGCTGCGTTGAAAGAAAACGAAAATGGAGCCCATTTATTGCCACATGGTGGGAACAGCAGATGGGAACAATAACCGAAATGCCTGTCAGTTGGGAACTGGTTGACTCAATTATGGCCCACCCATAAAACAGAATATTACGCAGCTGTTAAAAGGAGCGAGGGAGATTTATTTCCACGGACAAAGACTGAGCACCAGCCTGAAGTGGAATGAGGAAAAATAAGGGCGATGCAAGGTGTATAGCGTGCTTCCGTTTGTATAAACGTCCTATTGATCTATAATTGCGTACCTTGCATCTACAAGGGTGATCTTGATATAGTATTTGTCATAGTATTTGCCTCTAGGGGCAGACTTGATTGAGGGCTGGAGAGGTGGGAAAGCTTTATGTAAAAACCCTCTGTGCTTCTGGATTATTATTATTATTATTTTTTTTACTCTGCTTGCATTACTTTCTCAAAACTCAGTTACATCTGAAAAACGTATTTCAAAATCTTATAATGCCTAGCAGAGTTTGCTTTCAGAAGGGTGAGCAAATTGTGGTTTGAATGTGACTAACCGGAGCTACCCAGAAATGAAAAGTTGTCTCTAGGAACTCCCATTACAGTGCGGGATTTATCATTGCTAATGAGAAGTCAGAACTAGAACCTGTCAGGTGAGGTACGATTTTACCTTCATTTATGGGGATGAATTGAGTACATTATGGGCCACATAAATTGCATTTATACCACACTGATTTATCATGTGCCATCTGTTAAAGCTTGGACATGCCTCCTAATGACATCATTGTTTCTACTGCCCGGGCTCCCTGCCCCGCCTATGATGTCTTGTTATTCGTCAGCATGGTTGGGTGGTCAGTCTGTTTCTCTGGTGTTTCTTAGAATTACTTTTCTGTGAACCACGGGTCGACAGGGAGCAGAAGTGTTTGGAGTGGCCCCGTGGAAGGCAGTGAAAGTGGGGAGGCCTTTGGCAACCAGAGTGGTCTGCCCCTCTTGGAACCAATCAAATTCTGCTTGGAAAAAACCCCTTGTATGTTATATGTTGTTCAAGATCCAGAATCCCACAGTCCCTTTCCTGAACCTTGCTCTGATGTCCTATTTCCCTCCTCCAGTCATACTCGGCCCTGCACATTTGATAGAAGCTTTGATAGTCAGAGAGCATCCTGGTTATGCGGGAAAGTTGACCAGATAGCCAGGAGGTAGCCCGACTCTGTACATTCTGCCCCAGGTTACTGAAAAAGGAATCTCATCGTTTCTTCTGGACATCAGATTCCTGGAGGGTGAGAACTTGTTCACTTCCTTACTCAGGGCAGAGATTAGCATATCTTTCCCTGGGCCTTACTTCCAAAATCCAGGTCATGCTGGATGTTACTAGGTTATAGCATTGTATCTGGGAAGGTCTCTCCCAGACTGTATTTCTGTGGCAGGAAAGGTAAAAGCTGGAACAGAATTCCTAAGGAAGTTAAATAAATGAATGGAATCATTCTTTTTTTTAAAATATATTTTATTGATTTTTCACAGAGAGGAAGGGAGAGGGATAGAAAATCAGAAACATCGATGAGAGAGAGACATCGATCAGCTGCCTCCTGCGCGTCCCCTACTGGAGATGTGCCCGCAAGCAAGGAACATGCCCCTGACCCGAATCAAACCCAGGACCTTTCAGTCCACAGGCCAACGCTCTATCCACTGAGCCAAACCGGTCTTGGCTGGAATCATTCTTAGTACAATATGTATGCAGAATAAGGACTTGAGAAGCATAAGAGAAACTTGGTTGCCCTTTGAAAGTTTAGCTGCAAGTAGAGGCAAGTACTTTAGTCTTATCCTGAGCCCTCTGCTGCCACCTTATAAATAGTATCTGTATCTCTGACTTTAGGGACGATGTTTCCTATGTCTGGCTTGCTCTGGCTAGTAGGGATCTGGGCTGTCCCAATGCCCAACTTCATCAGATAATTCAGGACTTTCTCCCTCATCCTGTCCCTTCTTAATGGTTTGGCATGATTCAGGGGATCCTGTGCCAGGGCTGCCATATCTCTTAGTAACCCACCCGTATAGGAATGTCTTTCCCAGAAGAGAGCGCGCGAGCCCATCCAGGCTTCATATAACAATGCTTCTCTCCCCTGCAGAGGCACCAGTGTGCAGGCTGCACCCGAGTGCTCTCCACAGTGCTAAATAACACGATGCAGCAGACAGCGGTCCCTATAAATTACTGAAAACTGGCCTGAAAAGACAGTGTAGGGTGCATAAATCCAACTGGTTAGCCAGAAGCCCATTAACTTAAGGCAGACACAAACCACTTCCTGGATGGAGTTTGGAGTGGATGGGGAAGTAGGAAAAGGGGAACAAAAATAGCTCTAATGGATAGAAGGTCAGAGAAAAGGAAAAGAAACAAGAGATCTTTTTCAAAATGGTAAGAGAGAAAAATCTTATGGTCCTGAGTTGAAATCCCCAGGTAGACTGATTATCATTGGAAGGTTCCCTAATTCCCACTATTGGATTAGCCCTTTCTTATCTCTGCAGTTCAATAATTTACCCATCTAGTGGCTCATATGCCACCTACTCCCTGAAACCTTTCCTGATATTTCAGATGAAAACAACTTTCACTCTTAGGGTTTACCTCTATTTAGTTGCTTACGCTCTCTTAGTACTGTGCTAACTTTCTACTTTTTACGATGGTTATTTGTATCCTTGATTTCCCACTCCCACTTCCTGCCCTCCCACCCCCTAATGTGTAAAGTCTACGAAGACAGAGATTTTGACTTGATAATTGGCCAGTTAGAAACTATTTTAGTGAATGTTTATTATAAAACATTCCCAGTGTTAGTGGGGGATGAGCGAAATATGGCTTTCGGACTAATGACATTTACCTTTGGCAAAATCATATATGGTTCTTTGCATAATATATGTGCTATCGCTATAGAATAAATGAAGTTCAACCCTCTCTTTTCTGCTCAAGAATGAGGAAATTGAGGTCCATGGCTACTACTTGACCTTCTAAGGTGACACTCCTAGTTTGCATAAAGGCAGAAATTCAGGCAATTCTTTTCTTGCTCTATTCATGATCTACACACAGTGCCATTCATTCTCTTGGCCAGTTGTGTCCTGGATGAATAAGTAGGACTGGGAGATCCTGGAAACAGCTCTGACCAGCAGATGGGAATACAACTTCCAGAGTGCACTGAGAGCTAAAGAAGGAACAGACAGGAGCTCGCCAAAGCAAGGCCAGTGGAGCAGTGGGTATGTCTGAGAAAGGCTAAAAAAAGGATTTTATGAACTCAAGAGAAGGCCTGTGGTGGAGTGAGAGGGCTGGGCCTGGGGCAGGCAGATCCCAGGCTCTGATGACTTGTGAAGTCAATGATTCTTACCACTTCCTCTTTAACTGGTCAACTTGCAGGTGTTTGTAGACTCATGGGAGCAATATGGACTCAGAGCCCTGCAGAAAAAAATATATCTTTCCCAACTTAGCTTAAATCAGTCCCTTGTCAAACTTGAAAAACAGCCTTTCCTTTTCTTGGTTGCTATGCAGGTTAAGTTAGAGCAGGAAGGAAACTCACAAAGCCATCTGATCCAGCCCTGCCTTTATGCCAGTAAAATATTGTCGCTCTTTAACAGAAGACCTAAAAAACACTTAGGGGAGTGAAAGGGTCTAAAACCATGCAGGAGGGATCTCTAGCTGATGGTAGCCCAGTTGTGACCAGTGGTATATAGAGTGGTTGTTTTGTGGGAAAAAAAAATTTTTTTTTCTGATTAGGATTTTGGTAGAAGGAAGCATTTAGTTCAGTTGAAAGCCAGACTCTTCAGGGACTGACTCTAAGGCCATCCCTTCCACCCTCAGCTTGAAACACAGGAGTGCTGGTGCCTATAGGCTTTGCATTCTGGTGGCTGTGCTTGGACGACACAGAAAGACTTAAGGGGGACGGGTTTTCCCATGCTGCCTTGAGATGGTCTGAAGCTGGAGCAACCACAGGCACCCAAGGCCAGAGTATCTCCTTAGCCCTCCTCTCTTTATTCATAGCAGATGTGTTTTTCTGCTGATACCTAATGGATCACCCAGAGTTCTCTGCAACTCTGGAAAAATTGGAGCTCTTTCCAAATTGGGATTCTGTAGGGAGCTATGGTCAGAGAAGATATTTATATTTTCCACATCTCTTTTTATAACCAAATCAGTGATTAAGATCTGCTTCTTAGACCAGAGTTGTTATATTTCTGTTTTGGAATCAAATCAGAAAGAAGGGAGGGGAATCGATTGGTAGCATCGCTATAGAGGGAAGCTTGGGTCAGGGTCTACATTCTTTGAAAAGAGAAGCTCATGTTTTGGGGGTGATTCTGGTCTGAATTAAGAACTTAGGCTAGTGAAGACCTGGGGGTGGAGTGGGGAGGGGCTGAGAGGATCTGAGTAAAGAAGGTGGGGGATGGGAGATCTATAATACTATCAACAATAAAACATATTTTTTAAAATAGATTTGTATTGATTTCAGAGAGGAAGGGATAAGGAGATACAAACATCAATGATGAGAGAGAATCATTGATTGGCTGCCTCTTGCACAGTCCATACTAGGGATCAAGCCTACAACCTGGGCATGTGCCCTGACTGGGAATCAAGCCACGATCTCCTGGTTCATAGGCAGTGCTCAGCCATTGAGTCACCCCAGCGAGGCAAAAATTATATAAAAAGATTCCAACAAACCAAAAAACTCAGAGGCCAAGGAAAGTCAGAGTTATCGTAAAACATAACCTATCCCGTTAGAGTATCTAGGCAACAGGGCTCGATGGGAAGAAAATGGAGAAAGTGAGACTGGACTTCTACACAAAGGCAGCTTTGCTGCTCTTGAGGCTCATCCTCCGAGGCATGTGCTTGGCTCCTCTTTTTGACTGCTTCCCATTCTGCTTTGCTTCACTGGGTAAGCATGTTAACGACTTTAGAAGACCATTTGGTCCTTGAAGGCAATGACTGTTTTATTCCCCTTGGATTACACATAGTATTTGTGCTGTTCTGGTTGTTAGAAGAAATGCAATAAACATTTATCCTTGTGGTCTTTGCAACATTTCCTGCTTGGGAAGTGAACTTCTAGATATTCTTAGTATCAAGGTGGCTACAGTTCTTCTTCATAAAGATTATTTCCTTTCAAAGATTATTCAAAAGTAGCCTTCTTCATGAAACTTGAATGATTCTGATTCATGTTGCCTTACCATCTAAATTCCTACATTTTTGTAGATTTTGCATTATCCTTTCTCATCTCTTCCTCCAGCCTCGGGTGGACTGTGGTTCCTTGGGTTTTCCACAGTGCCTATGCCTCTACTTTGGGACTGAGCAGTTTTTGGGTTATTGATTTTGCAATTTTATCCTTTGTAAGGGATAAGTTTCAGTGCCTCAATATCATGGTTGTTGGAACTTCTTTGTGTGTGTAAAAGACACATTCTGACATCTCTATCTCTATCTCTATCTCTATCTCTATCTCTATCTCTGTCTCTATCTCTATCTCTATCTCTATCTCTATCTCTATCTCCTCTTTATCCCAGCTCATTGCTTATATATATTATACATATGTTATATATAATTACTTATGTAAAATTATATATGAATTACATATGAATATTATATACATACTTTATCTCATGTTAATCCTCACAAAAAACCTGGGATACATATTATTATTTTTATTTTCGAGAAAAAAAGATTCTTATCACTTTAGAAGTGAGTTATTTTGAATATCAGATAACATAATCTCATCTCCTATGGATTATTTATTTTTAACCTTGAGTGACTGAGTAGGAAGTTGAACTATGTACAGCAAACACAGACTCTACAATTAGGGTAATTACAATAATGAGTCTGCACTCTTGCTCTTGCCCAAGGTCACACAACCTGAAATCTGGGAACCTGTAAGTCAGTTCCAGGCCTGCCCGATTCACATGCTCCCAGTTCTTCCTGGTGAAAAGGACTCAGTGATGGGAGGCTGTGTTTAGGAATTTGGTTTCTGCACCAACAGTGACCATTGAAAACTGGCTGAAAGCTACGTGCGAAATGACATTATGGTTAACAGGGTAATGTTGCTAGGAGGTTGGGGCAAGGTTGAGAAGCTGTGATAAGGAAGAGGGATCAGTTAAAGTACATGATATTACAGAAGAATCCAAGAAGGTGGCATAGGTAAACACCTACACTGCTGCCTCGCACAACAATTTCAAAACTACAACTAAAAGACAGAACGGACATCATCCAGAACCACACGAAAGCTGGCTGAGTGGAAGTTCTACAACTAGAGGGAAAGAGAGGGGCTCACAGAGACCCAGAGGAGCTGCAAAAAGCTGAGGTACAGAGACGCGCCCTGAGAGAGCGGGTGCCGGAGTACCTGGCTGGCTTTTTCTGGTGGGAGGGGAAACGGAGACTCCCAACGGCATTGAACCCCCTATCTTACGACACTAAACCCCAGATCCAGCTGAAACTCATACGGGGGGAGTTTGGACTGTGAAAAGGGAGAAGTGCTGGGAAATTTAGGGGAGTTGCAAAAGATCAAAGGCCTGGTGGTGCACACAGATTGCTGATTGTGCCGCTGGCTTTCAGGAGTGGGTGGGAGACAGACCCTCCCAACTGTGCCACTTCTAACTTCACTAAATCCCTGTTTCAGGCGAAACCCTGGGGACCTAGTTTTGTGTGGTCCTGGTGCGCAGGGGAGCTGGAGGGGCAGCAGTCTAGAGGCACTGTGGGCGCTCGGGCACAAGGACCACTCCAGCCATTACCCAGTCATGTAAGACTCAGGGGCCGTGGAGGGCGGGGCCGACTGGAAGGCAAGGCGGTCCCTTAAGCCCTGAGACTCCACCCTCCCAAGCTCAACCGAGCCTTCTTCGGTTTTGCAAGTCTGGTATCATAAAGCTGAATTCAACACAGAAGTTTCCCGGCATAGTGAAAATGCCGAGACAAGGGAAGGGATCACAAACAAAAGAAATGGAGAAAAAAAAAAAACGACTGGATATAGAGTTCAAAACCACACTTATAAGGTTTTTCAAGAATATGCTAGAAAAGTTGGATAAATTTAGTGAGACCCAAGAGAAGATGAAAAAGGACATACTAGAGTCACTGACTGAAATAAAAAATATTATACAGAGTCCAGCAGACTAGAGAAAGGCAAGAATCAAGTCAAAAATTTGAAATATAAAGAAGCAGAAAACATTCAACTGGAAAAGCAAGAAGAGAAAAGAATCCAAAAATGTGAAGATAATGTAAGGAGCCTCTGGGACAGCTTCAAGCGTACCAACATCAGAATTGTGGGGGTACCAGAAGAAGAGAGAGCAAGATACTGAAAACCTATTTAAAGAAATAATGACTGAAAACTTCCCACATCTGGTAAAAGAAATAGACTTACAAGTCCAGGAAGCACACAGAACCCCAAATAAAAGGAATTCCAAAGAAGACCACACCAAGACACATCATAATTAAAATACCAAGAGCAAAAGACAAAGAGAGAATATTAAAAGCAGCAAGAGAAAAACAGTTCATTACCTACAAGGGAGCACCCATATGACTGTCAGCTGATTTCTCAACAGGAACGATGCAGGCCAGATGGGAGTGGCAAGAAATATTCAACGTGATGAATAGCAAAAACCTACAACCAAGAATAATCTATCCAGCAAAGCTATCATTCAGAATTGAAGGGCAGATAAAGAGCTTCGCAGAGAAGAAAAAGCTAAAGGAGTTCATCAACTCCAAACCAGTATTATATGAAATGCTGAAAGGTACTCTTTTAGAAGAGGAAGAAGAAAAAAGGTAAAAGCCAAAAAATTATGAACAACAAATACATATCTATCAACAAGTGAATCTAAAAATTAAGTGAATTAAAAATCTGATGAACAGAATAAACTGGTGAATATAATAGAATCAGGAGCACAGAAAGGGAGTAGACTGATAATTCTCAGGGGGACAAAAATCATAAAGCATCAAACAGACTGTGAAATTACAGCAGAAAGATTAAAGTTAGGTGAGGTAGATAAGTGATCAATCAAAGGACTTGTATGCATGCATATAAGCATAACCAATGATCACAGACACTGGAGGGTTCGGGTATGCCTGGGAGGGAGGGGGGCAATGGGGAGATATGTATAAAAATTAATAAAAATTAATAAAAAAATACATGAAAAAAAAGTACATGGTATTATAGTATTCCAGGTAAAATGTGGTACTAATCTGGACTGGAATTGTGGTAATACAGAGGATGTGATAACCAGTTATTACTGCAAAGGTAGAATTGTTATGACTTGGTAGTGACTAAGTGAGTTTGGAGAACAATCAGGTCAGTAACATAGCTTTCAGGTTTCTCTTATGGGTGTCAGGAAGGGCAGTGATGCCATTAACCAAGACAAATACACACAGAGGAATGGGGGTTTTATGTAGCAGATGAGAGGGAGGAAAATGTGTATGATTTTGACATGTTATTGAAGTACCAGCCATTTGAAAGGTTTGTGTTTATGGGAGAGAGAACCTTTTGATCCATTGGCACTTAGGGGGTAAGAAAGCCATCAGAGTGGGTTAAATCTCTCAGGAGTTTAATGTGGAGAAAGGAGGAGGGCTGAAGGTGGAACCTGGCAACAGCCACAACCGAAGGAGCAGAGCGAGGCATATCAGCAATGACAAAGCCAAAGGAGATGCCTGCAGAGTTTTAGGAGTGCAAGGTCTGCTCCCTTTTCTTGCCTCAGTTTCCAGGCCAGAGAAAAGTCAGATGCAGCGGCTTTGTGCTTGGAAGCATCCACTGAAGAGTTCCAAGATCCCCTTATCTAGATCATTCATCCTTGAATTTCTGGAACAGTCATGACTCAAAATACTTTGTTCTGTTGTCAGGCTTCATGCCCACATTCTTGTCAGATTTTGTGTCCAGGTTTTTGGTTTAGAAAAGGTCGTACACTTAGTGTTCATCAGCTCTCCGGAGTGAAGCATGAGGTATTTCCCAGTACGCCTGTTTTCCTTCAAGGGTCGATGGCTGAGGCATTTTTTATCATGAAGCCAAAGTGATAAAGAGCCAAGTGACTGCTGTAGATGGGAAAGACAGATAGTGGTAAAGGCAGTTCTGGGGCTCAGAACAGATGCCTGGGGTATGGGTGGAGAGTCTTTCAGGACCCCAGAGGAGAAGTAACTACAGGAATCCAAGGAAAATGGACCAAAAGAGCCTTTATCAAAAGGATTTAAACAAAAGATCAAGATAACAAGGTAGATTGCGTGTGTGTGTGTGTGTGTGTGTGTATGTGTGTGCATGCATGCGCACAATTAATTATTATCCAGCATAGTTGAAGAGGAAGAGATTTAGAAAGTAACTTCAATAGGTTAATGCCTACCTACCTACCTTCTTCCAGGACAAGAAGGCTGATGGGGTCACAAGTGGATTCAGGAGAGACCACGTTGGAGTTGCACTCTTGGCTAAACACCTTGTCCCTCTGAATGTCATAGTCTAACACTCACATAGGGCTTGCTGGGGATGAGGAGCCTCCTTCTCTCTACTTTAAAGAGAAAAGAACCCTAGTCGGTCTTGGTGAGGGGGATGGAGATGATTAAGACAAACCACACGGGGGATGATTTCTGAGGATATTATTCTCAGGCATATCAGACTCTGCCCCTCTTTTCATAACAAATGTTTTGAAACACTCACTTTATAATACTGAAATGAAATTCAGAGAAAATGTAGCTTGCCGACACACATAATTAAAATCAACAGAATGCCATAACTCTGATACAAAGGATATATAAGTGGAGATTAACTTATAATAAAATGTTTGTATTTTAATAAGTGGTCAGGTAGGACTACACTAGAAGGTATAATGAAGCTGTCAGATGCTTGCTGCTATACATAGCATCGTCATGAATAGGACAGCAGCCTGAGGCAGGTGTGTGGCATCGGCAATTTCAACACTATAAATGGTGTTGCCATTTAGCATGTGATTTAAAACAATGGCAAATAATTTTTTGTATGAAAAAGCTCTTTAAAAAAACAAATGGAACTCTTTCCTTATCTTATATCAGTGGTTCTCAACCTTCCTAATGCCGTGACCCTTTAATACAGTTCCTCATGTTGTGGTGACCCCCAACCATACTTCAGAACTGTAATTTTGTTATTGTTATGAATTATAATGTAAATACCTGTGTTTTTCAATAGTTTTAGGCCACCCCTGTGAAAGTGTCATTGGACCCCCAAAGGGGTCGCGACCCACAGGTTGAGAATCACTCTTACATGGTTCTTGTATATCTAGAAAATTTTGTCTATTAATATGAGACATAAGTATTTTCTGCTTATATGTAAAACAAATTTAGGTTTAGGCTTGCTCAATAAACAGGCTCTTCCCTACAAGAGTGTCTGGTGGCTCTTTCAAGCTGTATGAGATGGGAGATGATTTTCCTCTGTCCACTAAATCTAGTATTGTCTCATCTCAACAAACTTTCAAAATGCCCTCTAAGGGCCAATAGCCCTCCTGTTCATAATCCATACAAAGTGTCCAAAAAACCTGCATATTAAAAATAAAAAGACTCGCTGAGACCGGTTTGGCTCAGTGGATAGAGCGTCGGCCTGCAGACTGAAAGGTCCCAGGTTCGATTCCGGTCAAGGGCATGTACCTTGCTTGTAGGCACAACTCCAATAGGGGGCGTGCAGGAGGCGGCTGATCGATCTCTCTCTCTCATCGATGTTTCTGACTTTCTATCCCTCTCCCTTCCTCTCTGTAAAAAATCAATAAAATATAAAAATAAAAATAAAAAGACTCGGTGGAGGCCAGAAAAGACCAGTTCTATTGGCAACCTAAGAGCTCCAGTTATCCACTGGAACTATTCTGGTAACTTCAAGGAGCTGTCCATGGTGCTGCTTAGACTGTGGTACTAGCTAATGGGATTTCCACAGGTTAGACACATTTCAAGTCCTACCTGCCACCGTGGCCTCTCTCTGATTCTGGCTCTCCGAGCCAAGACTCAACTTTTGCTTTCTCCATAATGTGAGTTATGTACCCAATAGCCAGACCAGTAGCCAGACCTCCTTGACCTGCTTTGGATCGAGAATCACCCCGAGCAGTGGTGTGGCTTTGGCTGAACCTTCTTGGTTGGATCCAAAGGAGGAAAGGACCACAATTGCTAAGATGTTTTATAGAAAAGTCCTTAAGGAGGGGTCCCAGGAGCTGTCTCCCTTTTAGCTGGTGGAACCATGGTTGTTTGCTGTATTTCGTAAGTTCTGAGGTTTCCATAGGGTTGTGTGTGTGCATGTGTGTGTGTGAAAAGCTGGTCAATACTATACCTTTTGTAGACAAAGCTCTTAATAGTAGTATTTTCCAATCTGTAAGACCTGTAGGAATGCCTCTAGTACAGTGGTTCTCAACCTTCCTAATGCCGCGACCCTTTAAGACAGCTCCTCATGTGGTGATGACCCCCAACCATAAAATTATTTCCGTTGCTACTTCATAACTGTAATTTTGCTACTGTTATGAACTGTAATGTAAATATCTGATATGCAGGATGTATTTTCATTGTTACAAATTGAACATAATTAAAACATAGGGATTAATCACAAAAACAATATGTAATTATATATTGTGAAATATTTATTTCTAATTACAAATAAGTGAAATTTTGTCTTGAATCGTGGTGTAGCATGGGCAACAGTCTTCATATACCAACAGTAAACTACATTGCTACATTTTGCTACACCAAGGAGCTGTGTGTTGGTTCCTAAGACCTTGGGAAATAGGTGTTTTCCAATAGTCTTAGGGGACCCCTGTGAAAGGGTCATTTGACCCCGAAAGGGGTCGCGACCCACAGGTTGAGAACCGCTGCTCTAGCACATGGATGTGGTGGTAAGTAACATTGGTTCATTTGGTGAGAAAATTGATCCTTATTCCGGGCATCAAGAGGGAAATCTGGGTTTGGGGCTAATGTGTGTTTAACACCTTCTTAACCCTTGTTAATCTTCTGGTTTAATAAAGAAAAAGCCAGCTTCAGAATTCAGGCTGAGTCCATAGCAGCGGATGGTACTGACTAGAGTTTAATGACCTTATTTTTTTCTGCTTTAAAATGATCACACTTACTCTGCATTCAAGGCAGGTAATACTGATTTTGCTTTTTACCAATTTCTCTTTCAAAATAAGTTAATTTTAGGAAAAGGAAGAACCAATGTAAAGAAATAGATGAAACTTAGTGTAGGTGTTACACGGATGCAGTTGCTAGGAAGGTGGTGCAGAAAGAAGGGAAGTTTAGAGAACATTGCCATTTTGCATCATTCAAGGGGCAGGTGCCGGAGTATACTGGTACAACAAGCTCTGGGGCAGAGGCAGGCCACGTTTACAGGGTATTGGCTCGTTGTCAGTTCATTAAATTATGGGTTTCTTGCACAGACTCACTCCAGATTATTTACTATTCTTGTTGCCATCTTTGTCCCTGGATAGAAAGCAGCATGTTAATGCCTCATATAATCGGTGATGGATGGCCCCAGCCTGTCAGGCTCTGACACTCTGAGTGTTTAGTAATTTCATTATCTGCCCATTTCTCTACTCTTTGCAGCCTAGCACTTATGACAAGGTGGCATTCATCCCTAATGACATGGGATGGGCTGGGATTCCCAAGAATCATTCTGCATTTATGAGGAGTGAAATTCCTTAAAAGAAGACATTTTTTTATTCCCCTCCCTCCCCAGTTTAGAACAAAGCAAGAAGCCAGACCAAGAATATTTGCTGCTGTAAATATAGAAAGAAAACAATAAATAGCCTAAGTAAGATGTCTGTAAAATGAAACCTTTGGTGACTACTGACAGTTGCTTTTAGATAGATGTTTTCTAACTGAAAATGAAGTTAAAAGTTTTTTTTTCCAAGTATGATTTAAAAAAAAACATTGATGGAGATTGGATGCCCACCAATTAACTAAAATAATAGGAGTGACATTTGCATAGGTTTGCTAAGACAACCTAGGCCAATTTTTCTGCTCTGAAAAAAGGGAAGCACAATCTTTAATAAGAATCAAAATACTCTTTCAAAAGTTGAGAGACAATCCATATGTGTGCTGAATACTTACTTATTGTCTGTAATTATTTGATCAACTCATATGTATTACATGCATTTGTTTCACCTACTACTTAAATCTTTTTAAAAAATTATTTCAGAGAGAGGAAGGGAGAGGGAGAGAAGGATAGAAACATCAGTGATGAGAAAGAATCATCAATTGGCTGTCTCCGGCAAAGCCCTCCACCCCCTACTGGGGATCAAGCCTGCAATCTGGGCAAATGGCTTGATAAGGACTTGTACCCTGACCTTCTGGTTCATGGGTTGATGCCCAACCACTGAGCAACACCAGCTGGGCTGTTTCACCTGCTCTTAACAGAAAATTGTAGCTTCAGAGAAGTTAAGTCAATTGCCCAAAGCCACACAGCGGGCAAGATGGGGCTGGAATTTGAATTTTACATCTCTAGCTAATGTCATTCATATAAAACCCATACTTTTGGGACTTAGCTACCTTTTTTTTTCAAAAAGTCTTTCTAGCCTGGGTGGAAATATTCCCTCATGCTCCCCTCCCCTTTTCTTTTAATTGCAAAACTCTCCCAAAGATTGAAAAAAAAAATCATCTTGGATATTTGACAAAAAGAAAAAGAAAAAAAAATACACATATGCAGGTTCCTGGGCTCCAACACAGATGTCTTGACTCAGCATTTCTGAGGGTGAGGTCTGACCATCTGTCTAGCAAGCCCAGCAGGTGTGTTCAGTCAGTGGGAAAGACTGGGAAACAGGGCATAAATCTCAGAGGGTAACCCCGGGGACGATATTCATAATATGTAATCAAGTTAGTCCCTGGGCTCTGCCCAATCAGAAAGGATCTGGCTGTCACTGGAGCAGGATTCCAGAGGTTCTCTCAGTGCCAAGCCTTCGCCCCTTGGCACAGGCCATGAGAAAGGCAGGGAGGCCTAGACAGCAGGTCTGGCAATACTTGAGAAATGTTGGGACACATGTAGAGCTTGGATAATAGCATTAGACTAAAGGGCCTATGAGTCTGTCAATATTTTAGCTGCTGTGTCTACCTCAGTGAATACCAGGTGAATATCAGCCATTGTCAACCTCATGTGAGAAATTGCAAGTTAGTGGTAAAAACCTCTTTTTTTTATACAAGTGCCATATTTTTTCCAAACCTTGAATTACCTGCATGAGAATCACAGGGAAGCTCTTTAGAAAAATGCAACTTTGATACCACTGCACACCTCTTAGGATGGCAATAAGCTAAAACGCGGACCACAACAAATGCTGGCGAGGGTGTGGAAAAACAGACACTCGATGGCTGCTGGGGACACAAAATGGGACACTTGGAAGTTAATTTGGCCGTTTCCTTAAAAACCAAAATAAACAGTCTGACTATCTATCCATCCATCACCCTCCTTGGTATTTAACCAGATGAGTTAAAAACATATGCCACACATAATTCCTGTGCCTCATGTGGATAGCAGTTTTATTCGTAATTGGTAAAACTCGGAAGCAACCAAGATGTCCTTTAGAAGGTGAATGGATAAACAACCCACGGTACAGCCAGACAATGGAATAGTATTTGACTTGAAAAGGAAATGAGCTACCAAGCTGTGAAAAGACACGGAAGAACCTCCTGTGCATATTTCTAAGTGAAATAAACCAACCCGGAATGGCTACATTGTGTGTGATTCAAACTCTATGACATTCTGGAAAAGGCAAAAGTATGGAGACAGCGAAAAGTCCAGTGGTTGCCATGGGCTGGGGGATGTAATAGGCGGAGTACAGAGGATGTTTAGGGCAGTGAGAGGATTCTGTAAGATACTATCCTGGTGGATATGGGTCATTATACTTTGTTGAAGCCTACCGAATGTATGACAACAAAACAAAATCAAATATGTGCTTTCGGGTTAGACCCACTCAGACCCTGGATGCACCTGAGCTTAGGCATTTTCTCCCTCCCTCCTAGTTTTCCTGGTAGCTGGGAGAGTCCTCCCCTTATGCCACTAGTTTCAAAAAGCACTTCAGATGCCCAGCCGGTGTGGCTCAGTGGTTGAGTGTCAACCTATGACCCAGGAGGTCACGGTTTGATTCCTGGTCAAGGCACATGTCCTTGCCATGCAGTGCAAATGGAATCTTTGAGGGTAAGATACGAATCGCTTGCAAACATAATTTTTACAACTTAGGACTTTCATCTGGGCATGTACATTTTGAAGCAGAGCCTGAAAGGAGGAAGTCAAACATCTGGGGACGCATTTATTTCTAACACCAAAATTATTCGTGAATTTACAGATATGTAAAGGCGTACGGTGTCATTGTAGTATGCAGCAAGGGCAAGTTTCAGATCTCGTTAAAAAATTCAAAAGTCTTACCACTTCTGAACGTCTTAAGTTTAAACACTGATAAGAATAGAACTTATAATGATTTTGAAAGATCCTGGCTTCTTTGATGCTAAAATGGGAATTGTATTCCCTGAGATCTATTTCCCATTGCCAGCTCACTAAGCAATTGCTCACATTATCTCTTTTCTTTTTATTATATTTGAAGACATTTAAAATATTTTGGTGAGTCATTCTTCATGGTAATTAGGTGTAGTGATTAGAATAGCTTTTATATTCTGAGGCATTAAGTTTCTCTTAAACACCTCAACATCATCATTCTCAGTAATGACCTAGTATTTAACAAAGGATTCACAGAGAATCTGGAGTCCTGTGGCCGAGAACTACTGAGCCTGTCAGAAGATGGGCATGGAGGACCTAAAATCTCCTCATTCTGGATATCCTGGACAATGGAATGATCCAACATGAGAAAACAGGAGAGCCCAAACACTGAAAAACTAGCCACAATGGAGATTGACTGTGTGGATTTTATACACAGTTGTTTTGAAACATCTTGAAATAGTTCTTGGGATTGAGGTAGCGCTTTTCAGGCTGAGCTGATCAATCTGTCTGGAATTTAAAGAATAAGAAACAAGGCTGTGGATTTCGCCCAGGAAACAATGGGCTTATTCTGGGGATAGATTGGAAGTAGCAATGCTGGGAGCATGAGAGTATATAGGACCGTGAAATCCTTCTCCTAGCTCTGAGGCCCAGATAGAGCAAAAGCAGAGAGAGGAAGGAACTCCATGCTGTCATAGTCTGCTCCATGGATCTACTTGGAATCTACTGAGCATCTACAGAATCCCTTTCCTTCAAAAACAGATTCTGTTACTTTCCAAAGCTAAGAACAAAGCCTGAAGGTAAACGAGGTTACTATTCTGGTGTTGTGGCCAAAAGGTGTGTGCTTAGAAAAGATCTTGGGAGGGAGACACCAAATTGAGTTTTTCCCACTCTTTCTCTTTCCCTCCATTACATCTGGTTGGTTAGAACACAGGGCATCTGTTACCATGATAGTCAGAGCACCGAAGCTCCCACAAGATGGACCTTTCTTTCCCTCCCACTTCCAGGTGTAGGTGTGTGGTCCAGGGAGGGTAGGTGGCTCTGCTCCACAAGGTCATCCAGAGACCCAGGCTTCTTCTATCTTGTTGCTCCACTAGCCTCTAAGCTTGTCCCTTCTACCTGGATGAAGCTAGCTGTTGTCACCTCCATACTTCTTTTTATGGAAGTGATTCCACATTTGCATATATCATGTCCACTTATGTTCCAATGGCAAAAATCTTAGTCTTTTGATCACTTCTACTTGCAAAGAACGCTGGGAAATGAAACGTTTAGCTGGATAGAGACTGAAATGAGGTGAGAGGGTTTCCAGTTGTAAAGGGAAGAAGGGGTGTGTGTGTAATAGCGTTGGTAGTCTTTGTCACAGAACCCATCCTTATTAAGTCAGTGGCCCCCTCATTCTGCTGTTGAACCCTTAGGGTTCCTCAGATACTGCCTGTAGGGAATGGAGATTCTATGGGGGCTGAACATTTCTGCTCCAAACCTTAACTTATATGGCTCACCTAAATTTCACTTGTCATTTTATTTGTCCTATGCATTGGGTTTCCACGTCATTTCCCTTTAAAGAAAGATTTCCTGGGTTACAATATTTTTGAAAACTACTGCTTATAAGCACTTTCTATAAGCCTCTGTATTTCCCATCACTGGCACTTTTTTTCCTTCTACCTGATCACCTCTCTCCATTTCTGGGTGTCTCTTGGCTGCTGTTTATAAGGAAAGCGCTTAATGTTCCTGTGTGAGTCCCAGGCTCATTCTCTCAGTCCAGCTCTGACTGCAGGTGAGTGATCCCCCGCTCGCTTCTGGATTCTCATGAAAGACGGTATTATTTTCCTGATTCTTTTCTCCTCCGGCTCTTCCTTGGAGAGTCCTTTGCCTCCTCCAAGGTTCAAGATCTTTCTCTTTACTGCTGCCTCAGAGATCTTCTCTTCCCCACAGAACCCTGTTTCGCAATCCAGGGAAAGAGCAGTTGAGTCTTGTGATGCCATTCAACCCCAAGGAATCCGTTTGAGATGTCGGTCTCCATGTACCTCCATTTATTTCATTGCCTTATTAGGGTGAAGGGTGATGTTAGTATAGAGGTGGGAGATTGAAACTGCTTAATGCTTTTCAGTTCCCAAAGCCTTTTGCCTGGAGCATCTCCTTTGATTCTAAAAAGTGCACTGATTACTCTCGCTCTCTAACCTCCTCTTGGTTTTCCTCTTCGGTCTGTGGTCCATGGCTTCTGTCTTCACACCCCCACTCTTTACCCTCCCACTAAGCTTCCCCCTCCTCCTGTTCCTTCTGCCATTTATCGCCCCCCTCTTGTTCATGAGTAAATCTCAGTTCTTTATTTTTAAATCCTAATCTCAGTTCTCCTGCTATCTTTGTACAGATTACCTCAGTCTGCATCATAAGGCTCACAGAAAGAAGTGGGGAGAAGTTATGAACATTTTCAGATTCATATTTGGCCACTTTGTAACTTTGTGTAAATTAAGTCAAACTATGCCTAGCTTCCAGAGGAGGAAACTGAGGCACAGAGAAGTCTTTCCTAAAGATCATACAGCGAGGCAGGATTCTAAACAGGATATTCATGAATAGCGGTCCATACAAGATCATTCTGCCAGCTGAACTTTTGTCTCCTCTGACTTAATTTCTTGTGTGCCCAGAGGGTAAGTCTAGGCGTGGAGAGGTTGAGAGTCTAGTTACAGGTGATGTTTTAGGATTGTGGAGAGTGGCCTCAAGAACAGCAGCATATAATCTGAATGTGACTAATGATGCTTTAAGCTCTAGAACCCTCTGCTTGGGGTGGAACTGGAATTATCAGGCTGGTATCACAGTAAATCACACCTGTTGTGGAAATCTGAAGATTGTACCCAAAGCTGCTTTACAACATTGATCTTGGCCTTGGACTAAATATTACCACACCTTGGATTTTTAAAATATATCTTTATATTTAAACATTATTAGAGGCCAAGTGCATAAAATTCGTGCACTTGGGAGGGTCCCTCAGCCTGGCCTGTGCCCTCTCAGTCTGAGAGCCTCAGGGGATGTCCAGGAGTGGGCCTAAGCCATCAGTCAGACATCCTTAGCACTGCTGCAGAGGTGGGCGAAGCTCTCACTACCACCACTGCTGTGCTCACCAGCCTTGAGCCTGGCTTCTGGCTGAGCAGCACTCCCCCATGGGAATGCACCACCCACCAGGGCGCAGCCCCTGTGTTGAACGTCTGCCCCCCGGTGGTCAGTGCAGGTCATAGCAAGAGATTGAGCAGCCTTAGCCTATCATTAGCATATCACACTTTGATTGGTTGAACTGACAACTGGACACCCAGACACTTAACATATTAGACTTTTATTATATAGGATATATATTGATTTCAGAGAAAAAAGGAGAGGGAGAGAGGAGGAATAGGGAGAGAAAAACATCAATGATGAGAGAGAATCATTGATTGGCTGCTTCCTGCATGCCCCTCACTGGGGATTGAGTCTGCAACTCAGGCTAATGCCCTTGACTGAAATTGAACTGGGGACTTTTCAGTCTGCAGACCAATGCTCTATCTACTGAGCGAAACCACTTTGGAATTTATCCTAAGCACTTGTGCAAAAATGAAAAGATGGTACCTGCATAAAAAAACAAAACAAAAACCAACATGTTTAAAAAAAGAAAGCACAATGAGAAATGTTTTTTGATCACAATAATAATCATTATGAAGACCTTATGGAAAAATAGGAATACACTCATGATAAGTTGGGTGTAAATAACTAAAGTATATGCATGTACTTTATCACATCTATGCAAAGGTCTATCTGACCAGAAAGGAATCATAAAGATAAGAACAGTGAAAGAGGTGAGGTGATTATAGGTGACCTATTTTCTTTCTTCCCCAAATTGTCTTTGGTGATCTATGGTTTTCATAATGAAAGAACTTGGGAGAGAACTGAAGGGTATCACTGAAGCAAGTTTGCTCTAAGCTATTGAGACTAGTTTAGGGCTTTGTGGCCGCTTTGGATAATGAAAAATGCTGGAAAACTCCCAGGAGCTTTGGGGGAAGAGCCATATTCCAGGGAGCTCACAGTCCCAACCAACTTTTTTTTCCTGCGTTCTGAAGGCCTCTGGGAACATCTCCTAGGATGTGCACCACCTGTAGCACTTTTAAACATGTCTCGACTGGTGCTCTTAAGAAACTCTCTCTTCCTAATAATCTGTTCATTAACTTCCCTCTACTGTGTGTGTGTGTGTGTGTGTGTGTGTGCGTGTGTTTCAATCTCAGCTGAGAGAGAATGCAGGACAAATTCTTTTCTTGGGTGCCTTGGTTCATGAAGAGGATTTGGGGAATTTATGAGCATCCTGATGTTGAGTGGGAAAGTTTATATTAAGCGTATGTTTCTGTGTGGAGAGCATCCATTATCCAATCATTTTCTCTAAGAGCTCTCTGAGCCTCTAAATTTAAGAGACCTGAGCGAAAGGCATTGGGGCCAGGAAAAAAGATAACAAGACTAGAGAAGAGGAGATGAGTGGCTTTTTCTTTTCTTTTCTTTTCTTTTCTTTTTTAATGAAGGCCTATTTCTTAAAAAAATATATATTTTTGTTATTTTACAGAAAGGAAGGGAAAGGGAGAGTTAGGAGCATCAATGAGAGAGGAAGGAACATTAATCAGCTGCCTCCTGCACATCCCATTCTGGGGATGTGACCACAACTAGGTACATGCCCTTGATCGGAATCGAACCCGGGACCCTTGAGTCCACAGGCCGAAGCGCTATCCACTGAGCCAAACCAGTCAGTGGTGAGTGGCCTTATAAAAGTTTTGGAGGCACATGTTTGGAACATATAAGGTTGTTGGTTGTGGGGAAGCAATATCTACCTTCCAAGTGCTTCTCCGTCCTTTTCTTTTTATTTTTACCTTGAACTTGAGGTTGATTTTTATAGTTGAAATTTCTGAGAATGAGGGTGACAGCTCAGAAGTTAAAATCATGCCCTGGCTTCCAACACTTGCTGCTCTCCCGGCTGCTAACAGATGGATTTATAGCTATTATTCAATAGAACATGATGCATGAGGAGGTCGTCCTCACACCAGAGGAAAAGGCCTCATAATTTACCTTCACATCTGGGTTTGAGTGAGTGCCAGGAGGCTGACTCTGCCCTGGTGTGAAATGGATTCCCAGGGAGGGGTATGGCTCAGTTGTCTGACCTTTACAGCATATTTAAATACATATTATGGTGTTCACGGTGGTAAATACTAGTAATATAGCTAAGGTTATGCACCGAAGAGAGCCGAGCGAAACATTTGCAATAAAGCTGTGGGCTGCCCCGGCGGGAGACAGACACTTGGCTTTGAACTGGAAGTAGGAATCTGGGTAGGGGAGTGACAGCAAATATTTTCCACATGGGTGCCAGGTACTTTAGTGCTGAAAGAGCTAAGGGTCCTGAAGAAGATTTTGGTTCTGTTGATTCAGGGCACATTCTGCTTTTGTGAGGCGGGGGAGGATGTAATAGCACATCTTCCTTTATTTATCCCTTCCCTAAGCATCTATTTGGCACATACTGTGTACTCAGCACTATTTTATGTGCCGGGGTGTATAGACATGGCCTGTGTCTTCAACTATCTAAAAGTAAAATAAGGATGGATATGAATGAGTGTTATAATAATGTGCAATTCAGTAGGAGCATGTATAGAGCATAGAGACAGCATAAAAGAGGGACCGATTAGAGACATTGTGTTAACTCTTTATAGAAGGCTCAAGGAAAGATGAAAATATGGAGGTAAAAATATAACTTGGGTTTTGAAGGATCGATAGGAGTTCACCTGTAATGGGTCGATGGGAAGGACATTCCAGATAAAATAAAAGGCATGTGCAAGGGCCTGGAGGCAAGAGAGAGAATGAGGCATTGGGTGAAGGCAGTTTACTATTGCCTCCATGTCAGTGAGATGCTGAAACTGTTAGTAGATAACATTGGGGCCAATCATAAATAGGTACTTTGTGCCATTTTATTACAGAAAATAAATGAACATGGACTGAGCACTTACTTTATACCAGATCTTCTATTGAGCACTTTAGGGTGTTACCTTATTTAATATACACAAGGACTCTGTCAAGTAGGCACCAGAATTATCTCCATTTTACAGTCCAGGAACCAGAGGCTCAGAGAAATGAAGTGACTTGTCAAAGGTCACACAGCAGAAGTGGATTGCTGGTAACTTGGAAAAGGTTAGTGATAAAGACTGAGGGGAATAAATGGATTTGAGAATTATTTAGGTGGTAATTCAACAGAACTTGATGCATTAAATAGAGGAAAATGTAGGGAAGAACAAGGGAAGATTTGAGGAACATTTCTAGATTTTTATCAGATGCACTGAGAAGGATAAGCATGTCATTCATAAAACACTAGAGGTCCTGAGAGGGAGAACATGAGTTTACTTTTAAGTCTGCTGAGTTTTAGATACTTTTGAGATAGACAGATTTAAAAGCTTAAATATTAGTAAAAGCTCATTTGCCATTTACCTCCCCAAACTTAGTGGCTTAAAAAAACACATATTTGGTTTAGGGTTCGGAGAGTCAGAAATTTGGGCTGAGCTCAGCTGGTTGGCTGTTCTGGTCTTAGCTGGGCCTCTTCATGCCTCTGCTGTCACACACATGTCAGCTGGGTGGCTCTGCCTCTGTAGGATGGCTGCCCCATGTCCCATCCCACAGCCTAACCCAGGATTGTTTTGCTGCTGGTTAGGTGGGGTTCTAAAACAACAGGTAAGAAACATTGGGTAGGTGGTGTCTTAAATTTCAGGTGAGTAGGTAGTGTCTGGAGGTCTGGATCCAGTATCATATTCCATGGGGCAAAGCAAGTCAAGAGCCAATACAGATGACAAGGCTGGGGTATCTGACTCTTGTGGGAAGAAGCTGCAAGCCACACCTGGAAAGAGATGTAGGCACAGAGGTGTGTGGCAGTTGGGGGCATTGCTTCGGGCAGTTGGCCCCATATGTTCTCCAGGAAAGCAGGATGACATGGTTTCAGAGCACATCCTCACTCCTTCATCTCCTCGCTCCTACTCATGTCTCACCCATCTTCCTCGAACAAGCATTACTTGGTGGTTGTGTGGGCTAGCCACTCTGCTAGTTGCTGCAGCTACCGAAATGAGTAGAGCGTGGTCCCAGCACCGAGGTTAAGGAAAATCATGTAGCTGCTAGTGGTGAAGGTGAACCTAGTCTGCATGTCCCAGACTGTACCCAGTGTCCTTTACCTGACCTCCTCCTGATGTAACTGTCACTGAGCTTCAGCTCCTGGGACATGACTTCTTCCTGTAGGTGTGCAGGAAATGTGTCACCCACAGTGGGATGGGCTATTTCTGAACATGCTTCAGACAGAAAGCACGTTCTGTCTAAGCAGAGACATATGCCAGCTTGAATGTTAAAATTTAACCACCACTGAGTCATCTGGAGATGAAATGAAGGTTATGAGATTTTTAAAGCAGAAATAAAGGCCTCACAACTGTATTTTTATAACTTTTTTTCTGATTATAAGATACGTAGGAATATCTATTGTCAGAAATTAGAAAATCTGAAAATATTTAAGGAGGGAAATAAAAACCACCTATCATTCATTGATGATCATGTCAACACACCTGGACATTTATTTTGTTGAAAGGTTAATATTTTGTATAAACTTTTTTTTTTGTTTAACATTGTCATTATACAGAATATACACATATATATTTTTTCAAACACTTCTTAGGTTTTTTTTTTTTACTGTTTTATAGATTGTATTTGACAACATAATTTTACTTTTAATTCATTAAATGGAAGTACCACAATTTAATTAACCATTTCTCTGTTGTTGGATATTTATGCTGTTTTGGTAGTTTGCTGTTATAAGTCACTAGAGGTCTGGTGCACAAATTCATGCACCAATAGGGTCCCTTGGCCTGGCCTGCAGGATCAGGCTGAAACTGGCTCTCTAACATCTCCACAGGGTCTCAGATAGTGAGAGAGCACAGGGCAGGTGGAGGGGCAGTGGGAGGGCTCCAAGGCATGTCTGGCCCATCTCGCTCAGTCCTGATCAGCCAGACCCCAGCAGCAAGCTAACCTACCAGTCAGAGTGTCTGCCCCCTGGTGGTCAGTGCATGTCATAGCGAGTGGTTGAGCAACCTTAGCATATCATTAGCATATTATGCTTAGATTGGTTGAAAGGATGACCGGACACTTAGCATATTAGGCTTTTATTATATAGGATGCTGCTCTATCCTCTCTGGTATTAAAGCCATGGTGGGCATCTGATTATTTTCTTTGGATATATTCTGAGAAGTGAGAATTCTGGGCCAGTGGGAATACATATTTTGAAAAAGATTTCTGATAGATATTGGGAAATTGTTTTTCAGAAAGGTCATACAGCAGCTGCAATCTCATCCTCTAAATTTTCTTTGACTCAAAAACTATCTGGGTGGCTGTTGTGGAAACTTTTCAACAAGCATTTATCTGTTCATTCCTTCTTTCAGTGATTCACTTATTTATGCAGTTGACAATTATAGAGAGATAAAGTACCTATGGAGAAATAAAGATTTCACCTTTAAGACAGGTGGTTACACAACTTTATGCATTTGTCGAAACTCATAGAACTGTACACCCAAAAAGTAAATTTTATTTCATGTCTATTTTAAACATATACTTTAAAAAATTACGAAGACATGCCCCTAGTCCCAAGGAACTTAAAATCCCATTTAAAGGAGATGACATACAGTAATTATAACATAAGACAACCTGTTAAAATAATGTATAGGAAGGAAAACTATTAGCACATTTACCTTCATTCATTTGTTCATTTCCTGGGACTAATTAGGTAAAAAGCCAGAGACCTTGCTCTCAAAGAGATCCCAGTATCATGGGAGTGAGACCTGCATATGATTACCATGGACATGGCCGTTATTATGACAGATGCAATGAGAGCAGAGAGAGCCTGCCTGGGAGTTGAGGCTGGCTTCTGAGATAAGAGGGAGTTTGATAGGAGATAGAAGGAAAAATCGAGCTTTGCCCTATGAACTCCTCACAATGGGCTGGAAAGGGAGGGCCTCCTATTTAGTCTACGGAGGAAGAAACTGAGGCTTACAGGAGGTAAGTGACTTGCTTAAAGTCACCCAGCCCAACAATGTCAGAGGCACAAATTCCACCTAGAACTGTGTTCTGGGTCCCAGTCACTAGATTCTTTGAGAGGGACTGAAATTTAGGATGAACCTACAGAATGCAGTGGAGTTAGAGGTGGGATGATTGAAGGGCAGTGTCTCCTGGGAAGAGGCTTGGAAGTGGGAGTTGAGTAGCAGACTAGAGATTCACTTAGGGAAGCAGTGCAGGAAGGTGATGGGGAAGACGTATATCAGAGGGCCTTCCATTCTAAACGAAGGGCCACAAACTTTAGTTGATAGATGAAGAGATTGATATTTGGGAACAAGGAAGCTGCCAGTGGAGAGGTTCAGATCAGAAGATAATAATTCAGCAGCATCCTCAAGGATTAGAGGAGGGGTGGATAGAGTCTTTACAGAACTGACCTGCCTCCAAAGGAAACAGATACATACAGTGTAAGGAAGCTTATGCATCATAGCTCAAAGATCAAGCCCCATCTAGTTGGGCACCTCTTAGTTATTTTAGAATTTTGTTTGCTAGAGCAGTTTTTATGAATTGAGTCAAAATAGTAGAAAAAAAAAACACCTCTGACCTAGATATTGTATTATTTCAGTTAAAAGAGCACATAAACAAAACCTCTTCTACTCAAATAATATTTCCTTTCTATTTTCTACTCCCAGCTTGCAATTCCAAAAATAAAAAGCTTTGCTTCTTAAATAATAACAAGACACAACATTGAAATACTCCAGGGAGTGATGGGGTGGTCCTAGTACATAAGGTTGGGAAAGTCTGGGATCTAGAAGTCCCAGCCCCCAACAGAGGTCCTCCAGGTGGGACCCGATTTCTCTCTTCAGGTGGTCCAGGTGGAACTCAGGCTGTGGGTGGCCTGTGGTGGTGCTGGGTGAGGAGATGATAGGGCAACCCTCCAGTGCTCCCCAGAATTTCAGCTGGGAAAGGTGAATATGCTGAGCCTCCAAAAGGATAACCAGGGTAATATTTTGGGGAAGTGTGGGCCAGTGTCACCTCCACTCTCTTGTTGATGGGGTGTCATAGGTGGGTGGTGGGTTTCTGATTTGTTTTTATGCAGCAGAAGGAGGTCCTTTCTTTTCAATAGTATCATGGTTACCTCCCCCCTCCCCCTGACTCCAAGACGCTGACCCTTGGTCTTTAGCTCCAGCATCATCCTTAGGACAGTTTTCTTTCTTCATGTCCTGCAAGGCCCCTGCCTGCTTCACCACCTCCCTGATGTCATTTCACATTTATCTGCCACCCTGCCCTCCAGCCTCGCTGACTTACTTTTAGCTTCTTAAATGCGCCAAGGTCTTTTCAGCTGTGGGGCCTTCACCACTACTGTTCCCTGTGAGCGCAATGCTTTTCATTCTGCTCTTCTCACGATCTGCTCACCACTTAGAAAGGGCATTTCTGACCTCCAGATGTGAAAAATATCCCCTTGACTGTTCTCTAATTCATTGCTAAGAAGGTCTGTGTGACCTGTGGAGGTTTCTTAGCTTCATTTATTTCTTGGCCTAGGTTATATGTCTCATCTCTCCTCTTAGATCTCATGCTCTATGAGGACAGGGACGGCATATTTTGTGCATTAATATTTATTAATATACACCCTCCACTCAGTGGCTGGAACATAGAAGGGGCTTCATGTGAGCACATTACACACCCCAGGAGCAAGGAAGCTTTCCTCTCTTTGAGGTTGGCGACATTGGTCTTTTCTATACCCCTGGGGCTGTCTTCCTGGCTGGAACTGATGGTCCCCAATGAGAAGATTCCACTGAAGATGCTGGGCTGACAAGAATGACATGAAAGAAAAAGAACCCATCTCTGCCATGAAACAGAATTAGTAACCAGGACAACAATGTTTTCCTGGGTTTGTTAAGAAAAAATACATGATCATTTTCTTCTTGCATTGTTGTTAATATTCTAGAAATTCTAAACTCTGTTTCTTTAGGCAGGAAAAAAAAATTCTCTGACAATTTCTGTTTGGGAGAGTCTTTCTTTCTTTCTTTCTTTGGTTTCTATGAATAATTTAGGAAAAGTCATGCCCACTCATTCTATTTCAGAATAACTTTGCAACTTACCCAGTAGAAATTGGTATGTAATCTCTCTCTTAATCACCTAACACTCCACGAGAATATCTCATCTGAATAGCTTCCAAGTCACTAGTCACTCACGGCAGTGGGAGTGCTGGGGTTTTGAGTCTCCAGGCATGCCGGGGGAGTGAGATTTACTCTCCTTTGACGTTGGAGATAATGTTCACATAGCTGTCTCTCTGCCTCCCTCTTTCCCTGCCAGCGGTGACATGCCATGGTCTTTCTGTGTTCCTTCTCTCCTATCTTCCTCCCCTCCCTTCCATTCCAAGGACACACTCCACTCTCAGTAACTGAGCAACTCTCCTCCAGCCAGGCTTCCAGCGACCCCCTGCCCCCTACTCAAGCCCTGTGTTTGAGATCTACCTGCTTCTCTTGGTCATCAGGCCTTCGCCTTTGTAGCTGTTGCTTTGGCTTGAAATTCTGCTCCCTTCCTACCCTTCCATTAACTCCTCCTCTCCAAATGGCAACCTCTCAAATATATATGTTTTAATCCGCACCTGAGGATATGTTTTTATTGATTTTAGAGAGAGAGGAAAGAGAAGGTTGAGAGACAGAAACATTGATGTGAGAGAGCAACATTAATGGGTTGCCTCTGGTATGCACTCTGACCAGGGATTGAACCTACAATCTGGGTATGTGCCCTGACCAGGCATCAAAAAAATCAATCCCACAACCCTTTGTTGCACGGGACAATGCTCCATCCAAACGAGTCACACTGGCCAGTGCTGGAAAGCTCTTATTCTTACTTTAGGATTCAACTCAGGTATCACCCTTCTTTCTGGAAGCCCACCCTGATAACCCACCTCTGTTCCCCGATAGTGCCTCAGGCTAACCTCCATCAAGAACACTCTCTTTACCTTATCATTGAGTGTTCATGTATCTAACTCATTAAATGTGAAAAACACTGGGGAAGGGGTAGGCCAGTTATAATTTATCTTTCTCACTAGGACTTACCGAATACTACTTAATAATGGATCTGGAGAGCCTTTTATTTGCTTTAAGACCTTTGCCTAAATAAAACACAAGTTAATTATTTGCCAAGCCTCCAAGCATTATTATATCTTGTAAACATAGTTGATAATGATAATTCTTCCTTTTCTAATTCTCTTTATCATTAAATCCTAATTGAGCCCCACTCTGTATGAATGAGAACTTCATAGATGCTCTCTGCAGATAGACTTGGAAGAAGAGGGAAAATACAATTCTTACTCTCAGAAAGCTTGCATTCTGCAGGGGAAGGCAGGAAAGACAAAGGTTTTAACAGAAGAGGGAAGTGTCAGCTTAACCACAGGGTTAATAACCGCTAAGCCTGGTACTGAGGAGCAGCTCAGAAGTCAGTCATTGGGGATGTGGGAATACAACATTCTCAGGCACATTGAAATACACATAAATAAAGATTTGAAGTTGAGATACAAAGTAGATTGATCATATCCTAAATATTAGTTTGCAGATATTTTCTTAGTGGTCACTTATGGCCACAGGTAAAAGGGAATATATTTGTAATCCCACAGTTCCATATGAAATACTATCAACATCAATTTTTTTAAGGTAGGCCTCCATACATAAAACAAAAGCAAGTTTTCATTATGCATGTAACTTTATAGGATCTGACCTCATTAATATGAAACACTGGTTTATCGATGAGTATACATATTTACACGTAGCTACATTAAGCATGAGCATACATTTTGCTCTAATTTGTAACTTCAGTATGTGTCTTGCATTTCCCCCTGAATTCCTACAGACTCTGCCGTTTCCGTTTTCAATTTGTAGTAACAATATGGAATCCGTCATGGATTATGCTATTAATTGCTTGGATATGTTCAGGCTATTGGGTATTTCGATGGTTTGTTTGCTTTTTTCCCCACTGAGGGACGGCAGTGTTATGAACATTTCCATACAAATAGCCTTTTTCTTTTTTACTTTTGAATGATTTCCTTGGAATATAAGTATATTACCCAAAGTGGAATTAGCAGGTTAATGGGCATAAATAGCTTTGTCATTCTGCCAGCACGCTCCCTGGCAGGCCTGAGCAGCAAACAGCGTTCCCAGGAGGGGAAGAGGATACCCGTGTCTTTAGAATATCTGGACACTTCATCAAATCCAAATTAATTTTCACTAATTCAAATGGCACCCCAGCATTTCAGAAATGAAGGACTTTGCCTTGCTTTTCTTCATGTATAAACTACCTGTTCTTTCAGGCATTTCTGCCTGTAAGCACAGCTTCGGGTCTTAGACTGACAACTCCATCCTTCTTACATAAGGAAAAACAATCTGAGCTTCATCGCTTGGCTAATTGTTTTTCTTGAATTTATCCTTTACTTCCCAGTCTACTTCTGCATCACCCAAATACACCTGTCACAGGTCCACCCGGGTGCAGGGAGTTTCTGAGCTTAGTAGATTCTTAGCTGTGCTTGTGGGACTGGCTTCTGCTCAAGTCACCTTCCAGATCCACTAGAAGCTTTTTAAAACCACCATGTGTTGAGGAAAGAGCAAGGGCTTTGAGGTTCAGCCTGGATTTGATCTCCAGCTCTGTGCTGTGTGACCTGTGGAGGTTTCTTAGCCTCTCTGAGCCTGAGCTTCCTCACCTGGATGCCAGGGAGAACAGAACCCAGCTGGAGGGTCGTTTGCAACATTAACTTGGTGCCACTTAGAGCTGTCTCTCTCTACTTTCCACCTCTTGTTACTTACCTCTCACCCTTCTTCTCTACTCCACATTTTAAGAGAAATGGAACCTCTGGAGCTAATTCTAATGCCAGCTAACGTGGCCCAACTTCTTCCTATGAGTTCTTGATTGACTGTTTTCTTCTTTATTCCTCAGAGCAGCCTGAGGAGGTCAGTGTGCCTGTGACAGAGGCAGAAAGGGAGGCTCTGGGGGTTCAATAACTTGCCCAAGGGCACTTGGGAAGTGGTAGAGCTGGGATCTGAACTCATGGCTGTTTGCTTTCAGGATATGTGCTTTAACGAGGATACATTTAGTTTGACTCTATGGGTTTCTTTTCTGTTGAATGGCACATAGACCAGGAGTTCCTTGTTGCTTTGCTCTTGAACTCATTCGTCCAACAAGTATCTGCTCCAGTCCCTGATCCAGGTGCTGGAATGCAGCCGTCTATACAGTACTGAGGGGCTTACCTCCTGCTCCAGACAGACTGTGGGGGAGCCTGGGAGGTTGGGCACTGGCTGTGGTTGTTGTTGTTCTTCTTTTAAATATATTTTATTGATTTTCTACAGAGAGGAAGGGAGAGGGATAGAGAGTTAGAAACATCGATGAGAGAGAGACATAGATCAGCTGCATCCTGCACGCCCCCCACTGGGGATGTGCCCACGACCAAAGTACATGCCCTTGACTGAAATCGAACCTGGGACCTTTCGGTCCCCAGGCTGATGCTCTATCCACTGAGCCAAACCAGTCTCGGCTGGCCAGTGTTCTGAGAACTCCATCCTCCTCAGCATGCGGGCTGTGTGGTGGTGGTGGTGGTGGTGGTGGTGGTGGTGGTGGTGGTGTGTGTGTGTGTGTGTGTGGTGTGGGCTGTCCTATGCAGGCTTTGGCTGTCTGGTGGAGGCACACTCTATGATGTGGGTCCACCTTGTCAGTGGTGGCTTGTAGGCCCCCAGTGTGTGTATCATGCCATACCGGATTGCTGGTGGGACAGGTTTCACCCTCGGCTGGGGCCTTATTCGTGTTCCACCTTGTGCAGCTCAGGCTGGGTTCATTTGAGGCTGCTGGGGAACCTGAGTGGTGCCCATATGTAAAAAGGAAGCTGGAGTCCTGCTGACCATGGATCTCTAGTGCATACATGTTCTTAAAGTGTGCTGTTCCTCCTCCTCATTCAGGCTGGCTGGGAATAAACATCCGGGAGTCACTTGCTGTGGTGTGGCTCCCATCACCTTAGCCCTGTTCCCCATATCCAGCACTCCTTCCTCCAAGTATTAATTTCCCGAGGGAATGCTCTTGTAGTTCCTGATGGACTGGAGTCACTGGAATTCTGGAAACCATCCCGACTTTCCAAGAGGTGGTTATACCCCCTGCCCTCCTCTGGAGGCTCCCAGGATGGTTCAGGTCTGCGGAGGACCAGAGCCCTTGAGACAACCTGCAGCCCCAGCACAGTTATTGCAAGGGAGCCGCCTGCAGGAACAGTGAACCCCAGGAACCCAGCCGCCGGAGTTTGGGGGGAGGCTGAGCCCTCAGCCCAGGCACTCCAGAGTTCACTTGCCCAGATGCTGGGGGGAGCATTTCTGCACCCATTTGAGGGGACCCAGCAGTGTGTATCCATTCCCCTCAGGTTCGGAGAAGTTTGCTATTTCTGAAACATGGAGCTAGGTGCTCCCTTAGCCCCAAGCACTTTCTCCTGGAGCTTGTCCCCTGGGCAAGCACTCTTACCGCATGGAACCTGATTATACTGAACCTCGAAGTTGGCAACACTTACTGAGCATGCTGTGTATCAGACCTGGCCAAGCAGGAGCTGTGTGTCAGAGGGAGAATAAGGCCAGTCCATTTCCTTTCCAGTAAATGAAGTGAAACTACTATGTATTGGACTCCTAAGATGGGCCGCTCAAGCATGCTATTTCAAGTTAGCAATTGAAATAGTCCTTTTGGTTCATAGGCCTGCCCTCTGAACCCTGCCGGAGAAAGAAACAGGGTAGAGTGTGACTCCAAATGTGGGGGTGGAAGCTGGGTGTCAGGATAATGGAGAGGCAGGGGGAACTACATATAGAAGAAATGTCCCGCCCTCAGTCCCAAAGAGCTGAGGTTGTTCAGACAACCTCAAGTTCACACTACAAGTCTGAAACTGGACTTGTAGTTTTGTGTATCTTCCTTGACCACTGTCCTTCGAATAAAGAGTTGGCTTGAGGTTGAGTCTGTGCTTCTATCTTGAGGATTTTGTTGGGTTTACTTTGCACTTAGTCTGGGGGATGTTACAGGGGGAGGTTCGAATGTGCACCAGGCTACTAAGGGATGCTGGACTTGCTGGGTTAACTGACACCTTAATCGGGAAGGAGGCAGACTATAAAACATTGGGAGGGAACAGCCAGATTTTTTTTAGAGGAAGAATATTTAGGTGCTGCCATTTATGTATTATGTATTGTGGGACTTCAGTCAGTTACTTAATCTCTCCAAAGACTCCTGTTCATCGCTGAAAGAAATGAGAATAATGTTAGTCACATTTCATGGGATTATTGTGACGTTTAAATGAGATAATGGGTTTAAATGTGGACTCCTATTCCTACTACTATTATGATGGATTGAATTTATCAACTGGCTGCTTATATCCTCTACATGTTTACTTATTAATAGATGCTTATTAGCATCTATTATGTATCAGGTAAGGTTATGTTTGTTTATTTGTAACAAAGATGAAGAGGCTCAAAACTTACTCTCACATCTCATAGTATAGGAAGAAGATAAAATATTAATATCACAATGCAGTGAAAATTATTATACTGTTAGCATGCGTTGAGAGTCATATAAGAAAAGTGATAGAAACTGTCTGGAGGATTAGGGTAGGCTTTGTGGAGGAGGTAACTTTGATCTGAGCCTTAAAGGATGAGAGGAGTACTTCAAGTGTAACAGTTAAGAGCATGAATAGGCTGGAACAAAAAGGAGGATTTATTGGCTAATTTTACATGAAAGACTAGAGGTTAATAGCTTCAGGTCAGGTTGATCCAGCAACTCAAGTGATATCACCAAGGACTGAGATTCCTTTAGTTTTTCTACTCTGCCTTGGGTGGTGTTGGCTACATGTTGAGGTTCCACATTGTGATCCTCCAGCCACGTTAGGACAGGCATTCTGGAACTCACATCTTTATTCCATTTTATTGAGAAGAAGCGGGTCTCCTGTGTCCCCTGAGGAACAAAGAGGATGCTTCTCTTTCCTAGAGGCCCCAGCAAGTTTCAACCATTGGGTCTAGTCGAGCAACATGTTTTTTCACTGTGCCATGGGGGTGGATGATTGAGTTAGGCCACCAGAGCCAGCCCTCAAGCTGAGGCTAGGTAGATGTCATCATCAATGTCACATGGCTCATCACGGGGAGAAGTGGTTCCTCAAAGGGGAACTGTGCACAGGATCAGAAGGCAGGGATCCTGGGCAGCACAAAGAACCTAGCTCTCCACTACATCAGCAATGGAGATGTAGGGTCTGCATTTTAGGTGAGAAAATAGCAGGGGGCTGATGTGACAGTGGAGTGCCTGAAATGTGGCTAGTGCGGCTGAGGAATTGAATTATTACTTTTTCTTATTTAAATAACAATGGCATTGGAGAATACAGCTCTAGACTCTAAGGAGGGCTTTATAAGAATATTGAGTGAGTGGGGAAGAGGAGAGAGAGAGATTAATTAAGAATATCTTGGTTTTGGTGAGAACTGAAAGGAATCATTCAAATTGTTTCTCCGTTCTGTGATTTGGATGAGTAAGCCAGAAAGTAGAACCCCAGATTGAAAAGCTAGTGACAGGACATGAGAATAGAGACCAAGGTAAGGGCCAGGTTGAAAGGATTTTATAACTTACCTTTCACTTTTGATTTTACTCTACAGGCAATAGGGAGTCATTGAGGATTTTGAGGAATGATATGAGCATATTTGGATACGAGGAAGAAAACCTGGCACCTTGTAGAACAGAGCTTGTGTGACTAGATGCAGGAAGACCAATTAGGGGACAGATGCACTAAGGCCCATGAGAGAGGATGAGAATTTAAATTTGGGAAGGAGTGGTGGGATGCACAGAAGGCTGAGATAAAACCAGGGGCAGAATAACAGGATGGGTTTGTATATGGTATGAGGAGGATTCCTGGATATTTAGCTTGGACACTGCATGGATGGTTGGGTCCTCTTTGAGATGCAGCATCTCAAAAAAGGGAGGGTGGAGGTGTGAGGGGCGATGAACACTCTTTTGGGCATGTAGGATATAGCACACCTGTGGGAAGATGTCTGTAGATTCTTACTCTGTTTTCTCCAATTTATATTCTATCTATGGAGATCAGGTCTACATAAATTATTAGAAAAAAATTCCACGTGCATAATGACTACAAACCTTAAATGTGGCATGTGTTTGATGAATGGTTTTCCAGCATAAAAAACCACCCCAAAACTAGCGGTGCAAAAGAAAAACACTCTATTACGTTCATGGGTTCTGTAGGCCAAAGGTTTTGACTGGGTGCCATTATACAATAGGTGGGTGGGATCAGGGGACATCAGACCTGATATTGAATGTGTTCAGTGGACACCCACTAGAAAGCCATTAGTCTTGACATTGCTGTATCCCATGATGTTCCCCTGAGAGATGGCAGCAGCAAGAATTGACCAGGCTTGTCAAAATGCAAAGCCATTTCTCTATATTTCCCCATTGCTTTCTGTTCTATTTGGAGTGAATGGAGCCACCACACTATGGAATCATAAGGGTCAAATGTCCTTCAGTTAGTGCAGTGAGTACCCTTGTTAGCACAGAAATCACATCAAGTCAGACATTTGCCTACTTACCTGTTTTCCTCCTGTTAGATTGAAAGTCTCTGGAGAGAAGATCTATGTTAACTCACTCTAGCTTCTGGAGAAGAGTCAAAGTACACGGTAGATGCTCAGTACAAGATTATTTGACTACAATAACCTTGAATTGAGGTTAAATGGAAGCAGTGCTGTACACCTGGGCATTTTGAAGCCACCTTAGTCTAGAGTGAGGTACAAACTTGTTTCTGCTCATTTAAAAACATTCCTTCTCTTTGTCTCAGCACTTGAACAGCTCCTCTGTACCCCTCATTCCTCCAGGACAGGAATCTGATGGCTCCCCAGCTTCTGTTTCTGCCTCTGACAGTCCCTGACTCAGAACGGAGGCTCTAATTACGATGCACACCTTGTCGACTTCACAGTGTGGAGGGAGATGGTTTAGTCCAGGGTCGTCACATAGGCAGGACTGCCAGATCCCTGTCCCCTTTTTCTTGGCAGGTCTCCCTGTCTTGGTCTCCTTAGCCAAGATATCTGAGAGACTGATTTTTTTTTTTTTACAGAGACATTTTGCAAAAGATACATTTTTCAGGGCCCTGGCCATGGATTCTTAGCAAAAGGAAGGACAAGGAGATATGATCAAATGTGTGCTGGCAAATCAATACAAATAAATTATGTGTTCTTTGTTATTATGTCTTTGGTTACACAGGAGAGGGCTCTTAAATCATCCACCATCAGCCCTGGGAGTTTCTGCTCCTTTCCAAGGAGTTATATGGAGACAAAAGCCAGGCTTGTGTTATTTTAGGCAATCCAGATAACTTTCTGCTGGAAATATTGGTGTGGCTGCGAGAGGAATGCTGTCCACTGCAAAAGACTGGAGGGGAGCAATTCTTCTCTGGGTCTGGCATGGCTCTGATTACACCCTAAATATTTCCCATCTCTAATGTCTGGGATTTATGAGCACGCTTTTGCTGGAATGGATGGTCCTTTTCCTGTGATATATGGTACAGACCTCTGGAGTTCTGATCAAGAGCTTGAACAGATTAAAATCTATATCCCCTCCCCACTTCCCACCACAGAAATGGGGCAGCCCTTCATCTGTCATGTCTTGAGATGTGGCTGTCATGGCCCAATTCTCTGCCGTTCTGGTCAAGACCTAGAACAAAGCCAGTTCATGAAAAACATGGAAATCTGGGCAATTCACAAGTGAGCTCCAGGCAAGCAGTTTGTGAAAGGAGCCCAAGAGGTGACTAGACCTGTGAGTGAGGGCAAGAAATGTTCATCTGGGGAAGGAGCTTCTCAGAAGCTGAGGCAGTCAGGCTGGTAGTGACAAACACATCCATCAGTACTCTAGGCAGATGGGCAAGACAAAGATGGGCCAGAGGGACAGCTTTTCCCATGAGCACATTTCCATGAAAGGGAGGATGTACAGATTCAGGGAAATAAGTTGGAAACTCATCCAACCAATCTGGGGCATGCAGTGAGGATTAGAATGTGGGAACATAAGATGGTTCTCCTGTAAGTGTTAGCTGAGTTCAAGCCCAGGCCTGAGAAATACAGTGAAGCACACAGACTTTCTAAAAATCTTGAAGATATTTTTGACCCCATTCCTTTCTATGATGCCCGTTTGTGATTTTTAGTAGCAACTTTCATAGTTTTTCCCTTCTTTCCTTTCCCACTGCCATAGCCTCCATTCAGACCTCTCATTTCTTATGTTTGCAATATCCTTCTCTCACTTCTGCCTGGTCTTCATCTTCACTGATCCACCCTTCATACTTCATTCAGATCAGCAATCACCAACTGGTGGTCCACAGACCACTAGTGGCCTGTGAGGTCCGAAAGGTTGGTGATCGCTGCTCCAGATAGTTTTGTTTTCAAAATCCTGGTGCCAATGGATCATTCACCTGCTGAAGCACATTAGACACTTCCCTGCTATTTACTAAGTACATTTGAAACTCTTTAACCTGCTGCAGTAGACAGAATAGTTGCTCCCAAAGATGCCCAAGCCCTAATTTCTGGAACCTGTGAATAGGTTACATGCAAAAGGGAATTAAGATAGTAGATGGCTGAGTTTAAGATAAAGTGATTATCAGGGTGGACCCAAAGTAATCAGAAGGATCCTTAAATGGGGAAGAGGGATGCAGAAGTCTGAGTCAGAGTAATATGATGTGAGGTGGACTCAACCAGCCACTGGCTTTGAAGATGGAAGGGGACCCCAGGCCACAGAATGCGTAGGGGCTCCAGAAGCTGGAAGAAGCAAGGAGACAGATTCTCCTCTAGAGCCTCCATAAGGGAGGTAGGGATACAGCCCTGTGACACCTTGATTTTAGCCAATGACAGTCATTTGGGCTTGTAGTCTCCAAGACTGTAAGATAATACATTGTGTTATTTTAAGCCACTACATGTGTAGCAATTTATTACAGCGACAATAGGAAGTTTGCACAGCTGGTATTTAAAACCATCATCATCTGACCCCAGTCTAGATCTCCATCTCCTTCTCCATGCACCAGAAGCTCTAGACTCAACAAACCAGGGCCTGGTCCTGGTACATGACAGACAATTTCAGCCTAGTTATGTTTTCTCATGTTGCTTCCTTAGCCTGAAAAGCCCTTTGCCTTCTTCACCTACTAAAATTAGTCAGTTCAAATATTGTCTCTTGTAAAAAGTTTTATGGAGGATAACCCTACCCTTTACCCTAGTTTAGAAATCATTCATTTGCATTAACTCTCAACTTTGTGGGGTTACTGTGTGACTCACATGAGACAATAGGTGGAATGTCTCCAGCCAATCTGGTGTCAGGCCAATCCCTACTTCCATTGAATGCAGTTGTATAGACATTTAACTTTCTTTTCCTTTTTTTAAAAAAAAATATATTTTATTGATTTTTTTTACAGAGAGGAAGGGAGAGAGATAGAGAGTTAGAGACATCGATGAGAGAGAGAGACATCCATCAGCTGCCTCCTGCACACCCCCGCCTCCCTCCCCACACCCGGGGATGTGCCCACAACCAAGGTATGTGCCCTTGACTGGAATCAAACCTGGGACCCTTCAGTCTGCAGGTTGATGCTCTATCCACTGAGCCAAACTGGTTTAGGCCATATAAACCAGTGCTAAAAATGTCTTAGGTCAAGAACTTTGTGTGTCTCATTCCTCTATCTTCTACAGTATTTAGCATGGAGTGTTGCCCACGAGAAAGACTTTGTACTAATTTGTAGGGCTGAATAGAAAACAAGTTGTGATAAATGCCATGGATTGAGTGATAGGTTATTTGCTTCATAATTGTGTACAGGGATCTGGGATGTGCTAGGCATTGTCCCACGTATGAAGATATCATAACAAATAAGACAGATGTGTTTATCCTGAGACATCTGACAAAATAGTCATGTCTCTGCTCTTGATTTCACTTGAAGCACTCCAGCTGGTAGCTACTTCCAATCTGGGGGATTGCTGATGCCCAGAAAATCCACTGGGGTCAGAAGCTAAAATGCCTTAGCTGAGAGCTCTCTTAGCTCTTGAACAGAAGTGGGAATGATGCCCCTGACAGGAGTGGCAGAAGGAAGGGGAGTGCACATGCCTGCAGGCACGATCAGCAGAGACAGATCCTGAAATGGAAAAAGACAAGTGGGTAGGATCACACCAGGAAAAATGGACTTGAAGGACCTGTGATCTTTCCATTGCCAAGGCTGTCAATGCATGTCCACAGAAAGCAAACACCAGGGATTGCTCCGGGCTTTTATCTCCCTATCAGTGAGAGGTTGCCTAGAGAGGTTGCTCTTTGTTTTGTGAACTTCAAGTTGTCAACACTAAAGAAATGACATGTTCCCTCTCGGAGACATGGCATTTTACTACTCGGGAGCAAATGACCTGGTTTGCTCAGAGACTGGGGATAGAAGGGACCTAATATATATACTGAGGGCTTACTACTGGCCTGGCACAAGATACCTCACAACAGTCCAATGAAGGGAAGGGTATTGGCTTAATTTTCCAGATGAAGATACTGAGGCTCCATCGGGTAAGTCCTTGCTCAAGGTCACACGGAGAGTAAGTTGGAGAGCCTGGATTCCACACGAAGTTGGTCTTAGAGCTTCTTCTCTTTTCCCAAAGAGACAGATTGCTTATGTTTCCTCTGGGCTGATGATCACCTCTGGAAACTTCACTGTAGTACCTTCAGAGTCACTATTTCATCTTTCATCTGCTCACATCTGTTTCTGCCCTTCCTTGGCTTCCTCTGCAGGGTGGTGGTTGGATGAAGGAGAGATGGGCATGTAGGATGGTACAAGCTCAGACTCCTTTTGGAGCTAATTAACTTTAGTTCTGTTTAGCTGTCATCAGGGGCTACAGATGTCATCATGTCAACATGGCAGGGAATTCTGTGGTCATTTGGCTCCAACCCTGTTACTGGGCTGTCTGCTACCTAAGTCATTTCCATGAGATGGCTGGCTGTCTCTCTCATTTTCAAAGTCCTTTAGGGAATGAGAGTGAATGGATTTTTAATTCATTTTTAATGGCTTGTTACACAAAACTTAGAACAACCCCTCTCCCCACCCCACTATTCAACAGACATTTTTTACAAGCTCCTTGTTTCAACCACACTCTATTTCATTGCCTTGATCTGTCACTTGCCTTATTTAGCTCCCAAATTCTGCAGAGAACTTCCTTAACATTGGCCTCATTTTTCATAATGATGACTATATTTATTGATTTCTCTATCTCTTATTCCTTCCTTTGATCATGCAAGGATAGATGAACCTGTGGTTGGTGATGATTCCTACCTCTCTCTAGCTACATGACCTGGAAAGTTTCCTCATCTTGACAATATGGAAAATACTATCTTTCTTTCACCATGGTCATACCCTTTGTGTAACTAGGGGTCCAGTCCACAAATTAGTGCACCGTGAAAGGAACTGTGGGCCATGAGACTGCAGTGGGCTCAAGGGCAAATGTTGGCCCATTTTTCCACTCCCTGCCAGGCCCCTCCTGCTGCGACCCCCTCGTCTCCCGACTGCCAGCAGCCCCACTCTCCGCTGCCACTGCTCCCATGCACTGATGGCACCAGCCTTGCTCATACCTGCTGATGGCTGGAGCGATTTGGGTTGGCACCAGCAGCAGGTGTGAGCAGTTGCTGCTGACCTGATCACCCCTAAGGAGCAGGGGGAGGTGGAGAAGCCCTGAAGGGTGATCAGGACTGGTACCCACCAGTCATACCCGCTGATGGTGCTGAGTGATTGGGGCCGGCACTGGGCATCGGCAGCAGATGCAAGCAGTGGCTCCAGTAGCAGGTCTGAGTGGGGCCAGTGCCGACAGCAGGTGTGAGTGCCAGGCACATAGGAGCAAAGAATTTTCAGTAACCACCAGAAGCTCACCCCGATGACAGTGACTGGTGCCCTGCCTTGGTCTGGCACTCCTGCTCACCTGCTCTACCATCCTGCTGTGGCTGACACCTGCCATGTTCCACATGCGCCTTCTGGTGACCAGTTGTTTGGTTGTTTGTCTATTTGCATATTAGGGTTTTATATATATAGATGAGCAGAGAGCATGGTGCTAGGCACTGAGTAGGTGCTCAACATTGTTAATATCCCCACTTCTGTCCTTTATGTATTTGTTCTGTTGTTGTCTAAGCTACTCTGCTTTATTGAGTCATGCTTTTTAAAAGAGTATTTTTATTTCAGAGAGGAAGGGAGAGAGAGAGAGAGAGTTAGAAACATTAATGATGAGAGGGAATCATTGATTGACTTCTTCTTATTCTCCTTTTATTGAGGATTGAGCCCACAACCCAGGCATGTCCTCTTGACTGAAATTAAACCCAGGACCCTCAGTCCACAGGCCAATGCTCTATCTACTGAACCAAACTAGCTAGGGCTGAAGTCATGCTTTTGTATGTGTGTCTAATGTTTTATTTATCTACGTTTCATCAGGTATAAGTATATACCTTTGTCCTCTCTAAAGACCCTTATAGAATTTAAAAGCACTTTAAAACTTAATACAGTCACATTTTAGAAGGTTGCTTTCACCAGCTTCCCTTATACCCTCTTGTGTTTTCCATTGTGTGTCCTTTCTCTTGCCCTCTTGTGAACATTCCTGAGGTTCTTTTAGAAGCCACTTTGAATTCTCCCTTCTGGAGAGAAGTGGCAGTCTAGTTTAGCTAAGAAAAAGACAACCTTGAAGAAGTTTGCAAAATACTCCAGAAATAAGAGGGCTGGAAATTTCCACTTTCTCCTTATCTCATACTTCTCATCCTCTTTGAAGACATGTCGGTCACCCCTGCTCAGACTCATCTTCTTTGAATGCCAATGATGACAGTGACTGGTGCCCTTTCAATTCAATGAATGTATTATATCTCTTTTGGTTACTAGGCACCATGCCAGGGAAGAATATAATAATACTCTCATAGTATAATAACTAGAAAAACAAGGTCCCTGTCCCGAAGAAGCACATACCCTAATGGAGGAAATACGTATACAAATAGAAAATTATAATTTAACTTGGTGGGTAGCATACTAGGAAGTATGTGCAACAAATAATGGTAATATGGCTTAAAGGAAAATCAATTATGTCTTAGATAACAGGTGAGACACCAGAGTGTTGATGATGTTATGATGGGCCTTGAAGAAGGGGGAGGAGGTGCTCAAGTGGAGAGTAGGAGACAAGCTTCCCAAAGATAGCACTTTTGCCAAAGTGTGGAAATACAGAACAGGGAGGAAATTGGGTATTCCAGTGTGGCTGGAATTTGGATGTCATTTTGGGAAAAACAGCTGTAGAAGAGGGTTAAAATGCCAGTTGGGGCCAGGTTGAGGAAGACCTTTCATGGTGTGATGAAGTTGATCTTAAAAGCAGCATGAAGCCACTAGAGATTATTTGTCCGTAGGTAACAGGATTTAGCCTCTGCTTTAGAAAGGTCATTGTAGTGTAAGGATGGAAGAGAGATGAAGAAAAGAAATTCAGTAAATGGCTTATTCTGAAGGCCTTTTCAGTCATCAGTAGCTAAATCTAATGGTCCATTCTTAATCTTTCTTGTACATGAATTGACAGCACTTCATACAGCTGAGTACCTCTTCCTCCTTGAAACACTTTCTTTATGTGGTTTCCAGACACACACTCTCCTGGGTCTCTTCTAATTTTAAAGACCATTCTATATCACTGAAGTTCTCTGATTTAAGGTATCTCTAAGAGAAGACACTAAAGGCAGGAGTTGATAAGAGCTCTGGAAAGGCAGGAGGAGTAAAAAAGACAAAGGCAAAGTGGAAACCATTACATCTTGCACTGGAGGAGAAGACAAACATTTCAAGAAGCCAAGGGTCACCAAGGTGGTGTGGCTCAGTGGTTGAGCATCAGCTTATGATTGGATTCCTGGTCAAGGCACATGCCTGGGTTATAGGCTTGATCCCCAGTAGGGGGCCCTGATCAATGATTTTCTCTCATCATTGATCTCTCTCTCTCTCTCTCTCTCTCTCTCTCTCTCTCTCTCTCTTTCTCTCCCTTACACTCTCTGAAATCAATAAAAACATATATGTATATATTTTAAAAGAGGTCAAGGGTCTCTGCCACCCGAATTCCCACGGTGTGTGCTGAGCTCAGTAAGCAGACACTCAAGAGCCTGCACTTCCTGTCATTGAGACCTCGAACAACTGCTGCTGCTCCCACCAACTCTGTTGCTGCCATTCAGTTGTCATCAGAAATCAGAAGTTGGAGATAGTAGCCTTTCCTCTTTCCACCATTTCCCAGAACTACACCCCCCACCCCCATTGGCAGAATCAAAATAAAAGCCATATGACAGGAGAATCTTAGAAATAGGGGCCTGGTTACCTACCATACATAGGTGGGAAAGTGGGCCAGGAGTAAATGCACATAACAATCACCCCTTTAGTTCTTTCAGCATCCATTTCCATCCCCTATTCATAAGTAAACCTTTCTTGTGCTGTTGGTTCAGTGGTAGCATGAAAAGCTCAAAATAGCTGGATATTAGTTTCAGCTTCCAGTTCAATGGAAAGTGTTTTGTCTCCTGGTGACAATTTTCTCCTTAGGAACCAAGATTTCTCTTTCAACAGAGCTAAAGGATACGGGGACATGAAGAAAATATCCTGTAATGGCTTATTGGGTGTAATAAGGAGAGGAGCTCTCCTACTTTTGCTCCTTTCCTCTCAGACCTTTATATTTTGACCAAATATAGGATGGGGCAAGAGTAGGTGTACAGTTGTGACTATGTGAAACACAGTTTATTCTTCTATGATTGTTTATTTATTATTGTATTATTTTCTGTGTGAACAACTATAAACCTACTTTTGCACCACTTTGTATTGGTTGCAGCCACACCCTAAGGACCACACCACAGCCTCAGAGTGTTGGCTCTCAGTTAGTCCCGCCCTTGAGTCTTGGAAAGTTCATTCAACCACTGGCTCAGGCTAGATGCTTTTGGGTGATGAAGTCTGCGGTTAGGCCAGTGAATTCCATGGACATGGCCGTGACTGCACTTCATTTGCTGTGAAATGAGTTCCTTTGTTAGAAGTAATGCTCTGTGGGCTACCATGACAGTGAATAAAACTTTCTGAAATGGGAAGATTTTGATTCTAGCATCATCACTGCAGGCAGGAAAGCAATCCGAATGGGAAGAAATTGCTCCCCCCTGTGTCAGTGGTTGGCAAACTCATAAGTCAACAGAGCCAAATATCAACAGTACAAGGATTGACATTTCTTTTGAGAGCCAAATTTTTAAAACATAAACTTTTTCTAACACTACTTCTTCAAAATAGACTCCCCCAGGCTGTGGTCTTTTGTGGAAGAGCCACACTCAAGGGGCCAAAGAGACGCATGTGGCTTGAGAGCCGCAGTTTGCCGACCACGGCCCTATGTGATGGGAAGGGTGCAATGTAATCAACCTACAACCAGGTGCCCTAATGGGGTCTCAATGCTGGTTTCTGATATTGGCAGATTGGGAACTCAGCAGTGATAATAACTGTACTAGCCTTGGTGAGGGGAAGTCAATGTCAAGTCAAGGCAAAGCCTCCGTCTCTGCCACAGTGGCCACTTCAGATCAATTACAGTGACATCCGGGAAAAGAGGCTTACTGGCCTCCACATAAGGCCTTCTTGTACCTTCTGATCATTGAAAGTGTCTTCTGTAGTAAATACCATCAGTGAGCACCTCCTGTGCCAATGTTGAGAGGTTTAAGCACACACTGGTTTCCCTTCCTGGATCCTCTGATCTCTGAATGCTGGCATGCCTCAGCTTTCTGTCCTCACATCCCTATCCACACTTCACCTCCTAGTGATCTGTCCTAGTCTCATGTCTTTAAATATCACCCAATCACTGACAACTCCCAAGTTGATATTTCTAGCCTAGACGTTCTTCCCTGAACTCTAGTCTCATTTATCCAGCTGACTATTCAACTTCTCCCTTGGACGTCTCATAGGGTTCTCAAACTTAAAACCCAAAGCTAAGCTTCTAATCTTCATTCCACACCTCCTTCTCCTATAGTCTTCACCTTATAAAGTGGTGGTTCTGAGGGTTATTCTTGACTATTGTCTTTCATTCACACCCGTATCTACTTTGTCAGCAAATCTTTTTGTCTTTACCTTCAAAATATATTCACATCATGACCTTTTCTCCTGTCCACTGTTGTTGCTCTGGTCTAACCCACCCCATGTTTCACTTGGATGATTAAAACAGGATCCTGTCCTAGCTCGTTTGGCTCAGTGGATAGAATGCTGGCCTATGGACTCAAGGGTTCCAGGTTCTATTCCAGTCAAGGACATATGCCCAGGTTGCAGGCTTGATGCCCAGTGTGAGGTGTGCAATAGGCAGCCAATCAATGATTCTCTTTCATCATGGATATTTCTATCTGTACCTCTCCCTTCCTCCCTGAAATCAATAAAAAATATTAAAAACAAAACAAAACAAAAATCAGGATCCTAATTCAATGTTGTTCCTTTACTGCCTTTCTTAACACAGCAATCAGGATGATACAGTTAAAACTAAGTCCTACTATTAAAATCATCCAGCAACTTCCCATCTCAAGAGCCAGAGTCTTTACATGGTTCACAAGTCCAAACAAGATCTAAGCCTCCCAATATGTCCCTGACCTTATATCTCCCCTCTCAGCTCAAGCCTCCTTGATGTTTCTTTTTTTTTTGTGGTTTTAAAAAATATTTTTATTGATTTCAGAGAGGAAGGGAAAGGGAATCAATGATGAGAGAGTCATTGATTGGATGCCTCCTGTATACCCCCTATTGGGGTTTGAGCCCACAACCTGGGTTTGTGCCTTTGACCAGAATCAAACCTTCAGTCCACAGGCTGACACTCTATCCACTGAACCAAACTGGTTAGGGCCCTTGCTATTTCTTGAACATGCCAGACAGACACACTCCTGCCTCAGGATCTTTGCATTTACTGCTTCCTCTGCTTGTCACATATATTACCCAGATACACATGGTTTAATCCCTCACCTCACTCAGGATTTTGTAAGAACTTTCTTCACTTCCTTATTTACTGCTGTAGCTTGCATATCCCTGACCATTCCTGTACATTAGTACTTGTTCTTCTCCTTCTTTTTACACCCCCACAATAGCACTTACCATCATCTGAATACTGAGCTATTTACCTACTTATCTCCCCTTTTTAGAATGTATGTCTTATGAGGGCCAAGAAGCTGGAAGCCTTCCATACATTTCTGATTAGAGAGTAAATGAAAAAATCACGAGGACCTGAAATTGAACGATACAGCGGGCAGCTACATGTTTCAGAAGACTCAGGGCTGATCTTCTTGTGGGTGGGATGAGGGAGGAATCCAGGGATATGCTGATGTTTTATCTTGACCCAGAGTTGGTGATATGCCCTTTAAAAAACCTGGGAAGGGACAACAGATTTGCAAAATTCTGTGCATGATATGTGATAAAGCAGGTATCTCTTATACTATTTTCTTGTCTTCTCAACTGGATTATCGATTCATGGTGAGCAGGGAGCACTGTTTATGTTATTCTGAATTTGGCACACACTCAGCAAAGTTCTGGATACTGGGGATCATTTGGGTTGTGCACTACAAACAATGAATTTCTGTCCCTGAGGGAATGCTCTGGAGCGGGGAGAAGGGCCCCATAATTCAGATTCTACTGAGAATGAAAAATACACTCTTGTAGGCAATCCCTGAGGAGTATGTCTTAGCATCCTTATGTTAGCATTGACAACTACTTCTGGTAAAGAAAGCCACCCTACAATAATTGGCTGGACACAAAGAATTGTCAGGTAGGGGCAGGACTAAGGTGGTAGGAGGTGAGGAGGAACTGGAGGGGAATATGCAAAAAGCCCCATGGGTTCAAAGGCACCAACACTTCATGGAGGTTTAATGAACTAAAGTAGTTTTTCTTCAGAGTAAAATTTTATGGGCATTAAAGGCCTTCACTTCACTAAATGTGCTCATGGGTGAGGGTGTCCTAGTGATTTATGAGTTTGCAGATTATGCATTATCCTGTCAGAGGATGAATCCCCCAGGCCTCCTCCTGCTTTCACTTTAAAGCCGAGTGCAGGAGCCAGTGAACACTGCTGTCTGATCTGCAGCCTCCTGTGTTGCCATGGGTTCTACTTTTTATTTATTTATTTGTTTGTTTATTTATTTAAACACTAGGGGCCCAGTGCATGAATTCGTGTACCTTGAAAGGAACTGTGGGCTATGAAGTTATGGTGGGCACAGAGGTAGGTATAGGCCCATCCTCTGTGTCCCTGCCAGGACTCTCCTGCCATGGCCCCTGACCTCCTATCTGCTGGCATTCCAGCTCCCACCACTTCCACTCCCACGTACTGATAGTGCCAACCCTGATTATACCTGCTGAGAGTGCAGAGCGATTGGGGCCAGCACCAGCACGGGTGTGAGCAGGGCCAATGCTGTCAGCAGGTGCAAGTGGCAGCTGCTGCCCTGATCACCCCTCAGGAGCAGGGGGCGGTGGAGAAGCCCTCAGGGGTGGTCAGGTCAGGCAGCTGCGGCTCACATTGCTGAGCAATTGGGGCTGGCACTGGGTGCTGGCTGCAGGTGCAAGCGGTGGCCTCATCTCCTGCAGTGGGTGCGAGTGGGGCCAGCACTAACAGCAGGTATGAGCACCTGGCAGGACCACAGCGTGTGGGAGCAAAGAATTTTCAGTAACTACCAGAGGCTTGCCCCAATGACAGCGACCAGTACCCCACTTTGGTCTGGTGCCCCTGCTCAACTGCTCTACCATCCCCACCACAGCCGAAGCCTGCCATGTTCTGCATGCGCCCCCTGGTGGTCAGTGCACATCATAGCAACTTGTTGTTCAGTTGTTCCACCATTTGTTCTATTTGCATATTAGGGTTTTATATATATAGATATGTATATAGATATGTATATAGATATGTATATAGATAGATATATATGTATATCTATATGTATATAGATATGTATATATCTATATACATATCTATATATATAGATAAATAGATATATATAGATATAGATATTATCATTGCTCTCAGAGAGGAAGGGAGATGGGGAGAGAAATAGAAACATGAATGATAAAAGTCATTGATGGGCTTCCTCCTCCACACCTCCTTTTGAGGATCGAGCCTGCAACCCAGGCATGTGCCCTGACTGGGAATTGAAACTGTGGCCTCCTGCTTCATAGGGCAATGCTCAACCCCTGAACCACACTGCCTGGGCATGATGGGTACTCTTTAGACAGAATTTCACAACTCTAGACTCTTTCCCTCTCATCAAAAGAGGATTACAGGGAACCCTTGTCTCCTGAAGAATAATTATCATACTAATAACTCATATTTGCACAGTACAGCTCACAAAGCAGGTCAGCTTCCTTTATTTGATTTGAATCAACAGCTCTGTGAGGTTGTCAGGGGGAGGTGTATCATTATCCAGATTAAGAAATTGGAGCAGATTCTGACAACATAAGCTGCTCAGGCTCACGCAGTAGATGTGGTAAGACTGAGTTTAGAGTGCAGTCCCCTCACAGCAAGTGCTCTCCTTTCCTTCAGGCTGCCACATGGGCCCCATCTAGAAGGTTCCCAGATGAACCCAATGTGTTAAGTGATTAGAGACACAAGGAGAATTAGAAGGATTCTCAGGTGGAATAGGGACCGAACTGTCTTTGCAGTTCTGAGTGTAGGTACCTCCTGTCAGGAAAGAATGTAGTAAGCTCCTTTACCCACAAATGTCACTCACCATAACCCTGCCAGGGACTTGGGCCCCTTAGTTCAAATGCAGGGAATCCTAGAAGGCAGCAGGTTCAGGAACACTACACATGTCATGAGGACAGGAGCCATTTCTCTTTCGCTCCTTTATCACCAGAATCTTATGCTGTGCGGGCATAAGGCAGAAATAGATAAATTAAATAGAGAGGCAGAAATGAGATATAAAGACATTAGCTACTGGCACCATGTGTCTAAAGATCAGGCAGTTGGTAGAAGGCTGGCCTGGGATCTGGGGTCAGCAGGAGATACTAGGGGTCTGGGGACAAGACCGTTGGAGGAAGTGGTCAACACACAGTACCAGTCGGTTTTGTAAGGGGCCAGCAATGCCCTTTTTGTTACCTTCTTATACTAGTCCCTTAATATATATTATTTACTATATATAATGTATGTGTAATATATACATAGCAAATCTCTTATAATATAGTCCCTCATCATCACCGCCCTCTTTATTCTTATAAAAGTTTTATTAGTTAACAAACCACACATTGGGCTTTCTCCATCCATTCTGCATGATTCCATTATTCTTTTTCCCTTCTTTCCTGGGGAGGGAGGGAGGGAGGGAGGGAAGGAGGAAGGGAGAGAGAGAGTGAGAGAGAGAGAGAGAGAGAGAGAGAGAGAGAGAGAGAAAGAGAGAGGGGAAAGGAGGGAAGGTATATAGAAATTTTTGTATATAGACATTCTTACCATGTTCCAAGTCCCAATTCATATATTCTCTCCTTCATGAAGACTTTGCTGATCACATTTTCTTAATTTAATTACTTCCTCTTCTCAACTCTTATAGCATATTATCTGTATGTCTCTCATAGGTTTGTCATCTCATCTCTTCTTTTACATCCACATGTGTTTTTTTTAATTTTTATTTATTTTTTACAGAGAGGAAGGGAGAGAGACAGAAAGTCAGAAACATCGATGAGAGAGAGACATCAATCAGCAGCCTCCTGCACGCCCCACTGTGGAGATGTGCCCACAAGCAAGGTACATGCCCCCAACCGGAATTGAACCCGGGACCCCTCAGTCTGCAAGCCAATGCTCTATCCACTGAGCCAAGCTGGTCTCGGCTATCCACATGTTTATAATTAACTCAGTGGACCTTGTATAGGACCTGCTATGTGTCAAGTGTTATGCTAGATATTGGGGGTGCAGAGACCTGATTTCTAACCTAAAATAGGTCACAGTCTAGCAGACAAGATAGGCATATGAAGTCTCTTTAACCCACTGTGTTAAAGGCTGTAAGATATGTGTGAGCAGAGTGTTTGTTATTCTAGAGAAGATGTCAAATGGCAATTTAAGGTTACATGTGTATATATGTATACATATGTATATATGTACATATACATATTATCATAAATATATACAAGATTTTCTAGCTATATTTATATATATACTCACATATATAGCTAGGGACTTTTGTACTACCCTGTGTGTGTGTGTGTGTGTGTGTGTGTGTGTGTGTACATGGCTTCTTTAAGAGATGAGATAAGCAGGATTGTAGCCATCATATAAAAAAGTTACTTATTTGATCATTTATTTTACAAATCTGGGTCTCCCAACAAGTTGTCCAGTTCTTTTTCTTATTACACATCTCTATTTCCTATTTTTTTTCCTCAAAGAACCAAGAAATCAAAAGTTATTTTCACCTCTGGGCTTCGAGCCCTGGCCCTGCCTGATTTCTAACTCACATAAGAGTGCTCCAGAACTATTTGTGGGATCCATGAATGGTTGATAAACTCCTGGAGGGCAAGGATATTTATTGCTTCTTCCCATATTCCTGTTCATTGCCTTGTGCACAAAAAAAGCCCCCTTAATCATTTGCTGAATGGAGAAGCATTAAATTAGAATACAGTAGGCATGGTGGAGTCAGATACTTGGGTGGGGATGCTGGCTCTGTTTTCTTCTTGTTGGTACTATTGGGGCCATTTGCTTAGCTCTCAGAACTCAGTTTCTGCATCTGTAAAATGGGGAGATTATATAACACCTGCTCAGTCTCAAAAATTTGTGAGGATGGAGAAGCATCCAGCATAGTATTTAGCACATAGTAGGGGTTCAGTTAATGCTTTCTCCCTGCTGCTTCTTTGAATTTGAGTGTTTACTCTCCTCTGGGAACCTCTGTTGGAGGAGAGTCTAGGCAGGCTTTCTTTTGGGTCCGCCACCATGTGCAGCCACAGGTGATTCCCGAGGCACACTCCCGTTTTCTCTTTCCATTCTGACTACCTTCCCAGCAGCCTGGGGCCTGTTAGGTGGGCTTACTGCCTGTGTTTTTAGCTCTCCTCCCTGGTAATTTCCTCCTGAGTGGCGAGAGAAGCCAGAGGTTGGCAAACTTTCTTTTGTTCTTGGTTTTGTTTGCTTGACACAGAATGTCTAAAGGCTAAGGATTACATTCTCAACTCTTCATAGCTTCATTATCGTCCTTCTATGCTGGCTCCCGGGGAAAGGAAGCCGCTAGCCTCCCTTCTCAGTGTTGGGACCTTTTCTCTGGGCAATGCTGCGGTGACTTTGCTGAGACATCCTCCTCATACATCCACCTGCCTTCTTTGTTAGGTTAAACTCATTGTAGAAGGAGGGGTGTTTTTCTATATCAGGGTCTCTGCAAAGGGGGAAGGGTGGTGTCATCGAGGCACAGACCTGGGACAGGAATCAGGATGTGCTGGAATCTTTCTCAAAGAGTGGTCCTCCAGTTGCCACAGGAAGGTTTCTGGACACTGACACTATCCAGATCCATCAAGTCAAACTTGCCAGGAGTGGGGCCTGGGGATCCGCATCACTGCTCCCCAGTGACATTAGGCTCCACTCTACTCATGGAGTGGGAATAGTGTCCTGGGCACTTGGTCAAGGTCCCACATTATTGGGACTTCAACCTGGGTCATTTTCTCTCTTTGTGTCTCAGTTTCCTCATCTGTAAAATGAAGGCAGTAGACTCAATTCCTACCATCCCTTTCTGAAGACTATGGTTTACTGTCAAAACACCATTATCTCTTATTGACTCAAAAAGTGATTATTTATAGGAACCTTTGACATGCTGAGCCTATCTGTTAGGGAGGGCAGAAGCATGACCCCAACCCCAAATTGTTAAAAGTCTCTGAGATGGTAACCAATGGGATAGCTAGGCCTGATGCGATATCTAGGCACTAGTAAGATAGTGCTTAATTAGGTAGCAAATTATGCTCTCTTTCTCAGAAGAGCGAACTTTGATGGCTGGGGTAGTCTTGGGGGACTGCCTGAAGAAGGTGGATTTTGAGCTATTTCCTGGACAACAGGCAGGCTGTGCAGGTGGTAGTGAGAGGACTGGGTACACACAATGACGTGATGATAGAGCACGACAGAGAGAAAGCAGAGTAGTAAGAAGGAATTTGTCATATTCACAGCCCCTGGAAAAACTCGGATTGCTAAAGCAGGGGACAGTGTCTTGAGAATTATGGAAAAGTGGGTGGAGGAATGTCTGTGGGCCAGTGCCTGAGTTTGATCATTTAGAGAGCAGGGGAAGGGGACCCAGTAAAGTTTCCTAATCAAGAGGCTTCATTGAAACTATCTCCCATGAAGGCAGACATAATCTTCATAGAGGTTGGGAAGGGTGTGTTTGTCTGGATCCTCCAAGAACGGACACCAAGATGAGGTGAGATACACAGAAACGTATTAGGGCCAGAGGAGATGGAGGGAAGGAAGGAAAGGGAGAGTCTCTTGCTCCCAACATTCCCTGGATTTGCTTTATCATTGTATGTACTTACTACGTGGTTTCATAAAGATCTGTTTACGCATTGGGCCCAAGCCTTGGGTAAGGAGACTAAGAGAATGAGAACGGCTCTGGGTCTGTACAAGGGTTTTGCAGACCCAGTCATTTGTTAGCAGCTTTAATAATAAAGAGGAACTCTTACCCCAACGTCTCTTTCTTATCTCTGCTGTGGCTTGGCACTTTCTGGAGATTGCTTCAGGTCCCTGCAGGCCTGATGTTGGGAGAAAAATGTTCTGATTTTCACCTGCAGGGCTCTAGAGCAGTGTTCCAATCTATTCCTAGCAGAGCACAGTTTTGAGTTTGTCCAGAATATCAGATGGCTTGCATATGGCCACATTTGCTTAAAAAAAAAACCCATATATTAATTTCAGAGAGGAAGGGAGAGGGAAATTTGGAAGCATCAATGATGAGAGAGAATAATAGATTGGTTACCTCTTGCTCATCTCACATTGGGGATTGAGCTCACCACCCGGGCATGTGCCCTGATCAGGAATTAAACCATGATCTTCTGGTTCACAGGTCAATGCTCAACCACTGAGCCATGCAGGTCAGGCCCACCTGTGCTTTTACATACTGACTGAGTATGACTTTGTAGAAAAAATAAGGAAAAATAAAAGGGAGAAATCTTGTGTGTGTGTGTGTGTGTGTGTGTGTGTGTGTGTGTGTGTTAATTCTACAAAATATGACTTATCTGGCACATCGTTAAACATCTGGTTGGGAAGGGTGTGGATAAGTCCCTTGCTTTCAGTAGCTCCTGATTTTAACAAATGAGGAAACTCTGCCCTAGATCCGTGGATAGAGCATCAGCCTGCAGACTGAAGAGTCCCAGGTTCGATTCTGGCCAAGGGCACATGCCTGTGTTGTGGGTTCGATCCCAGTAAAGAGGTGTGCAGGATGCAGCTGATAAATGATTATGATTCTCTTTCATCATTGATGTTTCTATCTCCCTTTCTCTCTTCCTCTCTGAAATCAGTAAAGAAATATATTTGAAAAAACACACAAATGAGGAAACTTGTTGTGAATGGGAGAGGCCAGGACCATGGGTAACTGTGGAGAGCAGCTCTCTGCTAATAGGACAGGTGGCTTAGCAGAGTCTATTGTTCTACAAACAGCCATGCCAGTGATGTCTCTCTTGGTGTGGCTGTTTCTTGCCAATCCACCATTTCCCAGCACAGGACTCAGTCAGAGAGGAGACCTATGAGCCCTCTAGTAATGGCCCCGCAGAAAAGTTGAATGTCCTAAACCAACTTTGCCATGGACTCTCTGTGACCTGTAATGAGTCACATCCTTGCCTTTAAATTTTTTCTTAGTTTCCATAAAAGAAATGGAAATGGAGCTGACCGGCCCCATGGGGTGCTGGATGAGAGTAAATATCAAAGTGAGTGTTTTGTAGTCAGATAAAGGCCATAAACATGTTCAATATAATGGCTGATTATTTTTCTTTAGTCGTAAATGGATACCTAGAATGGGAAGGCCCCATCTTGGTAGCAGAAATTCATTATCTCAGAAAGTGTCTAATGGCTGCTGTGCAAATGAACTGGAGGAAGTTAAATTGTGGAATGGGATGGAGCTGAGAACAGTGAAATGAGTTGTGCATTAAATTTAGATAAACACAATTATGTGTAACTGGATTATGACGCGTGCAGGCAGACGCTGTATTTTAGGCACCTGCGTTTTGATTAAAATCGATTCAGGTGCAAGTGCTTAGCATTTTCGTAGGTACGGAGTGGTGCCTAAGCCACTGTCCAGATTCATGAGGGGAAGGCAGGGAGATGTCTTCTATCCAAGTCTCCAGCTGGAGAAGTGGAAAGGGCATAGGACCAGACCCACCAGCCGAGACCATTTCAGCACGGGCTGTGTGATTTCAACTGGGGTCAGGAAAGTGTCCTGGAGTCAGTGGAGTCAATGACCTGCGTTCTCTATGGTGGGGACAGATGCTGCATGGTAGGTGGCAGGTGGCATCAGGGAATATTGGCGACCAGACCTGCCTGCCATAGAAATATTTATAGTCCCAGTGATGGAAACAAAATCTCTTTGAACTCTTGTGGGCAGTATGGGGCCCAGTTCCTAGTTCTACCTTTTTAGCTCAAGTCTGCAAGTCAGTCATCTGCAGATCAAAAGCAGCCCATCTTCTGATCCTCGGGGTGGCCACGCAGGCGAGCAGAGCCAGCCGGCTGTGCCTGACCTTGAAGGAGGACAGTTGTGGAGAAACCCCTGTCAATTCCCAGTGAATTCCTGTTGGCATGTTTTTATTTCAAGTGCACAGCATCTTTGGGATTAAAATAAATGCTACCCATTCTGGGGATGCATTAAATGAACATGTTTTCCCCCTTGCTTGATCCTATAATAACCCGTCAACTAAACGGATAACTACTAAGCCTTCCTCTGGGTGATTTGAGATGCAGTGCATATTGTTAGACAAACTAACATACGCTTCCTTTCTCTCCCTTTTGTTCCTCTCCCCTGCCCTCCTCCTCACCCCCCCCTTGCAGGTCATCCTTATCCTGACGAAGCTTTATGACTTCAACCTGGGGAGTGTGACTGAGAGTTCACTTTGGAGGTAAGTGGCTTAGAGATTCTTAAGGAGCCACTGGGCTGGGCTCATGTGAGAACTGCCAGCTGAGGGGCTGGGAAGCCTGTTTGGAAGGAGCAGAAAAGAGGGGGGTCCTCCCTCTGAAGCCCCCTATAATGTCGCTGATGGACCGCACCTGTGGATTGCCTTAGCACTCTGCTGATTTCTCTTGGGGCCGGTCACATGTTCTCCTGGGCAGGGTTGTTGTTTCTGTGTTCTGCAGTGTCTCATGCTTCGAGGTGAACACAGGTGCGGTTGGAGAGATGGGGAGCGTGCCTGAAAGGAGAGGCCGTGGGGCAGGATCTGTTGTAGGAGGGATTCTTGTTCTGGTGTGACAGTTTTCCGTCCTTTGCGTCTGGGAGGTGCTATTGTTTTTGAGAAGCCCACACTTAGGAGAATAGACCCTGTGAGAATCAGGACTGTGCAGGGACTTTCATGGTCCCTAGCGTTTGTGGGCTCCTTCCTCTAGACAGTAATATTAAAAGATATATCTTATGAGTGCATGGACATGACAAATGTGTGAAAACATTTTTTCAGCCTAAAATTGCGTTTTTTTGTTTTGACTTTAAAAGGACGAAAGCATTTGTGCCCTAGGCTCGGTGCCCATCATGGGTGGTGGGTGAATCAGCCCCGCTGGGATGCTGTGGCACCAGGACCGGAAGAAGGTGGAGGTGGGTGGGGTAGCACAGATGGGGCTTGCACGTGGCCATGAACCTAGGAGTTTCTCTGGACCGGGACTGCCTGCACACTTAGCCTTCCGCAGACCTCCTCCCCCACACACTCTGCTCACGGCCACGCTGCCTGCCACACAGGACGACAGCAAGTCTCACCAGCCACGGTGAGTCCGCATTTCGTGCTCCCCACTTGTTCTATCAAGAGGGCGTGTATGTGTCCTGGGTACTTTGTGGCCACTGGGGAGGATGCTGTCACCAAAGGCCTTTCACTTGCCTGTGTCCTCATCGCAGGGCCCTGAGCTGAGGGCTGCCTGGGGTCTGCAGCAGAGGCATCTGGGCCGTGAGTGTCTGCACTCCTTGCTGCTGCTTCAGGTGACCTGTGTGTTTGCAGAGCACTAGCCAGGGCCTCTCTCCCAGGGAAGGGGAGCAGTCACAGCATCTATTAAATATTTAGGGGTTAATTGCTCCTATTGATTGAGGTCTGCCTCCATTTGCACAGAATGTCCAGAACCTAATTTTGCTGCTCATTGGAAAATGGCAGAGGTATAAGTAACCGGGGGCTTGTAATAGAGGAAAGCATGCCTGTTTCCACTCACGCGGGACTCCCGGAGGATGAGAGCCTCAGACACCTTCCTAGCAGGTCCAGTCGCATTGATACTGTGCTGACCCCTGAAGCCTGACCCCCGTACCATCTGCTTGGTGCAAATAAAGCAAGCCACACGTGGTGGGAGCTGTTAGGGATTTGAAAAGCTGGGGGGTATTGTGGGCTTTCCCTTTGGATAAATGCTATATAAGAATGTACCTAAAAATATTTTTTTATTGATTTTTAGAGAGAGAGAGAGGAAGGGAAAGGAATAGAAACATTGATGGGGAAAAAAAAACACATCATGGATCAGCTGCTTTCCACACCTTCCATCCCCATTGGGGAGGAAGCCTGAAACCCTGCCATGTGCCCTGACCAGGAATGGAACCAGTGGCCTCCGATCCACCAGTTGATGCTCAACCACTGAGCTACACTGTCCAGGCGTCTTCTACTTTTTACTGTCTTCCCTGCTCAGCTCCTAAAGAGAGTGTTTCCCACTCTCTTTCCTATACTGAAGGTGATGCATTTTAGTTAGAGCCTACAGTGCTATGATCTTTCTTAGTAGCACAGTGTACAGAGAAAATAAACTAAATAAAACATGCACCCATTTGGATGCATTATTTCGCCTAGTGTGCTTAACGAAGTTGGAATCAAATTTGGTGATTCTTCAATCTTCTGTGTAACAGAGAAGCCTGGAGCAGTAGCTGTTATGACAAGATGACTCTCCCTGGCAGGTTACATTGTGATATAATTATTTGCCTCATTGGATTAATAATTCAGAGATCATCTACCTCTAAATAGATAAGACTGTTTAAAAGCATTCGGCAATGTAGCCATATCTTATGCCCTGTGACCCTCTTTCCAGAACTCCTGGTGCTATTATATGGGAGGGATTCAAATTTTTTCTCCACCAGCAGGAGGATGGCTGCATAGATTGGCCATTAGCACAACCGTCTGTTGGCACCTCTTAGTCAAGTAACATTTTTACATATAGGATTTAAAGCTTAGAGGATTTGGGAGGTTAGGGACTGACTCTTTAAAAAGAACAAGAATTTCACTTTCAGCCTATAGTGTGTCAAGCTTGGGGGCTGCCCATCAGTCAAGGGTGATACTGGGCCCCAACTCTATTGGATTTTAAAAAATATATATTTTATTGATTTTTTACAGAGAGGAAGGGAGAGGGATAGTGAGTTAGAAACATCAATGAGAGAGAGAGACATTGATCAGCAGCCTCCTGCACGCCCCCCACTGGGGATGTGCCCACAACCAGGATACATGCCCTTGACCAGAATCGAACCTGGGACCCCTCAGTCTGCAGGCCGCCGCTCTATCCACTGAGCCAAACTGGTTTCGGCTCTATTGGATGTGAAGTAAGCCTGACTTAAGGAGGGGTGGTGAGTCATGATCAGGAGGCTCAGCATCCATCAGTTTCCTTCTCAGCAAAGTATTTAAGTGAAGGCTCTGGGACTGATGGCCTGGGTTCAAGTTCATGCTTTTTCACTTAGCCACAGAGTGACTTGAATAAGTTTCTTCACCTCTCTATGCCTCCATTTTCTTATCTGTAACAATGAGGATAATACAAGCATCTACCTCATAGAGTAGTTATGATATTTCAATGACATGAACTGTGTGAAGTTTCTAGGAAAGTGCCTGGCATACAGTGCTAGGCATGGGACATACCCAGGAGAATTAGTCATCACCACGTAATCCACCTGTAATTGATCAGCTTCTCTATGCTAGTTCCTTTTATTTTTTCCTTTATAACAAACTTGAAGCTATCTCGTTCTATCCTGTATAATAAAACAGGAGTTTGTTTATCACTGGCCACATTTTACAGATGAAAATATTGAGCACTTCAGAGATTAAAGGACTTGCCTCATGTCATACAGCTAATAAGTGAGTCAGGAGTAGGGGGCGGGGCAAGGCTAAGGTCATAAGTCTGAGAATAGGGGCTCCCTAATCTTGGACTCTTTATATAGTATCATGTGACCCCTTAAATGGAAATTCTGGAGCTGGATATGGATGACCCTTTACTTCTCATCTCCTCCATTCCCACTGAAAATAGGGCCGTGTTACTTGATGTGCAGGCATCATGGACTCAGAACCCAGGCCGGGTTCGCCCTCATTTCTGTGAAAACAGCATGTGGCATATGCTTTGTGCCATCTTCATGCTCCTCTGCACACAGGTGTGTATACCTCTGCCTCATTTGTTCACATCACGGTCCTCGATTGGGAAGCAAGAATGTCACTTATCTCTGGAAGTGGGAACTGTGATAAGGCCAATTATTCCACTGCCTGAGGTTTGAGAGTCTTTAGTTTTGAACATAAATCACAGTTAGGTTTCATGTTTCTGACTGGCAAATAGCTTCTGGGACTCAGTCCTATATGTCTTAACCACTGACACTTGGACTGATAAGCATATTACTTTTCCTCAAAATACATTGTTCAAGGAACTAATTCCTGGAGAGAGATGAGCTAGCAAGCAATTGTTCAGATCCCACCTGTCCACCCCAAGCGCTACACTCTAGCAAAGGGTAGTCAGTTTATGATCGGGAATTTTCCTGTGGATTTTCCACTGGATTAAGGATCCTCCTGGAGCTAGATGCATTTGCATTTGTAGAGGCATAAGAAGAATAGGAATCTTTTGCAATGGATGCTCTCCTTCTATTCTTATTTCACCTCAGTTCTTCTCTTTCCTCCTCCTTTCCATTTCTTTCACTCCCAGCCTAGCAGCATGGAAGATATTCTTCTCTTGATGAGCAACCAGGATTGGCCCTTTTTCTGTATGCCTGGCCTCAGGGCCTGCAGAGCGAGGGGTTCCTCCTGGTCAGGGTGTGTCAGGAGTGTACCACTTCCCAGGCACATCCTCCTAGACCAGTGGTTCTCAAACTTCCTAAGGCCGCGACCCTTGCATACAGTTCCTCATGTGGTGGTGACCCCCAACCCATGACATTTTGCTACTGTTATGCATCATGATGTAAATATCTGCATTTTCCGATGGTCTTAGGCGACCCCTGTGAAAGGGTCTTTCAACCCCTAAAGGGTCGAGACCCACAGGTTGAGAACCACTGTCCTAGACACTGTCCCTGACCCTCCTCTGCTCACCGCTAATTGCACATCCCTACAGTGTGCAGTGATTTGTTCCTAGCCTGGGAACTTCTCAAGAGCAGGGGACATGTGCCTTTCTGATTTCCAGATCTACAAAGCCTTTCCCTGGGGCGACAGGAAATAAAGGCTTGGACAACTGAGCTGACGATCCGATAGCCCCAAACCAATCCCAGCCTGGCCCGCCTTGCCCTGTTGCTTTCTGTATTGAGTTGTCTCATCCTCCTGCCACTGGGGAGTCCTGTGACTTTTCATCTGCTTTGCAAGCTGTTGTCTGGATCATTTATTTCCTCCCCTAATTGTTCTGTCAGTGACCTTTCTGAGGATGCTGGTTTGTTTTTTTCTAAATAGGAATTGGAGACCTTTTGGATTTATTAATTTTTTGTTTGCCAAGAAAACCCTGATAATAATTGCTAATACTTCCCAGAAGTTATTAGTTTACAAATTTTAATGACACTCATGATTTATTTATGTGCTTCCCTCCCTCTCCAGCTGCTCACCCCAATTCCTTAGTGGAATTCCTGCTGAATCTGAGTGAATTAATGGAAACAAAACAGCAGATTGGAATGACATTTTTTTTTTTTTTGGCGAGGCTGTTAATTAAAAGCTTTCCATCCTATTCGTTAGTCTCTTCATATGAGAGGTTCTGAAGGCTGGGCTGGTACAGGCTGTGAGATCCTCCCTCTAGAACGGGGGCCTTCTATTTGCTTTCGGTGCTAATAAATCTGGCGCAGATTCCTGAATGGGTCAGTGAACATTCAATTGAACAGATATTAATCGAGCATCCATATGTAAGCAGCCCTGCGCTCTCTGCTGGGGATGCAGAATAAGCATGTCCTGATTACTATCCTCAAGATAGCTTTCGTTTGACTGACAGATAAGATTAATGTACAAAGGAAACCACATCAGACATAATCAAGAACACATAGGCAGTGCATTCTGTGAGGAGTGGCTTTACTGTGGAAATGCTTATATATATATTTTTTTTTATTGTCACCACACCTCATTCTACAAAGGATGCAAAGTAATTTTAGTAATGAACAGAGGACTGGTCAGTGTGCACACATTGTTTTGCTGTTTAATATAAAACATCTTCTTTTCCCATTCTGATGGGAAACTCCTAAAAGGAAACGCAGTCTCACATATTAGTAGTTTCCGTAGGTCTCAGGAACACGTGGTAACAGATGGGACAGAGTATGTGCAGTGGTTAAAGCAGTGGGTTCCAGAGTAAATAGTCTGGGTGGGAATCTCAGCTCCATGGCTTACTAGCTGTCCCACCTTGAGCAAGGTTTTTGTTTATCCAAGCCCCATGTACTTATCCATATAATGAGATGACAATGAGACCTGTCTCACAGAAGCTTCTCGAGGATTCAGTGAGATGATGCATGGAATACAAAATGCCTGCAATCTAGTCATCACTTAATAATTAGTATTTGTCATAGGCTCATGTCCTCCTAGTCTAGCAGCTTCCACCAGACTCTGGATCATGGCAGTGCTGATAACTTTAGAAGCACATAATGCCTGGAAATGCTGCATTTCTATGGAGAGAACACTAGAGGCTTCTCCTTGAGACACTATCTGTGTGTGGCAAAAGGGAAACATTAATATATCTCTTGGTTTTCCCACACCAAATGCAGATAATGGTGACTTTGGCTACAAGATGCAAAGCACAATTTGATTTAAATTCTCCTAATATAGTGCTGAGTTAACTCCTTCGTTACCAGTGATTTTATTTTTAATACAACTATTAGGGGATCTAAGACCATTGAAGAGTTTTGTTACCTCTCAAATAATTAACATGGAAGGCAGGGTGGGGTCATGCATGGTACTGAAACTTGGCATATCCTAAGAATTACTTGTGGAATGTGTTTAAAAAATCTAGATTTTTTTTGCCGAGACTGGTTTGGCTCAGTGGATAGAGTGTCGGCTTGCGGACTGAAGGGTCCCAGGTTTGATTCCGGTTGGGGGCATGTACCTTGCTTGCGGGCACATCTCCATTGTGGGGTGTGCAGGAGGCGGCTGATTGATGTCTCTCTCTCATCGGTGTCTCTGACTTTCTATCTCTCCCTTCCTCTCTGTAAGAAATCAATAAAATATATTTTTAAAAAATCTAGATTTTTAAGGTTGAGTGTTAGGATGTATAATCTTAAAAGCTCCCTGGTGGATTCTTATCTTAGGTGGGATTGGGAAGCACAGAATTCAGAGGAAGCTTGGGTTCTAAGCCCACCTCAATTACCAGTGAATAGGCTTATTCTTGCCATTCTTCTGTTTCCTCATTAAAAAAATTAGATGAAATGTTCTCCCAAATCTCTTGCGACTCCAAATCCCCAGACTCTACCAACTCTGGAAGTCAAACAGGAAGCATGTGCATTAGAATTTAGGGTGCCCAATGGATAACCGCCGCACTCCTGACCAGAGCAACCTCTCTAAAATCAGTGCCAACAACATGGACACATCTGGCAAGGTGCTGTTCACTGGTGGATGATGGTCGGTAGCAGGTGTGAGCCAGAATACCTGTCCAAACTACTTAATTTAAAGTTATTAAAGACAGGGAATATCACTCAATCTATAAAATTCTTTGTTCTCAAAAATTGAATGAGAAAGGAATTTGCCCCCACTATGGAGCTCTCAGACATCTTCCTTGGCTGAAGAAGAGAGAAATGAGGATGCCGGAGAAGCACATCTGGATTACAGATCTGATGCTTTCCTATTTATTATGGGAAAGGGAGTTCTTTTTACGACTTAGTCCCTTTCTTCTACGAGGGAGGCCCCAGACATGTATCCAGTTTGATTTTTGCCCAGTGGATGAGAGAATATAACACTCTTGTGGGGATCATTTCTGTTGATTATTTTATGTTGTCTTTCCTCCAACTGCAGTGCCATTTTATCACAATCATAAATTACCCCAGCATGTGGAGAAGGGGTTTGAAATCCTGCCTACCCCTTTCCACAGCCTGAGCTCCCTCTCATTTGCACAGCAGTAGATTCATTAGTCTCCTAATGAAGTTAATAAGTCAATAGGATCAGACAGTCCTGCTAAAATAACACTTACAAATGGATGCCTTTTCCTACCCTCTAAGGTAAGCCTTAATTTATTTTCCTGCCAGATGTCCATGGGTGTAGAACTATGCTAGGTGAGCCGTTGGAGTGTGGTTTGAAGCCAAGAAAAAAAAAAGAAGGGAAAACTTTTATTTCACCCAGAGCCCATCTATTTCCAAGTTTATAGGAGAGTTTTACACACTCTATCCCTGCTTATATATATAACGACTATAAAGATTAGGTAGTCGAGCTTTCATAGTTACTTTCTCATCATTTGGTGGCCAATTACCTTATTGGACATACTACTAGACTGTAAAGGCCTTTAGGAGGCTTCTGGCAGCTTCCCTGCAAAGACCACTGCCCTAGATATTATTGGAGGAGCAATAAACCTGTAAAAGGCCTTTTCTCTCTGTCATATGTCTGGGAGGCTCTTTGTAGGAGTCACTGAACTAAAAAAAGGAAGCATTTTACACCTTGCTGTTGCTTCTAAATGTTCTCTACCCAAATAAAAGCTAAAATCAGGTCTTGCCCTTGTTGGTTTGGCTCAGTGGGTAGAGTGTTGGCCTGCGGACTAAAGGGTCCCTGCTTTGATTCTGCTCAAGGATATGTGCTTTGGTTGCGGGCTCCTGTCCTGTTTGTGGCGTGTGTAGGAGGCAACCAATTGATGTCTCTCTATCACATAGATGCGTCTCTGCCCTCCCTTCCACTCTCTCTAAAATATGTATCAATGGAAAAATATCCTCAGGGGAGGATTAATGACAACAAAAAGCTAAAGTCAAGTCTTAAAGTGCAATCCATAGTTTATCTTTTACAAGCTCCCTCTTGCATTGATACTAATGTCTTCAATGGGTATCATACTTGTAGTCATTGTCCACATAAACACATGCCCACCTCATATTTCTGGGAGGAGTGTAAGTCTTGTATAATTGAATATTACATTTACAGATGGATAAACTAAGGTTTTGAGTGGGTTGATGGTCAGTGATTTCAGATCTGGGGCCCAGAACTTGGTTTCCTGATTCTCAGCAATCCTATGCTCATGCTGTTACATTACTAATCCCTCTTTCCTGGCCTTTCTAGCTTGACAGCTATTTATAGTTCATGACATCTCTGTCTAAGGGGCTACTTTGGGGACTAGGAAACTGTTTCCTTGGTATCTGTCCAAATGATTTAAATATATATATTAATTTCAGAGATAAAGGGAGAAGGAGAGTGAGATAGAAACATCAATGACGAGAGAGAATTATTGATAGGCTGCCTCCTGCATGCCCCACACTGAGGATCAAGCCTACAACTGGATATGTGCCCTTGCCTGGAATCGAACCTGGGACCCTCAGTTGGCAGGCTGATGGTCTATCCTATGAGCCAAACCAGCTAGGGCAGTGCATGCGATTTTTAATCCTGGGAGACATGAAAATACGTTAGGAAATACAAGAAAAACCAGTTTCCTGGGCCTTATTCCAAATCTACTGAATCCATTTCTGGGGTCAAGATCTAGGAACTTAGAGCTTTAAAGAGCTCCTCCTTGATTCTGAGGTAAGCACTGATCTAAGAGACTTCATGGCCATCTGTTTCTGAAAGGGCCATGAAAACTTGTTTGGGGGAATCTTGCCCTCAGCACAGAACCTTTTCCTTTTACCCCATTTGCTTCTGGCTGGTTCAGAATGACACAAATTCATTCATGCAAAAATCCATGGTTGCGCCCTTATCTTTATGAATGACAACCATAAAGGTTAATAATTGGAATGAACTCTGCAACTTACTAATTAGTTCCCATTCTGTCAGTATGAGGCTTCCTTAATTGGGCAATTAATATTGATTTTAGAGACCGGTGACACCAGAGAGTGGTTAAAGGTGCTGTTCTCCATGGAGCTGTGCTTGAGACAAACCCTATGAAGGTGTCATGGCTGCTGGCAATCAGAGAACATAACCAATGCAGAATGGTTTCCAGGTGACATTGGGAGGCTTTATAGTCATCATTTTTTGTTACAACCAGCAAAAATCACACTAACATAGGCAAGATATATGATTTGTTGGAAGGATACTGCAATGGCTTAACATTTGGAGAAAGAGATCATGACTGAATTCTAGGACTGATAAAATCTTTGGCCTCTCCAGGGACCATGGGGTAGGATGCCATGGCTCATATGCCATTATATGCAACTACCTTCTCTATGATTTCAATTCCTGAGAGAGAACTGAAAGGACTATTTGAGTTAAGTAGTCAAAGCTTAAACTGTGTTCAGGGATGAGAATTTCCTGGCCTAGGCTGGCTTCCTTGCTTGTTCATTCCTCTGCAGAAGAAGACTGGGTCCACCAGAGAAACCTTGCAATGGGCTCTGGGAATTCCCAACCAGTAGCCTTCACTGATATCATAAGTCTTCTCATGTATTCTTATGTAAAGGTGACTTATACTTAAAATATGCAAATTTTAATGAACATCCCTTTACTTATACTGTTGATTTAAAAGATTGTCATTTATTATGGGTTGGGATGTGCTAGAAGATTTACTCATAAACATATCATTTACAACAACCTTGAAAGGACTTTATCCTACCTGCGGTGCTGACAGCCAGCAGATAATGGGGATTAGGTTTTATCTTTGGTCTGTACACTTCCAAGTCCATGCTTGTTGCACTTGGCCATGCTGCCTCCCCCGATAGTTTTAAATCCAGGGTTGGGTATTGAGCACTTTCTCAATCCGTAGAAGGTCCTGATGATTATTTGATTCTCTTCTCTTTATCTTTTCATATCTTTTATAGGTTTTCCTTTGTGAGTACCATGAAGTTTGTATAGAAAATATTTGTAACAGTTTATTTTAAGCTGATAACAACTTAACTTCAATTTAAAATCTGTACACTTTTACTCTTTGTCCCCATACTTTATGTCAGAATTACTTCTAAATATATATTATTTATGTATTAACTTTTATGCTTATAATTATTTAAATATTTTTGTCTTTTAACTCTTATGCTTGGCTTTAAAATGATTTATATACAACCACTATAGCATTGCATTATTATGTATTTGTCTATAGATTGACCCTTACCAGTAAGATTTATACTTTCATACTTATGACATATTTTTATTGAGGCTTTCAATACATGAACATGTACACATCTTCATTATTTAAGTCTTTGATTTTTTCATCAGCATTTTTTAATTTTTACCATATAAAAGCAGTACATGTTTTGCTAAGTATGTACTTAAGTATTTCATTTCCTTTGGAATGATTATATAAGGAATTATGTTCTAAATTACAGTTTCCACATGTAAACAGAAATGTGCTTGTTTTGTTTTTTTTGTGTGTGTGTATGTATTAACCTTGTATCTGGTGACTTTGGTCAACTCAATTGGTGTGTGCTTTTGAATACTTACTCTGGACTCAGTGATATGCTAGGTACCTTCTATGCATCATGGAGCAGAATAAGGTTCCCCAATGAGATCAGTTCATTTAATGAGACTGGCTATGTGTGATATCGGTGCTAAGAACTATGGGCCATGCAAGGATATAGATGAGATTTTCCATTTTTAGGAACCTGGGGAACAGGGAAGGGTTTACAGAGAGAGAAGGGAGGGAAAGAATGAGGGAAAAAAGGGAAGGAGAAAAAGGGAAGGGAGAGAGGGAAGGAGAAAGAGAGAACTAGAATACAAACCTTGCACATTATGTTATGGTATAAAATAAATGTCATAGAAAGGCTTTGATTGGTAATGTGAGGGAATGGGCATGCTAGATAAATAGTTAAATTAAAATATAGGAGGAGAGAATGACCAGGAAAAGTTTGGAGAATTTTTGAGAGGCCTATGGCATTGAAATGTGAATGTAGTAGAGGGAAGGGGCCATGGAGGAGGCTGGACAGGAAGTGAAAATCACATTGGGGAAGATCTAGATGCCCCATTGATCAGTTAAAAACCTTTTTTTTTTGTGGGGTAGAGAGGAAAGAGCAAAGGTTTGTGAACAGCAATTCTAAAACAATAACTATGTTTTCGAAAGATATGTTTAAAAGAGTAATTTAGTGAGGGGAAAAATTGTACGGGAGAGGGAGATCAGTTATGAGACTACTATGCCATTCTTATTTTTTTTTCTGCCATCCATCCATCCATCCATCCATCCATCCATCCATCCACCCATGCATCCATCCATCCATCTATCCAGCTGTCAACCCATCCATCTATGTGTTTGTATGCTTATCTATCTTCCTACCCTTATAGAATGTACAAGTATCTGAAGTTGAATGGGCCAGAAATGAGGAAGACAGGAAGCCTAAGGTCAAGGACCCCTTGTTTGAGGGAGACCAGAAACTACCTTCTAAAGCTCTAGGCTTTCAGGTGTCTAAACATGAATTCTATCCCATTGGAGTGTAGGTGTGATGACTGGTCATGGAGTCAGATGGTGAGGAGTCATTAGGGACCATGCTTCATTGGCTTCCTTCATTCAAACTGTAGCATTCTGAAAGCTTGGGTGAGAAGATAAAGGGAGTGGCTTGCCTTAGTAGCTTATTTTCTCTTCATTCTTCAACACGTGCTGGATGTCAAAACATGGGAGGCAGGACAGTAACAAAGCAGGCTGAGGAATGTGGAATTGGGTCTAACTCGGATTTGCTTTGAAACTTTGGTACCTTATATTGGCATTCTTTAAAGGCATCTGGCTGGATTCCTTCAGACTTGAAAATTGAGATAGTGTACAAATTTTGTTTGGCCAACAAGGAAGAAATACTGAGTTTTTAAAGCTTTTTAAGTTTTTAAAAGTCTCTTTTGAATATTTAAATTTGTATGGAGTAATTTACTAATGAAAGTAATTTTCCCAAGCTTGAAAATGAAGATAATTTGAATGAAAAATAATAGCCACCATCTTGAATTGGTTTTAAATTATTTTTAAGTTTCAGCATATGTGCACCTATACATTTTAACCTATATATTTTACATAATTGAAATCCTCTTCTATAACTCATTTTGTTTATTTTCATAAATAAAATGACTAAGCATTTTTCAATGTTATTCAAAATGTTTCACAAACATAATTTTAAAGTTCACATAATAGCCTTGTATTGCTGTTCTATAATTTACTTAACTATCTTTATTCTTTTATTTTTAGAGACTGTTTTACAGTTTTTCACCATTTAAAAATGTGTTGAATATTTAGATATATAAGTTTTATTTGGTCTGCATTTTATATTATTTCCTTAGGACAGACTCTAGAGGAGAAATTTAAAGACTTTTACTATACATTTTCAAGTTGGTTATGAGAAAGGTGCCTTTCTGAAACTCCTTGCTGGGAAAAAAACTTCTTATTTTAAAAGATTTAGAAAGTTGACACAGTTTGTGGTATATGTATATGTGTGTGTGGTTTATGTATATTACAGATATCTATTTACATGCTTTAGGGTCATTAGTATGCCTACAATTTTATTAAATTATTGGATAAGACTTGGGCAATGAAGCCCTTGAAAATGATGTATCCAGATTCCATGAAGAACATGCATGTGTCCAGCTAACGGAGAATATCCAGGCCATCTGAATGGATAACATGAGAACAATAGCAGTCACATCAGTGATAACAGTTGATCAGTTTGTGTGCTAGGTACTGATTAAAGAGTTTTACATCTGCTTAATCCAGCCTGATGGTAAACCAGTTATGCCTGGAATACTGCTGCCACCTACATTTTGTAGCTGATGAATCTGAGGACAGTTGTTTTCTTTTCTTTTCTTTTTTTAAGTATATTTTATTGTTTCTTTTTACAGAGAGGAAGGGAGGGGGATAGAGAGTTAGAAACATCGATGAGAGAGAAACATTGATCAGCTGCCTCCTGCACACCTCCTACTGGGGATGTGCCCACAACCAAGGTACATGCCCTTGACCAGAATCAAACCTGAAATCTTTCAGTCTGCTGGCTGACTCTTTATCCACTGAACCAAATCAGCTTTGGCATGAGGACAGTTGTTTTAAACAGTTTGTGTTTTACTTTGGGCACAATGGGAGACAATTAAAAGGCTTTAAGCAGAGGCATGAAATTTTGAAAGACTTATTGGTATTGAACTTTAATTTTTCATCACTCATTTTGTATTTTTGTGAATGAGACATTTCTCAGCCCCATTTGATTGTCTACTTGCAATTCCCCATGTGTTTTCTTTTAATGCATTTTGAATGTTTATCTACCGGTGACTTACTTTCCTTATCATTTTGTACATGTTTTTAAAATAGAACATGCACACTGGAAGCATTGTTGAATCTGATGCAATATCTCCCTCATTCTGTTTTATCCTGTTATCATAGTTCATTTTCATAAAGGAGTTTTATATTTTGTAACTAATCAAATCTGTTCATCTTTATTTAGAAAAACAACATTCCTTCTTAGTTTCATTTGTTAAGATTGAAAAACTCTCACCTTTTTAATTCATTCTTACACAGCAGCAAATCCATCTCTTAGATAAGAAACGTGCGATAAAAATTGTTGAATAAGCTGTGGCATTCATTTGTGAGAGCATCTGCTTGTTTTTGTGATCAATTACTAAATCCTCTCGCAAACTATACAAAGTAGGTACTATTATACTTTTCTTTTTGCAGATGGGGAAACTGAGATTTTAATATAATGAATAATCTGATGAAGTGTACACAGGTGGATTTGGCCTCTTAACCCGACTGGGAAGACTGATGACTTATTCATAACCAAGGAATGACTCAACTGGAAGCTCTGTGTGGTATCTTGGGCGGCCTCCACCCATCCCTCCAGAGCTGGAAACTTTGCAGGTGGAAAACAGGAAGTTCCCAGCAGAGAAAATGCTTCCATAGGGCTGCTCTAGCCAGGATTCTGCCTCACTTTCCAACAGCCCTGCCTTTATTTACGTCCCTTCTCATTCCGGACTTCCCTCTTTTCTCCTTCTTACTTTTAGGACCTATGTTCTACTTTCTTCCAGAGTCTTCCTCGAGCATCCTAGCCCAGCACCCCCTCTCTTTTCTCTTTTCTCTTTCAAATCTCTGAGTATCGGCTTTTCTACTCCCTCATCTCCTTCTTGGTCTTGCCATGGGTGGCTTCTTGAGATCCCACACAACGTTTCACTGCATGTGTTGGGCATTGTATGTGCTCAATAAATGGCTTTTGGGTAAACAGAGGAGCAGGATCTACCTGAGGTTTCTTCACCTTGATATTGGAAGTCTGTGGAAGTCTGGATGGGTCCCACAGCCTCAGGTCCTGTGGGAACTCCACGTGCCAGGCGGCCACCTACAGACACTTGGTTCTTGGTACCTCTTGTGCCCCTGTGACCAGCTTTGCAGTGGCAGTGTTTTCTCCTCTGTATCATGTCCTCTGTCACAGTTAGATGGTATAGGGTGGGATGAATGGGTATTTTGGAAGGACGGCATATGTTAGAAGCCAGCCAGCCGATAACTGAGAATGGCACACAGAGAATGCCACTGTTGTCAAAATTCAGTGGCTGTTTTGAGGCAGTTGCCAGCTTGTTTATCAGGGTTGACAAAAGGAACATCTCCAAGAGATTGGGGGATAAGTTGGGGCAATATGTACTTGGGGGCAGTTATCATAACATTAGTATATATTGAATGGCGCTGTGCACTAGGAATAGGTACTTTTTGATATTATCTATAATCTAAATACATATCCTGGTGGCAAGATCTTTAGAGAGGTCCTGAGTATAGTAGGATCTGAGCGGGATGCTACATGGATGGGGGAATGGTGCACAGCTTTCTGGCTATTCTCTCTTGCCCAGAGATGTCATCAATTGTCACATATTTATGAAAACCTTAAGGTTGGAAAAATAACACTTTAAAATAGTTTCTTTGGCTAGGAATCCATAGGAGTGTGTGTGTGTGTGTGTGTGTGTGTGTGTGTGTGTGTGTAGAGAGAGAGAGAGAGAGAGAGAGAGAGAGAGAGAGTCCAGTGTTGCTGCAGCTACAGTCCCATCGCCTCCCTGGGATCACTAGATGAAGGGAGTCACAGCGGGACCTGTTCAGCCTTGGACATCTCAGGAATCTCTGGAAATCTCATTGATACTAAAGCCACAAGCAGTTCTTTCGGGGTTCAGCTCACCCCAGTCGCCAGTGCCTCCGTGGAGTGGTGCCTTGTATTGGGCTTCAGAAACTTTGTTCATAAGGATCTCACTGGGTGATACTCTCTTCCTTTCATGCCTTTTCCATGTACAGTGATGTGTAGCATCAGCCAGTGAGTGCTGGGCCAGGGTGCTCCCACATCTCTGCATCAGAGATTTTGCTGGCTTGTCATTCTGCTCCTAGTCCACTATTAAAGCATTAGTGCTATGGTGAATGCACCAAGTTTATAAAGACCCATAAGAGTGAATAGTGGGGTGACAATGCATGTACCCCAAATCTCCAAAGGCAAAATGGTGTTCTTTCAGGCTCTTTAGAACAAATCAAGCTTTCCCCTGTTTGGGGATTTCATATCTACCTGGAATATTCTCTTTCCTACTTCCCCTTTCCACCTGCTCCCAATTACATTTTTTTCATAAGTTTAATTCTTTTTTTCCTTTTATTTCTTCAATCTAGGCATCTGTTGTCTAGAAATGTATTACCTGGCCATCCTATCTAAGAGAGGTTTCCAGGCAGGTCCATGTCTCAGCCTCTAACAGTACTCACTGTTGCATAACAAACAGTCATTTCATTTCACATCTCACATAGGAGTTATTGCTTTCTTTCATTACTGTTCCACCTTCCCAACTAAACATAGACTCACTGAGAGCAGGGGTCATGTTTGTCTCAGAGAACATGTTTTCCCACCAGCAAGTACTGTGCTTGGCACGTGGTGGGCGCCAATTGGTGCAAGGGAAGAAGGGAGAAAGGGAGAGAGGGAAGGAGCAGGCAGGCAGGGATCCACAGACAGAAGTGGAGCAGGCAGGTAGACACAGCTTTCCAATGCCCTGCATGGCAATTCTTGGCCTAAACCCTGCAGGTCCCTTCCTTTACTCAGTTCTCCTACATGGCTGATATTTCGTGCTGGGAGAAACGTATAATGACAAGCCTTCGCCTCCAGGTTTCAGAGAGGAGGAAAATGAGGCTCAGAGAAGGAGATGACTTGGCTCGGGCAAGAGTTTGAACCAAAACCGAACCAGCACACGTTCAGCTAGAGAAGCGGGCATCCCTGGAAGATCCTGGGAGCCCAGTCTTTAGAGCTTTGTGACTGAACCCTTTGCTTTTGAGAGGAACAATGGAAGAAGTGGGCCACTTAAGGCTGGCAAATGTTGGGCTTTCACCCCAGAGAAAGCTGCAAGCCTATAAAAGCCTTTCTCCCAGAGGGACCTTGAAAGAACATAGCGTTTTTCTTTCCCCTGAAGTGGAGCTACAAGCTGAGCACAATGCTGCTGACAATGACAGTCAGGCTCTGCCTTGGAACAGACTCGGGGTGGAAAAGGTTCATCTTTTGCCTTCTTTGTGGGGCAGTGCACCCACCGTGGTTGGCTGACTGCTGTGCTTCTGTCCGTGCTCACAGGTCTGTATGGGAGGGCCATGTGTAGGGGTCAGACAGTAGTTCTCTGTTCACTTCCCACATTCATCAGCGTGTGGGTGGTGCCTCATATGTATTTCCTTGAAATTTGAAAGGGAAATACACTGAAAACACAGCTAAAACAGTGAATAGTGAGTTAAGAGGAAGGTCTAATAAAGAAAAGGGACACAATTATTCTGGTCCTCTTTGCAAAAATGAGCTGAATTCTGAGTTACTGTTCAGAGTCGGGGACTTGAGATGCAGTGATCTGCACAAGAAGAAATAGGCACAGAGTAAGGTGAGGGAGACGGGTTTATGTGGCAGGAGGTAATGACTAGCATGGTGGAAAATTAGCGCGATGCATATGTAAAATATGGAAAAATACATGTATTTCTGAAAAACAAATTATCTAATTATGTTGACTGTTCTTTAAGGATAGACTTATTGGATTTATTGATCTGGGAATTATTCAAGCTAGCCAGAGTTGGAAACATTTAGTCAGGGCCATCAGTAATTATTATGTTTATACCTTGAGTCCTTGAAGTTAAATCGATCCAGGTGCTTTGTTAGGTAGGCTCTGGGAAAGAGTAATTTTGGTGCTTACAGAAACCTGAGTTTGAACATTGATGCCTCAGATACTCACTGTGAAATCATGGAGAGATTATGTAACCTCTTTAATCCTTACATTAATGTTCTCATCTGGAAAATGGGGAAACAATTTACTTCAGAAGGTTAATTTGGGCATTAATCAACATAATCTTGAAGTGCATTATATGTTGGTGTTCACTTCTACTTGATATCTCAATGATCTGGGAAAGATGGCTCCAAACACTTGAGGAGCTCATATTTTCTGGATCAACATTTCCCAACTTCCCCCCACCCCCCACCCAAATTTCTTTTGGAGTATCTCAATTTTGAACATGTGCCCATGACACTGTTTTATTTTTGTTCTGTGTACTTTAATGTGAGTAGGAAGAGTTAGGGTTGAAGCGGGTTTGTTGGGTTGTCTAGAGTCACTGGACACCGTTTTCTTAAGAGCTTTTGCATCCTTGTTCTATGCCCATTCAACACCTGATTTCCTGGAAGCCTACTATGTGCCAGTCACCCAGTGAGGCAATAGGGAAATAGGAACTAAGGGTGAGGAGGAGGGAAGGATGAGGAAGGTACAACACATTCCTCTGCCCATAAAGTAGACAGAATAATGAAGACAACAGATAGTAGAAAGGGAAACAATGAACTAGGTGATAACTCAATAAGGTGAGTACCACAGGGGGGTGTGATAGGCAGATGGGTATGGGAGAGGAGAAGTGAGGGGTCAAGGAGTGGTCTTACCTAGGGGTAGGGCTGGGACTACCCTGAGGCAAGTAAGGCAGGTGAAGTGCTGAGGGTGCAGTTCTTAAGGAGGCACTTAGTCTTAGGGTCCTACAAGGGCCTCCTTAACTTTTGAGTCCTAAAAACCGCGCTTGCATTTTTGTGCTTGTCCCAGCTCTGCCTTGGAGGTGACATTTGATCTGGGACCTAAAAGATGATGAGGAGCTAGAACTTGAAAGAGCTGCCTGGTCATCAGTTAATTGTGTTTGCTCTGGTTCATTTCAGTGTGATGCCAAGATGTCCATGTAAATCCTCTAATTGCCAGAATTGACCCATCAGAGTTAAATACCTTTTTTTAACTGGGTCGTTTTCTTCCTTTTACACAGCCATCAACTGCAGCCCTAATGAGGGGTGGAATTCATCTTGTTTTACAACCCTGAGCTTCCTGTACTCATTAGCATGCCAGGATCTGGCTCTGGGTGGTTCTTAGCAACAGGTGTCCCATCCTTGCTTTGTATGTTCATAAACAGTTTTTTTTTTTTAAATTGCTGATGAGCCTTGTGGTTCAGCTCTGGTCGTTCCATCCTTTTTCTTCTTTGCTCTGACTTCAGCATGCAATAGGGGTTTGCTCTCTGACTGAGGGGAAATATCTTGGCTGTCTTCTGGGGCAAACATTCATAAATAACATGTGCAACTGTGACCATTAACTAAAAGCACACCAATGACATTAGTATATCGTTGAGAAATGCTACATCGCAGAGTTCCAAAATTACAAGCAAAGTTCTAACTCCTGAGTGATGTATCATGTTTTGCTCTTTCTAATGTGGGCCAGAGGGGCACTTTCCCGAAAGAGTCTCTCACAATTGCAAAGCTGTGTTCTTGTGGGACTGACCACCTCTCGCACTTCATGCAGTTTGCAAGGGACGCTCGCGCGAGTCTTTCACTTTAGATTGAGGCCTCCATAGTCTAGCTGGTCCATAGCCATGCCATCCGGGCCAGGCTTTGCCCAGCTATCCAGGGATATTTCGCCCTGCTCTGCTTTCCTATTGGCATCTCTCAGATGGACACTGCTAGGCACTGCCACCACCCACTTCTTCTCAAACCCAAAGCAGAACACACCATGCACCATGTTTAAATTTTCTGGATTAAATGTTGGGACAGTGTTGGATTGACAGGAAGTATGATCACTGCCCACATTGTGGAGGGCTGACTGTCTGGGTTCTCTTGTTGGTCCCGCCATTATTGGCTGTGAATCATTTACTGTTACTGTATCTCAATATCCTTGTCTGCAGAATGGGCATTTGAGGCTGTTGTGTGGAACAAATGAGTTGATATATGGAAAGGTCTTAGAACATTGCCTGACATATAAGAGCTCTAGTAATATCCTTGATTGTTGTCATTATTATTACTATTATTGTGATTTCTATTATATTAAAAAGTTGATGCATATTATTTTATTTTACTTTTTCTAATGCCATTTATCCCCTCTATGTCCTCTTCTACCTCCACTCACATTCTTTCCCCTTCCAGCACCACACTGTTGTCCATGTCCAAGTCCATATCCATGATGATGCATATTCTACTAAGTGTCAACAGTTATTAAATAATGATGCAATTTAACTCCATTTCTACCTTGCTGATGAAATATATAAACAAAAGCTCACAATTAACTTTTTTTCCATCACTGTCCCTATGCACTGAAACTGTTTTTCTTGGCCAATCTAAATCCTTGAGAGAGAAACAGTGAGCCACCTCAGTCAGTAGCAATGAATGGGAGTCATTCATCCATCCATCCATCCATCCATCCATCCACCCACCCATCCACCCACCTACCTTTCCTATGCCAGGCTTCACGCCAGCCCCTTGATGAAACCGGTAATTGTAGATTCCATTGATATTTTTGTTCTTCTTAAAAACTATTATGTTACTTCAAAAAAAAGGTAACACCTAAAACTGCCATCAGCTCCTGGCACCTCAATGTGTGGGGAGGTTTTGAGAAAGACATTTGACAGGGATTCTGGGAAAGGGGCGAGGCAGGAAGACAGCACAGCAGTAAGAGCAGAAATCACAGGGTGTGAACCAGCCCTACATGTTCATGGGTGACCTGTGGGCTTGAGGATATGAATAGACAGAGAAAACATGAGCCAGTGGTGGCCAGAGGAGTGAGAGGATAAAGGGACAGTCATGTCTGTTGAGCAAATACTCAGTGCCATGCTCTGAAAATTCACATGGCTTAGCTTTTCAAATTCTCACAAAAATCCAAGCAGGGGAATACTCCAAAGATTCCCACTTTGCAGACGAAAAAATGGAGGCACAGAGAAGGTTACACAGAGAGCTCCATTATGAATTAGACTTTTAAGAATGGCGAGGGCCGAGACCGGTTTGGCTCAGTGGATAGAGCGGACTGAAAGGTCCTGGGTTTCGATTCCGGTCAGGGCATGTACCTTGCTTGCAGGCACATCTCTAGTGTGTGATGTGCAGGAGGTGGCTGATCGATGTCTCTCTCTCATTGATGTTTCTGACTTTCTATGCCTCTCCCTTCCTCTCTGTGAAAAATCAATAAAATATATTAAAAAAAAAGAATGGCTAGGATTTCATTATGCAAGGGGATAGGAGGGAATCTTCGAAGAAGGAAGGAGGAACGGCATGAAGTCTATCTATGGAGTCCCCTTAATGTAAACAAGGGGTGCAAACCAATTTTCCGAGTCCTGCTCTCCACTGCTGCACTGTCCTCATTAGAGTTCTGATGCTTTAGGAATGGGATGCTCTGCTCTTAGCCCTACTATGTGCAGCAGCTCTGGGCCTTTGACACTCCAGGTAGACCCTCAAATGCAAACTGCCAGGAAGATAAATGAGAATTGGCAGCTGTATTTAATTATGCAGCCTTCTGCAATGTGTCTACAACAGACACTTTTCTTACGGAGAGTAATTATTCTTGGCGCGCCTCTCTGAGTGAGATTATGCTTTGGTAATTGGTTTTGAATCCTCGATTCATTTTTATTTGAGCCGCCTTGCTGGAATCCTTTCTATCAATGTTTGTGAGCTGAGGCCGAGGTGCTTTTCCCCAGAGACAAGCCTTACAGGACTTCTTGCTTCTGCTCTTCCTGTGGGGCCCTGGGCAGACTCTGGGTTGTGAGACATGCTTGCTTAGCATTCGCAGCCCTACTGAGAGGTCTTTATTTGACCCCTCTGTCTCACATCCTTGATTATAGCCTGAGCTGATTGGACCACAGTTGTACTTGAAGCAAGGATGGGCCCTCTGCTCTGTCCCCCACTCTCAGATGGCTCTGTTCTAACCGTCTGAGAAGGTTTGATTCAAAAACACAGCCAAGCACTTGCTTACTTGGATGAATACAACATGCAACATTTACACTGCCCCCCAGTTACCCAAATCCTACTCCAATTCTCTTTCCCAGTAGTAACTGCTCCCAGAAACTGGCAAGATGCTGCGAGGAAAGCATGCGATAATAGGCACAGTGCTTTGGAATGACATCTTCAATTATAAAAGAGTGGCATTGTCACCGGCCTGGCCTGGACTTCGGCAGTGATTCCCCCTGCCCTGTGCACATTGGTTTCCTTTCTGAACTTCCGTTTTATTGTCAGGAAAACGAGAGGTTGTGTCTGATGATATTCCTAATTAAGAATGTTTGACACTCTATGTCAGTGGTTCTCAACCTTTCTCATGCCGCGACCCTTTAATACAGTTCCTCATGTTGTGGTGACCCCCAACCATATTTCAGAACTGTAATTTTGCTATTGTTATGAATTATAATGTAAATACCTGTGTTTTCCGATGGTCTTAGGCAACCCCTGTGAAAGTGTCGTTTGACCCCTGAAGGGGTCGAGACCCAAGGTTGAGAACCACTGCTCTGTGTGCATGCTGGGGTCTTTGGCCTGGGCACAAAATCAGAGGACTCATTCACAAATGGAACATGCATCATCTTTACCTGGTCATGACAGGCCACGGTGCTGCTAAAGTGAGGTTTCTGGTTATAGCCTCCAGTACCCTGGTCCAGTAAGTGAGGGACTGAGCCTAGGGACCCTCATATTTTTGCAAACATCCCAAGGAATTCTGATGCACTTAGACCACAAGTCCTGCACTGGGTGGAGAGGGGAGAATAAATAACAAAGGAAAGCGAAGGATATAGCTAATTGCATTGGCACCTTCTTTGGGGGGGGGCGGGGTCTGGTTTCTGATGTGTGCCCGTTCTTCAACTCCATTTCCTCCTGTGTGCCTCGTGCACTGGCCTAAATGTGCACACGCACTACCCCTCCCATGCACCATTGCAAACAATATGGCTTGAAAAGTTTGTTTCTGGAAAGCACAATATGCTGCAGTCTTGGCAGAAGGCGAATTGTGTTCTGTGCTGAGAGCATCACCATTTGCCATGAGTGAAAGCTTATGGTTAGAAGGACTGATATTCCATTTGCAGAATATGATTTATAATCACGTGTGCTCACACAGCACTTGCCTCTTGCCTGTGCTCCTCCCCCCTCCCCACTCAACAGATGTGTTAAGAAAAGAGCAAAGGAAGATCTGACGAAACCTTGCCCCCTCGGTGGCAGAGAGCAGGGGTGCCAAGGTATCAGTTATTTTCACAAGAAGAGCTTTTGCTCCCTGCTTTTGAAACGAGCGGAAGAGAGAAACATAGCAGGGGCCTCTGAGGCAGAACTTCAGGAAGGGGTGTGGAATGTGGATTTCCTTGCCCTGGATTCACTTTCCTATGTCAGGTAGGACCTCTGGCTTTTGTTTTTTGCTCTTCCTTAGCTGCTGATCAGACTTTTGTCTTTGGGGAGCCCATTCATTCTAAAGTGGGGTTAACAACCTCCGCTCACTCCAGAGTGCTTGCTCCCTGCAATGTGTAGGGTTTTGAGCATCAGGGCCCAGTTCTGAGCACAAGCAGAGGCGGCCTCTGACTTTATCAGAAGAAAGTACTGTTCTAGCTTTCTCTTCTGGAGGAAAGCATAACCCCCCCCCCTCCTCTTTTCCTGTGGAAACAACTGCCTTTCAGGGAGTGGAGCCCCGGCCTCCTCTTTTGGATGCAGTCATATGACACCCGTTTGCAGATGTGCAATCGCTCATCTTTATTATAATTGTGGCATAGCTTTAATTTGCATGGTATAATGCACTTAATCCATAATTATAAAATATGCAACTAGCCTTTGGCCTCATTCTGCTCTGCCACCACGGAGGCAGCTTGGTGATTTCATTAATTTAACTTTATACAAGCTAACAGATTGCCATAAAGGAAAACAGAATTTCTCCACCCGTTCAGCTAATGGCTGTGCTTCGGCCCTGTGGTATGCGTTGAGCAATAACCACCTCTCTGCAGCTCGACTTGCAGTTTTTAATTGAATCTATCCTGTGGATATCATGTTGGAACTATTCATCTGCTCCACTAAGTCTTCCGATATGAAACAAGTTCTCCCAGGTTATTACTGTAACACAAATACTGTTAGGCAGTTGATTTGCATGAAAAACTTACTGCCATGGAGAGGCTTACGGAGCGAAGGGAGTTTATCCTAAACAAGGCCAAGCAAGGAGATCACGTTAATGGGGTGAGGATGTACAGTGCTTATCTTGTCTGCTCCCTTTACACCCCACTTTTTCGTTTGAGTGAGAGGATTTGCTCATGCTGACAAATTTTGATAAATGACAAAATGCCAGGCATCTTCAGATCGTTCTTGGTTTGGATTTCCATATCTGCCATTCAGATCTGCCAGCAGGAGACACACATATTCAGCTGGGTTTCTCTTTTACCTCCATCTCCCATGTGCTAACTCGTCTCCAGCGCACACTGCTGTTCTGGTTGACATTAGGAATATGTGTCACTTCCCAGTGGCACATATTCTGCTAACTGTTATAAGAAACATTTCATATGCTGATCTCTCTAATGTTTGTCACCGATACTTCCTGGCTTTTGCAGACTGACTAGTTCGCCAAAGGTTTGGGACATCAAAACTTATGGGGCTTCTGAAAACTCCTAAGAGGTAGTGTTCTTAACAAATAAAAGCCAACCTTATGTGCAATTGGGATAGGAGAGATTGGGAATGGCTACTGTGATTTGCAACTTCGTGAAGGTGTCATATGAATGGCAACTGCCATCTAATCCTGTTGTTCAGCCTCAAGTACCTCACCATATTCCTTAACCGGGTCCCTGGTTTATAACTCTCTTCATCATCGTATCCTTTAGTATTCTCCGGGATGACTTTGCTATCTATACTAGAAGATGCCTTTAATACCCTGATCTCCTAGCCTTCAGCTCTCTTCTTCAACCAATTATCAGCATCACCAAATCTTGGTCTTCACCATTATTCGGCCCTGTCTTACTTGAATTCTAAAATTCCCCTCTCTGGTCACATTCTCTTATTTTACCAAATTCCTCACACCTTTAGGTCTACTGAATTTCTGTCTTTGAGTGTGCAAAGTCTTCCATTTTTTTCAACTTCTCCCTAGCTTCAAGTCCTCAAGTCACATGTCTTACCTTCCTTAGAAAAATTGTATCTTCTTCAAAGACAGGATTTGAGCTTTCTATATACATAGTGCTTTGCTTGGAATAAATGCTCAGTAAATGTTTGCCAATTGGTAGATCTTTTTCAAGTCAATAGTATATGATCAATCTAGAAGAAAATTACACCTTGACTTCTGTTTTGGGATATGCATTGGATCAAGGATGCCACTTCGGTGCATATACTATTATTTGTACTTTGGTTTCACAATAGTGGTTTATATGAATAGTTAGTCTTGAGTTCAAGTCCTGTCTCTGCCAGTAAGTGGCCATGTGACTTTGGGCAAGTTACTTCTCTTTACTTCAATTTTCTCATCTGAAAAATGGGGCATAGTAATAGAATCTACCTTATCAAGTAACCGCTAATTGTATTATTTAATGTTTATAAAGTGGTTAACATAGTTCCTGAAACTTAGTAAACTCTTAAAAATGATAATTATTACTACAACTTATTGAACTGCTAAATATTCAAACCAGTGTTTGCTTAAGATGAAGCTCTGAAATGTCAGCTTCAACTCCGAAGCGTCAAAGATGTTTGAGTCTATAAATTATGACAGAGACCCACCTATACTCATGAAATTCCTCGTTAGTTATTGCTGCTGGTCTTCCCACATGCATGAAAATATTTGATAGCTTCCTGGGCTCAATGGTGAATATTAGGAATATTTCTAAATTGTAAAACCTGCATGCCTGTCTGAGTGACTAAGTGCTGGGCTGATGGTCAACACAAGGCTTCACAATAGACACAATTATGAGTGTTTTGGAATCTCTAGGCACCATGACACTGGCAGAAAAGCCTTAGAATGGCTAAATCAGCTCACACGGTAAAAGAAAGTGGCTGCTTTTCACCTAACACTGCCAAACATAAGCTCTCAGGCAGCTAACGTTTATTGGGAGTTTTGAACCGTGTCTTTTCTCTTTACTTAATATTAACTCTATATATGTCAAGGGCAAATGCCAATAAGGAGCTAATCATATTTCTCACCTTGGAATGGTGATTAGACCTGACATTTCCTGAGAAAAATAGAAAAGCCTGCTGACAAAGGCAGACTGTGACTTCAGCTGTTTTCAGTGTTAAGGCACTGAGTGTCGTAAACATTCCTGAAATGGATTCCGTTCTAAGGATTGTAATCACCCCTATTATAGCCAGTTTGTCTTGGATAACTGTAACATCAGATGTTAATGACTTGATTTGATTTTTCTGGCTATTGGACGATGGTGCTTATGTTCATTCTGTTATCCTTTATTTTTGGGTTTCTGCCTTTTCTTTTTAGCTACTAACAAAACAAGTTATATTCTAAAATATTTTATAGTTGTGCACCCTTCAAAGTGATCTGTAGAAGTATAAGTTTCCAGGGGCACCATCCCAAAGACCCTAAAAGACCTTCTGGTCATTTGAGAAAACAGTATTTCCTCAATTTAATATAAAAGAAAGAGCCTGAGTTGGAGGTCAGGAATCTTTTATGAGCCTCTCATGGCTCTGACCCTTGTTGACTATAGAATGGAAGGGTTACCTCATCCACATGCCGCACAACTCTGCTCAGTGGTCCAATGCTGGCATGTGCGTGCATACCTTGGCCCAGTCCAGGTCTATCTGTTTTAATCATAACGTCTACTGGATCCCAGTAACTATAACCCTTGCTTCAGCTATTCCACCCATCACTACCCAGCATGCCCTGTCATTTCTCCTGTTTTCTTTCTTTGCCTATTATACTTTCTTCATATTTCAATGCCTGACTTCTTTCTAACCCACACTGATCTATGTGACCTTGGGCAATTTTATTTACCCTTTAGGATCTGTTTCTTCATCTGTAAAATGGAGGAAGTTATATCCTACTCTTAAAGAAGATTCAATAAGTCAGTAGTCAATGGAAAGGTATTTGACCCAGAAAGATGTTTGACAAATATAATTTCCCACTACTATTAATTTATCTTATCATTATTTATCCCTTCAGGCCTTATGGTATGTGTAGGGACCTGAACTGGGTACTGGGGACAAATAAGTTAGTCACTGGCTGCACTCACAAGAGTCTCAGAATTAAAAAAAGATGCACACACATAATTTCAAGGCCAGGGCTTGTACAGAAATGCCATGTGAAGGATAGAAAATAGGCTAAGAGAATAGAGGAAGGCTAATTATACAGGGTGATAAGGAGAATGTTCCTTGAGAAAGAATCAGATACCACATAGGGTGCCCTTGCTGTATTTCCCAAAAGTTTCAAAATGTATAGAGATTGTGTGTTTAGCATTTTGACTTTGAAAGTTTCTATAGTCTCTATGTCATAAAATTTGTTTTCTTAAGCAATCATTTTTTGTATATATACATATATATACATATATATGTGTGTGTATACATATATATATACACACACATATATATATATATATATATACACAACACACACACACACACACACCAAAATGATTGCTTAAGAAAACAAATTTTATGACATAGAGACTATAGAAACTTTCAAAGTAATATATATATATTACTTATTACTTATTTGTATATCCATAACTTAACCAATTTTCAGAAAGGATTTTAGGTGGCCTGATGGTATATTGACTGTCATTTCAGTGCATATGTTGAATCCAGCTTTTGGCAATATCCACAGATTCTTCAATTGTATATTCATGAAATTCTTTTGTCTTTTTTTATTGAGCTCAGGGACAAGGGTAAATCTGGGTGATGCCTAGGGGCAGGAGAGATTCAACAGGTCAAATCCTTCTCCCCAGGGCATGAGCCATGCTGTAGTCATATCCCTGTCAGTTCGTCTCTACTTTTTTTAAAAAAAATATATAGTTTATTGATTTCTTCTAGAGAGGAAGGGAGAGGGATAGAGAGTTAGAAACGTCGATAAGAGAAAGACATTGATCAGCTGCCTCCTGCATACCCTGCACTGGAGATGTGCCCACAACCAAGGTATATGCCCTTGACCGGAATCAAACCTGGGACCTCTCAGTCTGCAGGCCGATGCTCTAGCCACTGAGCCAAACCGGTTTTGGCTCATCTCTACTTTTAACTAATTATATATTGCCTCCCCAGTGGGCTGTGTGTTCCTGAAAGGGCAGTGAGCCGACATTTCCTTCTCCTTACATTCCTTATAGCTCAGGCTCATTATTGGATACTTAATGACATGTACAGCTTAAATGAACTTATGACTGAAATAAAATGTGATGGGGGTTGCAAAAGACCTTTGAGACCAACCAGCACAAGCCTTCCTCTGATTCCTATTGCAGCACAAAGAGAAGGTGTCAGACAGCCCAGTTTCTATCTTCCTTCCCCGAACCTTCCTTTCCTCCACGGGCCCTCCCGCTCTCCCTGCTGCTGTATGCTCTGCCTTTCCTGCCCTCTGTCAAAGTCTGCCAGCCACTGGGGACTCTCAAGTGTGATTGAATTTTTCATGTAGTTCGCTTTTAACCGATACATGCCTTTGATGCCTAATTACAGGATAAATGATTTTACTTGGAGTGAAAATAATTGTGGGAACAGATGGGAGAAGCATTCTTGAGTCAAGGTTTTTTTTTTTTAGTACCTGAACATCCTATCACCTGGGTAGCTGCCTCCTCCACCAATGCCTCTGGCAACACCTCCCCTTTCTCCATGGTGGTAGGGGGCATTCTTGCAAACCATTCCAGCACATTCTCCAACCTTCTGCTAGAAATCCTGCTTCCCCCCCAACCTGGGGCTCTCTGCTTTGCTCTCTAATACTATAATTCAGATTAGCACGGAAGTGACTCCTATTGATGGGGTCATTCCTGAGCAGATCCCCCATCCTGGGCTCTTAACTTTCAGTGGGGGAGGCCATGATGTGAGCCACAATTGGATCTCACAACCACATGTTTGTCACTCGACAGACAGGGGAGAAAAAGCTTCATATTTCAAAATTCCTGAGCTCATTCTCTGACTCTGACTTGCTAAAATATATAATCTCTGTTGTCTGAGAGATAATGCCTTGAAGCTGAAACCGTGATTATTTATTTGCTCCAATGTCAGCATCATTTATACAGCCAAGTATGAAAAGAGAGTTACACTCCTCGATAACATCACTAAACCCATATTTAATACAGATTTAAAAGGACAGATGCTAGTTTATTGGTCTCCCTGATCATTACAAACACACAGAGTTTTAGCAGCTGTATGATAGTTATGTGCAGACTACAAAAGAGATATGAACATGGGTGAGTGCATGCAGATGGTAGTTTAATCTCCTGAAATATTTCTACGAATCAATTACGGTAGCACTGCCGTGTGCCATTGTCCCCTTTAAACCAAAATGACCAGCCTATTTGTGAACTCCAGCTTCACGCTTTCCTTGCGGAAAGAAGTGGAGGTGGAAACATGTTAGCAATGCATAGAGCAATGCTTTGTAATCAGAATATTAACATTTTGATTGAATTGATGGAGCATTTAAATGGAAATATTCAATTGCAAAGGGCAAGCTTGGGAGGGCACCTAGAGCAGGCAGACAGAATCGAAGCCTTCTTTTCCTGATTAAAGAGAATTCTTTTAATAGCAAGAAAAAAGTAACAGAGTAAAGAACTTCATATTTAGAATGGCAGGGTGGGCAGTGTCCGCTTTGCAATTGCTTCTATTTAAATGTAGATAAGTACACACGTAAGCAGTTACAAAGGCAGCCGCTCTGATCTGCTGATTGAAGAAATGCATAATGGTTTCATCAAAAATCAAGCGGAGCGGAGACACCATGGAATGCAGTGTGTCATCAGACTTGGGTGTGAGTGCCACCTCCCTTCCTAACTAGCCATGGACCCGTGGTCAAGCCACCCACTTGTCGGGGCTGTTTCTCTCGCTTATGGGAGCAACTTTTTACCTTAAAGAATTCCTTACCTTAAGGCAGTGGTCTGCAAACCGAGGCTCGCAAGCCACATGTGGCTCTTTGAACCTTTGAGTGTGGCTCTTCCACAAAATACCATGGCCTGGGTGAGTCTATTTTGAAGAAGTGGCGTTAGGACAAGTTTAAGTTTAAAAAATGTGGCTCTCAAAAGAAATTCCAATTGTTGTACCGTTGATATTTGGCTCTGTTGACTTATGAGTTTGCCGACCACTGGCGTAAGGAATTCCCGTGATTCAAGTGATCCACGTGGGTTAAAAGCTCTTTGCACCTTCAGCAGTAGGCAGGCATCGCTATTTCCCCTGGGGAAAATGTGAATTCCCGAACAGGATCTAAAGCCAGAGGTAAGGAGCTGCTTAGTGGATGCAGGAAGTAATTGAGCTTTGAAAATTGTGGATTGTGCTGCAGAGCACAGTCATTGATTAGTAGCCCAGTTTTGAGAGGAGAAGATCTGAATTTCTTTTGCAAAAAATTGTGGATGAGATCCGCCAGGTTTACATTGCACCTCTGCTTTTTTCTCCATCTTACTACTTATGCAATGCCCATCCTGGGGCAGGGGAAGGAGGGGGTGACAGAAGTAGGTTTATAATTTATTCTTGCATTATTGTTCATTACTTACTGTATTATTTTCCATACAAACAGCTGTAGAGTTACTGTTGCCCCACCCTGTATTTATTATAAAGGTGGTTCCCAAGTCACCTTTGTTGTTTTGATCTAGCTTTGACGTATCTCCTGGCTCAAAAGAAACCTCCCAGCTCAGACACTCCCACAGCAGAATTTAGTGTTTGGAATGAGACAGGAAGAATGACAATCCGAGCATCAGCTGTGAAGCAAGGAGCCCGAGAATGCTTAAGGTTGCGAAGGGGAATTCTGATAAATATGGTCTCATTGCTTGTGATGGGAAAGGAGCATGCCCCCTAGAACTGTGGAATTCCACAGGATCAGTTTACAAATGAAGAAACCAAGGCCCCCTGAGGCATAGCACAAGAGTAAACATGTTCACAGACATGACCCAGCCTTCCTATTTAGGGAAGAAGCATCCAAGTGGCCACTCCGCTCCCTGTCAAATACACTCTGATTCTTCTGTTTCCTTGGACAACCTTCCAATTTAGTGCTACCCAGCCCCGGCTCAGCGCTGCCTGTAACAGCTGCCTCTTTCAATCTTCCCATCCACTGCTCCCTTCCAACCCCAGCGTGGGATGAGAGAACCTTTGTAGATATCACAAAGGCTAGCGAACATTTGGTCTAGAAAAAAAAGATGCTAATTCGCCATTTCATTGTCATACAACGCTTCCCCTCTTGACTCTTCTCTTCCACTTCCAAAAGAATGCGGCCACTGGCTTTCCAGTGAAGTGGAGAAGAAAGCATCCTGGTCCTCAGAAGACCAGCATCACAGAATCCCGGGGAGGAAGGGCACACACATTTTCAGGTTACAGGTGGCTGTTCCATGTGTTTGGTTAGTTCTCAGCAGGCAGGGTAGAAGCTTCATTTTTCCCCATCAGAGCAGAGCAGTCGGGGTGTGGGAAGTATCCTGGATCTCATCCAAGCTGGTCGCTTACAAGGTCTGGGGAGCCCAGGAGTCTCTGCCTTGGGGTGACTGAGTTTGACAGCGGAGGCAGGGAGGGAGTCTCCGGGAAAGAGCTACCTAATTAATCACACCCTATCAGAGCCCATCGGCAGGAAGAGTCTTAGCAACACCCTCAGTAATGTTAAAAACCAGCTTGCTATGACTTCATTTTCTTAGAGACACATGATTGATCTGGCTATTGGTGGATGGAGACACTGCGGCTTCTTTCCATAGACAGTGTCATTAGATGCGAAGATTAAGTGCCTTGTGCAAAGACTCCACGAAGACTGTGAGTGATTCACCAGCAATGAAGGGAAACTAAGAAAATTCTGAAATATGTATTTTTAAAGGCAAAATCTTAGACTTACCTCATTTATTAGCATCATAAAAAGCTTGTTGGAGAGTCTGAGCTAAGAAAAATGGCTCCTTTGGGTCAGGTCTTTCAGGGGGTGCCGCGCAGAGCAGTCAGTTGGGCTGGTATCTATGGGAACATCTAATTTCTTATTAGTGATCATACTCTGTGCTGCTTCTAAGCATTTCTAGATTCTGAAAGGAGCTGGGAGGTTTACTTGGAGCATCTTAAATGTTAGGAAGCCAGATTGGGGCAACTCAAGTTCTTTTCCTCCGAGCAGGCTGGAGGTGATTCGTTAGAGTGGTCTTTGAAGCTGATACTGCTTTCTGGGACTTCTTAAAGAAGGCATGGCCCCTCTCCTGAAGGAACCAGTAACGTTTTCAGTTATTTCTGTGTGAGAGTACCAGGGGGACCAGTCTCTCTACTTTTAAGTTCCTGTTGTTCAGTTGTGGATAATGCCTAACACCTAAGTGACCACTACGACCTAATGAACGACTGGTCGACCAGTCATTATGATGTACGCTGACCACTAGGGGGCAGATGCTTAATGTAGAAGCTGCCCCCTGGTAGTTAGCGCACTCCCACAGCCAATCTACTGTGACCCCATGAGGAATAGCACAACTGGCCAGACAACCTCCCGCAGCCCTCCCACCTGCTGGCCATTCCCCCCTCCCCCCTGGTGGGCCCCAATTGGAGGTCCGGCCAGCCAATTTTCCAGGGTCCCTCCCCACACTGGCCAGCCCTCTGATAGGTCTCAATCGCCAACCAGGCCGAGGGACCCCACCCATGCCTGAATTTGTGCACCAGGCCTCTAGTTGAACTATAAAAGGCATAGCCCTAGGCCCTTACTGTTGAGTACTGGATTGTGTAAAATGAGATAGTATATGTAAAGTACCTCAAACAAGTTTTGGCTCAAGTAAACACTCAAAGAAGTGTAGTTATTATTATGATTCAAATATATATAAACAAAGTCAAGGATTACAGTATTGGGTATACAGAGGAGAACAAATGAGTGAAGCAGGGATGATAATAAGGGGTGGGGAACTATGGTTAACAGGAGCATTTATATCCCCTCTCAAGTCATTCAAGTTCAAATTTTCACATAATTCTTGGCAGGCCAAATCAAACATATCCAGGAGGAATTAGCCCATAGTTTCCAGTTTACAACCATACAACTGACGGAGACTTTAGAGAAGAGAAGCAGGGTTTGATCCATTCATTTATTCCTCAAACATGGAGGGGCTACCACCTGCTGGGTTACCATGGAGGACTTAAAAAGACAAGATCTAACCAGTTATATTAAAAAAATACAGCATGTAGGATCTGTGATTTAAAAATCAATATGCTCTAGAGAGACCATTATATATGATACTGTAAAGTTCAAAGAGAAGATAGGATAATGTACTTTGGATGTTAGGTTCAGGAAGTAGTCAGGAGACTTTAGGGAGCTGTTGAAAGTTTTGAGTGAATGTTTGAGGATTAGAAATAGAAGTTTGGAAGAACAATCAGATTGTACCGTATGAGGTGTATGTAAAAGAAGGAGGGCCAGGATATAAAGAGAAGGTGACCTTTTTGGGAGGTAATATGGAAATATTGGGTGTAAGGAAAAGAAGACTTTTCAAAATGAAGTATTGATCTAATAGGCAGCAATTTGGGTGAAAAAGAAGGTGTCCATCAGCAATCTTGCCAAAATCTGGCCTTATGTACCTTTCTAGATTTCCCTTTTTTCCACTTGCCTCCTGACATGCTTGGCTACCAGTCACAGTAGATCTAAACTAGTTATTCTGTCCAGAGCATCACTTGCATTTATTGCTTCTAGATTGTTTTTCTCATATCACTTCTTCTCTTCATTGACATAGAAAGTCAGCAAATTGTGGGTGGACTAATAGTAAATTTCCAAGTCAGTATTTTAACAGAGTTCCCTAGAACCCACCACGTGGCAGGCCTCATGTCAGTGGCTGGGAATATAGGGAAGAGGCTGATCTTGGTCCTAAAGCCAAGCTGATGAAAGCGAGACTGTACTGCTCCCGTATACAGGGGGCATTGTCTCCCTGACCTCTTATGGATGCTCATAGACACAGCTAAGTGGACCACTGACTACTATGTCCATAGTGTCTTTTTATTAAACATCCTGGAGTCAGAAGTCTTGCCTTTATCAGGGTCATGTCAAGAAAGCCCTCAAGGACAGCAGATTTCCGTTTTTGCTGCCAGGGAGACTTAGATTTCTGAAGGCATACACACTTGTGTTTCAAGTGCACTGAAAGCAATTTAAAGATGTTTAAAACATTCCCTTTTATTCCAGAGACCTTGCTGTGCAGGTGGTCCTTGTGGTAATATGGTCTTAAGCACTCAGCAGGACTTTTAAAGAATATCTTTATGTACTTTAATTTTGTTAGGATTAGAAAAATGTTTGTGGTTACCATCTTTTAAAATGCCTGTAGGGTATTAAGGATTAGGAGGAAAAAAGACTCTCTCAAATACAAAATGCATAACCAAAAATTATATATATTTTGTTTTGTTCTACTTTTCTCTCATTCCCAGTGACATCTAACTTATATGAGGTGTATGACATAAAGCAGATGGCTACATCGAATTAGCCAGAATATGCCCAGGATAAGTAAGTAGCCCATTATCCTGGGAGAGTTTTGGATGTGCCTTGGTATTAATCAAACTTTTTAGGATTTCTACTTTTATTTTTCTTATTTGTTCCAAGAGTTTTTCTTAGCTTACATGATCTGAAGTTGAATGGCAAATGCAAAAATGTCAAGCAGAATCAAAAGAGAAAGAAGAGAGAACATCATCATATTTGTTCTCTGTGACAGGTGATTAGGTGATGCTCCATGTAAAGCAAGAACCTTGAAGCCAGAGAGATATTTTAGCCATTCCTCCCATTTAACAGTTTGGGAAACTGAGGGGCAGAACTATCAGGCAGCGGTCTCACAGATACCTGGCTAGACAGTAGCTGTGCAATGACTACAATTTATATCTCTTGCCTCTATGTTTCAAAGTCTTTAAACGTCTTTAATGTTCCTTTTCTAGTAAGAGTAACTTAATTCACAGTTTTCTACAATGGAGTGGGAATGGAGGCTTTTATTTGGGGGATTTTGATGCATAATGATTGGCTCTCCCTTAATGGAAGCAGCAAAATCTATTTGGATTCTGTTATTTTTATCAGTGGTTTAAAAATCCTTATTCAAGTGCTGCTTCTTTCTTTTTTGGTGTTCCTGGAAATTGAATCTGAATAGCATTGTCACAAGGATAATTGGTGAATTCATTCCATTTACTTTATGGAATTAATTTTTTATAGATTTACAACTGTTCAGAATTTACAATTTATATATTCAGATACACAGAACATGTCCTAATACATATATGTAATAAATTGCACATATTTATATATAATATGCATACAATAATGCATGTAATATACAAATATTACATTCAGAGTGGATTAAAAGTAGGTTTACAGTTGTGAGTACATGGAACACAGAGTTTCGTCTTATTTATGAATTATTGTATTATTTTCTATATGAACAGCTGTAAATTTTGGCCAACCCTGTATGTGGAGGACTGTGTGCACATATTTTTTTCCAAAAACACAGGTTTGAAATTAGGATCTTTCTTCAGATGAGAGTCCAAGACAATCACTAGATATCAACAGGAAATGGCATACAGACAGAACCTATTTGTCATTAAGCATTTTATTTAAATTAATATGTACAATTTGTGGGATAGTGGAGAAAATATTTATCCCTAGACTTTCTGAATAAAATATGTATGCTTTTGCCCTAGCTGGTTTGGCTCAGTGAATACAGTATCTGCTTGCAGATTGAAGGGTCTCACGTCTGAACTGGGTCAATGGCACATGTCTGTGTTGCAGGTCCAATCCCCAATAGGAAGTGTGCAGGAGACAGTCAATCAATGATTCTCTCTCATCATTGATGTTTCTATCTCTCTCTCTCTTTCTTTCTCCTTTACTCTCTGAAATCAATAAAAATATATTAAAAATAAAACTAACAAAATGTTTATGCTTTTATCTATGGTGACAGCTTTCAGGCTGGCTTAGAGGTTTATTTTTCTTTCTTTCACAGTTTACCCATCATCTTCTTGGTCCAACCTATCGGGTCATGTGATTGGAACACATGCAGGTTATTCACTTCCCTGCCTGAGGGCTTGGTTGCAGGGCAGGTTGACTAGAACATTTTCCAAAAGGAATATTTCGGTGGGAGTATCTGAGTAATTCTAGTGATACAATTTTTTTTCCATGCAGCGAATCATTTAGTGAATAGTTTGAGGTATTATATCGAATTAACACGTACACTTTTTTCCCCTCTTGCTTCTTGAACATATGGAATAAACTTATAATCACAGTTTTAATGTTTCTCTTCACTAATTCTATCACTTGTGTCATTACTAAGATGATTTTGAATATGATTTCTTGACAGTGGTAATAGTGACATCTCAGATTGGCCAGTGTTTTGTTGTGAAGGGATTTCTTGTGCATTGCAAGATATGTAGCAGATTTCAGTCTTCCATCTATCAGATGCCAGTAGCATCTTCAGTCACAACAAGTAGGAATTTCTCCATACACTGGCTAATGCTTTCAGGTAGAAAGAGGTGGAAAAAAATCAAGCCTAGTTGAAAACTAGTAGTTTAGATTGATTTGTTTTTCTTTCCATTATGGGTGTTCTTTTAAAAAATGTTTTTATTGGCTTTTAGAGAGAGAGGAAGGGAGAGGGAGAGAGGGATAGAAACATCAATGATGAGAGAGAAACATTGATTGGCTGTCCGCCACCAATGACACTTGGGCTTGTGCTATGACCGGGAATCAAACCAGGGATCTCTTGGTTCATGGGTTAATGCTCAACCACTGAGCCTCATTGTTTTGGCTGGGTTTGTTTTTATTGCTTTTTTCATGCCAAATAATTTTTTTCTTTGCTACCAGATATTATGATTTTTTATCTTCGTGGTTACTTTTTAATTCCTACAAATATAGTTGAGCTGTGTTCTGGGACACAATTAAGTAACTTGGAAATGGTTGAATTCTTTCAGGTTTTGATTTTAAGCTTTATAAATGGAGATCACAACATCCTTTTGTTTAGGACTAGTCTTAATTCACTCCTGAAGCCGAATCTTTCTGTAGTATTCTATGCATATTTCAAGACGTATGAGGGCTGGCATTCTGGGTGATGGGAACTCTATTACTGACCCCATGTGAGCTTCTGGGATTATTCCCTGTAATCCTTTCAGGTGGTTCTTTCTCTAACCGTGGGTAGTTACTTACGTGCACAAACTGGTAAGTACGTACTTATCTGAAAAATTTGAGGGATCCTCTGCATATATCCAGACTTCTCTCTATTTATGTAGCTGTCTTTACTCCAGCATTACTTATGGCAATCTCTAGCCAACTTTGGCAGCCCAGACTACCCCTCCTCTCCAACCCCCTCTAAGTGTTCAATTCAGGCTTCACTAAATTTCTTTCTCTGCATGTGATCTGGAAACTGCATGGTCTGGAGCAATTGTAAGGCTTATCTCATTTGTTTTCTATCTCTCAGAGATTACTGTTCATCATGGTTTGATGTCCCATTACTTGAAAATCACTGTTCTATATATTTTATTTATATAATGAAGGGATCGAGAGGTGGTCGTTGCACCTCATAGCAACTGCTTGATTGGTCATTCTGGTCATTATGCCGTTATGGTTGCTGGCCTTTTATTATAGAGGATTTTATTTGTTTCATGGGAGGGAAACAAATAGATTCAGTCACTATTACTCTTTCATATCCTAAATCAGATGTACTTACCATATTTTTCATCATAAAAGACAACTTTTTAACCCAGAAAAATCTTCTCAAAAGTCAGTCATCGTCTTATACGCCAGGTGTCATCTTATAGGGCGGGTATATCCCAAACTCTATATTTTAACTGGAAAAGTTGGGGGTCGTCTTATACACCCAGTCGTCTTATATGCTGGAAAATATGGTATGACTTATTTTAGACCTGATAAAACTGAGGTCAAAGAGGTGAATACTTATCTAATATTTACTTAACTACTTTAGTGGTCAAAGAGGTAAATGCTTGCCTAAGATTAACTTGGTTTAGTAGCAGAGCTGGTTTTGGAGCCCAGATATTTTCCTTTTATATCTGTGCTCTCTCAGTCACATCATACGCTGAAACTGCCGGCTCCAAAGGTAATGATTTGCATCTTCGAAGAAAATAGTTAAATCATAGAGTGAAACTCATGGAATCCCTGCACTTCTCTGATCCTTATTTGTGAAACACACTTTTCTAAATAATAACATACAGATAAACTCCATTTCGTGTACTCACAACTGTAAGCCTGCTTTTACCCCAACTTATAATTGATTAGCTCAGTGCTGTGTTTAGGGAGATGCATCGGACCTAGCTGGCATTAGGTGTTATTTTGACTGAGGTTGTAAAATGGAATTCTTATCCAACCAAGACCAATAAAAATGTCTCCAGCATGACTGACTATTCTGTTTCATGCATATCAGTTCTGACTGTAAGTTCCTACAGGCAAAGACAGTGGCCATGGTTGAAAAATATCTCTGTCAGGGCTTGAGACAGAGCAGGGAATCAAGTTCCTTCCTTACATTCTGGGTCCTCTCAGTGCGAAACATGATGCAGCCCACATAGTGTCTTCTGATTGCATGCCTCTTTCTCCCTCCTTACTCCACCGCAGCCTGACTATCTTTCTGGTCAACCTCTCCCCTTCCTCAGGACCCTTACCCAGGACACTCTCACTGAAGTGCTCTTTCCTTCACACTCTGCAGGCCTCTTTCCTCCAGGACCACCCTAAATAGTCTTCTCTTTGAAGACCATTGTCCTCTACCAGTGTCTGTCATAGTCCCTCTTTATTTTACTCAGTGTGCCTTGCCATTTCAGTTTTTAATTTACTTATTAGCACATAAGCTCACCATTTCTCTTTGACTTTATATTGTGAGCTTCATGGAGCTGGGATATGGTTTGCTTTACTACTCATGAAGTGGTTCGTTTGGCCTCCAAGGACAATAGGAAGGCATACAGTTTACACCTGTTAGAATTTATTTATAAAATAATATCATAAATGGAAGCCTGATAGGGATACTCAGTAGGCATTTATGGGGTCAAGTCTCCAAGGGTAATGAGTCAATATCCTGGGTATCCCCATGTATATAACCTCATTCTGGGTAAAGAGCGACTAATAACAATGGTCTCTTCCCTAGACCCCACAATGTCTGCCTGATGCTTTGAATATCAGAACAAGGTAGGACACGGTTCGCTTGAGTTTGATTCCATTTGCAGTGTGATTTCCTGGTTTTAGAACTCTGTCAATGATAGTACTAGTATTTTGAATGCCTCTGGCATGTGACAAACATTTTATCCTCCCATCCCCTTTTGACCCTTGTTTGACTTTTGGTCCCCAAATCCTCTGGCGTGAGACCTTTGACCAGTGATTCTTAGACTCTGTTTCTATGAATTAGGGCTCATTTCCTCGTAAGTTCCTGAGATTCCTTGTCATACCTGCTGTGCATGTTGAAAGGAAGCCAATGGTGTCAATGGCAGGATGAGCAGCTCCTTGCTTTTCCATTTATTTTCTTCTCAGGCCAGTCCTTTCCCATTTGCCCAGCCTTCTGCTTTACTCATTCTAAGAAGGACCCCAGTTTTCTCCTGTGGGAGATTGAGGCTTGTCTGCAACACCTGTTCCCCACTCCCCTTCTGCAATACTCCTAACTGACACGTTCATTTAATTGTTTAGCTACATCTACCCTCATGGGTAAATTACTTCTCAATGGTTCGACGAGGTCCTTCTGTTGTATTCAGACCTTTTTCAGGGTCTTGCTCTTAATGATCCTAGAATCTCAGTGACTAGACTCCCTCCCTGTAATTTGCCACAAACTTGGGTGTAATCTCTTTTTTCCTTTCCGTCCTTCGCTCTCTTATCGTTTGCTTTATACATGTGTAACTGTCAAATCAGTTCAGTTTTATAAGCCCATGGGTCCTCTCAACTTCAGCATTTCTCTCAAATAGCCATAGAGGGGAAAAAATCCCCTATTTTTTTAAGTGTTCTTAAGCGACTCACCATTTCACTATCAAGCAATTAGTGAAATTCAACTCTGTGTAGCCCCCTGGGTTGGGGTGAGCATGGTAATGATGAGCACAGACTGGGTATTGAATACCAGCATTATATCTTAAAGTAAATATGGAACCATGAAAGTTCTGGCACTGGAAAATGACTTTATGCTCATAGCTCTGCTTTAGGGAGGTAGATTTGATACCACTGTGAACCCTAGCCCGAGGAAGAAGATGGCCAGAGGCAGAGAGGCAGGAGGCAGGGCCACAAGTGGGGGAGTATTACAGCTGGTCAGGCATCCATCAGACAGGCCTTTGTCCTAAACTTGGAGGGAGGGAGGAAGAAAGAAAAGAGAGAGAGAGAGAGAGAGAGAGAGAGAGAGAGAGAGAGAGAGAGAGAGAGAGGGAGACACCAGTGTGAGGGATTTTTCTGAGGTACAGCTAATAGTACTTGGCAGTGATTCAAGGTGAGAAAGAGGAGAATAGTCATGAGGATTGTAATGTTTCAGAGCTTGGAGAGTCGGAGGGTGGAAAGATGGAAGAGGAGAAAGAAGGTGGAAGGAGGGGAGGAGAAATAGGTACAGAAGTGTTATGGTTGGGGATGTGGCGTGCTCCGTTTTAGCATCCAGGGTTGCAATTGTAATGATTCATTGCACAACGTTTTGGAAATGTGGAACTAGAACTCACTGAAGAGGATGGAGTGAGATAGGTTTTGAGGGTCGTCCACATAAAAGTGGGAGATGGCCTGGAGGAGCGTTCCCATGCACAGTAAGAGGCAGCTGGTGTGGGACCCCATGTGGTAGGGACAGGCCCCCTGGGCTGTGAATGCTTAGGTAGATGGAGCACCATGGACAGCGGTTCTCAGGGAGGACTTTCTCAGAGGTCCCCTCTCCCTTCCCCACCCCTCCTGTCATTTTCATTTATTTATTTTCATCCTTTTCTATCTCTTTCCACATCTGGGCCCTGTTTTCATTTGTATTAATATTCTTCCACTTCAGTGGTTTCCTTTCTTTTCATTTGTCATTAGGCTGAAGGGGAGGGTCCAGTGCAGAGGAATAGAAACTCTCAGTGAAAACTGCGTCTTGTTCCTTAAGGAATGAGTGCCAGCCGCTCTGAGGAGCACACTGGGCAGCAGAGATAAAACCAGAAATAACTCCCCATTTTTCACTAACACCAGGAAGGAAATAATCAAATCAAAGTGCTGTAGAGACCTGTGTGTACTTTGCCTTCTTGAAAACCTTCTTGCACTGTGTGTCCTTTTGTCCAGAAAGCCAGTTGCTCCATCATCTCACTCTCTTTTCCTGCCTCTTTCTCTGGGTCTGTGTCTGACTTGTGTGCTTGACTAGAGAAATGGGTTGGGCTTCCTCAGCTGGCCTCACCAGCTCTTCTCATTCCTCAGGATGCTGAGTTGCGACTTCGCTGGCAAGGCAAGGACTCCCTCTGCTCTCTGCATGGGTGTCTCCATGCCTGTACATGCTGACACACATGTCAGAGGAAGAGTTTGGGGCGCTCTCTCTGCCTGCTAGCTTTGCCAGGGCCATTGAATTAAGCAGGCAATTTCCTCTCACTTTGTCTCTCTGTAAATTTACCAAGCATATGGTATGAGGAGAGTTCTTGGATTATAAATAAACAACACTGCTCATAAATCTCAGTGTTTTTGTTTTTCCCTCCAATGGGAATAACTTCAGAAAATGTGTTGGAGAAGAAGATACCATCTCTCTCTGTGTATATAAATATTTTTTCCCATTTCTCATCGTGCAGAGTCTTTTGGTGCTGAGAGCCATCTATCTGGCTGCATTCCATTCATTTTTTATTGCTGCCATTTTCCAACCTGGAAGGAAACTGTTGCTTTAGGCAACATGAGACTAGCTGCACAGGCCTGGCCATATTGCGCTGGCCAGATGGGTTTGATGCATCTTTTCCCCTGCTGGATCTGTCAGCTCCTCTCTTTACAGGACACATGCCTCCTCACTGGTCTTGTGGCAAAGGAAGTGAAAGGGTGGATGCTTCCCACTCTTTTCTGGAACAAGCTCAGCTTAGGTGTTATGCATGTCGGTCCATAGGGTAAGCGGCAGCTTGTTGACTCTTAAACGGCAGGTCTTTCTTTTTAAGGCATGAAGATTCATGACATTTGGCTGTCCTTTTGTTTGCTCTCCTACAACGAAAGCTGCAGTGAATCAGATGGGCATGCCAACTGCCAAGGACAAGTGCCAGGAGAGTGTTCTGGGACTGGGGTGGTTCAGGCAAGGGTCAGCTCAAGGAAGGCAAGCTCAAAGCATGAGCTGGAAGTTTGTGTTGCTAGATAAGCAAGAGGTAATGGACATTTACAGTGGGGAGGGATCAAGTAGGTAGTGTCAGAGGGCAAGGGTCAGCAGAGTATGGCCCATAGGCCAAATCCAGACTCCCTGATGTTTTTGTTTAGCCTCTGAGCTAAGAATAGCATTCACATTTTTTAAATGATGGCGCCTTAAAAATAAGAGGATTCAAATGTTAGTGTCCAAAAATTAAGCATTATTGGTATTTGGCCAGGGTCGTTTGTTCATGGATAGTCTATGACTGCTTTTGTGCTGCTTTTTGCCATGTTTTCATTTTCTTTGGATGTATATCCTCAAGTGGGATTGTTGGATGGTATGGGAGTTCTATTTTCAGTTTTTTAAGGAACCTTCATACTGCTTTTCGTAGTGATGTGCCAGTTTATTTTCCCACTAACAGTGTACAAGGATTTCCTTTTTATCCCCACATCCTTACCAGAATTTGTCTTCCTGATAATAGACTTCTTAAGAGATATGAAGTGATAATTGTAGTTTTGCTTTGCGTTTCCCTGATGAGTAGTGATTTTAAACATCTTTTTAATGTACCATTGGCCATTTATATGTCTTCTTGGGCAAAATATCTATTCAGACCTTTGCCAATCTTTTTACTTAGATTGTTTTCTTTTTTGCTATTGATTTGTATGTGTTCCTTATATATTTTGGCTATAAACACCTTAACAGATATCTGATTTACAAATATTTTCTCCCAATAATAGGTTGCTTTTTGTATTTTGTTGATAGTTTTCTTTGCTGCGTGAATGCTTTATAGTTTGTAGTTAGTCCTATGCGTTCTCTCTCTCTCTCTCTCTCTCTCTGTCTTTGCTTTTGGTATAAAATCTAAACTATCATTGTTTAAAACATTGTCAAAGAACTTGCCTCTCTATTTTCCACTAGGAATTTATCTTTTCAAGTTTTAAGCTATTTGAGTTGATTTTTGTGTTTGGTATAAGACAGGGATCCAGTTTTACACTTTTGCATGTGGTTAACCAATTTTCCTAGTACCACTAATTAAGGAGACTGTTTTTTCCTCTATTATATATTATTGACTTCTTTGAAAAGAATTAATTGACCATCTATACATGGGCTTATTTCTGGACTCTTTATTTTGTTCTATTAATATATGTGTCTGTTTTTATGCCAATACCAACCAGACTGTTTTGATTACTATAGGTTTTTTTTTTGTTATAATTTAAGATAATAAAGTATAATGAGTCCAGCTTTTTTTTTTTTTCTTTCTCAAGATTGCTTTGGCTATCTGGGGTCTTTTGTAGTTCTGTGTGAATTTTAGGTTTTCAAAATATTTTTATGTAAAATGCTATTGAAACTTTGGTAGTGACTGCATTGAATCTATAGATCATATTGGGTAGTATGAACATTTAAAAAATATTAATTCTTCTACTCCAGGAAACCATAATATTTATTTGTGTCTTCTTCAGTGTCCTTTATTACTGTCTTATATTTTTTAGTTTACAGGACTTTCACCTACTAGGTTATATTTTTTCCTAAGTATTTTATTCTTTTTGATACAATATTAAATGGAATTATTTCTTTATTTCTGTTTCTGATAGTTCATCATTGGTGTATAGAAGCACAACTGATTTTTTTCATCCTATATTTTACTTAATTTATTAGTTCTAACAGTTTTGTTTTTGGTGGAATCTGTAGGGTTTTCTATATATAATATCATATAATCTGAAAACAGATAATTTTACCTTTTTTCCAATTTAGATGCCTTTTATTTCTCTATCTTGTCTCATATCTCTGGCTGGGACTTCCAGTATTTTATTGAATGAGTGATGAGAGTGGGAAATCCTTGTCCTGTTCCTGGTTTTAGAGGCAAAATTTTCAACTTTTCATCATTGAGAAATCAGCAACATCATTAGCTGTGAGCTTGTCATCTATGGACTTCATTATGTTGAGTTATATTCCTTCTACAATTTGTTGAGAGTTTTTAAAAATTAAATTTATTGGAGTGACATTGGTTAATAAAATTTTATAGGTTCCAAGCGTACAATTCTATGATATATCATCTGTATATTGCATTGTGTGCCCACCATCCAAAGTCAAATCTCCTGGAAAGGATATTGAAAGAACCTATTTTTTTTTTTTTTTGAAATCTTGGGGGAAAGGAGGAAAAAAATACCAATCTTATTATAAAGTTTTCAAGACATAGTTTGCTTGTTTTCCCTTTATTGTAGTATTTTGACCATCTGAAACAGTGTCAGGCAAGTCATAGGCTTGGCAAAGAAATAAGTAATCAACAAATTTTATTTCTGTTCTTTTTGTTGGGTAGGATGTGTTTCTGCATATCTCAAGGGAGCTCAGAATCTCCTTGGGAGCAAGAAATTATTAGTTGCTCAGTCTTTTATGTATGAGACAAAAATACTAATTTCAATATTCTGAAGCCTCAGAAGTATGTTGTTATGGTGAAGACTGACTTGATAGTCACTAAGCCTGTTTCATCTTGATCCAGGACATACGACTGAACTGCATTCTGTCATGGAGATATAGCTATCTGACTGAATTCTGTTCCCTGTAACAGGCTAGAAGTGGTGGATGCCACATATATACCTGGTCAAAACACTTCTTGCATCATTGGCCATACTCATTTATCCATCATCAATTGTATCGAAAATTCCTAAGATCTAGAGAAGGGATGGGGAATGTCCAGCTCACAAACCATATAAGGTGAATAAAATCATTTGGTCTGTCCCTGCCAAGGCATTAGGGGTGAGTTAATTAAATGTTTAACCAAATATATCAGGTTAATTTTTAAGTTGATAATTTTGTATGGCCTGCAAATGATGTTATAAATATCCAAATGGCCCTTCGCAGAGAAAAGGTTCCCCATCCCTGATCTAGAGGCTAGCAGAGCTCTATAAGAGAGTGGGCCCTGCCTGGTTTGGTTCAGTGGATAGAGCATTGGTCTGCGGATTGAAGGGTCCCAGGTTCAATTCCAGTTAAGGGCATGTACCTTGGTTGCGGGCACATCCCTAGCAGGGGGTGTGCAGGAGGCAGCTGATTGATGTTTCTCTCTCTATCTCTCTCCCTTCCTCTCTTTAAAAAACTCAATAAAATAAATTTAAAATAAAATAAAAGACCTGGGCCTTCAAATCATTGCTTAGATCAGAGCCCCTTACTGACCTTCACCTTCTTGCTGATTCACATTGGACTATGATGTGAGTGTTATGTCAAGAAAAGGTTGGTGGCATTTGCTATTTCTCTTAGCTACCTCAATCAATGCACACAATCTCTAAATGCATATACAGTTGTTCGACTCCTCCATATATTTTGTTCTCTGACCAGAATGTGTATTTACTATTCCCAAGATCTGCTGAGGTTTTCCCAGCATCTATCCTAGTGCCCTTCACATCTAGCATAGTGCCCTTCACATCAATAAACACCTGTTGATTGATTTCTGTGTCAAAGAATGAAACAGCAACTTCCTATAAAATGCAAGTGTGTTTTATGTTGGAGCTGATCTTTCAGAGCAAATGTGCATTTGGGTGTGACTTTCTACCATAGGGTTCATTATACAGCTTTTAAACAGAGAGTTCCGCTTACCTGGAACATTAAGACTAACATTAAATTTACACAAACCCTTTCTGGGAGATTCCTGTCATGTAAAAGGAAAATACAGCCCGATAGAGCTCGAAACATGTTAGAATAGCAGATAGGTTCCATCCAGGAGAGAGGGTTCCAGGACAGGGTATATGAACTGGCAATGAATGTCACAGGCCCAAAGAATTAAATGGAGCCTCCATGTGAGGATTTTCTCATCCCTATTTAAGTGCTTAAAATAGAAAGAACTTATCTTCACCACATTTTCAGAAAGCTTCACCTAACTTTTCTTTCAGGCTCTTGTACCTCTGATGAATTGCATGGCTTATTCTGAAAACCCAGTAAATGACAACTCCTTAGCTTTCTGCTGTTTACACAAAGGAGGTCAGGAAATAGAGGGAAGGTGAATTATGCTCCTGGACTGAGGTTGTGCAGGGACAGAGAACTGTGCTTGCCCAAGTTGTTTTCTTTCATTTTTCACATATATTGGACATCCTGCCATCTTCTTAATGCTAGCATCCTATATAATAAAAGCCCAATATGCAAATTGACCAATTGGTGAAATGATTGGTCACTGTGATGCGCACTGACCATCAGAGGGCAGATGCTCAGTGCAAAAGCTGCCCCCAGCCTGCAGGCCCCAGAGCAGCTGAGGTAGGTGACAGCGGGGACCCTCTAACCACCACCCTGGTCACCCCACAGATCGGCCTTGACCACCAGCCAGGACTAGGAATCCTACCTGTGTATGAATTTTGTGGCACTGGACCTCTAGTTCATAATAATAATAGAAGGTGTTTGTTGAGTGTTAAGTGCCAAGCCAGAGACCAACATTCCCTTACCCATTGCTGCTATAAGAGAAGTGGTGACTTTCTGTAGAGGTCACCACTTTCTGGCATCTGGCCAATAATTGGCTGTTATGGGGCACAAAAGTCTGGCCCCCTGCCTTATGGTAGAATGTGTCAAGTCAATGATAAGAATTCTGCATACAGCTCCTCTGTGTATCAGGCTTTAGCTGGAACCACCTCATTGCTTATCTGCTGGTTCTTTTCTATCTTGCTTCCCTCTCTTCTGTTAGATTTTGCCTAAGAGCATTCCCTCAGTATTTTTTGTGCTTCCAAATAACAGATTCAGGCTCTGATAGTAGGAAACCCAGCCTGGGATGTTTTTCTTTGATCACAAACTCAATTTATAGTCTGTTCCAGAGATGTTGGTTCCACTCTTGTTTCTGTCAATGGTAACAATATTCTCTTAGTCACTCAGGCTTGGAATCCTTAAATTACCTTTACTTGATTCTTCTTCTCTGTCTGTGCCCGATGTCCAATAAACAGATTATGCTGCTTCTCTGTGTCCCTGTTTCATTTTTTAATAACCCACTGTCTCATCAGGTTAGTGAGATGGATTCCTAAGAAGTCTTTCTACTTCAGGAGAATATGCTTCACAAAACCATCATACAACATCATCAACAGATTAATCTTTCCAAACAAACTTCTATCATGTGTCTAACCTATTCAAGGACCTTTGAGGCCTCATGGATTGTAAGATAAAGTCCAAGCTCATTAGCAGATGGTCAACATATCTAAACTTATCCCCTTTAATGACTGTGTAAGAACATTTCTTTCAGGCCTGGCCCATTTCCTAAAATTTTTCTGAAAATATTTTTATGTTTGAGGTTCCATACTCTTTGTCTTCTTTTTGCCTCCTAATACTCTACCTTTTCTTTAAAGCTCACCTCTTCTGTGGAGTCTTATTTCCTTTTTTCTGAGCTCCTCTAGCACTCATGTCTTCTTCTTCTTCTTCTTCTTCTTCTTCTTCTTCTTCTTCTTCTTCATCATCATCATCATCATATTAATTATAGTTATTATTTATTAAGATATGTAATATGCCTGACACACTTCCTCACTGAGTTGTCATTGAATTTTTCATTGAGTTTTCAAACATGTGAGATAATAGTTTATATAACTAACTATATTATAGATGAGAAAATGAAAGTTCAAAGTGATTAATTGACCTACCTAAGACCATATAGTTAGTGAAGGGTGTGGAGCCAAGCCTGGAAACCAAAATGTCTCAACTCCAAAACTTAGGCACATAACCCCTCTGCTATCCTATTGTATTTGGTCCAGTTGCTTCTTACTCATTTATTCTTTATTCATTTATTTATTAAAAATCATGATTGAGTGCCAGGAAAAGGACACTAGGGACTCAGTAAGCCCTTGTCTTCACATATTTTTATCTAATTTTGTTCTTGAGCCCTTTCCTAATCCCTACTTCCCTCCTCAAGTTCTCCCTCTCCTCTCCTCTCTCTCTAGTATAGGACTATATCACTTGTGTGCTATGTCATTTTCCCCATCATTTCCTGGTGGTCCAGTTGTTAGGTTTAAAATGACATGTTTCATCCTTTGGCCTTCAGGCTCAGTCATGCCCTTTCTAATCATTCAATGAAAGATAGTATTGTTCCCAGTGATTCTTTCTGACAGTATACCCATAGATCCTAGATTAAGTGATCCATAGGCTGGTAGACCTTTGAGAAGCTGAACATTTATTCCTGGGACATGCCCTGGCTCAGGCAATTTGCAGAACCTCAGAGGCCCTTGATGATGGCAGATTTGCTTCCTTAGATCTATATTTTGGAAGCAACTGGAAGACATTTGGAGCTTGATCAGATGCACAGAAGGTTGGCAATGGCAGGGACTTTGCAGATCATTAATTGTAACCTTATTTTACAGAGGAAGAGAGTGATCAAACTGGGAAACATTGTTTTGGTTGTAAACAAGGAATGTCTATAACAAGATTTAGAAACCCAATAGACCAGAATTTACAGGCTTGCTGAATGCTTAACTTTGAGCCACTGGAGACAATCAATAGCATCACGTTGCTGCCAGTGTTTGGTAATGGGCTGAGACACTCTCTTCCCAACCAGGCAACTGGCTCTTCTCAGCACTCAACTTGCTTAATTGAGCACTACCTTTCCTCCAGGGGAATGGGTCTGAGGAATGTCTGTGTATGTTGTGGGAGGACTTGTTTTTAGAGCCAAGGCCCCAACAGGCTCTCAACGTGGATGGAAAATGAATGTCTTTGGGTAAAAACAACTATCCTCTCCTTCCAGTGTTATTTTTGATCTGGGCTTCTGTAGCCTTTGTATTCCCCAAACCCTAGACGTAGGTGTGTGGAATAAAACAACTGTCGATTCAAGAGATTGTTCAGGCTCTGGGAAGTATCTCTCTTCATTTCGTAAAGTCATTCTTGTTTTCCAGAGGGGAAGTAGAGAATGGTGGTAAGATGGCCTCAGGAGGGAATGAAAATATATCAGAGAACTAAGCTGCTTCTTTCACTGTGCTTTATACAGATTTTCTCCCAACAACCTTGCCTGATGGCAACTAGATCTATATCAGAAATGGGGAAACATGTTGCTAGTTAGTGGGAAAGGAAGAATTCTAGCTTGATTTTTGACTCGAAACACATTCCTTTTTAATATCTACCATGCCTTCTAGTGGGAAATGCCTTTGGAGATGCCCTGAAAGAGCCAATGAAACCCTTTCCTTGTGATATGCTGTGAAGCAGATGCACAGTTACCACTGCTTAAGGTAGTGGTCGGCAACTCATTAGTCAACAGTGGCAAACCGTGGCTCGCTAGCCGCAGTTTGTGGACCACTGGCTTAAGGAAACAGCCAATCACTGACATTGAGCAGATGGGATTTGGGATCAGCTGACCTGGGCTTCAGCTCCAACACTATTACTTAATGTCTCTGAGTCTCTCTTTCCTCGTTTTTATGACAAAGAGAAAATACCTATATCAAAGGGTCATTGTGAGAATTAAATGAAAAATTTCAAGAGGAAGTATTTTGTAGAGAGCGCTATGCCCATGTCATTTACCTAATGCCACACTGATTCAGGATGACACTCTTCTGAAAAATCAAGTACTGAGCCCAGATATTTGCCAAAGCCTTGATCCCTGACCTCAAGAAGCTTATAGTTCATGGGGGACAAGAAACTTTGAAGATCAGAGGTATAGGCAAATTCTGCTGCACTGTAAAGGGAATAGAGAATCAGAGAAAGGAAGGGTTACCAGAGGGCAGGGTAGATGAGAAAGCGTCACACAGGAGGCTAGAGTTGAATTTTACAGGATTCATAGAAGAGTGAGGGGAGATCTGTGAGACACCCATACATTTTAATAAAACACACACACACACATACACATACATACACACACATCACAAAACACAAAATTCTTTTTGTAAGTTTGGGATTCTGTAGTTGGCTTAGAGTAGCAGTTCCCAGTGTGAGGTCCTGAGACCCTTGGGGCATATTCACGACCCTTCTAGGGGATTAGTGAAGTAAAAACTATTTTCTAATAAATAATAAAATGCTATTTGCCCCTTCTAATTGTCATTTTCTCAAGAGTGCACAGTGGAGTTTTCTGAAACTAAATGACTCATGTTGTCATAACAGATTAAATGTAGAAATAGATCTAACAGTCTTTATTAAAGACTTAATTAAGAAAAGTAAAACAATGCCATTCTTCCTCACTAAACTTTTTGTTTTGGAAACTATAGCTTTTTGCATAGAGTTATGTTATTTATGTGTTACGCTTTTAAAATGAATTAATAGGTGTTATACAATTTTGTCCAATGTAATTTCTAATACATTGCATATTGACAGATACAGCATAGGGATTAAGTCTCCTAGAGTTCTCAATGATTTTTAAAAATAGGAAGGAGTCCTCCATTACAAAAGTTTGGGAACTACTGTTAAAGATGTGGTATTCTGATGTAAAGATATAATTAAGGTTTCACATATTTTTATAATGTTTTCATGTCAGGTCTATGGCCTTTGAGTATCTTAGAAGCCCCGTGTCTGAAAACTTCAAAATGATAAAGCCCAATCAATGTTGGCAAGTCTTCATGGAAACTGGGACTCTCCTATATTGTTAGCAGAAGTAACCAGAAGGTTTATGTAAGACAGTTTATAAAAGAGCCTTCATGATAATTTTTTTAACCTGTGAACTAATAATTGAATTTATTATAGGGAAATAAATAAATATAACATACAAATATTTATGTATAAGAATGCACGCTAATGATATTTAATGTAAAAATTTGACCAGGAAAAGAGTTAAACTAAATTATGATATATTTGTACATTGTAATGTTGTAAGGCTTCTTAAGTGAAAAGCCTTACAACATGAGGAAATCCTTAAAATATTATGTTAAGTGAAAAAAGCAAACCACCAACCTGTATACAAAGAATGACTCCAAATTTTGTAAATACACACATGCACACAGATTAGAGAAACAACATAGAAATATTAACTGAGTTTCTAGTTATGTCTGTGTTACACATTATCTTTTTCCGTATTTTATAATATTTCTACCATAAAAAATATTCAGTGCTCTTATCTTTTCAAAGACAGTAGGGTGTGGCATTCAGTTTAGCTAGGGTTCTGGGGTTCAAGTGGATGTTGCCTCAGATCTCAGTGGGTGTTTCTTCTATGGCCACAGTGATGGTTTCAAGAATTCGCAATGCTTGAGAATAAACCCAACGAATAGCTAATTTCTTTTTCCTACTCAGCCTTTCAAAATAAAGCTTTAGGAAAGTGGGGTTGGTTTTCATGCCCTGCAATGCTAGGCTCTTGTCAAGAGCTTTGGAGTGGATAACATGGGGTCCAACAGGACAGTTGTCTAAATGATGTGCAACTGGCCTTGTGCAGGGAGCATGGAAGTCAGCAGGTTTCTTTTAAAGAAAGATAAATGGGAATTTGGGCTTCTGGGCTTATCAGGAGATGGGGTGACTATGGTCTAAGAGCCTCAAATAGGAGAACTGCAGTTCACTCCGTGGTATCTGGGGATTTCTTCTTTTTCTCTGGCTTGAGAGATGTCAGGTATTGGAAGAGTTTAGTCTTCCTTCCAGAATGACCAGTAGGATCACCCATAGAAGCAGCACCGTGGGAAAGAGCATCGACTTTGTTGTTAGTCTCTCACAGCCAAGCATTTTCACCATCAGAAGAGAATCTGTCTGAATGTGTCTATTTCAGTCTCAGGGACACATTTGCTCAGTTTGAGTACATCCCCTCCCTGGCATTATCCAGTGTGCTGTAGCGTTAAAAAAGACATCCACAGGAGTCCCATGACCTCAGAGGACTTATTCTGTCTGGACAAAGAAGCCTCATGCACTTATAGATAAATGATGACATAAAGCCACAGCAGAAGAGAATTGATGCATATCCACAGAGAGCAGGCACAAAGCTACCGTGAGTGACTAGGTGCTGAGTGCTAGGACAGCAGAGGCAAGGAGATGAAAGCCTCATGGAGGGGGATAGCTGCAAAAGAAGATGTTCTCTTCTCTCCAGGGGCGATGCCCTCCCACTAATTGACAAAATAATTAAGGAATGCATTGAGTGCCCACCTCCCTCAAGGAGAGAAAAGATTGATAAATGAATGGGTGCATCTGATTTGGCTTCTCTCTGTTAGAGAGGTGGTCACATTTCTCTATTAGGCAGCTAACCACTTAATCCTGGGGTTACCGGATGTGTACAAACAGACATAATTGCATGCGTGTCAGAGGGACCCAACCGGCTGCATGTAATTTTTAAGGGAACTGATCAACACCCACCCACTCCTCAGGTGAAGATGCCTTGCGGAAAAACATTCTAATTCATGCCTCATTATTATTTTTTTCCCTGGGGAAAACTAGGGGGAAAAACTTGAGTTTGTTTTCTTCAGACTTTAATTTGCAAGTGTTGGCCACCTGCTGGAGGCTATCTCTGATTATGCGGAACAACCTCTCCATCTTCCTGTGTGTGTTTTAGTGCTTTACTGCTGATATGGTGGGAATGAGATGACATTCCCTCATTCTCTGGTGCTTATGTAACTATAGCTCAGCTGCTGTTTGCCCAGAAACGTATGGGGACCATTTCTACTCCAGTGATTACTTTATTGTTCTACTAAGGGGTCTCCCGAAAACTGACATTGAACTCCATGATATTGGGGCTATTTAAGCTTCACAGTAATCCCATGAAGGCAATATTTATATCCCCCCTGAGCAGATATGAAACTCCAGACTTAATGTAATTAGCCTGAGGTTCCACAGGCTGGATTTGAAGCAAAATCTGCTTGACTCTAAATGAATCCTCTTATGATTATGTTGGGCTGCCGTTTGAATGCAAGTACTTATCTATAATAGAGTTCCTCTACCGACGTGTTAATTTACTGATCTGCATTGTAACTGCTCGGGGACAATTCACTTTATTGCTATTAGTTTTAACTACAAGAGTGATGCATGGGTACGTTTTTCTTTCAAAAGAGTACAAGACTACAAATAAACTCAGGTCCCTAGAGCCATCCCACCCCACCTGGGTCTCCTACCCAGAGGTTACTTCTAATACCAGTTATTTGTGTATTTCCTTTAGAATTTTTTAAAAAATATATTTTATTGATTTTTTTTACAGAGAGGAAGGGATAGGGATAGGGAGTTAGAAACATCCACGAGAGAGAAACATTGATCAGCTGCCTCCTGCATACCCCCTACTGGGGATGTGCCCACAACCAAGGTACATGTCCTAGACTGGAATTGAACCTGGGACCCTTCAGTCCACAGGCTGATGCTCTATCCACTGAGCCAAATCGGTTTTGGCTCCTTTAGAATTTTAAAAAAATGCATTTGTGTGCACACATATAAACATAATAGAAAGATATTGTTTTGTTTTGTCTGGGTTTGTATAGCCTATCTAATAAAAGAGTAATATGCAAATTGACCATACCTTCACTACACTCACCAATTACGCCCACCAGCCAATCAGAGCAAGTATGCAAATTAACTCAACCGAGATGGCTACAGAGAGAGCAGGAGGGAGGGTTGGGTTGCCCCTGGCAATGGAGGAAACCAAGCTTCCCGCACATCCTGGTGGGCCCAGGCCTCTGCTTAGGGAAACAAAGTTTCAATGACTGCCGCCACTGAGCAAGGCTTGGGTTGCCCCTGGTTATGGAGGAAGACAAACTTTCCACACACCCTGGCTGGCAGGCCTCCATTTAAGGCAACAAAGTTTCAATGACTGTGTGAGCAGAAGGCTTGGCTCCGATCCAGGCTACAAAATTTCAATTGTAGAAGATAAATAAATTCCAGATAGCAGGGCCTCTTCTTGGGTTGCTGGGGTGTGTGGCCAGCCTGAAAACCACCACAGGCCCCTCGCCCAGGCCACCCCATACCCCAAGGGAACACCCACCCTGATCTGGGACACCCTTCAGGGCAAACCAGTTGGCCCCCACCACCTGTGCACCAGGCCTCTATCCTATCTAATAAAAGAGTAATATGCAAATTGACGATCACTCCAACACACAAGATGACTGCTCCCTTGTGGTCACAAGATCCTGCCCCCATGTGGACACATGATGGCCACCACAAGATGGCTAGCAGCGGAGGGCAGTTGGGGGCAAACAGTCTGGTAGGGGAGCAGTTAAGCATTAAGCAGGCTAGCAGGGGAGTGGTTAGGGGGTGATCAGACTGGCAGGCAGAAGTAGTTAGGGGCAATCAGGAAGGCAAGCAGGTGAGCAGCTGGGAGCCAGCAGTCCTGGATTGTGAGAGGGATACTAGATTGGAGAGGGAGCAGGCTGAACTGAAAGACTCCTGTGACTCCCCTCCGCCCCCCGCCCCCCCGCATATATTTTGTGCACTGGGCCTCTAGTTTAATATATTATTCTTCAGTAGCCCTTTTCATTTAGTAATATGTTTTAGTGATGTTTCCAAATCAATAACCTTGACATCTGTATTTTTAAGGCTGCTATATAGTGTGTGTGTGTGTGTGTGTGTGTGTGTGTGTGTATACGTATGTGTAGAGTACACTATATTTTTTTCAGCCTTTTCCCTGATGATTGCCATCCCATTTTTCATATGAGCAAAGATGCCATGAATGGTGGATTGTTACATCTTCTTGGGGGTCTGCTCTTGCTATCTTTCTCTCGAGGGCTTCTTTCCCTCCAGACAAGCTTTCCGCACACCCTGGCTGGCAGGCCTCCATTTAAGGCAACAAAGTTTCAATGACTGTGTGAGCAGAAGGCTTGGCTCCGCTCCCCTCACCCATATGACAAAGACAGTTCTCTTGGCTGATAAGATTGGGATCTTTATTAAAAAATATATTTTATTGGTTTTTACAGAGAGGAAGGGAGAGGAATAGAAAGTTAGAAACATTGATGAGAAACATCAATCAGCTGCCTCCTGCATGCCCCCCGCACTGGGGATGTGCCCACAACCAAGGTACATGCCCTTTACTGAAATTGAACCTTCAGTCCACAAGCTGATGCTCTATTCACTGAGCCAAACTGGTCAAGGCTCTTCTTGGCATCTTAAATCCTCAGAATAACAACCCAGCAACCCTATTATCTGAACTGGGATTCTTCAGGTAGAACAGAAGTGCTGTAGCAGTGAGAAAGACCCAGGATCTGAACTTTTGGCCAACCCTACACACCTCAACCTTCCCTCCTAGATCTGTGCTGGGAATTCTGCTGCTGTTGGATCTATATTTGTATCTATTATGAATCACGCATTTTGCAGGATCTGATTTTCAGAGTCAGCTAACCTCTAATTCTCTGCATTTAGAATCCAGTGATAGCTTTCATTCAAAGAGCTGGGGCAGGAGGGCACAGAGATGAACCAATTATCCTAAATCATTGTGCCTCTCATTGTGAGACTAGGCCATGCAGTTGAGAAGTCCAATGACATGAAGAGGTCACTGAGATCTTTGTGAGCCTCTGTCTTGGCATCAGCCTGGCTATTTTTAATTTTTTTTGGAAGCAGAAGGTGGGACCATAACCCACTGGAGAGTGGAGCTATTTAAATTACTTGCTTTTGGCTTGAGGGCTGAAATTAGTTATCTGGCTTGTTATTTGTGGTCAGGCTGGGCTTCTGCCATTGCAAAGATCCACATTAATGTGGCTTTGGGCATTGGCCCGAAGATGAGGAGTGGAATAGGCCAGAGGGGAGCTTGCATGAATGGTTTTCCCAGTTCAATCATAAAGACTCTCTGGGCAGCCATGGGTCTGGAGTTGTGCTCATGACCTTGACCTTGGAATCGATTGTGGTTCACCACATACTGGAGCCCCTAATTGCCTATGGGCTTTGATGGTTGGCTATCAGTGGAACACACAGGGGGAATGGCTGATGGATGTTTCCCAAGCCTGGCACCGGGAAGCATAGATCTGTCTTTTGATTGCCAGTCAGCTGGGCCATATTGCACTTTCACGGGAACAATTGGAAGCCATAGCCAAAGATTCTTTAATGATTTATTGGGTATCAATGTGCATCACCCCCTGTTAAGGTTAAGGAGTCTAAATCAAGTAACAGAAAACAAGGTGATTGCCCTACAGTCTATGCTGTTCATAAAAATGACAGCCATGAGCATTTTGTCAGATGCTAGACCAGGCATCTTACTACTTGTTCACTTACCACTTCACTCTTGTCTGGGCTGAGGGTCGGAGAAGTGGCGCTCACCTCTACTTTTCATTGTCTTTGCACTGCTCCAGTCTTCCCCGTTTTCTCTATGGAGAGCTGCCCTCTGCAACTTCAGAGATTGAAAACACAGTTCATTTGTTATTTTACTAAAGAAAAGATACTTTATTGATTTAAGAGAGGAAGGGAGAGGAAGAGAGATAGGAACATAAATGATGAGAAGCATTGATCAGCTGCCTCCTGCACGCCCCCTGCTGGAGATGGAGCCCTCATCCTGGGCAGGTCCCCTGACCAGGAATGGAACTGTAACCTCTTGCTTGGCTGAGCTGCAACCGAGGTCCGTGCCCTTGACGGGAATGGAACTTGGGACCCTTAAGTCTGTGAGCTGATGCTCTATCCACTGATCAAAACCAGCTAAGGCATATCTGTCCCCGTTAAAGAAAAAAGTTTGCTTAATCTGAGAAAGAGTTACTCATAATTATCTAGAAAGGGACAACAAAGCCTGATGCCTGACACAGGGAAGCTGTCATAATAGATAATAGGTAAATGTTAAGAGATGAGCAAAACAAAAATGGCTAATAGGAACAGAACTGTCATGACCATGGTTGTTTGCCAGTTTTAAATCATTTCATCTGAAAGGGTGTTCAGATGAGAGAATGGTGAGAGAATGAGTGAGTAAAATGCTAGTAATTTCCTAGTTTTTTCTCAGGGCAAGAGCTGGAGGAGGGGCTGAGGAGCCAGGTGGTAAAGGAAGGAGAAGGCGCTGGCTGTATGAGGAGAGTGGTGTGCCCTCCCCAACCCTGAACATCTGGTGGCCCTCTGAGAGCTGGCAGAGGGTTCCAGAGTCCGCTCACCTCTGGCAGGAATGGGCATGGGGAACTGGGCGTGGAGCCTCAGCTCAGCTCTACTGGGAAACGGGCTTGGCTGTGTTGGCTGGAAGGTTTTCCTTTTTGTTCTTTTACTTTAAAAATAGCAGCACATATGCTTGTCACCACAGCCTCTCCCCCAGAAGCTCACGGAGGAGTGGGAGCTTGCTGGGTGGAGAGAAGTATAATGTATTCATAACTCAGCTCGGGAAGTTGTCATTGAGAGAGTGGCTGTGGGGACCGACCAGGGTGATGGCTGATGAGGCTGGGGTGGTTCTCCCAGAATGCACTGCCTACACACCAAAGCTCATTTGAAGCCTGTCAGGATGGGACAAATGCTCCCGAAGAGTTGAAGGGCTCAGACCAGCAGTCAGGATCCTGGCAGAGACACTCGGGGAGGTTGCCAGTCATCATCAGGTAGCTGGAGAGCAGTGTGATCTGAGAGGGCCAACTAGCAGGTGGTTGGGCAGGCAGAGGAGCCACAGAGCAGGTGACCTGCAGAGATAGCAAGTGGGAAAATCAGGGACAGTGCTAAGGAGGCCAAGATCCAGGGCCCAGGCTGCTGTCTGGGTTCGGATAGTCTGGGTGGAATTCAGGACTCTGGAAAGAGGGATCCTAGGTCAAGATTACCCAAGAATGATGGACTTAGGCCCTGGGAACAAAAGCCCCCAGTTGGTGGAGCTGGAAACTAAGGGAATATCCCTCTGAAGGTCCAGCCTCCTTGGAGAGAGTGTAGTCAATAACCGGCAAAGTGGAAGTTATACATAGAATATGAAGCAGTCATATCTCCCCAGAAAAACTTTTCTGCACAAATGCACAAGAAACCGTGTACAAGATGAATAGACAGTGGTTTATTCATAAGCTGTGCGGCTCTACAGCAGTTTAAATGAATGAATTATGGCTGTGTCAACGTGGATACATCCCCAACCTGAAATTTGGGAAAAACAAGCTAGCCTCAGAACATATATTGTGTAAGATAAGATTTATATAAATGTAGAAATTTACAAAGGTTGTTTATGAAGACAAATACAGTACTTGTTAAATCTAGTAGCGGGTATATGATGGACATCTCATTATGCTTTTTTGGTGTGCTGGAAATAACTTATAAAAACAAACAAACCAAAAGACCTGGCTGGCATGGCTCAGTGGTCGAGCATTGACCTATAAACCAGGAGGTCATAGTTCAATTCCCAGTTAAGGCATATATCTCAGTTTCTGGCTCGATCCTGAGTGTGGAGAACGGAAGAGATACCCAATTAGTAATTCTCTCTCATTATTGATGTTTCTATCTTTCTCTCCTTTCTCTTTGAAATCATAAAAATATATTTTAAAAATAAAATATAAATTAAATAAGACAGAAAGAGCTAGGGGCACGCGCACGCGCTTCCTCCCTCACCCCCCCCCGCCCCCCAGCAATGGAGTGACCTGTTGAAATCAGTGTAACCTGGGCCAAGGCACAGAAACTGGAAGCCCAGTGGCCGTGTGCACATCTTACCTGCTGTCTCCCAGGTTAGCATGTGGCCTGAGCAATTCTCAGTGGTAACTGGCACAGTCCCAGGCCCATGGAGAGTGCTCCATGCATGTGTGTGATGGTTTCCGTTTTCTGAACATTTTACCCTAGTGTACACGTTTCAGAGGCTAGCTTTACATGTGGGAAGATGAGGCTGTTTCCTGTACCAGTAAGTGAGTGACACCGCTGGCAGATGTCTGGAGTCACAAGGTGGAAGATGGCCTGCTTTCTTACAAAAGTGAGTTTTGCAGGCACAACTCTCTGGCAATGGGGCTGAGGCCTCTTTGTCTTCCTCCCCCCCACCCCACCAAGGCAAAGGGGCCTGCAGAACGCTGTGGTCAGCACGGTGTGCAGAGTTCATGCCTGAAAGGACAGGGTGCAGGTCACCTTTGCTCTCCTGGGCTCATCAGCTCCTTCAGGTGTCTTCAGTGAGTGAGAGTTGTTTCTGTCAACCTGCCCAAGCAGAAACTGCCCAGGTATGGAGAAAACTGAAAGGGGGAGTATCCTTTGTTGGGAAGTCTCTACTCTCAGCAGCCACTTTTGGAAAACAGTGAAGTCAGATTGAATCTGTGGTGCATCTTGTAGAAAGAGAAACTATGCGTGTTACTGAACATACTACGTTTGATGTGTGTGTGTGTGTGTTTTTGATTCTGGAAGGAAATGTGTTGTGACACAGTCATGCGGGGGACCCTGAGAATTTGGCTCTTATAGATGTTATATACTGTATAGTATGAGGAAAAGTTGGTTGCTGGAAAACAGCTTAGTACTGTGTTGGTGAGATAATAAGATTTAAGGTCCGGGAAGAAGCTTTATGGTTATCTGAGTTAAATCTCTGTGTTGATGATGGAATTGGGGCTTGTAAAAGATCCTCTTCTTGACCAAACTTTAGTCAGGATCTTCTGAACTCTTTTCAAACAGACCTTGTCCTTGGGTATGTCCTCAAGAGCCCAGTTTTAGCAAAATTCTTGGTAAGTCAGTTTAGCTAGAATCCCCTGAGATATGGGGACCCTCCATATTTTATCATGCTCAATATCTGACCAAATTTCTCAACCTCTACCATGCCTCAGATGATGTCCGATCACTCATAGCTTCTCTTCAGCAAAGATCCTGTTCCCAGATCAGTTTAGCAAACAATTACCCCTCCCTCTTAGTCAGGTTCATTTGCTGACCCCACCCTTCTCTTTGGTTGCAAGTTTCTGATTTCCTTGTTGTATTTGGAGTTGGACCCAGTCTCTCTTCTACTGCAAACCCCATTGCAGTAGTCCCAATACCTACTGCAATAGTCTTAAAATTTAAGACTTAAATGAAGTCTGTCTTACCATTTTAACAAGTGTCAGAATAATTATTTTCTTTCATAGGTTAAGTTAGTTGCTTTGTCCAGGATACCATCTTGAGTACATTTCAGAATCATTTCTAGATTCTAGATTTCCAGACTTGGGTTCAATGTTCTTCCCCCTACCACAATGTCTTTATGTCTTCAGAAGTATAACATTGAGAAGCGATTCATGTTTTATTTGTATTAATAAAGTATGCTTCTATACTGAAAGCATCTAGATATTGTAGATCTGTCTCCTCGGTGGGATGGAAGCTCAGGGTGATTGGTTATTTAACCTTAAAGTTGGTCTGAGTGAACTATATAGACCTTTCCCTGGCACCAGGATCCACTAACATCACAGTCTATGCCAGTTGTGCAGTATCCAAAGGGCCAGGTATGTTTTCTAGGTGTGGCTATGTGTTGAGTTGTTTCTAGACATTAGCATTAGTCAATGAGGTTTGGACAAGCTCATTCATTCATCCATTCATTCATTCATTTATATTTGCAAATAAAGACAGAGAAAAACAACACAAAATAAGTATACTCATCATTTACTTTATTACTGGGCTTCTTGCAAGACATTTGGGCTCTTAGAAGAAACTGGTATTGCCCTTAGGGAATCTGAGTCAAGAAATAGGTTTCAGAATAAAATTGGTATGACCCACATAGTAGGATAAAGGCTAAAATTGAAATATGTACAAGTCGGTCTGAAAACACAAAGGAAATTTGGATTAACTTGATGGAAGGAGGATGATATTGGAGTTGAGTGTTGAAGGTTGGAGAGAAATTTACCAAGTAGAAGAAAAATGGTATGGGTAGTTTTGCAAAGGGATTGATGTGTGCAGAAATGGAGAGGGATAAAAATGCAAGACATTCAGGAAAGTTTAATAAGGCGGGAGAGAAAGGGGCAGAGAAGAAAGCGGCTAGAAATAAATCTAGTAAGGGAAGTTGCAGGCAGATTTTACAAGACTAAGCTTGGAAGATACAACTTCTTAGTAGGCAGGCGGTAATTAATTACTGATAGAAAGTGAGGTGAACAGATCTGGGTGGTTGCCAATATTCATCATCCCATCACACCATGGAGAGTGGGAGGGGGAGAAGTTTGTAAGAAGAGCATCCAGTTGGAAGACTGTGGCAAAATGATGATGCCTGAGCTACAACGTTGGCACAAGAATGAAAAGACTAGGGTTATAGGTTATTTAGGAGATAGAATCATTAAGCCTTGGAGACTGAGCTGAGTTCAAGAGATAAAGGCAAAGGGAAAGGTTGAGAGTTCTTCTTGATGCCTAAGGTAGCCTAGAGACAGAAGATAAGAAGTGAGTTTTTTTGGGGGGTGGGAGGGTGGGAGCGAGGCTGATTATTAAAGTTAGAAGAACCAATGAGCATATGGAGCCAGTAGGCCAGGGGAAGATTTGAGATATTGGTGTTTGTGTATTCAGTAAACAAGCTGAGTGTGCATGATGTATAAGGTCTGGTTCTCAAAAGGAGAAGTGAATGTCCTTTAAAAAACTTTTTCATTTTTTAGCATTTTATTATGCTTACACCCTTTAGGAGGTTTCCCAGAGAGCTGCAGATCTGGGGATGAAACAGTTTGCTGTGCTCAAAGTTCACCTTCTTTCCTCTTGCCATCGTGTTCTCTGAAGTTCCTTGTCCCTGAGGAGCTTACACTGTGCTTAGGGAAGCAGAACATAAAGAAACTCTTCATGACAATATTGAAGAGTGGAAAAGCGGCATGCAGAGTGCCATGGGAGCCTATGGGATGGGGCATTAGCTCTGGAGCAGAGGAGAGATGAGTGGCTAGTGGGAAGAGGGCTGGTGAAGCCTTCACTGAGGGTGGTGGGTATGTAAGCTGGGTCTGGGGACATGGAATTGGGCAGGTTACAGGAGGGGAGGGATAATTCTTAAAGATCATCACTATTTGCCTATTAAGTTTATAAAGGTAATCTGTGGTCCAGGGCAAGGGCAGATTCGAGTTAGAAGGTGGGCGAAGGTTCGAGGAAAAGGCCAGGGTAGGTAGTAACTAGGGGGATCAGCACACAGCCAGAGTCGGAAACTGCGATCGGAGGCAGAATGAAGGCTCCCATGAGATCCCTTGACCAGAGAGACAACAAACTGTCCTCTGTGACTCAAGTGGAGGAAGTTTTGTGGGTCTGGCCCAGGAAAGCGATGGCAGAAGAGGGATTGAGAACCTGATGATACTGGTGGTTTGAAAAGGAGGAGCCATGTGTGGAGCGAGGGTGGGAAGGAAGTGAAAGGTGGCAGGTAAGTTGGCTACTTGAATCTGGCATCTGCCGTCTGTTTGCCACCTTGGAAAGGTGAGATGGACGGGAGGGAGCCTGAAGTTGGCCTGCCTTTGTTCTGTGCTTTGATATAAGGGCAGAGCCCTGCAGATTAGGCCCAAAGGAAGAGCAGATAGCCAGAAGGATAACTGGGATGAGCTATTGGCAAGCAGATCAGCGTTGCTGGCATTTCACCCTGACACACCGTTGCTCCTACATGAAGCATCAAAGTCTCTGCCTGGTGTGGCCGGGTCTGGCTATGGGCCCACTAGCTCTTGGGTAGGGCACATTCTGCCTCTTCGAGGGTCCTCTTGCTTCAAGCTCAGTGGAGGGGATATGAAGTTAGTTGTATTGCAGTGACCTCAGGTGACACCCTGGCCTCCATCCTGGCACAATCCCTACTTGGTTGAGAACCAAGCTCCATGCAGAAAAACAGGCACCTGCGGGTTGAGACCTGGGGACAGGCCCTCTCCCACAGTGACTCTCACTGCACATCTGCTCAGAGAGGGCAGAAGAGTAGGTCCTGAGAAGGGCCAGGAGCAAAGGCAAGCCAGCTTAGGGAGTAAGCAGATGCATTAGACTAATTGCTCTTCTAAAATGAATGGGGACTTTTATCTCAGAAAAGCACTTTGAAGCAATCATGTGTTTTGGGAACAAAGGTGTTGTCCCAGGAGAGCCTGGCTCTCTGTTAAACACAACCCCCCATCTGGTAAAACAATCTTTGCCTTTCTTTCTTTTACCTGCAGGTCCACGAATTATGGCACCACCTATGAAAAGCTGAATGACAAAGTGGGCTTGAAGACGGTCCTCAGTTACCTCTATGTCAATCCCACAAACAAAAGGAAGGTAAGAGCAGGGGTTGGTTGATCCTGGGTACTCCCCGGGGGTGGGGTTGAAGGAGGGGGGCAGCAAGGCTGCCTAGGGCTGTGAGTAATGACAAAAAAAAAACAAAAAACACTAGGCATGGAATTACTTGGACAGGGCATGTTTAACGTCCTATATGCTAAGGACATTAAAGAAGTTTGTAATTCTAATAATAGTCTTGATAGTAGCAGCAATAATAATAATAATAACAACAACAACAGTAAAGCCATATGACCAGGTAAGGGGTTCCTCTGTGCCTAAGATGGTGCTCAGTGTCTTACTCATGTATCTCATGTATCTTCACAATGAATCCATGGGTTAGAAAGGATCATTGTCCCCGTTGTACAGATGAAGAAACTGAGACCAAGTAACTTTCTAGCTTGAAGTTAGACAATGTTAAATAACAGATATAGGATTTCAGAATGGGTCTGCCTGACTCCAGAGCTGAGTCCTTTTTTAGCCCCACTCTTGCTGGAATATTTTCAGAACGTGTTCCTGTTGAGGGAAGGGTAGGCAGCTACTGGATTTGTCATCTTGATCTGGAGCTGCTTCTGTAGCCTGGAATGAACTCACAGAAGGTCAGACTTGAGTCATGTAGACTTATTGGGAGGTGGATGCCTGGATTCTATGGAATTAGGGGCAGTTTTAGAACATGAATGCTGTACAGTATATTAGCTTTGGGGAGAAGTGATCTATCGTCAGCTAGGAAGGCACTGCTGTTTAGAAGGTTGGGCAGGTCTGGCCACCATAAACACACCAGGGATCCTATATAATGAAAGAGTAATATGCCAAGTGACCATACCTCCTCTACACCAACAGCCACACCCACCAGCCAATCAGAGTACATATGCAAATTAACCCAATCAAGATGGCTACAGCCACAGAGCAGGAGGGAGGCTTTGATTGCCCCTGGTATTGGAGGAAGCCAAGCTTTCCGCACACCCTGGCCAGCCCAGGCCTCCGCTTAAAGCAACAAAGTTTCAATGGCTGCTGCCACAGAGTGAGCAGAAGGCTTGGCTCTGTTCCAGGCTACAAAGTTTCAATTGTAGAAAATAAATAAATCCAGATACCATGGCCTCCCGCTTGGGTCACAGGGGTGTGTGGCTTACCTGAAAACCACTACAGGCCCCTTGCTCAGGCTACCCCACACCCCAGGGGAACACCCACCCTGATCCAGGACACCCTTCAGGGCAAACCAGCTGGCCCCCACCCATGCACCAGGCCTCTATCTTATCTAATAAAAGACTAATATGCAGATTGACCATTACTCTAACACACAAGATGACTGCCCCCATGTGATCAAAAGATCCTGCTTCCATGTGGACACAAGATGGCCAGCAGGGGAGGGCAGTTGGCAGGGACCAGGCCTGCAAGGGAGGGCAGTTGTGGGTGATCAAGCCTGCAAGGAGGGCAGTTAGGGGTGACAAGGCCAGCAGGGGAAGGCAGCAGGGGTGACTATGCAGTTAGGGGTGACCAGTCCCACAGGGGAGGGCAGTTAGGGGCAAACAGGCTGACAGGGGAGCAGTTAGGCATCAATCAGGCTGGACAGGGTGTGGTTAGAGGGTGATTAGGCTGGCAGGCAGAAGCACTTAGGGGCAATCAGGAAGGCAGGCAGGTGAGCAGGTGGGAGCCAAAAGTCCTGGATTGTGAGAGGGATGTCCAACTGCCCATTTAGGCCCAATCTACATTCACAGCCTAAGTAGGATCAGGCCTAAATGGGCAGTCAGACATCCCTCAAGATTTCAGACCATACTTTGTATCTTTTCCTCCTCTACGATCACAGCCTAGGTAGGATCGGGCCTAAACAGGCAGTTGGACATCCCTCAAGGGGTCCCAGATTGGAGAGAGAGCAGACTGGGCTGAAAGACACCCCCCACCCCTTGTGCATGAATTTCATGTACCAGGTCTCTAGTATACTATAAAAGGCTATACCATTGTTTCTTAAAGGTCAGAAATGGCACTTCTAAGCTCTCCTCCTGCAAACTGGTTTGCAGTCTCCAGTAGTTTGCAAACCCTTTCTTCAGCGAGGAAAACTCATTGTACAGCGAGCGCCAGTCCATTGTACAGATGTCCCTGATCTGTGATTCTGATTCCTGGAATCCAGGTGATGACTTAGAACGATGCTTGTTTATGCTGCTTAACACACAGCAGCTTTGATTGAAATCCTTAGCATCACACCTCTCAGTCCCACTCCTTCTCCTTATCATCACCTGGACATCCTGCATATCCCCAAAGGGAGGAAGCAGAATTGGTGTTTCTGGGGCCAGTGTTGGGGATGGATGCCCAAAGGTCTAGCTTGCTCCAGGGGTCTTTGGATCTGAGACTGTACCCACCATCAAATCCCCAAATTCTGATCATTGGAATGTCTGTTTAGGACCTGTTACTGGTTTTAGCTGAGTGGTTTCTCTTTTCTCTGTTCCAAAGCATTGGCATTTTTATTTTTTTCAATATTGTTTGTATTATTACATGTCAGACTTGGAAGGGATCATAGATTTCACCTGTACCAGCAGTTCTCAATCGGTTTTGAATTTCAACTCTTGCAAAATTGTTTAACATTCTAGACCTCCTTTCTAGAAACAGGCTTCTGCACACAAAATTTGAAACCAAATTTTGGGGGTTTGTGGTCAGCTCTGATCCCAACATCAACCAAATATGTTCATGGAGTCTTAATTGAGACTCTTTTATCTACACCAACAGCTTCATCTAACAGATGAAAAATATGGAAGCCAAAATAGCCCATAGAACCAGGTAAGAAAAAGAGCCAGATTAGAACCCAGCAGTCTCAGTCCCCAGTCCAGATTTCAGACCATTCTTTGTATCTCTTCTTCCTCTACGATCACAGCCTAATTCTGACTTGGAAGCTTGAGGCAATTGCTTCATGACTTTGATTTAATACTTGGTGCCATACACATGGTGGACACAAGATAAAACTAGTCTGAATGGAGTCAGTGATGACCTATTTTAATTCTTTCTTTTCCCTTCCCCCTCCCTGGAGAAGGAAGCAGGCCCACAGAGGACAAAAGTCCCACCCAAGCCACTCAGCTGGTTATGGGTTGAGTTGGCCCTTGGTCTCATGACTCCCATGACTTGGGGTAGGATGGAATCACAGAGGATGTATGTATTTTGGGAGAAGCAAGAAGTGGGTATTTGACACATGGCAGATTTCTTTCAATGCTTATCTCTGATCTGTGTCTGGATCACAACAGATTTTCTCATATTTCCATGTAGATGATAGATCATCTGTCTTCATGAGGATTTCCTCACGTGGTATATGAAGCGGTCACACCTGCTTTCGTCCTTTTGATAGTCATCTGTCTATCTGCTTACCAGATGTTTCCTGATAAACTCCTGCGAGGTCTCTTTTGGTCTTTGCTGTTTTTCTCTACTCCTGACTGCTTTAACTCCCCTTAGCACAGCCCAGAGATGCTTAGAAGTGCCAGGCATGAGGGTCAGGTTAAGGCAGATGTTGAGGGTAGGGAGGAACATAGCCGAGGTTTGTCGACCATGGGTGCAGAAATGCTACCTCCTTTCTTCTTTATAGAACAGTCATCCAGACCATGCACACTCTGGACAGTTTCTTCCAGGAGCTATTGCCCAGTTAAAAGTCGGGCCTATTTTGTCTGTCTTCTCTTAGAAGCACCACCAAAGCACAGTTAACTCCAGCCTAAGAGGCACTGCCAGAAAGTTATAGCAGAGACATTTTCTTCACTCAGCTCAGAGAAAGACAAATGGCAGGCTAATGCCATGGCTTTATTGTTTTAAAATGACAATAGAAATTAATTTCATAAGCAGATTGTGATCCTGAAGTGCTTTCTGAAGTACCCAAGGAAGGATGCAATTAGATGCTCTTTCATTTTATTGTTCACTGTTTTTTTATTGTATTCTGAGCCTGTAGTTACTGACGATGCACAAATAATTCTACATGATGACTTTCTCTTAACCAGAATATTCAGTTTGCTAGAACTTCCATTCTCTAGCTACTTGGGCAGAATGCCAGTTAAATATAAATGAAAATACTCTTATTTGTTTCTTTATTGGTCTAGAACTGTGATTCATTATGATCTTGTAATACAACTTTAAAAAAGTGTCTTCTTCGTTATGTTTTGATGTTTAAACCTGTGGTTATTTGAATTCTCAGCTCAGCTTGAATTATGCAGCAGTCTTTTGATTCTCTCAGCACCAAGATTATCTGTGGCCTTCCATGTTCGTCAGCCAGCTAACAGTGGTACTCTCCAGGAGGTTTTTTCAGTAAATCTGGTAGAAACACTTGCTTTTCACCTAATGAGTTATTTATTTAACAGATGGCTATTCCTTCCCTTGGAGTCTGTGAGTACAGCAGAGATCTGTTGCTCCTGGCAAAATAGTAAATTGTGCTTGTGTTTATGTATTTGTTTCTGAAGCTGATTGTTGATTTTCCAACAACACAAAATCTCTGACAGCAGACAGCTGATAAGCCCTTAGGTTAAAAGGAGAGATGCTGACACGTGTATGTCTCTTTCTATCAGTAATAATCTTAACATTAATTGAGCACCTCCTATATGAAACTTTGTTTTGGGAGCTTAATTTATGCAATCTCCCATCCTCCCAGCCTCTTTAGAAAGCCCACAAAATGAAGAAATAGACTCTAATAATGCTGTGTAACGGGTGTGTCTTCAGCAGCCTCCCGATTGGTTTTATTTAGGGGGCAAATTTGTCAAGATACATCCAGTGATGCTGGATTCTCTTAAAGACATTGAGATTTGGATTAGTAATATCTACCAGGCTTTCTCTAAGTGACAGTAAATTGCTATAAAGTGCTGGGATCTGCTCTCGCTGACGTTGTTTTAAACCATCCTATGTTAGTTTGAGTAATTTTGGCCTGCCCAGGTGTTTGATATGAATTTCTCTATCCCTCACTGTTTGCTTTTCTCCAACCAGTGGCATGTTAGCTGACCACCTGGATGGTTTCTGAACTTGGCACGTTGAACATACGGAGCCGTTGCGTTCGTTCTAGAATTAGGTGTGTGGTGAGGCATGCCTTTGGGAGAAGGGGCTCTCCTACACTGGGGTCTGAGCTCTTTGCAGGAGAGAAACATCTCTGTGCCTCTAGGCCTCATTAGTGTTAATGGACTCTCGTCCTCAGACCCATGCACATTGGCACATGCCATGGTCAAGCCTGCACTGAACAGAGCTGTGCTTTGTGCCAACGCGCTGAAGGCTTTTTCCCAAAAGAGTGGGCTGTGGCTCCTCTGGGTGTCGATCAGAAAACCAATCTTTGCATGGATAGGAAAATACAGGCATGTTATGGCTTAATTGCTCTGGCTCAGAAGAGGCTGCCACCTGCAGATTTGGAAGCTGTTTTTTGAGAAATGGTAGAGAGCACAGAAAGGTCGGACTTCCAGGGAATGTGACCACATGACTGCAGGGTAGAGGTGTGTGCGCCTCTGTGCACGTGGGTGGGAGGAGGACTGCAAGGTCTGACATCAGAATAGAATATTGGCTTCTTTTTCTTGAGCTCCTAATAAGTTCAGGGCACTGGGCTAAGTTCATTTCTACACTTTATTCTAGTTTCACTACTAATCCTCTGAGCCTGGTAGTTTCATCCCCCCATTTGATGGGTGAGAAAACTGAGGTTCAGACAGGCGATCCTCCTGCTTTTTGTGAAGTAGCTGGTAAGAGAGGGTCCAGGATGCCCATCCACCAGGATCATGCCCTCTCCTCTCATCTCAGACCGGTGGGCTGTCCCTGCCCCTGGTTTAAAGACCAGGTGGAGTACAGTCATCACTCTGTTAGCGGTAACTTTGTTGCCTGGGATTTTCTGTCCATTAGTGTGAGAGGATTACAATTTCTCGGAGAGGGAGGGGAGGGGTAGATCCTCCTTTCCTAATTGATTTACCAGTGAGAAGGATAATTACTTTCAGGCTACCCTGCAGAAATACAGTGGGGATTACTAGTCAGATTTCTCTGATGCGCAAACCGTAAAAGCTGTTAAAGAGGCATTGTGTGTGTGTGTGTGGTTGGATGTTGGTTGTTCCTGTCATTCTCCTGACACAGCAGCAGAACCCTGAGGTCCCTTTGACATCTACACGAAACACAACACAGAATTTTAAACTGTTGGCCTCCTGCTTTCCTTGGCCATGTCCATGGAGATTATTAGGGGGTGAGGGGAGGTAAGCGCTAGGGTAGTACACGTCGATTCACAGGTATGGTATTAAAATATTTTATACTAAAGCAGAGAAAAGCCAAAAAAAAGCGTGGAAAGATAATTTTAGGTTGTGAAGCAATCTATTCAATATCTAATGCCTAACTGAGCAAAGTATCCTGCTTGCAGAAATATGTAATATACGTGGGTGATAATGTTAGTTTCTGTTTTCAAATGTAATAAGAGTCTATAGTATTAATGATGATGATGATGATGATGATGATAAGGAAGTATTTTTGAGCACTTATAATGCACCAAAATTATGCTAAATGTTTTATATGAAATAACTCATTTAAGATGTCATCAACAATCATCGGTACTATTATTATTCATATTTACAAATGATGAGTTTGGCACCTAGAGATCAGTGATCTGCTTACATTTGGCTGCTGACGGCCACTAACCTTGGTCTCATGTGCTCATCTGACTCACTTTTGCTCATATTTAATTCTTAGACTCACTGCACATTGGAGCTAAAAGGACCTTAGAGACGGTACAGGCTCTCAACTGAACAGAAGAGGCCACTTGGGGACTGGTACCAGGTCACAGAGCCATTTGCAGCTGGAGCTAGAACCAGTCTCTGGGACTCCTAATCTCATATTCTTTTTTTAAAAAAATATATATGTTATTGATATTTTACAGAAAGGAGGGGAGAGGGATAGAGAGTCAGAAACATCGATGAGAGAGAGACATCAATCAGCTGCCTCCTGCACGCCCCCTACTGGGGATGTGCCTGTAACCAAGGTACATGCCCTTGACCTGAATCAAACCTGGGACCCTTCAGTCTGCAGGTCAACGCTCTATTCACTGAGCCAAACCGGTTTCAGCTAATCTAATATTCTTTGCCAAGCCCATGGGCTGCTGACAGCTGGAACACTCAGATCTGATGGGGAACCCTGGCTGGGTGTACTATAGGTGAATTCGAGGAGGGGAGCAGTTGGGGATATATACTCTCTCCCTCCCCCACTTCTCACTGAATGTGTGTTGTAGGGTTTATGTCAATATCCACAGCTTCTCGGTTCTCTGATTTCAGAACCCTAAGAATACTGCCTTTAGAATTCCAATTCAAATGAATCTGGATGAGAAATGGCATCCTACCGACCTGTGCGTGTGGCAGCACAGAGGGGTAGAGCAGCCTGCCCATGGCCAAATACCCACTAGAGGAGCCAGAGGCTGGGTTCTCTGGGGAAGAGATGCCCAGGAAGGATTTGGCACTTTTAGTTCAGGCTTCCTCTTAATTATCTGCAGGGCACTGGGAAAGCCATTTCGATCCCATGGGCCTCTGTTTCTCAATCTGTAAAATGGAGGTACAAAATCATTTACCTATCTGGACCTTTTGGAAGCAATGTTAGGATAGAATGAGAAATATACTAGCTTTGGAGGAAATAAACTCCAGAAAGCGGGGTGGGTGGGGGGTGGGAGGAAGGGAAGATTGTGATTACTTTGTTGGAGCTAGCATCATGGTGACACACCGGAAGCCAGGCCCCCAGGCTGTGCCCTTGTGCTCACCGCACGGGCTGTCTGCTTCTTGCCTTCCTTAGGGAGGATGCAACTCACAGAACCCAGGGTTTTTAAGAGCCTCATATTCTGTCCTCTCCAGAAGGCACACTGTCACATTTTTTCCAGTCTCCTCCCTGCCTCTTAAAACCAAATCTGCTGTTTTCCAGGGAGAGATTGATGGTTTCGCTGATGGAGAGAAATGGTCCCATCCTTCTTAATTCCCCACCACCTTGTTTTCTTGCCTCATAAATTGACGGTTACCAGGAGGCCGGAGCAAGTGTCTCAAGGGATGCATGGAGGGGGAGATGTGTGAGAGGAAGGGATGGGAAAAGGAAAAGAATAGAATTTGGGTCAAAACCCCCTCATGTACTGATTCCGAGTCCAAACTGTTGTCTTCTTGGTATGTCCAGAAAGAGAACCCGAAATTAGAGTAACGGAGCACTAAGAAGGCAGGGGAGAGACGAGGGGAAAGACTGGTTTGCAAATCTCCACCTGCCTTTGCAAGTGTGACCCAGCCATGGAGTGGACATGAAGTGTGGTTCAGTTCAAACTAATCACTTAAAGGAAAAGGCTTCTAGAGTGGTTCTTGGAAATTCAGTCTTTAGTCACAAAGTCCCTTCCTCAGCAAATATATGTATGTGGTTCCCCATATAAATTACTGCAGTGAGCTCTAGCCAAGAATTTATTTAAAGGCTCATTAAAATGATTACTAGTTTTTTTTTTCTTTTGCATTTTAGTTGGAAACGGGAAGAATATAAACCTATAGCTTGGCTTTTCTCCAAAGTGTCCTTTGGGGTTTGCATTGAGTATATCATATTTTTTTTAAAAAATAAAAGTATGATTTGCAGTAAAGATTATTCAGGCTTTTAAAAGGAATAATAAAAATTAGCCACTTACTGCACTTCTTAGTGGCTTATGGCCTAACTTATTTTTTTAATTTGATTTTTATTGGTTTTTGGTTTAATGTGTCTGTGTGTGTCCATGTGCATCTTGTATATAGAAGATGTTCAAGAAAAAGCATTACGAAAAGGCCAGAGCTAGGAGATAATAAGAAAAACCCTGTTCCTCTTCTGGGCTAACTTCGGTGTGCGATGTCCAAGGATGTAAAGGAAGCCTGCACTTTGGATGGTCCCATGAGATCCTGGCGCTGCTTTGCTGCCTGGCTCACCCCAGGAACCTTGGTTGAACACCACTGAGGAGGATTTCTGAGGAGGACTTCCCATTCAGGGTGGCAGCTGAAGGTACAGGCTAAAGTAGAGCCAGTAACAGGAGCAGAAAGACAAGAACCCAACCCAAGGGAGAGGGCTTTGAACTGCAGCATGAGAGCGTAGTGCTGTGCCAGGGAAAATGACATCATGACAAACACTGATGGGGCTTTTAAATGGGGCCTCAGTGACCAGTGAGATGGTGGGAATTTCACACTTCGACGACCTCCAGAAAGGAGGACAATGCACCCCAGCCTGAAAGAGTTAATCCAGCACCCTGCTTTGAGAAAGATGTCACCCTGTGGCATGATCAGAGTTGGTGAGAGGTCAAGGCAGGGGCGGGGCTGTCTTTGGAAGAAAGCTTGGGATTTGGAGGGGAAGTAGGCCAATCCCATGTGTGGAGGTGTTTGTTTTTTTTTTAAATATATTTTATTGATTTTTTACAGAGAGGAAGGGAGAGGGATAGAAAGTCAGAAACATCGATGAGAGAGAGACATCGGTCAGCCGCCTCCTGCACGCCCCACACTGGAGATGTGCCTGCAACCAAGGTACATGCCTCCGACCAGAATCGAACCTGGAACCTTTCAGTGCACAGGCCAACGTTCTATCCACTGAGCCAAACCGGTTTTGGTTGTGTGGAGGTTTTAATTTATGCATCATCAAGTGAGATGGACGCACATTGGGGTTAGCAGTTATAAATCAGGAGAGAGCTGGAACACTAGATAGTGCAGACTCCCTAAAGCTCAGCAACGGAGTTAGGACTCAGCACGGAAGGCTTGTGAGCAGGGTCGATGGCATGAGAGTTGCGTTTAAGACAGGCTGACAGGAGCCTCTTGGAGCGGTGAGGTGACTGTGTTAAGCATCCCTCTCCATATCTCCCCTACCCCGCCCTCGCTAGACCGTCTGGGGGTCTTTTCTGAGCATCACAGGTAGAGTGATTTTAGCAAAGCGTGTGGGGGGAGGCAGGGCGATGCGTTCTTGCTAATGTTCCGAGGCACAATTTATAGAAATGGACCTCACTGCCTCAGAGGAGACAAAACCCACCACCACCACCAGCAGCAGTGAAATAAATGACTTTATTTATTTAATTTTAATTCCTGGGTGAGCTCAACCAAGCAGAGACGGCTATTAGCATGAACGCCTTGGCCCTGCCCATCCCCCACGTCCTGCCCAAGGTCAGAATGACGGGCACTGCTGGTGAGCCTGTCTGGGTAAGGAGGGGTGAGCATCCTGGGCTCCCCGGGCCTGCCAAATGGCTTGGGGTGGATTTAGAGCATGTGCGTCCCAGCGTCCGCTCATTGGGGTCTGAGCCAGCGGTGCGGAGGGAGACATTGACTTTGTGACAAATGGAAACCTAGGTTGATGCTGGCAGCCCCGTGCACAGGGCCTGCGGGAGCCCATGCAGACAGACAGCCCAGTCTTTCCTCAGCAGGAGTCTAAGTCAGAGAGGTGGTTCCCGCTGTCTCATGATGACCCACCAGGGAAAGGAGATGAGAGAGAAGGGAGGGTGATGTAGGTGTGAGAAAACACATGGGGGTCTCTCTCCAGGGAGAGGAAAGCTCTTCCTAGCATCTACATTCTCCTGCCGGTGCCCCTGGCAGACATCACTAATCAAACACAGCAGGCTTTTTGAACTGAGTCTGGCTGCAACCTCAGTGGTCTCTGTTCACATCTCCTGGCAGTCAACAGCAGCCAACCCAAGTTGACCCTCAAGGTGACCCAGCTTGGTGACCTCAAGTTGACCCAGCCTGGTGACCTCATGTGGAGGGGAGAGCTTCACAGCACAGCCTGTGCCTCACCAGCGGTGTGACCTGGACTATGCGATTGAACTTCTCTAAGTCTTAGTGTCCTCCTTGGGAGATGGGGCTCCAATAGTATTTTCATAACTCATTTAAGGATTAAACAACAATGTACACGGAGTGCACAGAGTAGATGCTCAACAATGTGACTTTGTCCCCTCCCCCATTTAAATGAGCCTCTTCCGGCTTCCCCTCTGCTCAGGGATGCCACCCAGAACCCAGGATGCCACGTAGCTGACTTTCTATCCCAGGAAATGAGATCTGTCTCTCTCAAACTAGTATTATCACAGACCTTCCGACTTCCAAAGCAAAGAAGTGCACCCTCTGTGTGGCATCTATTTCTCTCTGTCCGGCCACCTGCTCCTTCTCTTCTCATGGATCCATCGATTGCTTCCATCTCACTTAATGATGCATAAATCAAACATGAGAGGTGCCAGCCCTGAGCAGAGTGTGCAAAGCAAGTTTCTGCCCATTACCGGCCAACCTGCATGAGGTTGGGGCTCAGGGATTCATATCCAGATCCCTTGGCTTCCGAGCCCCACACAGCTTCCCTAGCATGGCACCCTGGTCTGTGAACCCATTAGCTTTCTCCACAACACACGTTTGCTGTCTTCTTGCTGTGTGCGGGCACCGTGCCTGGCAGGGCCTGTTTGCCACACTGACGGACGTTGCATTTAAGTGGAGCTCTCACGTGGGACTCAGCGTTAGGAGAGGACCCGGCGGCCCAAGACCTCAGCAGCTGCAGCTATGGCAACAGCTGCTGATGAGACATCAAGGCCAGGTTCCAGTTCTGGCTTGGATTTTACAAAGAAAAAGAAGTGCTCACATTTACTGTGCACGTACTGTGTGTGGTGCTAAGGGTTTTACAGGAGCATTTTTGTCACATACAAATGTATAAAGTAAATGCTGCTATGATCCCCATTGCAAAGGAAAGGATATGGGGGAGGAAGTGGTGCGGGGTGCACACACTGAGACAGAAAGATGAAGTTGTCCCAGCTGGGGAGAGGCCAAGCCAGGTTTTGAACCCAGACTGTCCAAGTTCAAAACCTAAGTTCTTTTATTTTATTTTATATCTTATTGATTTTTTACAGAGAGGAAGAGAGAGGGATAGAGAGTTAGAAACATCGATGAGAGAGAGACATCGATCAGCCGCCTCTTGCACGCCCCCTACTGGGGATGTGCCCGCTACCAGGATACATGCCTTTGAACGGACTCGAACACGGGACTTTTCAGTCCGCAGACCGAGGCTCTATCCACTGAGCCAAACCGGTTTCAGCAAAACCTAAGTTTTTCATATGGTGTCTTATTGGCCTCCCTTTGCTTAAATGGGCACGGTGACCTTCTGGAATCTCTCTCTGCATAGCTAAAGAAGGATTGTGGCTACTCAGAGCACCTTGTGTCCTTCCAGCCCAAGAGGACCAGGGGCCCAAGCTGGGAGTTACGAAACCCTTTTTCTGCCAGGGAGCAGTCAGAGTGGTAAGGGCTGCTGAGTGTTCTTAATACAGGACAGACACTAGACTGGCTGGATGGGGACAGGAAATAGCCTGGGGAAATGCCTTAGCATTCAATAATTCAAGAGCAAGCAGCAGGGTTGAGCTGTGGCATTGCCACTCATGGGCCCCCAGAGGGAAGGACCTCGCTGGGTTAGGGGTGAAGGGGGACTCTCTTTCTACTTGGGCAAGAAGCCACTTAATGCAGATCTTGGCACTCCATCTCAGCAGCTGGGCACATTCTTACATATTTTTAAACTTCTCTCTCTCTTTTTTTGTCTGTGTTATCAGGATAATACTAGTACCCACTTCATAGGCTGACAGGAAGACTACGTGAGCGATATTTACAAATGCATAGCCAGTGACTGACACATGGTACTCCGTAAATGATGTTTATTGTTATTTTTATCATTGTCCCAAGCTCAGAACAACTGCTCCATTAAAGAGGGGGTCAACCCATAGTGGATCTGCCTCTTGATTAAGGGGATTCAGCCCGGCTGGGCACGCAAAGGGTGACCTCCTTGGAGATGTGTGGAACTGGAAGATGGTCTGGCTCAAGTCTCTCATTAAACTGATGAATAAACTAAGTCCCAGGGGGGAAAGTCTTATTTAATGAAGGTCACATAGCCACCTAATGGCCAGACTAGGGTTTTAGCAATCAGATTTCTGGCTCCAAGCCCAGTGTTCTTCCTATGAAATTACACAGAGAGACCATGCATGGTACAGGCAGACCTGGCAGACAGGAAGCTAAGGTAACATTGACAAGGGCTTGCTGTCTCTGTCCAGTAATTCCAGAGTTTCCAGGGGATCAGAAGGGGCCATGTTCATCTTTCAGACAAGGGTGACTGGTGGGAAATCTGGGAAAGGGAAGGACATGTGGCCATGAATAATGTCCCCAAGGCCAAGTTGGACCCAGAGCAGCCAAAGGCAGCACCATCTTCTAATTGTAGAGGAGAGTGAGTTAAAATTGAACAAGGAGAGAAAAGTCTCCATTGAGTGAGAAAGGGCCCCAAACAGAAAGACTGGCCAGCAGGGAAGACAGCAGACAGTCAGGCCATGGACTAAAAGGCAGACCTGGGCATGGGTTTTCAGACCGAGCCTGAGGTTATTGGCAGCACATTTTGATTGGGTACCTTTCGCTTGCTGGGGGGATGGTAACAGGAGAGGCACTTGAGTGATTAAAGCAGTCAGCGGGCCAGGCGAGGACAGTCACTTAAGAAGAGCCGCAGAGATAGGATGCAATTATCCAAAGTGGTCTTTGGCCTGAGCCTCCAATCTTCAGTCATCCTGAGGAAGGCAGTGACAGCATATAGATGCAGCAGAGAATTCCAGCCTCCACTCCGGACTTCCCAGAGGAGTGAGCTGAGGTCAGAGCAGAAGCTTAGCACGCAGGTTAGGTCCGGAAAGGCGGCTTGAGATGCTAGACTGCTGGCTTCCTGGTCTCAACCACCCCGCCTTGATCCCAAATCACAGAGCATTGGCATTGGATAGCCCAGAGGGGATCAGTCTTGCAGACATGAGGCATTTCTCAGAGAAGATGCCCTCAGCATTAGTAGCTCCTTGACGTGGCTGTCTGGAGACCATGTCTTGCCTCAGCTGGCCCCTAAGTCAATTGTAAATGGTTTTAAGTACTGCAAGCCCATATCTTTCTTCAGCAGTTAGGAAGATGGTTTCTCTTCAGTCATCCAGCTGCTTGCGTATGAACTCATGCTTGCTGGGTTTACCCTGAAGTCTTCGGGCCTGTTTCCCTTGGAAGTGAGGGAGAAGGAAATGGTGAGGAAATGAGTCATTGCTCCAGCCATCCTTTCAAAAATGACACAGCATTCCCCCTTTATCTGCAGCGAATATGTTCCAAGACCGCCAGTGGATGCCTCAAACCGCAAATAGTTACCGAATCTTATGTATGCTATGTTTTAACCTATTATACATACTTCTGATAGTTTAATTTGCAAGTTAGGCACAGTAAGAAAATAACAATAACTAAAAATCAAATAGAATTATAGCAATATCCTATAATAAAAGAATGTGAATGTACTATCTTTCTATTTCTCTCTAAAATATCTTATTGTTCTGTGCTCACCCTTCTTGTGATAATACAGTGCCTACACGGTGAGATGAAGTGATGTGAATGAGACATTATTAAGTAAAATAAAGGCGATTGGACACAAGCTCTGACATACCACAGCAGTTGATTTGATAACCAGGACAGCTATTTAGTGACTAACAGGCAGGTAGCGTATGGATACATTGGATTTATGTCCCAGGTGGGACAGAGCAAGTGGGACAGTGTGAGATTTCATCATGTTACCTAGAAGAGTTTGTGATTTAAAACTTATGAGCTATTTATTTCTGGAATTTTCCATTTAATATTTTTGGATCTCGGTTGACCATGGGTAACTAAGACTCTGAAAAGCAAAACCATAGATAAGGTGGGGAATTATAGTATAGTTAGAACTTTTCATTTATTTTCAGGAATCAGAACTTGGATCTTGCCAATCCTACCCAGAAATGTTCGAAAGCTCCCCAGTGTCCAGGGGAGAGTATATATGGGTGGTACAGCAAGTGGTTGAGCTTAACTGTCCAGACTTCTTTATGCCCTGCTCAATAGCATCAATTCTATGATCTTGGGCACATTTTACATGCTCCAAATCTCAGGCCAATTCTATAAATGGAAATTATAATATCTTCCTATATCTTCTGAGATGCTTTGACTCTATAACGTGCAAGTGCAGAAAACTCTGCCTTAACTGGCTGAAGAATTCATCACTTCACATGATGAAATCTAAAATCTGCCCTAGGCAGTTTTTCTCAGTGGGTAGAGCATTGGCCTGCAGACCAAAGAGTCCTGGGTTCATTTTCGGTCAAGGGCATGAACCTCTGTTGCAAGCTCTTTCCTGGCCCAGGCCCTGATTGAGGCTCATGCAGGAGGCAAGAAATTGATGTGATTCTCTGACATTGATATTTCTCTCTGTCTTTCCCTCTTTCTTCTACTCTCTTTAAGTGGGAAAATATCCTCAGGTGAGGATTTAAAAGAAAGAAAGAAAGAAAGAAAGAAAGAAAGAAAGAAAGAAAGAAA
>JAAGEH010000038.1:14116682-14220099 GCA_011751065.1 Lasiurus cinereus | reverse complement strand
AAAGAAAGAAAGAAAGAAAGAAAGAAAGAAAGAAAGAAAGAAAGAAAGAAAAGAAAAGAAAAGAAAAGAAAGAAAGGAAGAAAGGAAAGAAAGAAAGAAGTGAAGGAAGAAAGGAAGGAAGGAAGGAAGGAAGGAAGGAAGGAAGGAAGGAAGAACTGTAGAGCAGTTCCCCATTGTTAAAAATTCATTGGTTCCATGACATCATCATGTCATTGAGGAACAGTTTCTGTTTTGGTTGTTTGTTTTTTTTGCCATATAGAGTGTTGGTCTTTGTCCTCAGGCTATTTCCTGGTGATAGATAACAACAGGTTGCAGAGTTTCTAATAGCACATCCAGTCATAAAAACACTGAAAGAAGAATAGGAGACAACATGCTTTTAGAAGGAGGGCACTGTTTCTAGAATTGCACAGCTCCCAGCATTGTATTCTAAGCGCATATCCTTGCTGAGGCTAGCAGACCAGGAGAGCTGAGTGGGGGTCTGCCTCCTCCAAGTTCATGCCCAAACAGAGGAAGGTACCTCAACAGAACCTGGGTTCTGTTAAAAAAAAAGAAGGAAAGGCATGGAGAGATGTTTTCTAGGCAACCAACGATGTCTGCCACACTGCCTCATGGAGCTCTTTCTGAAGATGGTGGTGTATAGGCTGAGTTGGCAGTGGTTGGTGATAAGCTATGTAAATCACATAAACATAAACATGTTTCCAATTCACCACCATTCCTGTCTTTATGTTTTGCCTCTCACTGATATGTGTGCACTTCACCTACCAAAGTTTAATTTCTCTTTCAAAAGTCAGCTTAAATCTTCCTTCCTCCCTGAAGTTTTCCCTGCCATCCCACTATTTCACCCCTTTTTTATCCTACCTCATACCACTTCTGCCTCCAATCTCTGAAACACTGTAGTTAGACTATGGGATTAACTGTACCAGGTAACCTGAGGCAACTTGGAGAATACTGATTTTTAGACTCTACTTACACGTGGAGAGTCTGATTCAATAGGTCTGGAGAAGGTTTGGGATACATATTAGACAAAAAATAAAAATAAAAAAATGCTCCTGATGGATAGCCAGGTTTAGAAGTGATTTCTAGAACTTAACATCTGGGCTTCATCACCCACTGCAATGATAATGGATAACTTTTCAAGTTATTTTCCTGGTTGGACAGCAAGGACCATATGTCACATATTTTGTGTCCCTGGGTGTTGCTTAACACACAGTCCGGACACATGTATGCTATCAAGTCGTAGAGTGATTGTGTTTTCATTGAGTCTTTTGAGTGTAAGGATTTAGAAACTTTTCCCCAGACTTTTTCTAGAGGTGTGGATCAATGTGCTCATTTACCCTAATATTCTAAGGCTTATAATCAAAAGAGGTTTGCTGGTTTGTTCCGCTGGTTTCTGCCAAAGAGATAGACGATCTGCCTCCTCATGCTCTGCTCCAGGCTTGCTGCCCAGTGTTTCTATCCTCCTTTTAAAATTATAACCAATTTAGGAGATCCCGCTGTGGTTTCCTTTAAGATTGCAGAGGTGGAAGGAGTCAGAATTGACTTAACATTATCTCTGAAAACAGCCAAGGGGTGCTTTTTGCACAGCTTCCTTTTACCAGTAATGACCAGAGTGGCAAGTTACTGCAGTTTTTGTTGGAGGCACAGGGGGCTGATGGGAACACTGAGCAGCAGAAGAGTCCTCTGGTCCGTGAGCGTGCCCCAAAGGACTGTGGTGCCTGTTGGCTGGTTTTGGGCTCTGAGTGGGATTGTGGAGGAATAGTAACTAATAGCCCATAACTTGCTTAATGTGCGCTGGGGTCAGGGTTGAGTCTTTAATCCTCAAAATAGCCCCGTGACCCTGTGAGTTAGGCACTCACTACCTCCATTTTGCAGCTGTGAAGACTGAGGCCAAGAGAGGTTGATAAATTTGCTTCACTAAGAAGCTTATGACTTAAGTTTTAAACACAAGTTTGATTGATTTCAGATTCCATACTCTGACCCACTCACTCTAGTGGAGTTCTAGAACACATGCACCAGTGCCTTCAAAGTCAATTTTATTGATTCTCAATTCTGGCTGCCCTTCAGGATTTCTCAAGGAGCTATAAAATCTCCCCATGCCCAGGCCTCACCTGAGGGAGTGTTTCAATGATCTAAGGTGAGGTTCTGAATTACTAACTTGTGAAGGTTTCTAGATGATCCTAATGTGCTTCTGGCATCAAGAACCACTGGTCTAGTTGGCGTGAAGAAAAATTCATTCATCCATTGAATCTTTTAGAGTGTGTCTTTGCTTTCAGGAAGGCATAACCAGGAGGGTAGTGTGTGCTATTGGTCACAGAAAAGGAGGTGCTGGTTCTACCTGTGAAGGCCAGGAGACTCAGAATGAATTAATACTTAAGCTGAGTCAATACATTGTTGGTAGGTGTTACTGAGGACTAATGGTGGTGGTGGGTGAGGGAGTGTTTTCTGGGCAGAGGGAATAACATGTGTGATGGCTTAGACATGTAAAAGAGTAAGGTACATATGTTTAGGAAGCTTCAACTGACAGTAGGGTGAAAGCACAAGTGAGGAGGTGGCAGGGGAGGAAAGAGGCGATAAAGGGCCATGTGAGGAAAAGTCTCCTGTTCTGGGCTAGGAAGGTGGTTTTTTTTGGTTTGTTTGTTTTTTTGTTGTTGTTGTTTTCTTAAGAGAATAAGAAGTCATTGGATCAGATCTGTATCTTAGAAAGATCACTTGAGTAGAAGATGGTGAAGCTGACAAGAGAGAGACCAGCATGACATTGCCACATAAAAGCAGAAAAGGTCAGAAGTCATCTGAATGCCCAACCATGAGAAATGCATTAGTAAATTAAAATACATTAGTTCGATGGAATACTATGTAGTGATTAAATCTTACATTGGTTGATATGAAAAGCAATTCATTATATGTAAGTAAAAAAAGCAAAAATAGTGGCTGGCATAATGCTCTCAGCAAGTGATGATGAGGGCATGGTGGAAGGATGGTGAAGAGGGGCTAGCTTTGAGAAGGGCTAGAGAGTAGAGAGTGGAACCGACTCAACTTAGTGCTTGACTATGAAGGAATATGATAGATTTTAGGATAGTTCTCAGGGTTTCAATTGTATGACTGGGTAAATGAGTGGGGGTTAGGGATATTAATAAGACATGGATGGATGAGAGAGAGAGAGAGAGAGAGAGAGAGAGAGAGAGAGAGAGAGAGCGCGCGCGCTTTGGGCAAAAGATGATTCATTTAGTTGGGGCAGTGGTCAGTAAACTCATTAGTCAACAGAGCCAAATAACAACAGAACAACGATGGAATTTTCTTTTGAGAGCCAAATTTTTTAAACGTAAACTTCTTCTAATGCCACTTCTTCAAAATAGACTCACCCAGGCTGTGGTATTTTGAGGAAGAGCAACACTCAAGAGGCCAAAGAGCCGCATGTGGCTCATAAGCCAGTTTGCCAACCATGGAGTTGGGGCATGTTAAGTTTGACACTATGGAATATCCAGGTAAGAAGGTTTTTAGGCAGTTGGATTTATGGGTCTCTATTCTTAGGAGATAGGCTTATGCTTAAGAGCACACCCAAGTCTTGGCAAACAGATAAATTCAACAATACAGTCTGTTTTCAATTCTCGTTATTGAACAGAGGATCAAGTGTAAATAAAGCTAGCCCACCATTAGTTCATCAAACATCCATTGGAAACATTTATTACTCTGTGTTCAGAAGGATGCCAGGCAGTGGGATCACCAAGCCCAATCAGACTTGATCTCAGCTCAAGGGAAGATGCTGTAATAGAGATATGTATGGAGTGCTTTGGTAACTCAGAAGAGAGGAGAGATTAATTCTCTCAGGAGCGGTCACATTTGACCAGGCCTTAAAAGATGAGTTTAGAGTTTGCCAAGTGGATCAATGTGTTTTATGTGTTGCGGTTGCAGCTGAATTTCCCTTTAGAAATTAAGCATATTCCAAAAAAGTGGGTATTAATTTGAATGTCGGGGAACTGAATATTAAATCCACTTCAAGTGTCTCCTCTAGAATTCAAGCATTTCCTTTCTGAGACAATAACTAACACTGCATCTGTGTCATACGCCAGCTTACATTCTCAAGTTGGCTGAAAGCTCTGATCACTTCGATTTGCCACGAGGCAAAGCAACATGGGACTATGAGTCAAGGTGGATGGTGCCTGCAGTAGCTTTTCCTTCTGGCTGTCCTAGCCAAGCCAAGCCAGGGTTTTAGAAGGATTACCCTTCCTCAGGACCAGGCAGAGGCCCCGTTTCCCAGAGCTGCTTAAACGGGAAGGAGGGGATCAGTGCTAGCTCACCCTCAGGCCACTATTGAAGGTCACCCAGCAAAGCCATGGCAGGATCCCACTGCCGTCTGCACCTCGCCATGCTATCGGGCACTTCCAAATGCTGCGTCCCCATGTGTTTGGCAGCGCGTGTGTGTACTTTTACCTTTAATTACAAGGCACGGCAGTGAGTATTGGTTGGCATCCGGGCGCCAGTGGGATGGAAGCCAGCCAAGTGGTAGACGCTTGACCCGTGGAAAGATGACTGATGGGCAGAGTTTGGATGCCAGCCTTCCCTTTTGAGTTTGCTGCAGTTGTATGTGCTTTCTGCACTTCCGGGGCTCGCTGTGCAGGAGCTGCCCTCTTTCTCTGTGGTGGTCAGCACCTTCCATTCTTGACTGGGCAATAAATATAGTGCGGAGACTCAACCTTCTCCAACGGATAGGGCTCTCAGCAGTTGGCAGGCGCATTTATAACCTGAGACTGGGCTGCGCGTTGACATCTTCCAATTGAATGGCCTTTATTGGTCAGGAAGGGGTGTTCTGGGGGGCGAGAAGTGTTATGTGAGATCATTTGCTTTTCGGCAGTTGCCTACCCTGCTCAGAACCGGCCAGTGACTGCCTGTTGCCTTCTGGATTCAGGCCAAAGTCCCAAGCAGGCGGTTAAATCTACTCCATAAACTGCAGCAGGCATTTGTCTCACTTGTGTTCTCCTACCTTAGAGGGGTGCTTCCTTTTGGTTCCCATGGCAGCGCTTGTGCTTATGAGCTCATCGGGGTGTCCTTCCCGGCCTTTCTTCACTTGTTTAAATTCTCACCGTCTTCAGGGCCCTCTGCAGAAGTCATCATGGCCCAAAAGACCTTTCCTGATTAGCATGTTTTCTGTTTGTTCCCACGTTGCCTGGCATTTCCACCCTGTGTGTTATCTTTTAATGCTCCTCTCTCTGGAAATATGAGCAGCTTTATTGGGCAGGCACTGAGTTCTCCCCATTCTTGTGCCCTGGTACTGGTAGTGCCTGGCATGCTCTCCTTGTTGCTTCCTTGGCCGGAGCCGGGATGCAGGTGTTGAAGGCGGTTCCAGGGAAGCTGGATCCCAGCCACCTGTTGATGCTCCTCAGCGTTTCCCTGGGTAAAGCCTGTGGACGGCTAACTACTGAAGAGGGCTTTTGCTTCAGCTTCTATCCCAGCTTCCCAGATCGGCTTTCCTGGTCCAGATAGCACCTGAACTTGGCTGTTCCTCCTGGACGCACCTTCTGTGTTCAGTATTCTGCTGGCCTCTGCTGTCACTGCTACGGGACTAATGGCTTCCAGCTGTCATAGCTTATAATCTTCCTCCGGCATCCTCTGCCAGAGCCTCAGACCTTCTCTGGAAGGAGAGAGGAAGGGGGGCATTTATGGTGGAATTGATTGCTTCCTCCTTGGTACTTTCACAGCATTCTGTTTATCTCCTGTCCTGGCATGCATCTCCCTGCAGCTCAGCCCTTTATGTCTCTGTCTCCCCTGCTAACCATTGCCCTCTGGCTAGAACCAAGCATTCTCTGGCTAGGCTGATGGGTACCTAACACAGTGCTTGGCACTGGATTGTCATTCATTTCAACTAAGCTGAAATCAGCAAGCGATTGTGAAGTGAGACTGCCCCAGAAAGTGTCCAATCAAAGTCCGTATGTATATGTACTCCATATTGTGTCTCTGCAGCTACTCTGCCCCACGTTCTTAAGAGTGTTCCCATGGGGCTTGACACTCAGGAACACTGTAAGTTTAGGGTCTTCTGGGTGGAAGTACCACTGGGGAAGAAGGAGGCCAAGGCAGGCCCAACTGGGTAGGCCCTGAGGCTCTGTTAAGTGACTGCTCTCACCCAAAACCTACTCAACAAGAGAATTTCCTGGTATATTTTCTCACTGACCCTGTTCCAAAAAGACAAAAGAGATTTGGGCATGGATGTCTCTTGTTCCACAGCACTCGGTGGGTAAAGAATAAGCCAAACTTTAAAAATATTATTTTTTATGATTGAAACATGAAAAAAGAAATTGAGAGATTGAGTCCTTAATCACTAGACTTCTATTTCGTATCAGTCTTTCTGGTTCTCTCCACCTTGTGTCAGGTAAAAATGTTGGATTTTCACAACCCAGGGAAAACGGGAACACCTGTGACCTCCTTTGGTGGCTGTCTTCAGTACACTTGACCCTGGACAAGTATCTGTCTGGCTCCTTTGGAGATGGCTGACTCTGAAGCGGTCTTGTCTTCCTCTGTGATGAACTGGGCTGTGCACACCTTCTGTAGGGTTCTCAAAGTCACTGATTCTACTCACAGTCACACCCATTTAAATTTTCTGCCACTCCAATGCTGCTTATCAGACTCAGAGTACAACCCTTCCTCTGCTATGAAATGCAATTTTAAGGTTTGGGTCTGTTCTTTTCAACCAGAGCACCAAACTTTGATGGCCTGGCTAACTTCCCTGGGATGATCTAGACCTGGGAGAAGAAGGTAAAGATGATTTTAACAGTGGCTTCCAAATACAAGCGTCTCTCTCTTCTTGCTCTGGCTCTGAAACAAAGCAACAAAAAATCTGTGAAGTCCCCACTGGGCCAAAAGAGAGTCCAATCCCTGGAAACATAGACCTGGCTGTGTGCTTGGAAGGTTTTATGTAGGGAATTGGGATTTAGCTTTTGTTTCAGCCTGATGAGTCTGGAGCATTGAAAAAGAAGACACCATTTTATGTCTTAATAGGTTATCCTGCTCAGTTAAATTCTCAATAAATCACCCTGCTATAAGGGCAAGAATTGTCTTATTTTTTTCTAATGATAAAAACATCTTGTATTCATCAGGGAGGCAATGCAGACATAGGATGACGGTCAAGGAGATCTGACTAAAAATCAGGGCTGTGGAAGGAGAATTATGGATGGAATTTGACCAATGGAATTTGTTGTTGCATTTCCCAAAGACTTCCAGAAGTCAAATACCATAGAGAAACTCTTGAAATATTTTGGAATACAGGGAGTTTTATTTTATTTTTAATTGATTGATTGATTGATTGATTGCTTTCAGAGAGGAAAAGAAAGGGAGAGAAATGAACACATCAATGATAAGAGAATCATGGATTGGCTGCCTCTTGCACTGCTCCTACTGGTGATTGAACCTACAACCAGGGTATGTGCCCTGACCAGGAAATGAACCTGTGACTTCCTGGCTCATAGGTCAGTGCTCAACCACTGAGCCACTCTGGCTGGGCTGGAATACAGGAAATTTTAAAAGCCCAATATCTATTGGAGAAAATGGATCTGTGATTCACATTTTCTACCAAGAAGTCACCAGGCCCAGATGGCCCCATCAGTAAATTCTTCCACTGGTAGGGAAAATATAACATTTATATTAGAGAAGTTCTTCAGAGAATAGAAATAGGAGAAAGTATTTCCACCTCATTATGATGGTAGCATAACTGTGGTACCAAAATCTGAGAATGACATTAAAAGAAATAAAAAATTACAGATTGATTCTACTCCTTAACATACATGCAAAAATCTGTCACCAAACTGCCCTGGCTGGTGTTGCTCAGTTGTTTGGGTGTCATCCCATGCACTGAGAGGTTGCAGGTTTGATTCTGGGTTGCGGCACATGCCCAGGTTTGGGCTTGATACCCAATATGGAGCATGCTGATTGATGTTATGCTCTCACACAGATGTTTCTCTCTCTCTCCCTCTTTCTTCTCTCTCTAAAAATCAATAAAAAATTCTTTTAAAAAAGAACCTTAACAAAACAATAGCTAATTCCAGTCCTCAAAATGTAAAAAGGATAACATATCACAACCAAGTTGGGTTTATTTTAAGAATGCAAGATCACCACAAATTACAAATGCATTCATCACAATTACATAATAAAGGAGAATATTATATGATAATCTCAACTGATGCAAAACAAAATATTTGCTAGCATTCAATACCTGTTCCTGATAATAACTCATAGCCATCTAGATAAAAATTGAACTTTTAAATCTGTATATATATATATATATATATATATATATTCAAAAATTTACCTTTAAGTGTGATGTTTGCTCTAGATATATAGTATTTAAGAACTACAGCAAACATCACATTTAATGGTAAATTTTTGAATGTCCTCTCCTAAGATTTAAAATTGGATAAAGATGCCCACTCACTTCTTTTATTCAGCATTATAAAGAAAGTTCTAGCCAGTGTAAAAGGCAGGAAAGAAAGAAAATGTATAAAGATTGGAGACAAAGAAATGATAAGATTATTGTCAATGTGGAAAATTCAAGAGCCTCTACACAAACCACTAGAGTTTTTTTTAGTGAAAATGGCAAGGTTATTGGCTATAATGTCAATATATACAAAAATATTTCTGTATGATGGCAACAAGCAAATAGAAAATAAAACACAAAAATGTTCTATTTATAATAGCATCAAGTAAAATATGTAGGTATGATAATGTAATCAATAAAGTAATAAACGATGAGCAAAATCTCAGTACGAAAGACACAAAACATTGCTGAGAGAAATTAAAAAAGCCTAAGTAAATGGAGAGGAAAACCTTATTATGGCTAGAATATCGTAATGGTGTAAATGTGTTAATTCTCTCTCAAAGTCATCTATTAATTCCAAACAGTTTCAATAAAAATCCCAGTGGAAGATTTCTGTGGAATTTGACAAGCTAATTCTAAAATTTATAGAAAAAGTGTTAAGTACCAAAAATATATAAGACACTCTTGAGAAAGTAAGTTGGATAAATTATACTATCACATTGACACTTTGTTAAAGCTACAGTAATTAAAACAAAATAATATTAACACAAAGATCAAAAAATAAATGAGAATAGAACCCAGAATAGAACATATATGTGATGTGGAAATGCAGTGATAAAAATATAGCTTGGTTTATTGATTATCTAATTTAAAAAAGATTATTGGCTCCTGTCTCATTCTTTACATAAAACCATGCCTGATAGATTACAGATATAAATGTAGAAGTTAAAACCATAAACCTTCCCAATAAAAATGAGAGATTGCCTTTATGGTTTCTGGGTAGGCAAAGATTTCTTACATAGGCCACAGAAACTTTTGACCAGACAGGAAATACTGATAAATTGAAATTAATGAAATGAATAGTTTTTATATGCTTATATACTAAATAAGGCTTCTGTTAAGCAAAAAGCATTATAAGAGGGTGAAAAACAAAGCCACTTAATAAACGAGGTGTTTGTAATACATATATCTGAAAAAGGACTCATATTCAGAATATATAAAGAACTCCTACAAATCATTAAGAGAAAGAACAATGACTCAATGGAAAATGGACAAAAGACTGAACTGATGTTTCACCAAAGAAGACATCTAAATGTCCCATAAAACTTGCTCATCAGTCATCAGGAAATATAAAATGAAGTCATCATGAAGTATCTTTATAGAAACAACATATTAGCTAAAATCCAAAAGACCGACAACACTAATATTGGCAGGTTGCAAATCATCTGGAACTTTCATACTCTGCTGAAAGGGGTGTAAATAGTTACAGTCACTTTGATAAATGTAGCACCTACTAAGGATGACAATACGCATAGCCTATGACCCATCAATTCTACCGTTAGGTGTATATTGGACAGAAATGCATGCATACATGCACTACACGACATGTAGAAGAATGTTCATAGCAATAAAAGCCACAATGTGGAACCAACCCAAATGTCCACTAACAGTCAAATGGACCGATAAATTATGGATTATTTATTCAATGGGAGACCACATGATAAAGGAGAAAGAACGAGTCACTACTATAAGCAAACGACAAGATGGATCAATCTCATAGAATGTAGTGCCATACATGGGAGACAAGAAAGAATGCACCGTGTATAGTTCTGTGGATATAACATCTACAAAGAGTGAAAACTAATGAATGCTAATAAAAGAAAGGATAGGGGTTACTTTTGGGAGAGAAGGAACACAGGTGGGTTTCTGAGGTGTTGCTAATGTTCTTGGTGTCAGCAGTTCTATTCTTGTGCATGTTGACTTCAGTACATTGTTTGCATGAAACTATTTTGTCATTAAGGAGGCATCTCCATTCAAAAGGGGAGCCATGGATATTCTGTTCAGCAGCACACACGTTTTTCACAAAATTAATCACACACACACTCACAACAAAAAGGTATGTTTGCCTCATGGTGTACATTGTCTTAGACAGGTAAGTATATCCTCAGTACATTGGAGAGGTTGGGGCGGCATAGTCAACCCTCCAGGGTGCTGTGGGAATGGGCTTTGACTCAAGTGGTTGTCGTTTTGAGACCATCTGGAGTGGTTTTTCAGGGCCCCCACATTGGCTTCAGGCAGATTTGAGTTCTAGGCTCTTCAATCTATAAATGATGTTATTTTGAGTGAACGGTCGTGTTTGGAAAATTTCAGTGTCTTTATTTGTAAAATAAGATTAATACTTAATCAAAGTGGGGGTGAGGGGGCGGGTTAGAAGATGTCAAGGGGGGAAAAACAGGGATATATGTAATATTTTCAACAATAAAGATTAAAAAAAAATTTTTTTAAAGATTACTTATCCTTTGTGGCAAGATTAGGGAATCTTTTTTCTTCCAAGGGCCGTTGGGATATTTATAATATCATTCGCAGGCCATACCAAATTATCAACTGAAAAATTAACCTGCTATATTTGGTCAAACATGTAATTAACTCACTTCTAATGCCTTGGCAGAGTCAGACCAAATGATTTTTGTGGGCATTATACGGCCTGAGGGCTAGATCTTCTCCACCTCTGCTCTAGGATGTTGTTGAGTATCCAGTGAGATAATCCATGGTAACTGCTCAGTTAATGATGGTTTGGTTGTGGTGACAGCCATAGAGCTAAGGAGGGAGCATGGGGTTGTTTCAAGATGCCTGTATGGGGCCCTGAATACAGTCAGAAATATAGGACTTGTAGTCTTGCTGCTTGCTCCTTCTTCTCTCTGCTGTCTCTCATTTGGGTCCCTTTTCACCCTCCTCCTCTCCTGTCTTCACTGTGTCTGAGCGGGTTCCAGCCTCATTACTCCCTGCCTGGCTCCTGTGGTCTCTATCCACAGGGTGAGGGTGGTTACAATGGAGCTAACCTGTTTTCTCTTTAGCAGCAGAAACCAAAATTGTCTCATAGGTGCTTGGTGTGTTCAGACCATCATCGCAGGGGCTTTGATGTGGAGGCAGGGCACTGTCCACGCTTTGTAAAGGCTGGGACCCAGCTCCAGCGTTGCCATGAAGTCGCCTGCAGTTGGTGGCCTTGCAGTTGGAATACAAGACAGTCCTGTATTCCACGGTTTCAAAAGAAGCCAGACGTTCCCTTTCCACTGGCAGAGAAAGTTCACACGTCCTAGGGTCACAGCCCTGCACTTCTGCTCGCCTCCCTCCCTCCTCCCCATGGGTCCAGCCTTAACTGAGACATTCTCCTCTCTCCTCTCCTTCTGCACAAGAACCAATTGCATGTGGCTCGAGGGAGCAAAGGCATCAGAGCATGCTCCTCTTTATGTGCAGCTAATGGTGTTGTTTCCGTGGTAGGATTTCTGAGTCTTGGGAAATCAGAGCTCTCACTCCCTCTGAGCTCAGACTGTTCCTCTGGCTGGAGGCTCTGGGAAGGCACATGTGGCAGGGATGGGGACAGCAAGGAACAGCAGGAAGCCCAACTGACGTCTGGGAGTGACAATTTGGTTGTTTGCCCAGAGAGGAGATGGCAGCTCGTGGTCTAGGAAAAGCAGCTGTGTGGCCTCTAAACTTCTCTCTGATCCCAGGGTGCCCCATCCTCACTGATCCATCACTTGGTCTCTTGCTTACATCTGAGGAGCCGCTCTGCTTCTCCCTGCAGGAGGGAGGATGTGGCTGAGCCAGGAAGGACTCTGTTGGAGAGAATCCCTTTGACAAAAGCATGTTCTAATGCAGGGATTGGCAGTGAGACCCATACCTGCTGTGTTCTATGCAGATTGGAGAAGCATTTCACCTTCTCTGTGGGTACCATTAAAAATCACACCCTCCAGCCCTGGAAGGTTTGGCTCGAGGATAGAGAGTCAGTCTACGGACCACAGAGTCCCAGGTTCGATTCTGCCAGGGGCACATGCCTGGGTTGCAGGCCTGGTCTAACTTGCAGGAGGCAGCCAATCAATGATTTTCTCTCCTCATTGATGTTTCTATCTCTCTCTTCCTCTCTGAAATCAATACAAATATTTAAAAAAATCACACACTCCAGCTGGCACAGAGGGAGGCTCAGGAAATGCCAGGATTTAGAGAGAAGAGCCTCATTCTGTTTTCTCTTGAGGGGAGGGTAAAAGTGGGTGGTGTCACTGAGTCCAGAGCACCCCGGCTCTCCCACCACAGGGACACTGTCTTCGTGGACAGAGAGGTCCGCCTGTGCTGCAGAAATACCTCAGCCCTCCCAGCTCGGAGACAGGCAGTGCTTACCAGGGCCCACTTCCTGCCCCAACAGCAGATTTGATGGTTTTTAAAGACCTTGGGCACAAACATTCTGAAAACAAAACTGCTTTGTCTGGACACCTTTTTGTCACTGTAAGCATGAGTGAGGGTCTTTAAAGGACTTTTTATAGGAGAGGGTCCCAGTGGGAATAAGACTAGGCTTGGCAATGAGGAAGGAATAACACATGTATAACCTCATGCTCTTCCCAACTGGATGTTGCCCACCACCTCTCTGATGGAGGCATCATACTGATTCCTCCCGGCCCTGTCTTGAGGGGCCCAGGGGTCTTGCTTACCTTCAAGGAGGTGGTAGCTGTGCTCCATGTCAGCTGTTTAAGTCACAAGGTTCTTCTGTGTCTAGTAGAAGTTGCAAAAATAACATGCACAGAAATGAGGGCTTTACCAAACATTCTGATGGGGGTGCATCATGCAAGATGGAAAAATCAATATCAAGGAGCTGGAAAGCCAGTTCAGGTATCACATAGGCATTCAACTGGACATGAAAACCATGAAGGTGGGTGGGTAGAGTAGTAGCGGTGATTATAAGAAACTAGAGGCCCGATGCACAAAATTCGTGCAAAAGTAGGCCTTCCTTCCCCCGGCTGCTGGCACTGGCTTCCTTCTGGCACCTGGGACCCGGGCTTCTTTCCAGCCACCAGCAGGCAGCCAGACCTGGGCTTCCCTTGCAGGCCCAGCTTCATCAGAAAGGTCATCTGGAAGGTTGTACGGAAGGACATCTAGTCTAATTAGCATATTAACACTTCCATTATTATAGATGGGCAAGACTGGCAATATAGAGTTGAGTGGAATGGGATAAAGAACCTATGAGCATGTGAGAAGTGTCCCAGCTGGGAAATAAGTTGGCATGTGAAGTAATTTATCCGGCATCTTCATGGGGCCAGACTTGGGGACATAGTAGCTGCACGAGCCCACCTGCTTCATGTTGTTGACTTTCCAGGTTGATGTACTAGTAGTATAAGAGCTTTCCTCTTTTTTGTTGACCTTGCTATGTGTCCAAGGGAAGAGTCCTAAATGAAAGGAACCAGAAGTGAATCAATGATCAGATTTCCCGCCTCTGAGGTGTTATCAAATGGGGCCTATAACTGCAAACCCAGGCTCTGGTTACTCACAGCGGAGTCTTTACAGGAAGTATTTAATTATGGGCCACGGTTCTCTGAGTTGCATTTGCTACCACCCTCATTCCTCCCAGCCACCCACTAAATATTACTTACTCTGCCAGTGAATGTGAATTTATGCCAATAATACCACCAGCTAATTTAAGCTCATTTGTTGTCAATATAAAGGGGAAAAGTGCTTTGATTAGTGACTGCTCGGGGTTACACACCCCTCCAGGTCTCTATGGTGTGAATAACCAGGTATTGACAGGAAAAAACAGAGTTTATTTTTCTTCCATGTTTCAAAAACATCAATAGGTCTTTTGAGTGCACTGGTTCTCAACCTTTCTTGTGACCCTTTAATACAGTTCCTCATGTTGTGGTGATCCCCAGCCATAAAATTATTTTTGTTGCTACCTCATAACTGTAATTTTGCTACCGTTATGAATCGTAATAGAAATATCTGTGTTTTCTGATGGTCTTTCCTGCGGTTCGCTAGCAGGGTCTTCTAAGACCATCGGAAAACACAGATATTTCTCTTACGATTCATAACAATAGCAAAATTACAGTTATGAAGTAGCAAAAAAATAATTTTATGGTTGGGGGTCACCACATGAGGAACTGTATTAAAGGGTCGTGGCATTAGAAAGGTTGAGAACCACTGCTTTAGTACATAATCCCCACCCCCTTCCAGCGGCAGAGAATTGAGAGCTGGCTGTATTTAAAATTGCTATGTTCCCTTCATCTTTCAATGGCTATGTTTTCCACAGATTCTATGTTGGTGTTTGGGCATCCGTGGGGGAGAAACACGGTGGTGGGAGAGCTTTTTCTGCTTGTTTGCCATAGGGAGGTAGAATAGTTTTGGAAGTAGCTCAAGCCAGGTTTTCGTTGGAATTAGCAGTTCAAGAGAATGTTAGATGAGCTGAATTATTGTTCTCAGAGAGTGAAACACTAACAGAGAGGACATTCTCTTAGGGGTTCAAAATATGCCGTGTTAAGAGAAGAAGTTAAATATGACTTCTATTCTTTAGGAAATGTGATGCTGTCTCTTGGAACCCCTTGCGGCATTTCATATAATATATTCTGTTTTCCTTACACAGAGATATATAATAAAGAGAATCTTAGAGCAAAAATCTGGCTTAGTCTAGGTTTTGGAAGTTTTTTTCATTGTGGCTTTTTGAATAGAAGCACATCTAGTGCATGTTCAAATTCATGTTCCCTGTAAGAAAACCCACTATAGATAGATACATTTTGAATGATAAAATATGCAGGCTTTGATTTTCTCTGTGGATGGAGGAAGAAGGGATAGGGAAAACAGCGAATTTATTGGTCAGTTCCTTGGCGTATTTCACTGTTCATTTGCAGATCATTAGCTACTTGGCGGAGAACTGAGGGGAGAGAAACTTTAAATTGCACATTGAATATCAATTTGAAGTGAAACGGTAATGAGTCAGTGGAGGAATACCATTCGATTTACACACGTTCAATTTGTGCGCAGGATTTGTTTAAGCTGCACCAGCCCGCCTGTACAGGTGCCAGTGAGTCACAGAAAGTATCCATCTAAGATGCAGAGGTAGGAGCCATGACAATAAGAGATAAGAGGAGGTTAAGCTAAAATAATGTGTAGCAGCAGAAAAAGCAAGACTCATCCGAGTTTTCCTACTTTTATACCTCTGTTCCCTCATTGCAACACACTTCTGCCTTATTTCCTATTAATGTTCAAAATGTTACTCTCTGAAATATAGCCATGTATGATTATTGCACAAACCAATGAGAAACTATATCTTTTTTTATTGTCTAAAGTTTTACATATGTCTCCTTTTTCCACAATTGATGCCCCTCCCCCCCAGCCATTCCCACTCCAGGCAAGCCCCCACTGCCCCAGGGTCTGTGTCCATTGGTTATGCTAATGCGCATGCACACAAGTCCTTTGGTTGCTCTCTAATCCCCCCTCCCCTAGCATACTGTATCTTGCCTCTTTTGACCAAGTAAAAGCTAATTTTAGGACAGTAAACAATAGTCTGTTTTGGGGCTTAGAAACACTGGATTTTAGTTCCTGCAACATTACCTACTAGTGGTCTGATCTTGGATTATGTTTGAAAACTGGTTAATAGAGACTCCTAACTCCTACCGTCTTTGTGAGGGTTAAATGAAGATCCGTGTATAAAAAAATCTTAGCATACAGCTTGGCACATAGCAAGAGCAAGGAATATTAGCCATTATAATTGCAATTATGCTTTTAAGGCTACTTTTATAGATCTGGTGTAGTTGCAAAAATGTTTTACAGATTGGTTTTGGAGAAAACTTGATGGAAATTTCCATTTGAAGAGCAGGGCTAGTCCAAGGGGTTTGGGGATAGCACCGCTTCCCCTGCTTCGGATGAGGAAAACGCTGTCTTGGGTAAAAATGAGTGGGGGGTTTCAGGTGTTCACCCCAGAAATCAGAATCAGCATTTCCAGATCCTATAGCATGGGTTTTGAACATTCTACCAAGCTTTCTAGGATTCTTAATTTCATTAAAGTAGAAACTCGCAAACGTATATGCGAATGCTGCTCTCCAGGTGACCTCATATCTTAAAGGCTGGGTGCTTAATAGCACCGATTTCAGCAAAGCAGGGCTATAACTGCATCTTCCGTTGAATGTTTTTTTGGAGAAAGTTGATTTTTTTTTTTTTTGCCACACCACACCTACTGATCGGAATTTTAATAAGCACCACACCTACTGAGTCAGAATCCGAATTTTAATAAGATCTTTGGTGATTCATGAGCATCTTCAAATTTAAAATGCACTAAGCTGTACCTTTTCTCCCCTTAGTCTGATTTTTTAGAAGTATTTTTATTGATTTCAGAGAGGAAAAGAGAGAGATAGAAACATCAATGATTGATTGGCTGCCTCCTGTATGCCCCACAGTAGGGACTGAGCCCACAACCTGGGTATGTGCTCTGACTGGTAATCGAACCATGACCTCTTGTTCCATGGGTCGGTGCTCCACCACTGAGTCACCCCAAATGGGCTCCCCTTGGCCTTAACTTGGGCCTGCCTAGTGTACACAGCCAGGGCCCTGGGAGCCTGCATTCCCCCATGACGCAGGAACAAATGCCGAGGGGCCTCCTGTTGTCCACCTTGTGACAAGTTCAGAGCTGTGCTCACTCTTTTCCAACCGTAGTCAGGTTTCCTTCCCAGGTGCTTGGCTCTGTGGCCTAATTGCATGCACACACTGGCACCGCATGCTTGCATCTGCTTCCCCTTGAGGTCATTGTGAGCTGGACACCACAGCCGAAGAGTAGCGTTGTGTGGACATGCTGTGAATTAGTAGTGATGGAAGGAGAATGGCTAATTCCAGCTCGTTTCAATTCTAGAAACTAAATGCAGATGCTGAAAGCAGCTGCTCCTTGCTGCATGGTTGATGCGAATTGCGTTGCAACCACGTTATGCGTAAATAGGTGGTTTTTAGGAATCCCAAAATGTAGGTTTCTTGGAAGGGAAGCCACTCACCTTCTGGGGCTCGGTGTGGACTTAGTGAAGTTGCACAGGGGTATCTGGGGACTCCACTTCTGATGGAGTAGTGGGGAATCGAGGTTATTCAGAGAAGGATACTTAGCAACACATGGTGTCCTGATTCTCTTGTAATTAGTTCTGTCCCCAGTGCCCCTTCGTTCTCTCCTGCAGCCCCTCATTTCCCATTGAGTCCAAGGAGACTGAACCCCGTGAGGAAGGCTGAGTCTGCTTTTCACACTCCATTTTCCTTGGCACGAGTCCTCCAAGTCCTTGGTGGCCATCCTTGATGAGGGGCTGTCAGACCACAGTTCACTTCTGTTCTGCAGGGGACTGGAGAATGGTTTTCTGGTGGCAACACTCTAATGAGGTGGAGTCGCACAGTGTGTACAGTAGAATCATCTTGGTGATAGTTGATGATCGGCACATCCAGGACTCTGTTCCCTGAGTCAGAAATTCCAATCTAGTCTGTCTGAGGTAGGACTCAGGGAGATGGAACATTTAAGAAGCATTTCAGGTGATTCTGATGTTTTTTTTTCAAGGTGCCACGATTGGCTAATTATTTTATCATCAATAACTGTGGAACTTTAAGAAGATGGCTGAATCTCTGACATGCCCTCAACTGTATATGAAGATAATTGCGATGGATAGTCTTGCTCTATAATCATTTTTCTCAGAGTTAGTTAATTATTACTTCACTCAGACATGTCTATCAACACCTTCCATGTCCCAGATGTTAATAAAGACAAGAAAGATAAATCACACACAGTCACTGTTCTCAGAGATGTCACAGTCTGCCAAGGACACAAACATACAGAGCAGTGAATGGTGCTAGGCATACTAGAGGGTAGAATAGCAACAGGACACAGGACCCCTAAGGATCCAGAATTGGAAAGACAGGCATAAAGTTCCCATTGTGTTCAGATAGCTCTCTCTATAGGTTCTATAGGAAGGGCTACAGCAAGGGGAGACCGAGAATCTTGGGCAACTCTTGGTCTTATGGAAAGAGTTGTCCTAAAATGTCCAGTCTGATGGAGAAGGTAAATCCAAATATTTAAGTAACTGGTTTTCCTCTGACTCAAATGGGATTTGATCTCGAAAACAAACAAACAAACAAACAAACAAAAAACTGTTAAAAACACATGCTGTCAGGAGAAATCTCAAAAGGGGAACTGGGTATTTATGTGATTTCTAGGAAAGGTGGTGGTTCTGTTCTTTTTTTAAAAATGTTTTTATTGATTTTAGAGAGAGAGGAAGGGAGAAGGATAGAGAGATAGTAACATCTACATCAATCAGCTGCCTTCTGCACACCCTCTTCTGAGGATCCAGCCTGCAACCTGGGCATGTGCCCTGACTGGGATTGAACTGGAGACCTCTTGGTTCATGGGTTGATGCTCAACCACTGAGCCACACCAGCTGGGCCTGGTGGTCCTGTTCTTAAAAGTTTAGAAGAGACGCGATTCACTCCATTGCTTGAGTTTTGAAGGCTATCTGTCCACTGTTCATTATCCAATAATAGATATCATCGTGAAAGTCACCTTTAACACTTAAATATTGCTGGGACTTTATGCGGTTGAACTGAATGGACTGCCATGGTATTAAAAAGTCATATGGGTGAATTTTTATAAGCCATGCTCCATAAAGCTGCATAAAGCAAGCACCTGCACACTACCCTTTAAAGTGAGAGCATTCGAGCATGACATGAAGGGGCCTTTGCTTGTTAATTAAACTTGTTGGCAATGCTAATTTTTAAGAAATAGAAGAGGAGGCTTGAGGCAATTAGAAGAGGATTTGTTTCTGGGAAGATAGGACACCTAGAACTGTCACTTACATAAACAGGACACCTGGATTCTACAGAGGCTGTTGCCCAAGCTGGACCTCAGATCCTGGGAGGAAAGCAGACCTGTAACAATTTTCACTAACCAGTAGTTGGCTATGAGGTTAGTGACTATTCCTTACAGTGGGATTTGTGGTAAGTGTTTGAGCCACTGTATTCTTATTATTTCCCATTAAGCAGAGGGCTTATTTGGAGACTAGTCACTTTACAAGCAAGATAGGAATTACTTTTGTGCTTACTAGTATTTTTAGCTTAATATCTTCATCTTCATTTTGCTTGGCAAGCAAGAGAGAGGCTGGAGCCAGTGAGTGCTGGCCACAGCTCTCTTATGTTATTTTTTTATTGAGATATAATTCACATACCATAAAATTAACCACTTTAAAGTGAACAGTTCAGTGGCATTAAATATATTCATAATATTGTACAACCACCACCTCTACCCAGTTCAAAAACCTTTTCTCACTCCTCCAAAACCTATAATCATTAAAAAGTCACTTCCTATCCCACTACCCAACCCCTACCTTCTGGAAACCACCAATTTGCATTCTGTCTCTATGGATTTACCTATTCTGGGTATTTTATATAAATGGAGATGTAGAACATGTGACCTTTAATGACCAGCTTTTTTCATTTAGCTTGTTTTTAAAGTTTATCCATTTTGTAGCATATATGTGCACTCCGTTACTTTCTATGGCTGAATACTTTCCATTTGCACAAAATATACCTTGCTTCCACCCTGTCCCTGGGGTTCTCCCCAACTCCTGGAAGCATTTCAGATAATTCTGACAATTCTTGACCATATGACTTGCTTTGTCCCCTGAATGCAGTGAGAACAGGTGACTGCCCCTGTGAACAGAACCCCGATTAGCCATCTCGAGGCTCTGCCATGACTCCTTTCCCTCGTCCCGGGGTTCTGCAGGGATGGCAGGGGCCACTCCTTCAGGCCGAGCTCATGAATGCAGGCAGCAGGAGCAGGGCGGTGGGTCTTATGAGCTCCCTCTGAAAGATACCAAATTAAACTCTGGGAGAGGGGCTGCTGAAAAAATGGAGAAAAATCTCCCTGACACTAGGAACTACCAGTTGTGCTATAATTTAATCAGTAAATTAAAGAGCTGTGAGCTCTACAAAGTGCTGCAGAGTGGAGAGGGTGGAATCCATGGCGCTTTCTCAAAGGACTCTGGGGTTTAGACTTGCAGAGTATGAAGAAGAGCATCTAGGACAGAGGTTCTCAACCTGTGGGTCATGACCCCTTTGGGGGCCGAATGACCCTTTCACAGGGGTCGACTAAGACCATCAGAAAATGCAGATATTTATGTCACGATGCATAACAGTAGCAAAATTTCATGGTTGGGGGTCACCACCACATGAGGAACTGCATGCAAGGGTTGCGGCCTTAGGAAGATTGAGAACCACTGGTCTAGGAAGAGGAGTGGCCTCAGCAGTAGCTTCAGGGTGGGGAAGTAGGATGTTGGAGAATAGTGAGTTGAGTTTTTATTTTCAAAACCATAGGCACTTGGGGAACACAGGGTTGGAAAGCTCAACTGGAACCAGTGAGTGAGGGACCATGACTTCCAGCTGGGGAGTTGGTCTCTATAGACTGACATTATATCCCAAGCAGGGCACAGTAATGGATGGCCGACCCATTGCTCTTTCTCATGCATTGAGGATTGGACCCATCTTTTTACAACAGTGGTTACCAACCTTTCCTCTTTTATCTGTACTTTCTACATCTCCGTCCACAAACTGACTCTCTGCATTTATCCTCATCTCAGTTGAGAATAACTGTTCTCAGATGCCACGGGGAGCAGAAAGGAAAGAAAGGCCCTGATATTTGCTGAAAACCAAGAGGTTTCCAAACATTTACTTGTCTTTCTCCCCTAAGCCCTCTGTGATGGTGTGGGAGTGCAATTCCTCTCCTGATTTTACCGTTGAGAAAAACGGAAGCTTTAAGGCAAGGAGCTAACAGATGGGCTAATAAATGGAGGTGGGGTTTGAAGCTTGTCTTGCTCCTCTTTGTACCCTCACGTCTATCCTAGAATCTGGTACACGGAGCCTCGGTGAGTGAAGGTGAGCGATTGACCGCATGGCTACGTGCAAAAGCAAGGTTTGCTTATTTCCAGTCTAAAGGGGATGAGGTTTTGGAAGATGGGGGTTTACTTCAGGTCCCTCGTTACCACCACAGAGACTAAAACACCGGGAGCTCTGATCAGTGTGGACAGGGACTAAGGTGCCGCAGCTCTGGTTGAAGCGAGGGGTGTGGACTCTGTCAGGGTCCTGAGTGGAATTGGCTCAACTAAGAGAATCTTCCCATCTGCCTCTCGTCCTGCTTCTCTGCTCAGACTGCCAGGTGCAGGGAAGTCTGTAGGCTGATCCTCCTCAAGTACATCGTCAAGGGCGCGTTCTGGCCCTTGGCTATGAGATTAGAGTTTTTTTGAAAACCCTAACGTTTTGAGGCGGGGGGGGGGTGGAGGGTGGGGAGTGGGGAAGTGAAAGAAGCAAGGTGAAATGTAATTTCCTTTTTAATATAGATGCTCATTTAATCTAATATTATAGAAAATGATTAGATCTGAAAAACCTATACATTACATTTGACAACTCGGGTGCACCCTGCTTTCCCCAGGGCAGTTTCACAGGGCAAGCGCTGCCTGGGAGAGGAGCCCCAGGAATGCACTTTGTTTATTGGCTCTTAATGAGAAGCCATTCATCTCCATCACCGCGGGGTGGAGCCTTCCCTGCGCTGTGGGATCAGAAGTGACAGTTGTACATTTTGACAAATGTGCCGCTCCATCCTACCAACAACCGAAAGTTTGTGATGGTGTGTGGGGTGTCGTTTGCTTCCGTACACACTCAGAGCAGAGCCTGAGGCAAAATGGAAAACTGCCACCTTTGAGTATGTCCATCTCTCACCCCTCTGTCTTTCCTCTCCTGCCTCTTCCCATGCCCCACCCCCAGGCTGAGGCAGCTGGGGCTCCCCATTATGCAGTTATGAGAGAGCCTCTTCTCTGTTTATTACTGTTATTGTGACGCTCTCATTCCTGCCTGAATGGGGACCGCCTGGCACAAGATGATAGGTCATTACAGAGAGTACCTGCCTGGCAGAATTGCCATTGCTCCTCCTCCTCCCCTGCCCTCTGCTTCACACTGAGAAAGTAACACCATGCAACCAGAACACGCTAAACACCCAACGGGAAAAACACACACACATATGGCCTTTTCTTTGGGGTTACTTTTTCAAAAATATATTTTATTGATTTTTTTACAGAGAGGAAGGGAGAGGGATAGAGAGTTAGAAACATGGATGAGAGAGAAACAACTATCAGCTGTCTCCTGCACACCCCCTACTGGAGATGTGCCCACAACCAGGGTACATGCCCTTGACTGGAATCGAATCTTGGACCCTTTAGTCTGCAGGCCAACACTCTATCCACTGAACCAAACCGTGTAGGCTGGGGTTACTTTTACAGCTGAAGGAACAAAACCAAAAGGGGGAATGGTGACAGGACAGGACAAGAGACACCTGCACAAAGACCTGCCTTGGTTCGTACATACCGTCATTCTTTTGCTGTGTCCTCTCTCTCCTTTGCTATGTCACCAACACAGAGCATAGCAGGAAGAATAAAGCACTCAATTGTGGAGGTAAATTTCTGGCACTGAGTACAGTTTTAACAGTTGAAATCAGCTGTGACCTCCCCTAAGTCACTCAGTTCTGGCTCTGGTGGCTCTTTGCCTATGGAAGGGGACCTGGTAGGCAGAATACCGGCCTCCTAGAGGTGTTCTAATCCCAATAATCTATGAATATGTTAATTTACATGATAAGGGCCTATTAGAGTTCTAGATGGAATGAAGGTTGCTCATCGGCTAACATTAAAATAATCCAGGCGAGCTATTTTCATTCCAAGAGTCCTTAGAACGATGGGAAAGGGAGGAAGCAGAGTCAGAGGGATGTGATCTGAGAAAGACCGGACAGACCATTGTTGGTTTTGAAGATGCAAAGGGACCAGGAGCCACGGAATAGGGCAGCCTCTAGAAGTAGAGAAAGAACCAGAAATGAGATTCTCCCCTAGATCCTTCAGGAAAATAACGCAGCCTGCAGACACCTTGATTTCAGCCCACTGAGACACATTTTGGGCTTCTGACATCCAGAGCTGTAAGAGAATATAATTATGTGTATGTTGTTTCAGGCCTTTGAACTTGTGTTCACTTGTTTTCACCTACATGAAACAAAGACAGTGTGTAATCACACCTGCCCTACTTTCTCCAAGGAGCAGAGTGAGGATATGGGACTTGGCAAACTTTGCAATACAATTCAATTCACCTGGCGGCGAAGGTATGAAGAGCAGGTGTCTTGAGCTGGGGGTAGAAAGCACAGACTGAGGGCCTGCACAGAATGCCAGGGTCTGCCCCACTATTTACATGGTCTGTACTCTCTCTGGGAGCTCGGTGTCTCTCCCCTGAGGGAAAGGAATCAGGGCATCAGAGGTCTCATCCCTCTCCTTGGGTTAGTTCCTGTGCTGGTGAAATGATGTTGGTGCAACCAGTTACTACAGCTTGGCTTTTCTGTGGACCAGAGGGCTGTCCTCAGGAAATTGCCATGCTCCTTGTTGGTTGTTGCTTGTGTTTTTATTTGTTCATCCTCATCCAAGGATATTTTTCCTTCTTGCTTTTTAGAGAGAGTGGGAAGAAGGGAGGGTGGGGGAGAGAGAGAGAAACATCAATGTGAGAGAGGTACATCGATTGGTTGCCTCCCACACATACCCTGACCAGAGCTGGGGATGGAACCTGCAACTCAGCATATGCCTTTGACTAGGAATCGAACCCTCAATCCTCTAGTGCATGGGCCGGAACATAGGCTGACGGTCCAATCACTGAGCCACAATGACCGGGGTGCCATGCTCCTTGCTGCTTATGGAGCCCATCCCTGCCTCTCAGAACTGGGAGCTGTGACTGGGGTTGAGGAGTTGAGTTTAACCCATGTTCACATGACCATCATTCTTACTGCACAAGCGTGTGTTCCCAGAGTGTAGTGACCTCATGTCCGAGAAGCTCTGGCCGCATAGTCTCTTCCTGTTAGACCAGGACAAGCGTATTTCCAAGCTCATTTACTCCCTTGTTTGTTTGCCTCATGACCTCAAGCTTGTTTCGCCTCTCCTAACTCAGTGATCCTTCCCAGATATTGAAGTTTAGGTCCCTGAAAATGAGCGAGGTTGACACCTAATGCAATATACAGATGGTGTAACACAGAGCGGTACACTTGAAACCTATATAATCTTATTAACCGTGGCCACCCCGATACATTTAATTAACGACATCAACAACAAAAGGAAGCTCCCTAGGTTGAAGGCTTCTCATATGAAGAACTTAAGGTTCCAAGGGAAAATAGGATTAGCAGATAAACTTCTGAAAGCCTTGTCCCCTTTCCTTAATGTTCACTAAATTAAATACCAATGCTGGCACACTAAAGAAATACTGTATCAGTGACAATCTACAATTCCTAAATTAGCCCCAATGGGGACTGTGCAATTAATTTCCGCTTACCATCTCGTGGGCACCAGGATCTTTTCAGGACCTTCCTTCCACGCAGCATCAGCAAGATGTTTATAAATTAGGTTTGTTGGGCGGTAGATCATCTGTGTGCCGGTAAGCAGTTTTCCTTTATCTCCTCATGTGCTCACTGCCTCTCTGGTTTTAGGCTTTGAAGGCAGTGCCTCTTCACTCTGAGGTTTCACTGGGGTCCCCGATGTGCACAGTAGCAACTTGGGTGCCTGAAAGAGCAAGCACCTTGGATGATCTTGAGTCAACTGATTTGATATTTCTCAAAACCTTTCCCAACACACCTGGTTAGTATCAGGGCCCATGACATTGTACCAAAGCCCACGCCTTCCACCCACCGAACCTGTGTCTCAGCCCCCCCACCTGTGTCCTGAGTACATGGCTGGGTTCACGTTGTTCTTTAGTGCTGCTGTGGAGAAAGACAAAGCCAACAGACCGAAGTCCTGAACTCAAACCATCACAATATGCTAGCAATAATTCAACAAAAGAAATGAAATTACTTCCAACCCAATTCTGTAGACTTCATTTATTTTCTCTTAAATATGGCACTTTCCCCCCACTTCTCTCCTAGGGTTAGACTTGCTTTGTAAAAGTGTTGGAAATAAACATCTTGCTGAAAAATAATATGGCCCTCCATTTATTAAGTTTGAACGCATTAGACTTGCACAAAAGAGAACTGGAGGAGGCAGAGGAGCCACTGCCCGAGGTGACAATGACCACCCGTGGGGCAGGTGACGTCTGAGCTACCGACGGGCTGTGCTTCACATAAGGGTTCTGCTAACTGCTCTTCCTGAGATGAAACCAGCTTCTCTGGCCAGGGCGGTGGTCAGCCACAAATCCATCTCACTTACCATTTGGACAAGCAAACCTCATACCCTTGAGTGACCTTCACTCAGCCAAGCAGCCGATGTTTATGAAGCAGGTGCTTCCCTGAGCCCAGCAAAGAAGATCAGAGAGTGTGCTGTCGCTGAAATTCTCTTCCTTTAAGGAACTTGATATCCCAGTGGCAAAGACAAGTGTTTACCCATTTTGAAAGATGTTAAACATTTCAGAATGATACCGTCTCACATCATATTCAATTTGTGATAACAAGTGTGCTGATGAAAGGCAGAGATTGCTCTGCTGGAGAATCGAAGAGACTTCCTGGAAGGGAGAGCATTTCCATGGCCTTGAAGGAGGCTGTAGCTGGGAAAATGCTAGACTTTTCTCGATGGGGCGGGAGCTTTGTCAAAGATCAGAATGTTTGGCATAGTGATTTGAAAAAACTTTTAGGGGCTGCTTGGCAAGAGTTGTATTTTAGAGTTCAAGCTGGTTGTATTTTAGAGTTCAAGCTTGAGAGCAACAGGGGACCCCCAACTGAAGTGCCAGGCTTGGTTTCTGTGCCAGGTAGAGGGCACTAGAGTTTCTGGGGGAGGGAAAATGCCATGATCAGAGCTGGGCTGGGGGAGATCTATCCCATGTAGTATATGGGGGCAGGGAGCCCACAAAATTTAGAGCATGGGGGGCAGGATACCAGAGATTTCTACTCCACAGGGGAGGACCATAATACACTTTCTGAGTTTGATGATGTTCTTGTTGTTGCCTACATCAAGGTCCACTCACCACCCTTCTTTTATGCTACACCTGTCCTGCTTTCAGAGGAGTGCTCACAATGCAGTTTTTATTCAACTTCCCAGTTTTTCCAAAGCAGGCAACAGCTTAGCATAACCTTTCTGGGATTTCAAAAGAGTTAATGGGAAAGGATGTCTGTAGAGAGGGAGAGAAAATAAATATTGTTATAAAGGTAATATCTGCTCATTGCACATTTTGTAGACTATGTGGGAAATAATAGAAAACTGTAAAGATAATAACAAAATTTCTCATGATCTTGCCACCGAGCAACCACTTCCGTTAACATGGAGTAAGTTTATTTATGTAAATACAGACAGAAAATATAAACAATTTTAACAAAATTGAGATGCTGCTTCTTGTGTTTTAGCCTGCTTTTTATGCACAGTTTAAACATGATTACTTTTCATGCGTCATCCAACTATTTGAATTCAGACTTAATGGATGCATAATATTCCATTGAATGGAGGCAGCCTGCTTTTATTTAATCATCCTATCAGATATTTGTTTTTCACCCCTATTTTTTATTATTATAAATAACACTGAGATGAACATATTGGTGGATAAACCTTTTATCGGGTCCCTGATGGTTTGTTTGGACAAATTCCTGGAAGAGAATTGCAGGGTCAAAAGTATAAATATTTATAAGATTCTTGTGCCATATTGCCATCTTGCTTTCCAGAACAGTCATGCCAATTCCTCTCGCAGCACGACTGTCTGCACACTGCATGCCACTGCCTTTGCATTGCTCGCCACCATCCTCTGTGTTGCTAAACTCAGCAGCCATTTCTCAGTATTTACCCGACTTAACCGTCAGTTGCATTTGACACATTGGATACTCTATTCCTTGATATGCCTTCTTTCCTCGATTTTAAGGTTTCGAAGGCACTGCAGTGTCTGGGTTGTCCTCCTTCTTATACTCTTTCTGGGATCCCTCCTCTTCTCGTTGAAACTTAAACAGCGCACTCTGTTCTACAGACTCTTTGCTGTCTATGGCTGCTGTCTTGGTGGATCTGCAGATTCACATCTTTAAATGCTTTTCAGCACCGATGTGTTCTGAGTTTCTGCCTGCAGGTGAGCCCGCTCTTCTGAAAATAGGCTTAGTCTATCTACATTCCCCTTTGTCTAATAGGCATCTGGCCTTTAAAAAAACCAAATTACACATTTTTAAAGCACCAGCCTGCTCCTGCCAAGGGCTTTCCTATCTCCTAAATGCTAATTCTGTTTTCCCAGTTGTTCAGGCAAAAAACTCGTAAGACAATTTGAGGTATTTCCAATTTTTAATTATGGTAAGTGACACTGAGATGAATGTATGAGTAAAAAAATTTTAATGGATCTCCTTACTTTCTTTGACCCCCACATCTCATCTGTAAGTGGACCCTTTTGACTGTTGCTTTACATACAACCGGAAATAGACCCATTTCAGTATCTGGGCACTTCACCTTAGCTCGAGCCATCAGCCGTTCCCATCTGGATCCTAGCTAATCTCTCTGATTCTGTCCCTCTGTCCCCCACCTCCCACCTGCTCTGTTCAACAAGAGTGGCAGCCAGAGTGAAAGGATCAACATGTAAGCCATAGCCTATCAGCGCCTCACTCAAAGCCCAAGGCTTTCCACATCACATGGGATAAAGCCTGGGTGCTTACCTCATTCCTCACCCCCTGACCCCACACTACTCTGTTCTAGCTCATCTGACTCCTACATTTCTTCCAAAGGCTGACTTCTCATCAGGCCTTTTCTTCTTGCAGAGCTAAAAGTTTATACTCATCAACGGACAACTCCTCATTCTACTTTCGGTCCCTATGAATTTGACTCTAGTTACCACATACTTGTATAAGTGGAAATTATGTTTTGTAACTACTTATTTCATTTACCTTGATGTCCTTATTTCACCCATGTTGTAGCATGTGACAGAATTTCCTTACTTTTTAAAAAAATATATATATTTTATTGATTTTTTACAGAGAGGAAGGGAGAGGGATAGAAAGTCAGAAACATGAGAGAGAGACATGGATCAGCCGCCTCCTGCACGCCCCCCACGGGGGATGTGCCTGTAACCAAGTACATGCCCTTGACCGGAATTGAACCCGGGACCCTTCAGTCCTCAGGCCAACGCTCTATCCACTGAGCCAAACCAGTTTCGGCAGAATTTCCTTACTTTTAAAGACTGAATAATTTCCCTTGTATAGATAGATCACCTTTGTTTATCTAGTCCTCCATCAAAATGGGCAATTGGGGTTGCTCCCATCTTTTGGTTATTATGACTAGCACTATTATGAAAGTGAGTGGGTGTATAGATATATCTTTGAGGTCCTGCTTTCATTTTTTTTTGGTATATATCCAGAAAAAATGCTGGAGCATATGCAATTTAATTTTTAATTTTTTGAGGAACCACATATTGTTTTCCTTAGTAGCTGCACTATTTTACATTCCTACCAGCAGCACACTAGGGTTCCAATCTCTCAAAATCCTTGCCAACACTTACTATATTCTCTGCTTTTATATCTCAGTTGGTATGAGGTGGTTTTGATTTGTATTTCCCTTAGGATTAATATATTAAACATATTTTATGTGCTTTTTAGCCATTTACATTTTTTAGAAAAATCTACATTAAAGTTGTTTGCCCATTTAAAAATATTTTTGTTGTTGTTTAGTTGTTTTTGTATCATTTAATGTTTTTTGATTGGCTTCAATGATGGTTGCTTTATTGGTGATGCTTATGTTAAATTATGAAGGACAAGTAGATATAATGGGTTGGGGTGGAAAGGTGAGGAGTCTAAATCTGGCAAGGAGAATAGCATGTATTAATGGCAGTCGGTGAAAGAAGCATGCATGTGAGCATAAATATCTATCAATGTCCTATCTGTACATATAATGCATATGTAATTTACATATTTTCCCCATAGTAGTATGTCTACATATATATATATATGGTGACAAGGCTTCTCAACAGCAGCACTATTGACATTTTGTGTTGGATAATTCTTTGTCCTATGCACTGTAATGTGTTTAGCAGCATCTCTGGCATCTACCCAGTAGATGCCAATAACTCCCCCTCTTCCTCAATTAAAATGGAACAATTTAAATGTCTCCATATATTGCTAAATGTCCTTTGGAGGCAATTCCTCTCCTCACCCCAATGGAGAATCATTGCTAGAGGACATGTTAGATAAATAGATAGATAGATGGTGTGTGTGTGTGTGTGTGTGTGTGTGTGTGTGTGTGTGTGTGTGTGTGTGTGGTATTAGTATATTCTTATATTGTGGTTTAAAAGCTTTTTATGTAACAGGCTCAATTGCGTTAGAGTTGAATAAGTCAATATTCAACAACGTGTCCATTATGCCAATAGGTTTAAGGGTCAGCCTAAAGAATATCTCCCTCATATTTTTTGTAAGCTTGTATTGATATTATTGCTATTTTTTGTTGAGTACAACTGTGCTAAGAGTCTCCCATTAAGACTCAATTACACAGTAAACTATAGTATTTCTCTTTCTTTGTTCAGAAGAAGTCTACTAACTATTATTCTGAGACTGTTTCCAAAGCATTGGACTAGAATTTGTTTCCTTGGTATTGCTGGGATCTCTGGCAGAGTGAGGGACTGAGAAATCTTTAGTCACCCTCATTTTATAAATCACACACAGGAGAAAAAAAAGGCGGTGAGTATTGAATAAAGTAGCCTATTCATCAATGATATTGTATGACTCGCCAGCAGCAACAGAGGGTGTATTCTGGAAAGATTTCTGGAAAGGATTTTGACATTTCCAATACTAATTTTCATTGGTTCAGACACAAATAAGTTTACAGGCTTTTGAAGTTGTAAGCTGACTGAGCATATCCCCCTGCTTGGTTCCTGACCTCCACGTGTATCCTTTGCAATTTGCAGCACCCCATTAAAATTAGGGTCATTATTGCCCAGTGAGTGTATCTCACTGGTTGAGTGTCAACCTATGAACCAGGAGGACTCAGTTTGATTTCTGGTCAGGACACATGCCCAGGTTGTGGGGTCCATTTCCTCGGAGGGTGGGGGAGGGAAGTGCAAGAGATAGCCAATCAATTATTCTCTTTCATAATTAATGTTTCTCTCTCTCCCTCTCTCTTCCTCTTTGAAATCAATAAAAATACATTAAAATAAAGAAAGTGGAGAGAAATCCTTAAGACTTTCTAAGATTGCTTTAAAAAAATTAGGGTCACTATTATTCAACTTTTCTAGAAATTTCCTACAAAAGCATTGCAAATAAATAAAAACATGGTATTATAACATCCTTACATTGGTAAACTCTAAACTTGTCCATTTCCAATGTGAGTTATGGTAGTTAATGTATAATGAATGGCCACATACAGAGACTGCTTGTATGAGGTCCTAACTCCTAAAGTGTGATATGTTGCTTCCTAGGTTAGAGCCTCCCTTTGAAGGTAAGACAGTGCTCATTTCAAAGTGGCAATTGTATTTAGCAAATTGACACCATTACCTACTATCTGGCATTCATTTTGGCAGCATTGATATTTGCTAGTAGAGTGTATTTTTCCTAAATTATAATCAGGGATGTAAAGTATATGCAAAATAAATGTAAAATATACTTTTTTTCTCCCTCATCCTTCCATTTATTTTTAATTGTGATTTAAAAAATCACATAATATGCAATCTACCCTCTTGTCAAACTCTTCTTATTGTACAGTACAGTGATGTTAACAATAAGGATAATACTGTACAGCCAATCTATAGAACTTTAGCATTTTGCATGATTAGAGCTTCTTACTGTTACATGACACAAATTCAACTGAATAAATTGTGAAGATACAGTTGACTTTATTGAATGATTCATGAATTGGACAACATCCTATCTGGCAAGTTGAAAGTTTTTCAAAGACAGAGAGGAAATGGACAAAGGAAATTAAGAGCAATGAATGTGTCTTTTTATGCAAGGTCAATGTCCTAAAAAGACCAGAAGGTTGTGTCAGGGGAATCATCTCCTGGTGCTGACCATAAAATTCCTGTTTGGCTGGTTAAAGGTCACATTCCTGGGAGAAGTTGAAGGGGTAAGTATTAGGTCTTAGTTTTTTGCCATAGTGCCTTAATAAAAGTGACTCCATTTTGGGCCTGTTGTGCTTTTTTTAATAACTTGAGGCCTGGTGCACAAAATTCATGCATGGGGGGTGTGTCCCTCAGCCCAGCCTACACACTCTCCAATCTGGGTCCCCTGGAGGGATGTCCCACTGCCCAGTAAGATTGGTCCTAAACAGGCAGTCAGACATCCCTCTCACAATCCAGGACTGCTGGCTCCCAACTACTCATCTGCCTGCCTTCCTGATTGCCCCTAATCACTTCTGTCTGCCAGCCTGATCACCCCTAATGGTTAGGGCCTAACCACTCCCCTTCCAGCCTGATTGCCCCTAACTGCCCTCCCTTGCAGACTTGGTCCCCCCAAACTGCTCTCCCCTGTAGGCCTGATATCCCCCAACTGCTCTCCCCTGCAGAACTGGGTTCCCCCCAACTATCCTTCCCTAAAGACCTGGATGCCCCCAATTTCCCTCCTCTGTCCTCCCCTGCAGGCTTGATTGCCCCCAACTGCCCTCCCTTGCAGGCATGGTCCCTCCCAACTGCCATCTCCTGCTGGCCATCTTGTGGTGGCTATCTTGTGTCCACCTGGGGGCAGGCATCTTGTGTGTTGGAGTGACAGTCAATTTGTATATTACTCTTCTATTAGATAGGAAAGAAGTCTGGTGCATGGGAGGGTGCCAGCTGGTTTGCCTGAAGGGTGTCCCAAATCAGGGTGGGGGTTCCCTTGGGACATGGGTGGCCTGGGCAAGGGGCCCATGGTGGTTCGTAGGCCGGCTATACTCCCGGAGACCCAAGTGAAGGCCCTGGTATCTGGGATTTATTTATCTTCTATAATTGAAACTTTGTAGCCTTGAGCAGAGGCCTGGACTGGCCAGAGAAGGCAGAAAGCTTGGTTTCCTCCATCACAGGGGCAACTCAAGCCTTCTGTTCTCTCCAGCTCTGTGGCTGCCTCCATATTTGTTGGGATTTATTTATGTTCTATAATTGAAACTTTGGAGCCTTGAGCAGAAGCCAGAGCCAGCCAGAACAGGCAGAAACTTGTCTTCCTCCATTGAGGGAGAAACCCCAGCCTCTTGCTTGCTTTGTGCCCAGCTGTTATCTTGGTTGGGTTAATTTGCATACTCACTTCTGATTGGCTGGTGGGCATGGCTTGTGGTTTTAGCAGAGTGATGGTTAATTTGCATGTTTCTCTTTTATTAGTGTAGATACCCATTGAACAACTACTTCCCTTTTCCCTTACCACCCATCTCTTTCATTTTAATTCCCAAAGTTTAGGAATTTTGGGAGTCAAGAGGGAGGCAAATAGTCCCCAAATTGCTTCTATTTGTCTCCCACCTGCTGGGCATTGCTTCTGACTGTAGTTGTACTATTATCCTGGGTGATTGAAACATAAAGCTTAATGTTTGTTTAGGAGATGTGGGCCTGTGCTAAACTCTTTTAATCAGTATTTTATTTAATTATCTCAACAGCATTGTGAGTTATATACAATTATTAACAGTTTTTTAGTAGAAGGAATAACAGATTGAGAAAATTGAATTATATCCTTATGTTTACATATAAAATAGCATGACTGAGATTTGACCTCAAGGCACCTGCCTCCAAGAGTCTATACCACTAATAATTCTGCTAACCCATATTAGAAATACTCCTCTCCCAACACATGCACACCCTGACTGCAGTTCTTATGTCAAGAATAGCTGGATAAAAGACCAAAGCAAAATGAAGCAAAAGAGAAAAAAAATGAAACAAAAATTTCCAGTGGAATCTCTTTCCTGTTTATATTATTAAAACCATGTAAGTGCAGAACTCACAGGCATCACCATAGGGTTTCAATCCATATTCCTGTAATTACAGGAATAATACTAACACGGGTCACACAACTACTTCAAGAATTTAGTCCACAGACATTTAATTTGGGCACAATTTTTTAAAAAAATTCAATTTGAAATAGTCTAAGAAAAGGTGGGCATTTCTCATTTCAGCACAGTCCTCCCTAATCGTTGTCTGGTTTGATCTGCTTCACTATTTACCTGCTTTGCCCTCTTAGGCATTTGTGTTGAAAATTCCTGCTTAACAAACAACAGAACAATGAGTATCCATGGGATGAGTATAGTATATTCATATGCAGCACACACATGTTATCCTGAAACAACTTCTGAGGAGGCATTTACTCCCTTATTGTATTTATGTTAATATCGTGGTCTCTTCCTTCTCCTTCTTTCCTTTTTGAGCACAGACATTAGAGTTGTTTTTTTATTTCTATTATTTAATTATTTGTCTTCTCTTGGTCAGGGGTAGATATGTGTCAGAAAAGGAAAAAGGCTTCCTTTCAGTGGCTTAAAAAAAAACCTTTATTGTTGAACTTGTTACATATGTCTCTTCTTCCCTCCATTGACCTCTTCTAGCCCGCCCCAACCCCGACCCCAGGTGTTCATCACCCATTGTCTGTCAGCTGCTTTTATTTTTTCAGTCTGGATTTCTTATTAAAAATATTTTTATTGCCGAAACCGGTGTGGCTTAGTGGATAGAGCATCGGCCTGCGGACTGAAAGGTCCCAGGTTCGATTCCGGTCAGGGGCATGTACCTTGGTTGCAGGCACATCTCCCATGTGGGGCGTGCAGGAGGCGGCTGATTGATGTCTGTCTCTCATCGATGTTTCTAACTCTCTATCCCTCTCCCTTCCTCTCTGTAAAAAAGCAATAAAATATTTAAAAAATATATTTTTATTGATTTCAGAAAATAAGGAAGAAGGAGAGATAGAAACATCAATGATGAGAGAGAATCATTGATTTGCTGCCTCCTGCACACACCACACAAGGGATGCAGCCCACAACCTGAGTATGTGCCCTAACCTGGAACTGAACTGTGACCTCATGATTCATAGGTCAATGCTCACTGATCCATGCCACCTGGGCTGGTGTGGATTTCTTAGAGATGCTTAAAAAAAGAATGAAAAACTATTTCTCTGACTTCTGTCCTTTGGGGAAGATATGGTTTTGAGGTTCAGTGAAGTGTTAGTGTGTATGCGAGGAGGTGGTAGTGTGTGAGTTGATCAGACGAGGTCAAAGTCAAGTTGCTTTTCTCCTCTGAGCCTCACTTTCCAAAAGGCAAGTGATGATATTTCACATGATTCACACTCAGTTTTGATAAAAGATTCAGTGAAGTGCCCAACATTTTAGATATACAGCACATATAGATTGCCATTCCCCTTCCTTTTAATCTCAGAAATGAGGATTGTATACAGACACTGCCAGGAATATCAAAGTATATAAAAGGATTTCTAATGAGAATGTCAGGGAAAGGTTGCAATAAAAATGTTCTCTTGTCAATAAAAGCTCTCTGAAACATCCACAATGTCTATCTGCCTTGTATATAAACTCACTTCTGTGTGCGCACTTGCACATCTATGCTGCATCTGTGTCCATGTAAGGCTGTGTGCACACATGGATGCGCTACTTGTGTGCAGATTGTTGTGTTTTGTTTTTTTAAAAATATATTTTATTGATTTTTTTACAGAGAGGAAGAGAGAGGGATAGAGAGCTAGAAACCTCAATGAGAGAGAAACATCATTCAGCTGCCTTCTGCACACCCCCTACTGGGGATGTGCCCGCAACCAATGTACATGCCCTTGACTGGAATCGAACTTGGGACCTTTCAGTCCGCAGGCTGATGCTCCATCCACAGAGCCAAACCAGTCTCGGCCAGATTGTTGTGTTTTGTATGCAAGTGTGTGCATAGGAAGAAACAGGGCTGGAGCAAGAGGATCCATTGCAGTAGCTACTTGCTGGTAACTCTTATTCAGTGTGTTGTAACTCATGGCAAATAAAATAAAGTTTGTTTATGACGTTGGTCTTATCTCCTAATTAAAATCTTAGGCTCGCAGCTTCTTTATACCTGCATAAAAGAAGGAGTGTACTTTCTCTGCACCAGGGGAAAAATTATTTTATTGCCTGTTCGGGAACCCATCAGTACACGGTATGAAGCAAGCAAGGGCCCTTACGCAAGCCTTATTCTCAGGGAGTAGATCTGTCCTCTCCCGCTCTGCAAGGAGCATGAATCCATCCTCTGAGGTTTCCTCAAGGGCAGCAGGGGTGCAGTTCCCAGTTGTCCTGTCCGATAGGAGGAGTAAGTTAGTCTGTCTCTGAATAACTCACCTGGGAACTTTTCCCCTCCATCAGCCATTTCCAAACAGTGTGCCGCAGAATTTTTAAAAATGCAAGACCTCACTATGTAGTCCGAGCTACTGGCCTCTTTTCTCTGAGATTGTCAAATAAAGAAAAATGACAACAGCCAACATAACAATAGCCGTTCCGTATGAATAAATCAAAATTATACCTATTTTTTTTTAGATCAGCAAAAAAATATATTTTAGTAATTACTTTATGTGTGCCACAAGATGAAAAAGGTTGGAAATCCCTGCCCTAGATTATTCACACACAACTGGAAACTAGTTACATAATGCATCCATTTCTTTAAAATTCGCTGATAGCTAGTAATAACTTATTTCAATAAAGCCAAAGCAAATATTTGAGAGAAAGAAAGTAAGCTGGTCTTGGAAACTGTAAAGAAATCAAAGAAAAACAAACAAAAACAAAAATGAATCTTAGCAGTTAAAGGGACTGAGTTTGTTCTAAAGCTTACTTTATTATCTGAATATATGTTATGCTAACATTTGAGCAATCATGCTATTCAATAGTTTTATTTCATAAGGTACGAAATTGTTTTTAGCTTTATTTTGTACTTGGGCTCCGTGATTCAGACCAACAACTGGTGGTAGTTTAGCCAAAGAGGAAAAGGTGTGAGATGAAATAAACTTACTTGTTTTTGCGCTCATTCAGCAAACATTAGGAACTCAAAGGAACTGGGTTGAGCTGGATTAAAATGGTGAAGGTTCTGTGTTGCTAATGAAGCCAGATGCATAAGCAGTGGGCAGTTTATGCCAGCTTATGGTAAATGCTAAGCCATTGAATGGCTTTCAGTAGGGGGATGTGAGGATCAGATTTATATGATAGGAAGACTATTCTAGCCACAGTGTGCAAAGGGAATTGGAGGGAACAAGACAGGTACAGTGAGATTGGCTAGTGATATTTTACAGCAAGCCAGTCCAGAGATGGTCATGTTTTGGACTCAGGCAATCACGATGGGCAAGGGCACTTAGTAGGTGAAATACTTAGGCCTTAGAGATGGATTTTAGGATGTGAGTGGGAAAGAAGAGAGAAGGGTGAATCGCAGGCTTTTGCTTCCTATGCATGGTTGGTTGGTAAAAAGACTTGCTGAACCAGGTAGGAAACACTGAGGAAATAATCGGCTGGGATCAGCTACATTGTGGGGCATGTTGACTTTGAGGTCTTTGGAGAACGTCCAATGAGAAGAATCTAGCAAGAATCTAATATTTCAAGTTTACATAAAGCAAAGAGAAGGAGACCTCAGATTGAGATTTAATTTATGATTTGTCACCAGAAAGATGGTAATTGAGAAAAGTAAAACGAGAGTGGATGATGTCACTTAGAAACAATGTGTTGAGTGAAAAGAGAAGAGGGTCAAAGGTGAGGGCTGAGGACTGGTCATAGTATAAGATAACAGAATGTTAAATATTCAAAAGAAACTAAAAGAAAGACCAGATGACATGATGCAATAGAAGTACCTGGCAGAGAATGCTTCAGGAAGGATGAAATCACCGGTGGTATCAAAGATTCACAGGAGTTTAACCAAAGGAAAGGTCTGAGTGCCAAGGTGTGTCTATTGGATTTAAACAAAAAAGGCAATGACACCTGAAGTGGGACCAATGTCATTTAGTTACCCTAAGTAGAAGCCAAATTAAACATTTTGGAGAGGGGGAGGGTTCAGTAAGTTTCAAAAGGTGAATGATAATCATAGCTCTCACTTGTCAAGATTATTCATTTTATCCAGTACTTAAAGGCAGTTTGGGTATCTTCAGACTCAATTGTTATTGTGGAAACCAAAGCCTCTAGAGTTTCACTCACTTTCCAAGTGACACGATATGAAGAGAGGATGTTGAGATTTGAGCATGTTTTCTCTGGTGTCAAAGCCAATACTTCTGTCCATCTAGCTTGTGCATGACAGTCCTCTTGAGCAGCAGGTTTCACCTCAAGGTCCTTTGGGGATATGTGCTTTGGAAGCTATTGAGAACAAAGGGATCATGACATCACTTAAATCAATTGAATCATTAAAATAATTCAGAAAGAACAAAACAAGCAGTGAGATTAAAGGGGATCCTCTTCATGAGTAAAGAGCAATAAAAGCAATCGTTTGATGAGGAGTGACATGGAGAAGTGTGCAGGGAAGAGGTGGGAAAGAGGTGGGATGGCCCCAATGTCAGGGACAGAGGACCACAAGAATATGTTCCCAGTACTTAAAAAATAGAGACATCAAAAAAATGAAGTCTCATTTGCATGCAAGCCTAACCTTGCACAATATTTCAGTTCAATTCAGCAATGAAGGACTAAGTCAGGAAGAAAAATACCAATATTTTATTTTTATATAGATCCCAGATGGCCCTTTCTGTGCGGTGATATACAAGTACAGATGACTTTATATTTATGCCTTAATTTCTTGTATTTATTCTCTCCCACCAACTCTATATTTTTTCCTCTCTTCCTTGTTTAGATCATGCTTCTCAGTGATCCTGAAATGGAGAGCAGCATATTGATCAGCTCAGATGAAGGGGCGACCTATCAGAAATACCGGCTCACCTTCTACATCCAGAGTCTGCTCTTCCATCCCAAGCAGGAGGACTGGGTACTGGCCTACAGCCTGGACCAAAAGGTGAACAAATACTGTTTTCACTCACATCTCATCACCTACCTACCACTCGTTGAAAAGCATTTGTTTATTCCATCCAAATTTTGGCATGAACTCTGGCATTTCTTTATTCCAAGCAAGTTGATTTTGTCTTCAGCGACTAACTTTCCTATCTACTCTTAAGCATCAAAATATGTGGAAGTTATCTTTTATTTGTTGGCAATGTTCTTTATTATTTCAGAGGTCCAAGGTAGTTTTCTACATAACTTTATTCATTTGACCTTTAAAACAACCTTATGAAATAAAATAGGAACTGTGTATTCATAATAGTTGTATATTGACTGTAGTACACACGAGTCCTCAGATGCACCCAGCTAGTAACTGGAAGAGCCAGGATTTGAAAGCATATTTACTCATCTTTAAAGCACCAGACCTTAGCATAGGGCCTGGTACTTAGTAAGTGCTCAGTAAGTATTTGATAATAATATCAAGTGGCTGAATTAGTGGATGAATGTATAAATGCTATGGGAACAAACTCTCTATAGGTTGATCAATCTAGACCTAAGAAAATGGACTTTAGATGATTCCTCTTCATATTTTCCGCCATCTCTAGAACCTTAGTACCATAATTAATGTCAATATATTGTGTAATGATGTTGTGGAATCAATTAATGAAAGGAAATATAAAATTCCAAGCACTGTCTTGCATAGAGATATCCACAGAATAACCTTGGTTGAAATAGCTTCTTCTCTTTGTTCTCTCTTAAATCCTGAAATGGTTGCTGCTCAGTATATATTAGAATATGTAGTTGTAAATGTGAGTGTGTGGTGAATGAGTGTGTGTGTATACCTGTGTGATGTCAGCACCTTTAAACAATAATTTCAACATAACCTTTATCTCTCTCATTCATGGAGCTTCAAGGTGGGCGTCAGGTGCTTAATACAATCCCTTAAGGACACCCGCATGACATTTGCAGAGCAAAAGCCATTGCAAATACATTTCTTCATGGCAAGTGGATATTGTATGAAAGACTTAGCCAAATGTCAGATACTCTGTGAGTTTAGATGCTTAATATATTCAGGAATTTTGAAGAGATGTTGAAATAAAAAGAAATTGCTTAGATGTTGTTAAATGGCTAGATGGTAATTTAGAAGAAGCTCTGAACTCCTAAACCATGTTTTATTTATATGCAGACAAGCTAGATTAGAGGCAACTGACATCTCATGCTAAGAGGCTGATGAACCAAATGCAATGTGTCTTATGTGTATCTTGATGGAGTATCCTTTCTCTCCATCACTGCAGCATGGAGAACATTCTGGGCATTGCTCAGAAAGTATCTACCCTTGTGGACAAAATACATTCAAACCACTTTCAGGCTTGTGGCTGCTTCTTCACTTAGTAGAAATATTTGGAAATGTGGCATGTTGTTGATGGATGTTCCTAGCCACACTGCACATTTCTGGATGGGTTGTCCCTTAGGTATTCTTTCTTGTTGGCATCTTTTGTGTAAAGTGGCTGACTATTCTTCAGGCTCATAAAGTTTCTAAGCAGTGCCCTGCCATTCCTTTAAATAAATGGTGTGAAGAGGCAGATGATGCCTCTGGAAATATTTGCAGAGATAACATAAAACACCCAGATCCAGTCATCCAAGTTTCAGGAGAGTTTTTCTTTATTTGGGGGTAATTTATCGGTGTAGAGTCAAGGAGAGTGATGCTGTACAGCAGCAAATGAAGATGTAAGGGTGGTTCAGATTGATGTACAATTGTCTTGTTTCAGACGGGAGCCTTCTCTGATGTGCATGCACTGAGGCAGCTGGTTGCTTCTTGAGAAAATGAAAAGTGCTAGTGGGAAGGAAACAGCAGCATCAGAGGGAGGAGTTTGTGTTTCCATTATTGTGCCTTTGATGCAATGCATCAGCAATTTCTTTAGAATCGGTAAGGCTGTCTTATTCTGTTGTGTGTATTACAAAAGATCTAATTGAGTGATATTTTAAACAGGCCATAGCCAATTGCTTCATCTTCCAAATTGCTACCCTGAACCTGCGGGAGACTTGGCAGGAGATCTGACTTGGTAAAAACACTGCTGGTGAACTAAGGAAATACCTTCTGGATGGAACAGAATTGCATCTAGAGTTGGGAGATGCACATAGTGTTGTGTCAGTTAAGGTGCCTCATAGCAACTTTGGAGTCAACTGGGAAACATGGCTACCTTATCCTGGTCAAGGCCAGGGTGTGGGTTAAGGTCCAAGCCTTTCAGCTCTCAAAGCTGCAAAGGGGTGGGCAGGCAGGGTGCAAATGCACTTTGCACTTGACCCTATAGGAGGGCCATGACTTTTCGGTTCTGATGTGTCCCAATATAGCAAAATCCTTTCTGTTTTCTGCTCAGATTGACTTGGGCTTTTGACCAAGTCCTTCCATTCTGGCCATCCCACAAGAGTCCCAATTCCTGCTAATTTCTGTACCAGATCTTGCATTTTAATAAAAGGACCCAGTACTTAGTAAAGACAAAATATTATTTCTTGGGTATAAGAATCTTTGGAGCCAGGCTGGCATGGCTTAGTAGTTGAGCATTGATCTATGACCCAGGAAGTCACAGTTCAATTCCAGGTCAAGGCACATGCCCTGATTATAGACTTGGTCCTCAGTGGGGGTGGGGGTGGGGTGGGAGTATGAAAGAGGCAGCCAATCAAAGATTGTCTCTCATCATTAATGTTTTTCTCTCTCTCTCCCTCTCCTTCCCCCTCTCCCTCTCCCTCTCTGAAATAATATATATACACACTGAGTAGCCAGATTATTGTGATCTGGTTGGCTTAAATTACTTATTATGGGAGATATTGGGCAAGCCACCTACATTCTCTAATCCCCAGGTTCCTCATTTGTGTAATACACACTGAGTGGCCATATTATTATGATCTCTGAATGCATAATAATCTCACCACTCAGTCATATTCTATATAATAAAAGGCTAATATGCTAATTGTCCCCTTGACCAGTAGTTCGACCAGCAGGCAGGCCAGCCAACTGCCCAGATCCCTTCCCCCTGGCCAGGGTGGCTGGACCCTACCCATGCACGAATTTATGCACCGGACTTCTAATATACAGTATACACACCAAGTGGTCAGATTATTATGATCTCTGAACACATAGTAATCTGGCCACTCAGTGTGTAAATATTGTTTTAAAGGAATCTTTGCAGATGCTTTATAAGAATTCCTGTGATTAAAAGCAACCATCAAAAGTAATAGGTTACGGTGACCAAATTGGTAATAAAAGAAATAAAAATGCTCCTGCCCTCCCCATTTCTCCTCTCTTTTCTCTTCCCTCTTCCCTCTCCTTCTCTCACCACAGCTCTAGAATATCTTTTGAGGGATGACTATTTACCAATTATTTAAGAGGCAGGATTCATTTTTTTTGTTTTGTTTTCATCAGGCTATTTCCTCACTGATGACTGAAACAGCTTACCTTATACTGTTTTAGATTAGCTGGAGGGCTCAATATTCTTACTAAAACTGAGAATTTTTGAAAGACTTAGATTTTGCAAACATTGAAATCCTCTAAATAGATAGGTGCTGCTCTCATTGTAGACAGCCAATGTTTAAACACCCTCATTTTGACAAAAGACTCAATGTATTTTTTTAATGCACACGTGCTCATGTATTCCCAGATGCATACACCCTGGCACAGAGGACTTCTACCTGAGATGGGGGACTGAACATAACTATATTTCTGCATGAGAGGTGGGATTGCAAAGCTCTTTATTATCATTTATCTTCTTGGCAAAATGCAACTTTAACCAATACAGCTGGCTTTGGAGATCAGAGATGGGATTTCAGATTCTATTGTTTTTCAGACTCTTCTGGGCTAGACTGATGTGGCATTGCCAATAATTTCAATGTAAAATATACTTTCTAAAACACTAATGCATTAATAATAGGTTACTGTTACAGTAATTGGAGAGGTGGGTGTGCAGCTATAGTCTTTTGTTGTGTTTGTTGTTTGCTTTTTATCACCAGCTACCAGCCAAGTTCAAAACTAGCTGAGGGCCAAAGCTGGTTTGGCTCAGTGGATAGAGCGTTGGCCTGTGGACTGAAAGGTCCCGGGTTCAATTTCAGTCAAGGGCATGGATCCTGGTTGCGGGCACATCCCCAGTGGGAGGTGTGCAGGAGGCGGCTGATTGATGTCTCTCTCTCATCGATGTTTCTAATTCTCTATTCCTCTCCCTTCCTCTCTGTAAAAAATCAATAAAATATTAAAAAAAAACTAGCTGAGGGATTGACTAGCTGGTTAAGAAGCTGATGCAATTTTAGATATGGTCCCTGGAAAGACAGGGTCAACTGTGGAGGAGATGATGGTGACTCCATTCAGGCTTTGCTGCTTGGGTCCCACCTGGGGCTACCACATCACACACGCACAGAGCATGGGGATATTATAGTATCTGAAGTGCGGAGGGCTTGGAAATTCTAAAGGAAATTTAAACTTGTACTTCTAGAATGCTGAATGAAAATGAATCTGTTCCTTTAATTTAAATTCTCATATAAAGCCTCCGATTAGACATGTAATTGTATTCAGAGCCTCCAGGATTAGCAGGTGGTGATAACTTTCCTTGGTAGCCATTGGCAGAAGCAGGCGTCATGTCTCCCCACCTGGTGGGGAGAAAAGCTGTTGAGGATTAACTAGGGATGACAGTGGTTTTTAAGCTTATCCTGCATGGAATACATGTAGGACTGAAGGGCACTTTTTATTTAAAGAAAAATATTGCATTTTCATTAGATCCTCTCCCATGCCTGTAAAAACCATTTGCGGACCATTTAAGAGAAAAACAATCCACTGCCCCCCTCACCTGTGACAGGCTGACGCTGCCCTTCCACATTTCATCAGAACAGTGGGATGTCTGTCTCCATCACCATAAAAACACCAGTTTCCACGAGGCCACTTTCCTGAAAGTGAAAACAAAATCAATGGTCCAGGAATGGCTCTTCTTTATTAAGAAGGCAGAACAACCTCTGTGTTATTCAAATATTCCTATTAATATATTGGAGCTGAGTTCTGAATAAAATAACTGGTTTAACGTATGCTATTTTTAAATACATATTTTTATTGATTTTAGAGAGGAAGAGAAAAGGAGAGAGAAATATAAACATCAATGATGAGAGAGAATCATTGATTGGTTGCCTCTTGCATGATCCCCACTGAGAATTGAACCCACAACCCAGGCATGTGCCCTGACAAGGAATTGAACCATGACTTCTTGGTTCATAGGTTGAACCTCAACCATGGAGACACGCTGGCTGAGCTGATGTATACTATTTACTTGCATCCAATGAGGATGATGCAGAAAGAATCTCTATCCATGTCAATACTGCTCATGAGAACATTCACTCAAGGGAACAACCTTCAGGAAAATTGTGCATCTGGTGGCTTTTGTCTTTGTAAGCCTGCTCTTTCTGTCATATCTCAGACTTTCTGTTCTCTTCTATCTTTTAGGTGTCCATTTTGGTGACATGGAACATGTTTAGGGGACAGAGCAATTGCTAAAAGAATGGAAGATGTAGCATATATGTATACATGTATATATGTATATGTGTATTTAGAAGGGTACTCAGGTACCTTCATCCAACAACATCTTTCTTAAAGCAGCTAAGCTCTAATACAGTCAGCCATGGCAGTTTTGATGAAGGAGTTGACTGTAACTACTGCTTCCTGTGTTCTCCCACCTGCTTCCTGTACAGAGTGACATGGTCTTCATGCATGCCCCATTCTTTGTGCTCACACTGCTGCCATGTGCCTGTAACTCTGACCCTCTGCCTGATTCTAACCTTGGGTTTCCAGTTGGACTCAGGAATACTTCTGCTTGGTTCTTCCTTTGACAGCTTAATTGGTTCTTGATCTTATCTGTCTGGCCTGAACATACAGACCTTCTATTCTCTCTTCAGTCTCTGCCTTCATTTTGACCATTCACCCTGGTGTGATAGCACCAGAGAAACATAAACATAGATGTCAGAGAAACACATTGATTGGTTGCTTCCATCAAGTGCCCCGACCAGATCTCAGGAGTGAACCTGCAACCCAGGTACATGGCCTTGACTGGGAATGGAACCTGAGACCCTCCAGTATGCAGGCCAACTCTCCAACCAGTGAGCAACACTGGCTAGGTCAGCACCTGGCCTTTTAAAGCTGGGGTCAGTTTTTAAATCTTTTTAATTAGAGTGTAATATACATGTAGGAAAGTTCACATTTCATGAGCTCAATGAATTTTTATAAATTGAGTGCATCTATGAAACCAGCACCTAATCTGACAGGCACCCCAGAACATCCTTTGTGCACTTTGCTAGTAATTATCTTCCACACCCAGTGGGGCCACGTTGGTCAGGTCATTATTAATGCCAGTGGTTGATGACTGGCTAAACTGGTGAAGGAATCGAGATAAGGTGAATCCCTTGAAAGAAAGATTGGAAGAGAGCAAGTGAGGTAAGTGACAGAGAAGAATTTTTAAAAATCTAAACATTAGAAGATTAGACTAAAGCAATGGTAAATATTAATGAATGTTGAATAAGCAAAATGAACTCGGAGAATTCATAAGGAAACTTTCAAAATATGCTCATGTCAAACTAATTGAACAGGTTTCAATTTTAAAAATTGTTCTGCTTTCTGTGAAATAAGGAAAATACCCAATGCTGGGAAAGCTGTGGTGAAATTCATATCCTGAAATAGCACTGATGGTTGTGCAAATAGGTTTTCCTTCCTGGCAAACATCTTGGCAGTGTGTATCAGAAGACATACTTGTCTTCATAGCTTTGATTCATTGGTTCAGTTATTCCACTTCTGGGACAAAACCAATGGGAGAATACAACAATGCTTTTCGCACAATGATGTTTATCCAAGTCTTTCATCATAGGCAAAACTGGAGAAAAACTTAGTAAATTCCCAATATAAGGGCCTTTAAATCATTGTACGTACATTTGTGAAAATATTATGCAGCCGTTGAAATGGTAGTCATGGTGACTATGTAGCAACATGGATACATATTAATACCTGTTTAATACATAAGGGTGGGCAAAAGTAGCATATAGCTGTGAGTTCATAAAACCCAAAGTTTATTCTTTTATTATTTACTAATTATTAATTATTTTCTATATACAAATAACTGTAAACCTACTTTTGCCTCACCCTATATATCTCTCATATTACATATCATATATGAATTTATATATATACATATATGTATATATATACTCATATGTAATGCATCCTATAATATAAAGATCCAGGGTTCATCATGACCTAAACGTCCGGATGGACAACCACACACCAGGCTAGGGTCCCGGCTGGCATGGCGGAAGTCATTCCTGGATCCCGGCCCCCCAGCATGCAGCAGCGGGAGGGAGCTGGGGGAATGGATCCATGCTGCCATCAGACTGGCCTCTTGGTCCCTCCTCCTGCCCGCAGGCTCTGGGGAGCCAAAACCATGCTGTGATGGGACTGGACACTCCCCCAGGGTTCCAGATTGTGAGAGTGCAGGCTGGGTTGAGAGACCCCTCTGAGGGCATGAATTTTTGTGCACCAGGCCTCTAGTATTAAATAAAGCAGTGCTCTTTGAATATAGATATACAAAATATAAGATAAAGGAAGAAGGAAGCAAGGAGGAAAGAGAACATTTTTAAAAAAGAAACAAATTAATATTCCCAAATGTTATCTGGGTTCTCTGGCAAAATGATGGTATTAGGTTTATGGATTTTTTTCCATACCATTTGTTTTCTGACTTTTTGATTCTTTCATTAGATTACTTGTATAATTAAAAAATTCTGAAAAGTAATCTACCTTGAATAGCTTATGTTCTGTCCTAATTATAAGGCAATGCTCTTAAAAAGGGTTTTAGGTATAAATAGCATCAGTTTAAGTAAGATCGTTTCAAATTATTATTTCAATACCTTTTCAAGAGGTAATGTGGCATAGAGGAAAATTTTCCTGAAAGGAGGATACAGTGATCCTGAGGTTTCTCTTATCTTCGACTTTGCTTTCCACTACAATCCCTGCTGAACTGTGAAACTCTAGGAATTATTTTTTCTCTCCCAACAAAAACCATACTCTGGTTGAATTTAACTTCAATCTATATTATTTACAACTCAGCTATCAATATGGATTTTATCATTTAAAATAACCCATTATAGATACATGTTAAGGAAGTGGTTTATTCTGGTAGATTTAAAATGAATTTTGCAGCTATATCCCCAAATTGAATTAGTATTTAGTTATTTGATTTGACAGTGATAATGAAAATGGATACTCTGGAGCCGAAGGATGTAGACATATGCAGTGAATCAAGGTTTGTGCCAAGTAATTCTTCCATCGTGTAGTTACACATGGTTGGACATGCAAGTGCTTCTCAGAAATGAACATATATGCCTTTAAGATATCCTGGGAATGGGCACTCACAGATGCTTTTATGTACATTAGTACATCGGGTTTTCACAGGAATCTGCAAGGTGGATATTATTTTTCCAAGTTACAGATGAGCATGGGATTCTTGAAAGTGATGCTAACTTGCTCAAGGTCACATAGCCAGTGAAGGGCCCAGTCTGCTGTCTCTACTAGATCTGGTGAGGTCCTCCCTTTGCCTGAGGATCACTGTACCTCACTCTCCCTAGGACAGTGGTCAGCAAACTCATTAGTCAACAGAGGCAAATATCAACAGTACAATGATTGAAATTTCTTTTGAGAGCCAAATTTTTTAAACTTACATTTCTTCTAATGCCATGTCTTCAAAAGACTCACCTAGGCCGTGGTATTTTGTGGAAGAACCACACTCAAGAGGCCAAAGAGCCGCATGTGGTTTGCAAGCTGCAGTTTGCCGACCACTGCCTTAGGAGATCAACAGACTTTCCACCACCCCCTGGTAGAATTCCTCATGTGACCCTTTATACTGAACATGACACCTCAGAGAGCACTCTAATATTCCCAAATATTATCTGGGTTCTCTGGGAAAATGATGGTCTTTTTAGCATCGCCAGCCATGAAAAGACCAGACTTTCAGATGGATGCCCAGGACATTTCTCTGTCACATCCCTTAACTGTTGGCACTTTCCAGGTGGCACTTTGAGGAGGGAAGTCATCAAACATCTTATTTTGGCTGATAGGCCATAGGGCATTTTAAAAAAGAAACAACAACAAAAAATTCCTGCTTCAGACAGAAAATAAACAACAAGGCAGTTGTATTTTTTAACAGGTTTTGTCTTCTTTTGCTCACTTTTCCCATTGCTTTGTTCCAATATTCGGTTGATATACAGAGTAAACCAAAGTGTTTGCCATTTAAATAGGTAATACTGTGATCTGAAGTTTTTTTGTTTTTTTTTTTAAGGAAGCTTAAGGAGACAACATCTTTAATATGGTAATGAAGACAGAAGTTGAAATCACTTAACTTCATTTACAAATCATGAATATGTATTATGCTTTAAATGAAAAGAAGGGCTAAAACAGATATCGTGTTTGATCAATTTGCTAAAGAGGAGACAATTTGTCAAGATTCCCTTCCCCCCCAAAAAAAAACTCAAGCAATATGCAAATGTAGGAAAATCAGACCCCCATGTAAATTCCGTGGCATGATGAATATTTTTATAATTCTAATTAGTACCAGTCATTTAGTCTAGCAATTTTCCCCAATCTAGCCAATTTGAAATTAAAATAGATGCCTTGATTACAAAACTCATTAGCAAAGAAGCACCCTTCTCACTAACCAGTTCACTTAAAATGCACAAACTGAATGAAGTGTGGAACACTCGTATCGTCAATTGGCATAAGTGAAGTGAGTCTTAATTGGAAACATTGTGAAGTATTTGTTTTGCTGCATGTTTCATTGCAGTATAATATATGATTCATTAAATGGAACAAAAGCAACTTTTAAATGGTTTAATTAAGCAGAGTTGGTGCACTTGGTAATTTTTATGAAGTCAAATGTCACAATTGTTTGCATTTGAAGTACTGAAGGGTATTAATGTCAGAAAGACGAAGTCTGACTCTGCATTTATCACTCTGGTTATGAGGAGAGTGGCAGGTTTAATGTCAGAGGAGAAAATTAAATTATAGAATATTGACTTCTTTCTTAAAAGTACCCACATGTGTATTGTCCTCATGCATGTGGACATGGAAATTCCAGAACTGCCTGATTTATGCCTGGGAAGACAGGGAAAACCTAAATATTAAGCTTGAAATGGAAGGAGAAAAACAGTTGGGATTTTTTTCTCTTGGTAATTTATTTTTAATTTTCCCTTTTAATCAAGGGAGGAAAAGGTGGGTGGAGGGAAACTCTAGCCAATATATTTTCATCTACTCAAAAGAGCAATAGAGATGGTAGCAGCGCAGAGTGATGTTCTGTCTAAGCCAAACATGGTGGGAGTGAGAGAGGAAGGAGACATTGGCTCCATAACTGGGAATTCTGGAAATGGAAAGCTTTTTTTTCCTCACAGAAGTCCTGAATCAGAGCCAGATAGCAAGGAGTTCAAGGCTGGGTTTTCGGTAGAAGAGTCTGCAGAAATGAGTTGCCATAGTAGCAGTTCTATAGGCATCAGGCACTGTTTCATCCATGTTTATTTTCAGTCTAATCCAAATGTCTGCTCTTACCTCATAGTCATGGACTATTTCAACCCTACATCAACGACAATGCAAAACTCAGCCATGTTGCTGATTTCCTGAGGAATCTAATTTTAACAGACACTGTTGATGTCCTGCCCATATCCGTTCAATGTATCACTGTAATATGCTCTCACTGATTTCTGGTTGCTAGGATTTGCATTTCTTTGCTGGAGGGCTTTCTCTAAACCCTATAGAGGCTACTTCAGTCCTCTGCACGGCACACTGAAGAAGGGCCATGGAATTAACATGTGGGATCAGCTCTTAGCCAGTGACCAATTGAATTTGGTGGATAGACACCCTGGTTCCCTTGCTTCTCATGTGGGACAAGTCTGAGAATTTCCCCGTGGGATTAAGCTCTAGTTACCCACATTCTTAGCTGGCTTTGTAGTATTCGTTATACTGACTGTCTTCCCTTGTCTGGGTCCTTTCTCTTCTGTTTACCATCTTTCAACTAAACTACTTAATTCTTGTCTTAGTGTCTGCTCCTAGGGGAACTCTAACCACCTATGCCAAGCATTTTTTTATTTAGGTGGTGGTAGCTGAAAATGTCTGGGTCAAGGACAGGGATCACAGTACTTGGGTTTCCACCCAGAAAGTCCCCATTGATATTTCTGTGTTCCTATCTATCCTGGGCCATGCCATCCTCTGATTTTCCTCACCATTGTAAGCTGACTAAAGCCCTCTCCCTGAAAGATGTCCACCTCCAAATCCCCGGAGCCTGTGAAGATATGTTCCCACAGGGAAGAGGGACTTGGCAGCTGTGATTCAGTTAAGGGCTCTTGAGGTGGGAAGAGTATCCTTGAGGTGGGATACCCAGGTATATACAATGTGATCACAGGGTTACAGGAAGAGAGGGAGGCAGAACAGGAAAAGTCAAAACAAGGAAATGTGCCAGTGGAAACAGAGGTTGGAGTGATGCTCTTTGGATAGGGGGGCTGGAGGTTTGGACTGTAGGTGTTCTCTGGAGGCTGAAGAAGGCAAGGAAATGGATTCTCCTCTGGAGCCTCCAGAACAGTGGTTCTCAACCTTCCTAATGCCGCAACCCTTTAATACAGTTCTTTATGTTGTGATCCCCAACCATAAAATTATTTTTGTTGTTACTTCATAACTGTAATTTGCTACTGTTATGAATCTTAATGTAAATATCTGTGTTTTCTGATGGTCTTAGGAGACCCTGCTAGCTGTTCGCGACCCACAGGTTGAGAACCGCTGCTCCAGAAGGATGCAGCTCTGTTGATACCTTGATTTTTAACCCCATGCAAATGATTTTGAACCTCTGACTTCCATAACTGTAAAATAATAAATTTGTGTAAGCCACTAATTTGTGATAATTGATTATAACAGTAATGGGATATTAAGAAACTCACTGACCCTCTCCCCAGCTTCAATGGATTTACTGCTCCACAACAGCCCAAATCCTTCACTTGTCTGCACTTGCTTCTTACCCGCCCGGGCATCCATAGATCTGGACACAGACCATCAGGGTTGGACTTTTGACTTCTCTTTGCTGATCTATGCAGTTCTGACATAAGAAGAGTCCCTCCTGAGAGGAATTCTGGTGGAGAAAAAATGTTCGTCATCTTGTCACATATTGCATTAGTTTGCTAAGCCTGCCGTAAAAAAGTACCATAGGCTGGTTGGCTTAAACAACACAAATGTAAGGTCTCAGAGTTCTGAAAGCTAGGAGTCTGAGATTAAGGTGTCAGCAGGGCTGATTTCTCCTGAGGCCTCTGTCCTTAGCTTCTAGATGGCTATCTTTTCCCTGAATCTTTACCTGGTATTCCCTCTGTGCATCTGTGTCCTGATTTCCTGCACTTATAAGGGTACCAGTCCTTAAGAATATTGCATTAGGACCAACCCTGATAATTTCATCTTAACTTAATGATCTCTTCAAGTACTCTTTCTCCAAACTCAGTCACATTAAGAGGTACTGGGAGTTAGAACTTCAACATACGGATTTGTAGGGGACATAATTCAGCCTTTAATATATATGCATGTCAAAGGTGCTGAGTGATGAAAATCCTATTCTTTGTGTCTCTCCTGCCCTGTGAGAGGAGGGAATAGGAGTCTCTTCCTCCTGTATATCTAAGGTGCTCCTGATGCACATGGTGCAGAACCAACTACTAGATAGGATTTACAGTGGGGGTGGAGGGTAAGGAAGTGAGGTGGGGCCAATCCCTAAGATGGAAACCAGATCCCATGAGAGGCCCTGAGACTGGTCAGTAAGGTTTGGTGCGGTCTTTGGCCTTGACCCTGAGTAAGGTTAGGAAATCATGGCAGACACAAGAGAAAAGAGGGTGCCAGGGCCATGGAGACCACTGGGAAGAACTCTCAGGGAAGAGTCTGAAAGAAATCTCAGGTGGAAACTTATTTTGAAGAATTAAGGCTATTTGCTTGTGGAAGCGAGTTTGTTTTGGTTTGGTGCTATATGTTCATTCTCCCTTTGCATTTGAAAGTGTCAGTAGATCTCAGATGTCTCAGAAGGAACAGAAAGAAGTTGGATGAGCTGACTATGTGACAACGCTTAAAATTTGTCATTGGCCTCCCCATAGTTGGAGGAGAAAGTTTGCTCAGCACATAGCTGTTCTCAAGCACTTCCTTCATTCGTGTAACAGGGAATGCATCCTCCTTCTTACCAACAAATGCCTTCTTAGCACATACTCTTCCCTCTGCGAGTCCTTTTCTCCTCCATCTAGCTAGTCCTGTTTATCTTTTAAACCTCAATGCAAGTATGATTTTCTAGAGCAGCGGTTCTCAACCGGTGGGTTGCGACCCCTTTGGGGGTCGAACAGCCCTTTCACGGGGGTCGCCTAAGACCATTGGAAAACACAGATATGATTCATAACAGTTGCAAAATTATAGTTATGAAGTAGCAAAAAAATAATTTTATGGTTGGGGGTCACCACAACATGAGGAACTGTATTAAAGGGTCACAGCATTAGAAAGGTTGAGAACCACTGTTCTAGAGGAAGCTTTCCCTACACAATCTTATCTGTGGAAACAGAACTAAATTTACCAAGATTCTGAAGAAAAATCTAGAAAGAAGTGATTTGCATATTTATATACTGAAAAGCTTTTTATTTTATGGTGTTATATTTTATATATTCACTAGTGGCCCAGTGCACAAAATTCATACATGTGAGGGGGGGAATATCCCTCAGCCAACCTGCACTCTGTCCAATCTGGGACCCTTTGGGGGACATCCCTCACGCAATCTGGGACTACTGGCTCCTAACCACTCACCTGCCTGCCTGCCTGATCACCTCTAACCACTCTGCCTGCTGGCCTACTCACCCCCATCTGCCCCTCCTGCCAGCCTGCTTGCCTCCAACTGCCCTTCCCTCTTGGCCTGATCACCCCTAACCACCTCTGCCTTGGTCCCACCACCATGGTTTTGTCTGGAGTGATGTCTGGAAGGTCTCCCAGTCTAATTAGCATATTACCCTTTCATTAATATAGATTAGGGTGGAGGGACCAAACTTTTTCTCATTGACTAGGACAGTGGTCTGCAAACTCATTAGTCAACAGAGCGGCAAACTACGACTCGCGAGCCACAGTTTGCTGACCACTGGTCTAGGGCATGCAAAGATCTTAAATTGCCCATGGACAAGAGATAAAGAGGACCTAAATTAAGGTAATAGTTGCAGGGTTGAAAAGAAAGGGGAGAAATTATAGCGTGTAGAAGCAGACTTTGTGACTACGTAGAAGTGACAGGAAGGAAGACTGCCTGATAGCTGCAATCATGACAGGAGCCCAGAGTACACCCCCCTGTACTAACCTGATTGCTTGCAACGATATATAAGCCAAGGACTGGCCCACAGTGTGTTTCTTTGCTGACAAAGGAGATGCTTGTTTCTTAAAAGTACAGAGTGAGAGAGGGGATCTCTGGTAGGCGCTGCCACCAAGCTGTGCCATAGAAGGGATAGTGACTTTCCTTTGTAGTTGCTTTTTTAATATTTTGGCATGCTTCTCTTGGCAGCTCTGAGCACTGCTCTAATTACTGATTGTTATGAAATTGCTTTTAAAAATGGAGACTTTTTAATTTGAAGCACTTGGTAAAGATACCAGAAGTGATCATCTAGAGTAGATACTTTATAATAAGCAGCTATGGAATGAGTGAGAGAAAAAAAAGATGTATTCATTCGCCTTTCTTCAAATACTACTGTCATACTAATATTGGGTTCACATTTTTTTATAATTAAGATGCTGAAAGGTGGCTGAGGAATCAGTCTGCTCTCTCCTGCATTTGTCAGTCATGGATGGATTCTGAAATGTTCTAAAAGAGGCTCCAGTCCCCAAAGGGAACTTGCAGGTTTCACTAGTAGATCATGATTCATGATATAATCTGTCACCCTTAGGCTTATATAATCTCTTTTCCTTTTTTGATGCTCAAAATGCCAGTTTAATAACCAGGTACAAAGCTGATATTATTCATTTAATCTTTATTACAGGTATCACAGCTTAATCATTAAAAAATAACTGAAAACTTTGCCATAACATAACTTTGTTCTCCCATGTAACTTACTAACAGGTATTAAAGTCTAACATATTCTAACAAAGATTCATGATATAAAATATTGAATTATTTTCTCAAATGAATATTGACACAGTGAATGGGGAAAAAAGAGAAAAAGAGCACAGAGAGTAAAGCCCACTTCTTACCTTTTATATATGTCATAAGAAGTATCAACAGTCTGCTTTTTGTTACCCAGATGCCAGATCAAGGATATTATATTCAATAAATATTATTGACCATTTGTAATGTAGGACCTAGAGGTGCAATAATTGAGGGTATTGATGCTACCTTTGTGGTCTGAGGAAGAGAAACATTGGTCAAATATGTGATTGATGCGTTTTGTGAGAAGTGTTACAACATACAATTATAGATTTTTATGATAGTATATATTAGGGAGAAGGTCTGGTCTAGCTTAAAAAATGGTTGATATAATTACTTATATTAGAGAGTTGAGATATTCTCATGGAGTTAAACATTTTTAAGTGCTCACAAATATTATTTAAAATAAAATTAAGGTCAGTCTATGAGTTACCTTTAGATTTTTATAAACAATATTATTGAAGAATAATTGATATTCAATAACCATATGAATTAAAGTACAAACTTGGTAAGTTTTGACATGTATCTACCGATGGAGTCATAATTATAGTCAAGAGAATGAGCATATCTGTCAAAATCTCCCCACAAGTTTCCTTGTGCTCCTTTGTAATTCCTTCCTCTCACCCTTCTTTATCTACCCCAACCCTCTGCCCCCTGGTGGTCAGTACACATCATAGCAATCACTTGACTAGTCACTTAGGCTTTTATATATATAGATAGCCAAGATCTGGAAACAGCCCAAGTGACCATCAGTAGATGAGTGGATAAAAAGATGTGGTTCATTTTCACAATGCAATACTACATGGCTATAAAAAAGAAGGAACTGTTACCCTTTGTAACAGTATGGATGGACCTGGAGAGTGTCATGCAAAGCCAAATAAAACCAGTCAGAGAAAGATAAGTATCATATGATCTCACTTATATGTGGACTCTAATGAACAAAATAAATTGATGAACAAAATAGGAACAGAAGCATGGATACATGGAACAGACATACAGATCTCAAAAAGGAAGGGGGTGGGGGTATTGGAATAGATATATGCAAATATGAATAGCTCATGGACACAGATAATAGTCTGGTGAAGGTCGGGGAGGGGTTGTGGGGGCTGGGTGGAGTGTGACAAAGGGAAGTAAAATAGGGGACATCTGTAATAGTATCAATAAGAAAAAAAATCCATTCTAATTGGGGCAATTACTTGACTCTAACACCTATCTGTTATAATTTTAGGAAACTGCCCTTTATGGATGCTTCCTATTATTGGGAGGAGACAGTACATCAGGAACTGGCATGAGGGAGATGTATATGTGTGCTTTTTTTTCTGGAGACTGTTCCTTGGGGATTATCTCTACAGCAGTTAAAATCTGGGCACACAGTTTAGCATTTAATGATCTCTTCCAGTGTCTGTTTCATGTGTACATCTTGGCTGTGTAAGCAAGACCCCAATTTCCTCACGCCAGAGCCTACTTTCCCATTCCACAAACCTTTACTGAGGATGTGAAAGATTTAAATAATTGTATACAGCACTTGTGTGGCTATAATGATCAATCAGATTCAGACCTTCCCTGAAGTAGTTCAATCATGTAGAGGAAAAAGTAAGACACCCTTAGTCACATACAGTGTCTTTGGCACCTTAGGAACCTGCCACTTTCCTAGACTACCCCTAAGGAAGGGTCTTTGGTGAATATTGGGGGAGCTAAACCTTAGAGGATGAGGGATATTCACCAAAGAGAGGAAACTAGTTACCAGTTGCCTAATACATATTTGGCAACAGGTCAGTTTCTTAAAAAAAGTGCTCAGTTAAGGAGAATATACAGCATATTTTAGAGGACCTCTCATAGTTAATACCAGCTGAAAGTGGACCTTCTTGAGGGACACAGTAGTAGGTTCTGGAAAGAGACTTGGACTCAAAAGGCATAGATTTAACCCCATGCTTCTCTTGTTCTCAATTGGCTTAACTTTTCTCAACCCCTCCATTTTCTGTAGAATGAGGATATTGCATTTTCTGAAGAATAAGAATCATGTCATTTTGTGATAATCCTAGGGGAGAAGATATAGAGATATGCTAAATCCCTTTTCATTGTTAAATCTCTACTTGAAATAAACCTGACAGCCAGCCTCACTGCTGAGTAGATAACTCCAATTTTCATGAGATTTGGTCTCTGAACTGGCTGAGCTAATCAGATTCCTTTTGCTTCCAGGGCAGTTATTTATTTATTTTTAAAACTTCTTCTTCTTTTGCTACTTTGCATTGTAACTCTTCTAAGACTTCAGGGGGTATTTCCTCTTGGGTGAAGTTATCTGCTAAGAAGCTTAGAACCTTCCGTCTCCTTAATACCAAGATGTCCTGACCCAGAACTAGAAAGACCAGAGATCTGAGGCAAAGGAGGCTGGCAAGGTAACTGGGGGCTGACAGGACCATATGTCATTGAGGACAGTTTCCCTGCAGAAACTCATGAGCAGTTAGTTAAAATGGAGCATGAAGTCCTGAGACCAGGCTGTTTTTACTCACTAAATCACAACTTGGGGTTCTGATTGTATTTGCAATTCATCGGGGCCCATGTTCTCTAATTACTGAGTTGAAGACAGCAATGTTCAGATTATTCAGAATTTTCTCTTTATCATGGAAATATACACAGAGGAGAGAGTCTATGACATTGTGTGGACTATGACATTGTTAGCATTTCAATTGTGCCAGCATCAGTTGGTGGTGTTCTTTGGATTGTTTGTGTGTATGCATGCATGCATACTCTGTTATAAAACTGGAAAAGGGAAGAGAGAAAAAAGCATGCTATTTTCATTTATTTAATCAAACTCATCTTTGTTTGTATTAATAAGTCCAGGTGTGGAATCCTTATTATATAATTTTATTGGTAAATATTTTTGTAATTGTTTTTGCTGATGCTTTTAACTTTATCTCTACTTTTTATTTCCTTAATTCTTATAGAAACTTAGAGCTGGACAAGACTTTAGTTCTACTTCCAAATCCTTTGTATATTAGCTCTTACCAGTTACCACATAGCTTCTGTGTATACATGTCCAGTTTCAGGGAGCTCTGTCCTTCAAAAACAACCAATTCTGATTTTGTAGGATTATGATTACTGGCTAAGGCCTTACACATAAAAATAAAATCTTCCTGTTTTAATCTGCCCATTGGAAATGCTTTCTTTTGATCATTGTGCCTCATTCAAAACATTCTGTTCTCTGAAATCCATAACAAGTATCCCCGTCTGCTTATGAATACCCTTCAAATAGGTGGCATGGCTTTAGTACTTGTATCACTCTTGACCATTACAAGATGAACATGTCTTGCTCCACAAGATAATTTCTGAAAACTTGAACTACAGCCAAGCTGTGTAGAGGGGAAAATGGAGGGTTCATGCCCTCGTGGTCCAACCATTGGCTTTTTAAGCACACACAGAAAATTTGGGAGAGTGTTTTATGCTCCTAATGTTGAGGTGAAGTCATGGACTTAGCCTTTTTGGGTACATAAGTGGAGCTGGAGATTACTTAGTGTCTCCTTGCTTTTCCCCTTTAGCTCCTTCTCTCATACTTCCTTTTACCACGTGGCCACCTTCTTGTGGTACCAGATGAATTACCTTTCCTTGGGCTGCTTGCCTCTTGCTTGGTCTCAGTTTGTCCATTATTACCTCTGATTTTTGAAATATTTTCCCCTTTTGGTGAATTAATCAGTATGGTGGTCACATGAAATACAGTCTTTGTAACGCTCAGCTCTTATAATATACACCCCCCCCCCGCTGACTGACTGACTGACTGAATGAATGAATGAAATACAACAAAACAGAAATAAAAGTCCCAAATCAATAGAGACAGAGGAAAGACTCTTGAAATGAATAATTAGGGTATAGAAGACAAGAGATTGGGAAATTGGAACTACCAAATATCTTATATATACTATACGTTGTGCTAAGATTTTTCCTTATGCACCTTATTATTTTAGCCTTTCTTTCATATGCATTAATTTCATCAATTTCAGACCTCATACTGGTGTGTGTTTCTGCATAGTTATGTGTGTGTTTTAAGAGTGAACTCATCTCTACCTGGACTTGTTTAGTTTGCTTTATTACAGAGTGCCCTGAATTGGGATTTTTTTGTTTCCACTTTAGCCCTAGGAATATCAATGAACATGGACAGATTTATATATTTTTATCTGTTGTGGATTTCTGCATCATGCAGGTTGTGAGAATTCAAACTCCAGATCCATAGCCTGGGGTACTTTTTCTCTTGGGTGAGTATTCTACCGCCCCTCTCCCCAAACCCCTATCCCAGGCTCTGATCTGAAGACAGTTTGTTACTATTTGCCCAGATAGTGGCTAACATATTTCAAGGCTTCATGTATCTGATAACACTTCAAACATTATATATGGCCTATTTCCAGCTATTTACCTTGTAGGGCATAGGACAAAAATGTTTCCCTTGTATAGATGTAAGAACCTACCCCTTGCTTCCCGGAGCTTAGGTATATTTGCTTCACAAACATCATGGAACACAATTGCGTCAGCTCCTGCTTACCACTTTGGTTTTAAGTTCTTAGTTTGATTTTGACATGCAGGGATTTACTGTGAAGTTCTGAAATTATATACGATTCTAATTTGTATTTTATCATGTCAAAGTGTTTGTTGGGAGATGTGACCTTTCTTTCTCTCCTATATACTTTTCAAACTAACCCTATGAGGTATTTCATTACCTTGATCTTCTGTATGATATCAAGCTTCAGGATAGTTAGGTATGTTTTTAGAGGTCGCACAGATAGTAAGTGGCAGAACAGAGATGTACAGCAGCCGGCAAAGGAGTCAGAGGAGCATACTGTATTGCTAAAAGCAGGAAAAATAAAACTAGGAATGAGAAATGCCATGGAATTTAGGAAAGGAAGTGGTTCAGAGTTTGGACAAGAATCAAATGCTATTAGAGGGGTAAGGACTGAGTTTAGCACTTTACTAAAGATAACCAACTTGTCGCCCTTGTGAGTGGAAAATAGCAAAATAAAGGAATGTATGGGGAGAAGGAACCCTTAGCTCTTTGCTCTCCCTATCTTGGACACTCACTCTCCTTCTCTGCTTTAGTTTCCTCATCTGTAACAGGTGGAAGTTGAAAGGGAATGTCCTAGGACTGTTTTCTTTTTCAAATTCTCTGATTCCTTGATAAATGGGGGCTAATTTGCATTGCACGATTTGAAGTCATGTATAAATATTAGTTTATGCAACCGGTTAATCACTCAATGTCAGATAAATGTGCAGAGCAAGGTGTTTAATATGTTTACATAAACCGTACAAACCACTTTGTCATTAATTGTGCTTACCCAGCGTCCTAAGCATGAGTGTGTCCAGGCGCCTGGCCCCCCAACTTTTCATTCTGACCAGGCTCTGATTTCTGCTGCAGGCTCGCTCTGCACACTTGGGAACTGGGGTTTAGAGTGTTTATGCAAACAGCGCAGCCCTCAGAAGTGGAGGCGCATGAGGCATTATCACCATCTTTTGACAGACTGAGCTCCTCATGGGCACCTCATTTTTCATCCCGTCAGGGGAAAGACGGGAATTACCACTAGTTTACATCTGGATGACAAACCATTTCTTAAATTTTTTATCCTCTCTTTAAAGTCTTACCCCGGGAGATCCTGGACAATTGCAGGGCAGCTACGGGAAATTTCTCAGGTGTGATAGGTTCTCTGGGTTTTTGTTCCATTGATTTTTATGGAATTGGATGGCTATAAAAGTACAGCAGTCTGTCCAAGAGTCTGGAATGCACAGGAAACCGGGAAGGATTGGGCCAGAGCAGGACAGTGCCCAGAAGGGACCTGGAAGTCAGAGTCCAGGCTCAGAGGACAGGGTTGACTCAAGCTAGAATTCCAATGAGAACTGAATGAAGGAACTCTTTTTAGAGGTATGTGCAGGGTTAAGGGAACCAACACTGCATGGCAAGGTATCCAGAAATTAGCAGCAGTAGGAAGCTGTTAGAACTTGGGTTCCCAAGCACTACATGGATTCTGGGGCGGGAGACCTGAAACAGCAAAGTGAGGGGGTGGTCAACAGCCTCTCGTAGAGAAATGGGCCCAGGTGGACAGGAAGGAAATGGGGGAAGTGGAAAGAGGAAGCCGAACCTCTCTTCTCACCTGCCAGACTCTTGCAGGAGCCTTTTTATTTTATCTGAATCTAAAGGCAAGCAAGGTGGGCCAATGCACTCCATATGGGTAAGCCAGAGGGGCAGAGAACAGGCCAGAGAGGAGCAGAAAGTAGCTTTGGAGGGAAGACAAATGGAGACTGTTCAGCATAGACAGATGTGGACAGCTGCATGGCATGAGTGATGTAAGGGATAGGGAGTGGAGAGAGGTTGGGGAGGGCACTGGGAGTGTGAGGTTTGAAATTATCGAGTCTGCCCTCTTCCACTGTTTTTCATCAGCCACTTTCTAAGCAGGCCAGTACCAGATGCTTCCTAGACTATTACTATGTAGAGGCAAAAACTGAGTATGGAAATGACATCTGCTTTGAATTAGATAGACTTGGGTTTTCTTTTCTATCCTGGTATAGTTGCTTGTTAGTAAGGTGGCCTTTGAGCAGTTATTCAACTTTCAGTTTTGGTATTTATACAGTGGGCCTCATTTGACAAGCATCAGTGTTGCTATTCAGATGAAGTTAGACAATGATATGGTCAACCCAGCCCAGGGTCTAGTGATTATTCTTGTATTGATTCAACAAATGCACACCAGGATGAATGGAATTAGAGCCAATAGTCTAGTTAAAGGTGGATATTCATTGTGCGTACATGTAAACAAACATGGAATGATCCAAATTGCCATACATAATTTATATTCATACAGAGATAGGCCTAGATTCATGATCAAAGTATCAAGAAGATAAAAACCAATGTGATATGACAAGCAAGGGACAGTTTATTTGGGGACCATGGAGGTCCTCTCTGAGCAAAGCCAGTGAACAGTCTTTTTTTTTTTAATATATTTTATTGATTTTTTTCACAGAGCGGAAAGGAGAGAGATAGAAAGTCAGAAACATCGAGGAGAGAGAGACGTCGATCAGCTGCCTCCTGCACGCCCCACAGTGGAGATGTGCCCTCAAGCCAGGTACATGCCCCCAACTGGAATCGAACCCGGGACCTTTCAGTCCACAAGCCGATGCTCTATCCACTGAACCAAACCGGTCTCGGCCAGTGAACAGTCTTTAGCAGGGGGGGTGGGGGAGATTTGGAGTAGGAGTATGTGGAAGATGGAACACCGTGCTCCTTTTTCTCTTCTCCCTCGGTAGATGCTCCTTCTCAGAAACCATGCACGCTTCTGCTCATCTTTTTGATCTCTCCAAATATTCAAGAGCCCTTGAAACTCTTCCCATCTCTGCCCCCACTTATTCCTTTTATGATCTCATCAGGCCACTGTTTTAAAATACCATTTATGTGTCCTAATTATTAGCCCTGATCTCTCTTTTATACCCCAGACTTCTCCATCTCCGACTGTCTACTTGACATCTCAACATGGATGTCTCATAAATATGCCAGCTATTTCACTCTAAAATTAAACACCTGGTTTCTATTCATTCCCCTTCATACATTTGCTTTTCTCATAGTTTCATCCTTCCAGTTTTTAGGACATATACTTTGGAGTCTTGGCTCTTCTCTTTGTTTCACACTCTACCGTCATCCCCTAAGCCAGTGGTTCTCAACCTGTCTTATGCCGCAACCCTTTAACACAGTTCCTCATGTTGTGGTGACCCCCAACCATAAAATTATTTTCGTTGCTACTTCCTAACTGTAATTTTGCTACTGTTGTGAATCGTAATGTAACTATCTGTGTTTTCCGATGGTCTTAGGTGACCCTGCTAGCAGTTCTCAACCTGTGGGCTCTGACCAGCAGGTTGAGAACCGCTGCTGTAGAGCCTAAAACCATCAGAAATATAAAGCATGTGAGACCATTGGAAATATAAAGCATGTGAGAACCTGTGCTGTAGAGCCTAAGATCACTGGAAATATAAACTCTTTAACTCTTTAATTTCCAGATTTTTAAAAAAGGAAGAACCAACTCAATAGGTTATTGTGGGATAAAAAGCACACAGAGGCACTCAGTACACATCTGGCATACAGTAGTCCTCAATGGATATGTATTAGATTGGAGAATATCCATTGAGTAGTTCTCAATGGATATGTATTAGATTGGAGAATATCCATTGAGTAGTTCTCAATGGATATGTATTAGATTGGAGAATATCCATTGAGGACTACTGTATACCAGATGTGTACTGAGTGCTTCTGTGTGCTTTTTATCCCACAATAACCTATTGAGTTGGTTCTTCCTTTTTTTTAAAACTTGGATATTAAAGAGTTAAAAACAGGGCATAGAGAAGTATGTGATTAACTCTGTACTGAGAAGCAGTAAAAGCCAGAGCCATTTTACTACTCAAATTAATTTTATTAGGAAAATCTGGAAAAGGAAGCAGAGCTTTAATTGTGCAGAGAGAAATTCAAGAAGCAGAGGAACATATGATACATGTGAATTGGGGCTTTCTATGCTCCTAGCAGTAAACAATCGATGTTGAGGTACATCCCAGAGATGTATCTGCCCTTGAAAAGATCACAGTCCAGGTGGGGAGGAAACATTTCCAGGAGGCACCATTTCAACCCAAGAGAAGAACAAAAGGATGAGTCTTCCTCATGAAAAGGCTGATGTGAAACAACAGCGCGGAATGTAGAGCTGTATGCTGTTGGCAAGGCCTGGCAGAGATCAGGGGGGAAATGAAACCAGTTGATGTATTGGAGTTATTGATTAATGATTAATTTTTTAAGTCTGATATTTCTATGATGGCATTTATTTTGCTCAGTTAGTTTGAGGAAAAATAACAGGAGAGATACCAAAGAAAGGCTAGCTGTACTTCATGGTGTAACAGGTGCTGGCTGCGAAGGAAACTACCTAGCCTTTCAGGAGGCCATTAATGAAACCCTGTATCCTCTGCTGTGGTGGAGAGAGCCTGGAACCCGCAATCAGTACTGTGGAGTCAGTGCCTCTCCGCTGCTTTCTGTGCAACGCGGGTCTGTCATTCATCTTCTGAGTCTTAGTTCCTAAGTCAGTATGGGAGGTAATAATACTTCACAAGCCTCTTAAAAGGAGTCTACAAAGACACATAAACACGCTTTGTAAACCGTAAGTCACATATGAATGGCAAAGACTTAATAATTCTTTCCTAGGCCACCTTTTAAAAAATATATATATATTTCTTATTGACTTCAGAGAGGAAGGGAGAGGGAAAGAGAGCTAGAAACACCAATGATGAGAGAGAATTATTAATTGGCTGCTTTCTGCATACCCCACTGGGGATGGAGCCCAGGCATGTGTCCTGAACAGGAATCAAACCGTGACGTTCTACCATCCCCCTGCCTGGTTCTGTGTTTCTCCTAGAGGCGAAAGCTGCAATCTGGGTTAGATAGCAAGACACAGCCAAACAAGGAATTATAAATAAAAATGTTTCTTTTTTCAGAATAGTCCTATTCAAATGGATAGAGGACATCTCATGACACTCAGCCACTAATCAAATTCACCATGAAGATTATCTACCTCTTAAAAGCTCAAAAGATCAGGGAACTGTAGCTGTAAGTTGCACTCCAGCTAATATGTGAGTTTCCACTGCATTGCCCCAGCTACTCTTGCATTCAATAAACATGAGGAATTGCAATGTAATAGCAACCAATGCACCCAGACACATACTTTAATTAAAGGAATACATCACGCAATAAAATGCATTTAAATGAAAAATCTTTCTATTGGAAACATGCTTTCTATTTTTTCTTCCTTTCTATGGTACCTTCCTACTGTTTAAATACTTCTAAGAGAACAGAGTAGCTTAGAGTCAAGGTGAGATTGATTCTCCAGGGAGATGTTGGGAGTTGTGGCTGACTTAGCCCAGAGAGGGTATTAAGTAAACCTCATAGAGTGACAACTGGTACAAACAGCAGGTAGTGTGACCACACAGTCCGTGGGGTAGGTGAATGGGACTGGTGCATGCGTGAGATGCTCTTAGAGGACTTCTCAGACTCAGAGAAGGGGTAGTGGCAGGAGAAAGGGGGAGGGCACGCTAGAGAAAATGAACACACTTCAGAGTTGACATTGCACTTTGTGAAAGTCTAGTCTGATTGTTGTACACAAGGCTGACTAATGTGGTCCTTTGGATAGGAAACTGAGCTAAAGATTCATTTGCCTCTTCCTGTCCCTATTATGTTTTTCTTCTTATTAACATTATTGAAAAACTATTTATGTATAATAAACTGCATTCACATAAAGTATATAGTTCAATGAGTTTTGGCAGGTGTAAGCTTCTTTAAAACCTTCACCAAGATGTAAAACATTTCTGTTCTGCTATAGATTTGCCATGCCCTTTGGTAGTCCATCCCTCCCTCCACCTCTGGCCCAGGCCAACACTGCTCAGCTTTTTACCACTGCAGGTTGGAATCATCCTATACTAATGGAATCCTCCAATACATACTTATTTTGTGTGCCAGCTTCTTTCCTCTAGGTTGTTGAACATATCAATAGGTTTTTCCTTTTTATTGGTTATGGTGTTTAAGATGAATACAATTCTTATCTTTATTACATAGCTATTACTGCTGGTTCTGATACATGGAGAACTCTCTACGTGTATCAGAACCAAGGTCATTTGTCAACATATTTTAGGGGTATGAGGTTTGCTCTGGTGACCAGCAGTGGTGATCGGCATTTCAAAGTCCAGGTTGCACAGTGACAGATTGAGACAGGCTTCTCTCTCTTCCCCCTTTTTCTTCAAATTTTCCTTCCTCTTTCCATCACTATGTATTGGACATTGACTGTGCTTCAGGTGCTGTCCCAGGTGCTGGGTTCAATAAGAATAAGAAAATAATTAAAAATCTGGACACAAATCCCTTCCATTCTGAAGCTTGTCACGTTTAGCAACTTAAAAAATCATTATATTATTGTTAGAACACTTATTATTGGTCTTACATAATTGGACAGCTATTGTTATACCTGATTTAACAGTGACACATATTGTTAGTTGGCCATAAGTGCTATAAAGAAAATAACACAAGGAAGGGAACAGGGACAGCCAGGATGGGAGAGCTGGACTCAGCATGGCCAGGGAAGGGGTCATCCAGGCCGTGGTATGTGAGAGAACCAGGGTCTAGCAGAGGCTCCAGGCAGTACTGTGCATCTCCAGTGTCACATTCAGATCTGGAACACGATCTCTTGAAGGTGGGCAGGCTTTTAATGGCACAGAAGGAAGAAGCACCATGATATCCATTCTCCACTTTCCCAAGACTGTTGCCTCCATAGACCTCAGTATTCTTAAACACTTTATTTGGATTCTCTATGGTGTCGGACTCTGGTCTGAACTTAGAAAAGGATGTGGAGAAACTGGAGGAGCTTAAAAGATACATGTATGTTCAAAGTGAATGAAAGCTGTGCTTAGGAAGAAATCCAAATGGTCTTTTGGACATTGACGGGTTTGGTGAGAACTTGCCATTTTTTTGTTCCTAATGAATTCTTTCAATGGATAGTATTGAATGATTTAATGGTGACACTTCTAAAAGAATATGAAATTAAGTGGAGGTAGAGACGGGTGAATAGATTTGATAGATTGGGAAGGAGATGAGCAGACCCATTCCCACTAAATATAACCTGATAAACTTCTAGTCCTTCCCCTCAATAGACCTAGAAAAACATTTTGGTTTTTATTTACATCCTTTCCCTCTTGTCTTCAAGCATTTCAATGCCAACAATTCTCTCCCTGTTTTCCTCTCTCAATATACACACACATATCTACAAGGTTGACTTTTAAGGTTCATCAGTCAAGTATACAATTAAGCTAACCTATTGGGATCTTACTGTCCCAAGAGAAAACAAAACAAAACAAAAACTGGATTAGAGGCCAGGTGAGTACTATGAGGATGTTGCATGTTGAAGCATTCTCATGAGTTGTTCATTTCAAAGTATCCAGAGAGCTATGACAGTTGATTACAGTCTTGAAGTTTGGAGTCAGACAGACCCAAGGTAAAGTTCTGACTTTTACCATAGTCATATTCCTATTAAATGCTATTCTGTAAAAATATTAGGCATTCTGATTGATGTTTCTCTGTCTCTGGATCTATTTTTGTTTATCAGTTTATGTTGCTCATTATATTCCACAAATGATTGAGATCATGTGATATTTATCTTTCTCTGCCTGGCTTATTTCACTTAACAGAATGCTCTCCATCTCCATACATATTGTTGCAAATGGTAAGAACTCTTTTTTTTTTTACCACAGCATAGAATTCCATTGTGTAGATGTACCACAGTTTTTTAATCTACTCATCTACTGATGGCCACTTAGGTTGTTTCCAAATCTTAGCTATTGTAAATTGTGCTGCTATGAACATAGGGGTGCATATATCCTTTCTGCTTCGTGTTTCTAGTTTCCTGGGATATATTCCTAGAAGTTGGATCACTGGGTCAAATGGGAGCTCCATTTTTAGTTTTTTGAGCAAACTCCATACTGTTCTCCACAGTAGCTGCACCAGTCTGCATTCCCACCAGCAGTGCACATCTCATTAGCACTTATCATTTGTTGATTTCTTGAAAATAGTCATTCTGACAGGTGTTAGATGGTACCTCATTGTTGTTTTGATTTGCATCTCTGATGATTAGTGACTTTGAGCAGGTTTTCACATGTCTCTTGGCCTTCCTTCTGTCTTCTTTCAAAAAGTGTCTATTTAGATCAGTTGCCCATTTTTATATTGGATTGTTTATTTTCTTTTTGTTAAGCTGCATAGTTCCCTGTAAATGTTGGAGATTAAACCCTTATCATTGATATCATTGGCAAATATGTTCTCCCATGTAATGGGCTTTTTTGTTGTTTCATTGATGGTCTCCTTTGCTGTGCAAAAGCTTTTTATTTTGATGTAGTCCCATCTGTTTACTTTCTCTTTAGTTTCCATTTCTTCAGCATATGTCTGAGATTGTGCTGCCTGTGGATTCCTCTAGTATTTGTATGGTTTCCCGTTGTATGTTTAAGTCCTGTATCCATTTTGAGTTTGTTTTTGTGTATGGTGTAAGTGGGTGGTCTAGTTTCATTTTTTTTGCATGTTTCTGTCCAATTGTCCCATCACCATTTATTGTATTGACTCTCTTGACTCCATTGTATGTTCATGCCTCCTTTGTCAAATATTTATTGAGCATAGTGATTTGGGTTGATTTTCTGGGTTCTCTATTCTATTCCGTTGGTCTCTCTGTCTGTTCTTGTGCCAGTATCAGTCAGTTTTGAGAACAGTGGCTTTGTAATACAGCATGAAATCTGGTATTGAGATCCCACCTACTTTGTTCTTCTTTCTCAGATTGCTGTAACTATTCCGTTTTTTGTTTTTTTAAATTTTATTTCAAATGAATTTATGGAAAGTTCTTTCTAGATCTGAAAAATATGTCATTGGTATTTTAATGGGAAGTGCTTTGAATTTATAGATTGCTTTGGGTAATAGGGACATTTTGATGATGTTGAGTTTACCAATCTATGAATTTGGTATGTCCTTCTATCTGTTTATGTCTTCCTCTATCTCTTTTTTCAGTGTCATGTAGTTTTCTGTATATAGGTCTTTTACCTCCTTAGTTAAGTTTATTCCTAGGTATCTTAATTTTTTTTTTTTGGTGTGATGGTAAATGGGATTGCTTTTTTTAGTTTATCTTTCTGTAAGTTCATTATTGGTGTATAGAAATGCCTTAGATTTCTTAATGTTAATTTTGTATCCTGCTACCTTTCCAGATTCATTTATTAAGTCTAATAATTTTTTGATGGAGTCTTTAGGGTTTTCTCTGTATAGTATCATATCATCTGCAAATAAGGACAGTTTTACTTCTTCTTTTCCAATTTGGATGCCTTTTATTTCTTATTCTTGTATGATCACAATGGCTAGTACTTCCAGCACTATGTTGAACAGGAGTGATGAGAGTGGGCATCCCTGTCTTATTCCTATTCTTAGGGGAAATGATTTTAGTTTTTGACCATTGGGTATGGTATTAGCTGTGGGTTTGTCATATGTGGCTTTTATTATGTTGAGGTATACTTTTATTCCTACCTTGCTGAGAGTTTTTGTCAAGAAAGGGTGTTGAATTTTGTAATCGGGATAAAGGGAAGAGATCAACCAAAGGACTTATATGCATGCATACAAGTCTAATCAATGGACACAGACAACAGGGAGGTAGGGGAATGAATGGGAGATGGGGAAGAATGGGGGAATAAGGACACAAATATGTAATACCTTAATCAATAAAGAAATTAAAAATAAATAAATAAACAAATGAGGCAGATGGCTATAAAATATAATTCACTCACTTCATAATGTGAAGATTTAATAAGATAAACTGAATTCACCAGTGCTTGCAAAAGAGAATATATTATGATTGAGTTTGGCTTATTTCTAGAATGCAACCTTATTTCCTATTAGATAAATCTAAAAATGAAATTCACTATGTTAAAGATCTTAGGAGAAAAACTATATTAACATCTCAGTTGACTCATACAAATTCTTGAATGGAATTCAATACTCATAAGTGATTTACAAAACAAAAACAAGGAAACAAAAATTTTCAGCACACTAGGGGGAGATGAGTGCTTCTTTAACCTGATAAAGATTATCAACTAAAATATACAGCAAATGTTATTTTAATTGTAAAATATCTTTTAAAATTAGAAGTAAGACAAGGATACCCACAAATGTAGCTTTGGATCAGCATTGCACTGGGAGTCTGAACCATCATAATAAGGTAAGAAAAGGAAAGAAAAAAGTCATTCTCTCTAGTTAATATGATTTTCTACATATGAGGTTCTAAAGAAACTGTAGACAAATTATTAAACTTAATAAAGCTTAGCAAAATCAAATGGATTTTTATCCCCCAGTAATAATGAGTTAGAAACATAATTAAAAATATAATTTGCATGAGGTAACTTGTTCTCCTAGCCTACAAGAATAAAGTTGTGCAAGAAAAATTACGGAGAAAACTTTATTAAAAATAATTGAAGGAAACCAAACTAAATACATATACCAGGCATACTTACTAAAGGCCTCAGTAGCCTAAAAACATCATTTCTTTTCCAGTTGCTGTTTCAATACAATTCAATCAAAATAGCCATACAAGTGCCTGAAGGAGCTTATCCAGCCGATTTTCTAATGCATAAAAGACATCAAAAGACCCATAAATAAGCCAGACTCACCTAAAGAGGAATGACGTGTGTACTGTTGGACTGGGGGAGAGAACATATCAGATTTCAAAAGTTATAGGTTTGCTAGAGGCCCAGTGCATGGATTTGTGCACCTCAGCCTGGCCTGCAGGATTGGGCCAAAACCGATTCTCCAACATTCCCAAAGGGGTCCCAGATTGTGAGAGGATGCAAGCCAAACCAAGAGACACCAATGTGCATGATCAGGGCTGGGAAGGGATGTGGGAGGTTGGCCAGCCAGAGAGGGACCACAGGAGGGCTTCAGAGCAGGTCCGGCCAATCTTGCTCAGTCCCGATTGGCCAGACCCCAGCAGAAAGCTAACCTACTGGTTGGAGTATCTTCCCCTGGTGGTCAGTGCACATCATAGCAAGTGGTTGAGCAGTCTTAGCATCTCATTAGCATATTACACTTTGATTGGTTGAATGGCTGACCCAGTCAACTGGACACAGCATATTAGGCTTTTATTATAGAGGATTCTGTACCCCTGTTCAGTGTGTATACACACACATGGCATGGTAAAACTGAAAAGTGGTATAGAATGGAGAACCCAGAACAGATCCATGTGAAGCATGTATGGCAGCTTGATATAGCAGAGTTGGCATAGTGGAGAAGTGGGCAGAGGATTGACTACTTAATTATTATGCTGGGACAATTGTTTATGCATAGGGAAGAGATGTACTTGGGGCTAAACTTCTTAACATCCACAACTATTCCAAATGGATTTAGGACTTAAATGTGAAATAAAAATACTAATTTTTATGAGGAAAATTTTGGAGACGATTTTATACCTTATGATAAGAAGGCATTTCTTTATTGAGAAACAAAAATTGCTAACCATAAAATGAAGAAATTTAAGTTATAGTCATTAGAGTTCATAATGACTATAGCATAGTTGTTCACTAAAAGGAACCAAAAATGATATGTGAAAATGTAAGCCACAAACTTGGAGAAGACATTTGCAAATACACATCTCTCTCTCAGAAGAAGGATCTATTTTCTATAAGGAAATGTTACATATATATAAGCAAAACATGGACAAGTTAAGAAAATATTTGTTAAGATAAATGCAAAGGCATAATACTTAAAAGGAAGTACTAATGGGAAATAAACATAGAAAAAATGCCTCATTAGTAATCAGCATGGTGCAAATTAAGACAATAATGATGTACCATTTAATACCCACCACACTGGCAAAATTAAAATATGTTGTAGTTTCAAGCATGAGCTAGTTGATGTTCAGTAGAAATGGAATCCTAGTACATCCTGGGTGACAGCTTAAATTTGAACAACCAGTTTGGAAAGCAAGCTCTTGGTATCTTTGACATCAACTAAATTCAAAATTTTCCATTGAACAATCTATTCTTAGGTTTAAGGGGGCATTTTTTTTCCAGGAGACCAATGGGGACATGTTCATACATTATTTTGTGTTATAGAAAAAAGCTGGAAGTCACCCAGTACCCATTGATTGGATGAATAAATTGTGTTACATTGACAGAGTGGAATATTATTCAGCCATGAAAATCACCCAACTAAAACTGCATTGAACAATGTGGATGGATTTGGAAAAACAATCCTGGATGGATAAAATCCTGTCCAAGTCAGCTTTATACAGTGTGATGCCATTTTTATAAATTTCAGAAGTAAGCAGTGCCTAGCAATATTGTGTTTAGAATTATTTTTAAAAACAAGGTGAAAATAAAACTCCAGTTCTGGTGAGTACTCACCTTATGGGTTCAGAGGGAACACGCTTAACTTTAATGAAAAAAGTGAGGTTTCACTTCTTAGCTTTTGTTGGGAGGATCACAGGGGCTTCTTGTTACTTTGTGCTTTCTCTCTTACCTTTAGGTTGCACATGGCATATTACCAAATATCACATGCATATTTTATAAAAATAAACTATTACAGGATTTTGAAAATATTGCAACATAGCACCAAAGAAACTATAGAGCTAAAAGGACAGCATCATGTCCGCAGTCTAATTGCTGACTAACAAAATAAGTGGCTTTCACTTGGAACTGTAACTCTTATTCCCAGGGGTGGTCACTTTTTTGTGCTCCCTTTTATGATAAATTAGAAGCCCAGTGCACAAATTCATGCATGGGTAGGGTCTGGGCTGATCTGGCTATCTGTCCAGCTAAAGGGCAGGGGACACGGGAGGTTGGCTGGCCGACCCTGCCCCTGATCAGGATTGGGGGGGAGGGGGGGCAATTGGGAAGTGGAGACGGCTGGGTTGAGGGGCCCTGAGAGGTTGGTGGGCCGCCCACCCCCTGGTCGAATTCCAATCGAACTCCCAGTCAAGGGGACAATTTTGACATTGCCCTTTTATTATATAGGATTGTTATCATAAAAGATGAAGGCTGTCACGGGCTCCGAAGGTGGACCCTCGCTGCAGTCAGAGCTGCTTCTCTCTGCCTTTGCAATTTCTTGCTGTCCCTGGAAAAAGTTGCTTATCTCTCCATTCAGTGTGTCTGTGGGGAATGGCTGGCTGGCTGGCTGGCGCACAAAATAAATGTTAGTCTGAGTTGCAGGGGAAAATAGAAGTTTCCTAAAACAACACATACAATATTATTAATCTTAAAAACTGCCTCAAGGGGAAGGATGTGTTTAAACTGATTTGACTCTTGGAATCAGGAGAGCAGGGTTCTCATTTGGAGGACAGGGCTTTTAACTACATTGATGCTGTGTAAGGGACTCCATATGTCTCATTTAAAGATTAAGTTTTCCTTGTTCTCTCATGCTGGTAATATTTTTTCCTGCTACTCTGGGTAATTATCAAGGCAATTTGTGGCTGTAATGAAGGGGGATTTTTTGGAGGTAGCCATTTGCTGTTTCTGCAGGTCTCTGCAGGAAATGGTTGCACTATCAGGGTGTGTGTATTAGGGGCAGGTGGGGAAATGGAGTTGCCCAGAAAGGCAGTGGTCATGGCCATAATAGAAAGGCCCTACTGTCCTCGCTGGTTTGGCTCAGTGGATAGTGCATCAGCCCATGGTCTAAAGGGTCCTGGGTTTGATTTTGGTCAAGGGCACGTGCCTCAGATGCAGGCTCTCAGGCAGGAGGCAACCAATCAAATTGATGTGAGAGATGTGTCTCTCTCATATTGATGTTTCTCTCTCTGTGTCTCCTCCCCTCCCTTCTACTCATTTTAAAAATCAATGGGAAAAGTATCCTCAGGTGAGGATTAACATCAACCACAGAAAGGCCCTATCTTAGCTGAAGGGTCCTGTTTAACTGATTCACAGGACTCCAAAAGGCAGTCAAGAACTAGGAAGGTCATTTTCCACTTCCATCCGGAATCAGGAAAGTGCAGAGTCCTCTTTGTAGATTCAGGGATAAAAAAAGAGGATCAATTCACCAGAAAGTCTGGTGGCATCAGCCAGACAACAGGAGGTGGCAAGGTGTTTTGATACAGAGGTTAAAGCATGGGCTTTTAGCTTACACAATCCAGTCTCAAACCAGAAAAGGGAAAGCCGTGAGGGGCGTTATGGATTTTATTTTTACGATTGCTTTGGAGACAGAACTACAGAGATAGAGAGCGTGGGCAGTTCTAGCAAATAAAATGTTTCTCAGTAAACACGGCACTGGAACAACCAGTGTCCTGGATTTTATTTGCTGGACTGGGAAGGATCCTTCTCGATTAGGCCCCCTCTATGCCTCCTTAAATGTGTTCACTCTTTTGTTGAGCCTGTTCACGCAGCTGTTTCCTACATGAAATCACGAGGTTCCTGGCTAGCAGGAGCTGCACTGAGACCATTTTGTAATAGTCCTTGAAATGCCCAATAAAACTTCATTAGCCAAAGCACGATGAGCCAGTCCCCAAGACCTGGCCTCTTGCATGCAGTGTTCACAGGCGGATGCAGCCTACAGAACACAGGCCTCTCTGTGGACTTGGTTTCTCTGTGATGCAGTGTTACGTGTGCTTATATACTATGCAGAATAAAGAATATTCGGGTTGAAAGTGACAAAAATCTTATCTCAGACTGGCATACGCAGAGGGGATTTATGGATTAAGGTAGCTGTGAATTCCAAGGAAGACATGGCTTTGGGAGTGGTGGACTGAGCAAGTTGACAACCTGCCAAACAGTGCTCTTCTTTCCTGCAGCTTACAGCTCCTCTTTCTCCTGACATTGTCCTTGACCTCAGGAAACTTTCCCCTCAGAACGGCAAGGTGACTACTAGAAAACTCCAGGCCTCTGTCAGTCTCTCCAGAGCCCCTGGAAAAGAGGGCTCCTTTGTCAGGAAATCTTGAAATTGGCCCCGATGGCTTCTGATTGTGTCACTTTCCCAGCCCTAAACCAAGGTCTGAGTCCTCTGTACGTGGCTGAGGCCTGCACAACATGCTGACGTGCATACCAGGGAGAGCAGGGGACAGTGAACCTGCTGAACTACTAAGTTCAGTGTTACTAGAAGATTTAGAAATGAACACAGAACAGAAAAGCAACCAACATCAGAAAAGATGTTTTATATTGTATAAAATTAAGACATGCTTTCACATTTTTCTCAGCTCAATTTTCGGATTATTGCAAAGGAGGCTGTTTTCCTTTGTATTTTTTTCTCTCCTAACTTTTGAAACAGAATATACAGTAACGATTCAATACAGACTCAACACGATTGCATTGAATTGCTTCCCCAGTGGAGTCGAAGAAGCCATAATTGTTCATCCATATTCTTCCTTGACTATAGTTACATACTCTAAAGCAGTGGTCTGCAAACTCATTAGGCAAGAGAGCCTAATATCAACAGTACAACGATTGAAATTTCTTTTGAGAACCAAATTTTTTAAACTTAAACTTCTTTCTAATGCCACTTCTTCAAAATAGACTTGCCCAGGCCGTGGTATTTTGTGGAAGAGCCACACTCAAGAGGCCGAAGAGCCACATGTGGCTCATGAGCCATGGTTTGCCGACCACTGCTCTAAAGTCAGAGTTTTTCTCTCTTAAGCTCATGTTTGTAAGGGTACTGAGGAATTATTAAAAATCTTCCACATTCCACATTCTCTGCCAAACTTTAACCTGATTAGAGTGTTTTGTCTTCCCTATTTCTATCAGTGACCCAACCATACTTCTTGTCACTTAACCTGGGACACCCCTCTCTTTCTTGTCACTCAGGTTGAATCATATCTTGATATCCCGTCACTGTCTCCATCTTTTTCCAGTCCCATTGTTGCCTCCTCAGTGTTTGTCTTTATTTTATACTTGGGGTCTCTTCCTCCTAAGCCTCCTAAGTACCGATACTAAGTTAAAAATTTACATAGAATGGCACAGGTGATCATTCTTCAGAGTCATCTCTAATCTTTTCTCATTTGCAAAGATGATAAAAATGAAGAGAGGTAGAAATAACTGCTTAACATCATGAGGTCTTTTTGTGGGATTGTATTTATTGTATGCGGTGTAGTATGCCATTCTCACCCGGGGCAACTACCTGTTCTCCTTTGCTCATACTTCAATTTCAGTCTAGACCCCACCTACCATTTCCACTTCTCGTCTTTGTGTGCTTCATGTTCTAGACACATTTGGGTTGTTTTCTGTCCTGGAAACATTTGTTGCTTTTCCTCTTTCCTTTCCTTCTTTTTCCTCTTTTATCCACATGCTAATGGACTTCCATGACCAGATACCACTTATCCATGAAGCTTCCTTCAGTTGTACAACAAAGAGTGATCACACTCCCTCTGAGGCTAATGGAATTACTTTATTTCATCTTATGTTAAGAGTGCTGTTTATCATATGTATGCTGTGCATCATATTGTATGTTAAACGCTTACTCTACCTTGTTTGATGATGCATACTTCCTTTCTGTACATAAAAGCCATATTGGGGCAGATCTGTCTTATCATTTTGCTACTCTCTTAGCAACCAGAATAATACCTATTTGCTGATTGTATTAATTGATGAAAAAAGAGGAATGCAGTTATTGCTGAATTAAAGGTGTACTTGATACAGGGACCTATTTTTTTCAGACTGACATGGCAGATGATGTTTCTGTTCCATTATTAGAAGAGTACTGGTTATTATACAAATGTATCCCTTCTTTCCCTCTCTTCTCTGAATTTTGCAGGAGCACCAACTACTTACATTTGATTTTTCAAGGCTTTAGAGCGCTTATGCTTTATGACTTCACTTATTCAAGTGACTTACCAGAGCCCAGGTTTGCCCTCTTTGGGAAATCCAGAGTCTTTTCTCCAAGCCCTTGTTGCCATGGTTTTCTTGCTGCATCAGGGAGCTTCCACTTGGTTGTTGGCATCCAAGGTGCTGCCCATACTTACCTATCACTGGATATCCTGGACATGGGATTTGTTCTCTATGAAGAGAGAGTCTTTTAAGGCAAGGGCTTCATAAATATTGGTCATTTAACATGGTTTCTTTCAAATAAAGTTGTGAAAATTTTAATGGCTTCTCTTTGCTGTCAAGATAAATTTAAAGTTTGTGAGCATAGAATTGAGCCTTTCTGCTGTTTGTGTCATAGATACATTGCTGCCTGATTTTCTGGGAAAACCATAAGCCACAGGTTTATCTCAGATGGATATTAGAAAATGGAAAAATGAATGAATAAGAAAGGTTTTGGACTTCAGTAAATTGGCATGCACATGCCCTGTCTAAAGGTGTTCAAACTCAAATTTAAAAATACATAAACTTAAAAAAAATGGATAAACCAAAGCAACTCCCCATTAAAAACACAGAAACAAATAACAAAAGCTAGATTAAGATCACAAGGTTGAGACCCCTGTACATTCATGCATAAGACATCTGATTGACTTGACCTTCACTATGGCCCTCATCCTGCTATGCTCTTCTGTCACTGTATCATTATTTATAGATGTCAATTTTCCCTTCCTGAAGGGCCACCAGCTCACAAATTCCCCAGTTAGAAAGGACATTTCTTTCTTGTCTGAGTTTTGATGACACTAATCATCTGTACCTCCTCTGCCCCATCACAGAGTCTAACAATGTAGTAATTATTGTACCATCACTACCCACCCCTGGAAGGTCATACACTGCTAATGTGCAGAGCATGTACCTTAGACATCCACCTGATCAGGGTGCACTGGACAAAGCCTTGTCATTGCTAGATTCTCAAATAACATTCTTTGGTGCTTGATCTATGAGCATATATGTATACTAAAGTGGAATTAACCAATCAATTGAATAAACATCTATCCTGTGCTGTTTTACAGAGTTCAAGCACTGTTTTTCTCTCCTGAACTCTGACATATTCCCATTTTAACAATGAATAATTCTAATAACTAGCAATTACAATAATGTACTCCGACACGGGATAATTTCGGATGACTCACTTGACATATCTGTAAACATGCACTGGATAATATAAAATGCATCTTTGTGGTTTTTCCCTTACAAGTATTCAGAAGCATCAAGCTTTTGTTTGACTGTTTGTTTTTTCTTTGTGTTCCTGGTCTGCTTTAGAGATTACAGAGGAGAAAGTTAGGACAGACATTTTACAGATTTGTAAGATATTCATTCTAGCTCTATTTTTCTAAGCTGCTAGATTCAGCAAGCAAGCTAACACACACACACACACACACACACACACACACACACACACAATTTGTTCACAAAAAGACCTAGGAAAAACTTAAAATGTATATTGCTAAGGGAAAAAAAAATGAATCTGAAAAGGCTACATATAATGTACTAGAGGCCCAGTGCATGAAATTTGTGCACTGGTAGGATCCCTAGCAGCTGCTGGCTGCTGGCTGGGCCAGGGCCTCCCTCTCTTCCCCTGGCTGGCTCTACTCCCTGGTCGAACTCCCAGATAACTCCCAGTCGAGAGGACAATTTGTATACTACATTTTATTATATAGGACTAGAAGCCTGGTGCATGAAATTTATGCACAGAGGGGGTTGATCCTCAGCTCAGCCTGCACCGTCTCTAATCTGGAACCCCTTGAGATCCCTACTGGGATCAGGCCTAAATGGGCAGTCAGACATCCCTCCCACAGTCCAGGACTGCTGGCTCCCAACTGCTTGCCTGCCTGATTGCCCCTAACTGCTTCTGTCTGCCAGCCTGATCTCCCCTTAACCACTCCCTTGCCAGCCTGATTGATGCCTAACTGCTCCTCTGCCACCCTACTTGTCCCTAACTGTCCTCCTCTATAGGCCTGGTCACCTCTAACTGCCCTTCCCTGAAGGCAAATCACACCTAACTGCCCTCCCCTGCAGACCGGGTACCCCCCAACTGTTCTCTCCTACAGGCCTGGGTCCTCCCCAACTGCCCTTCCCTTCAGGCCTAGTCACCCCCAACTTCCCTCCTCTGCTGGCCTGGTCACCCCTAACTGCCCTCTCCTGCAGGCTTGATCACTCCCCAACTGCCCTCCCTTGGATGCCTGGTCCCTCCCAACTGCCTTCCTCTGCTGGCTATTTTGTGGTTGCCATCTTGTGTCCACATGGGGGCAGGATCTTTGACCACATGGGGGCAGCCATCTTGTGTGTTGGAGTGATGGTCAATTTGCATATTATTCTTTTTTATTAGATGGAATTACATAGGATAGAAGCCTGGTGTACAGATGGGGTCCGGCTGGTTTTTCCTGAAGGGTGTCCTGGATCAGGGTGGGGACTCCCTTGGGGTATGGGACAGCCTTGGCGAGGGCCTGTGGTGGTTTGCAGACTAGCCATGCTGCCTGGTGACCCAAGTGGAGGCCCTGGTATCTGGGATTTATTTTTCTTCTACAATTGAAACTTTGTAGCCTGGAGTGGAGCCAAGCCTTCTGCTTGCTCCATGGTGACAGCCATTTCTGCTGGGTTTTATTTATCTTCTGTAATTGAAATTTTGTAGCCTGGAGTGGAAGCCTGGGCTGGTCAGGGTATGCAGAAAGCTTGGCTTCCTCCATCACTGGGGAAACCAAAGCTTCCCTTCTATCTCTATGTGGCTGCAGCCATCTTGGTTGGGTTATTTTGCATACTTGCTCCTGATTGGCTGGTGGTTGTGGTTCTGTGAGTGTAATGGAGTGATAATTAATTTGCATATTACTCTTTTTTTTTAGATAGGATGATTCCAACTATCTAACTATATGCTATTCTGGAAAAGGCAAAGCTCGAGACAGTAAAGTCACAGTGGTTGCCAGAGGGTGAGAGGAGCAAAGAGGATTTTTAGGACAGTGAAAATGTTCTGTATGATATCACAGTAGTGGATGCATGTCATTATACATTTGTTAAAATCCATAGAGTGTACACAAAGAGTAAACCCTAATGTAAACTATGGACTTTAGTTAAGAATGTATCAATATTGGCTCATCGAGTAGAACAGATGTACCACAGTAATGCAAGATGCTAATGATGGTGGGAAGGTGAGAGATATGTTAGAATTCTCCACCTGTACTTTCCACTCATTTTTCTGTAATCCTAAAACTGTACAAAAATTAAAGTCTATTTTTAAATCTTAATTTAAATATTTATGATAGTAAAATACAACTCAATGTTAAGAGATGACCTCTAAAAATTTTTTAAAAATATATTTTTATTGATTTTGGAGAGAAAGGGAACTAGAAACATCAATGATGAGAATCACTGATAGGCTGTCTCCTGCATGCTCTTTACAAGGGATAGAGCCTGCAACCCAGGCATATACCCTGACCAGGAATCCAACCATGATCTCCTGGTTCAGAGGTTGATGCTCAACCATTTGGACATACTGAGAGGTTGGAGAAAGGGCATTACAAGTATCACTATGGTGAAATAGATTGAAAGTAGACTTGGAAAGCCAGAAATTACAATTACTTCCTCTGAATACTTTTTCCAAACATTGTGATTTTAAAACAATAATATCCAAGGTGCCACAATGATCATTAAGTCTGCTATAAAAAAACTTTAAAGAGAGAGGGAAAAAAATGTCTGGGATGTCCTGCTGGGAGATAGTCCAATACTGACCTGTTTGACCAAGTTTCAATTGTAGAAGAAAAATAAATCCCAGATACCAGGGCTTCCACTTGGGTCGCCAGGCGGCATGGCCAGCCTGCACACCACCAGGATAGTTTTCATATGCTTCCTCTTCTACCAACCAGAGACACAGATTAAGGTGCCCTCTGTCCTCACCCCCAGGCTCTTTCCATACACCTGTCTGGTGAAGCACTGTTTTGGATTTCTCACCAGCCTCAACTCAACAGAATCCAAATGAAATCAAAGCTGATAGATAAATGAGTCTATTTGTTTTTATTTCGGTTACTGGTTTCATGTTTTTTATTACTACGAGTAAACCAGGGCTGGAAATAAAAATGCATATGCAGATTTATTGTCGACTCTCTCCATTCCTGTCTGCTGGCTACTGTGTGGGAAATTGCTTGGCCCATGACTGTGGCTGCCTCTAAGTTCCCAGCCAGAAGGAAGCAAGCAGAGTTCCCCATGTTGGTTGGAGAGAAGGTAGTGCTGGTAGTGGGGTCGGTCACCTTTCTGAGTTAAGCAAACAGCTTCTGGTCTTCTGCTTTTTGGCACTGATAGATTGAGTCATTTTGGCACTGTAGCCTTTGTATGTGTGTGTGTGTGTGTGTGTGTGTGTGTGTGTGTGTGTGCGTGCCCGGGGCTGTGGGCAGAAGGCTGTTTGAGTCAGAGGCTGTGTACCGTGCCATCTTGGCAATTCTGTATTTTCAGCATTTTGTCAATGCAAGGAGCAAGAGAAACTGTAATTGAGGCTGCCTCCCTATAAATCATGCCACAGAGAGTGAGCACATCCAAATGATGTGCCCAATAGGAACTTTCGTCCTTTGCCTGGGGACAGTTGTGTGTTGGGGTGGGGAGGAAGGGTTGCAAAATCAGTCTGAGGCATCTTTAGTTGAGAGAGAACTGCAGTGAAGAAGCAATGGAAAATACATTTTAAATGTCTGCAAAATTATGAACTCTGGACGGGGATAGCAGGAGATTATTAAACTAAAATGTCCAGTTGGAATTGGGAGGCCAACTCACAGGCAGAGTGGTTCCAACATGCTTTCCCTCAGCAGGCACGGAGCTGGGGAGGCCCCATGGCAAGGAGGATCTGCCTTCCCTTTTCCCAGCCTAGTTATTTCATCTTCGTAATCAGACTTTGTCATGGAAAAGCTGTAGGAGTACAGTGTTCTTTGTGCAGGAATGGGCAAGTCAAAATGGCAGAAGGGGACATCTGTATCTACATATGTTCACACTCCATAGGGGGTATGCAGTAACACAAAACTAAACTCTGGTGAGAGGACATTGGGTAGGCCCCTGTGTAAATTTATGGACAATATTTCTGGGTTTTCCCCAAAGGGCTGTGCATTCTTTTCTTGTATCCAGTGATGGAGCCGAGAAGGCATTTAACTGCTGTCTTTCATTGTGCTTTGCATCTGAAATGCCAACATGGGAGGTTATGGGCCCACTTTACAGTCAGACAAAGATGGAAGCCCATGTCAGGGTTATTGGCTTCAGAGGGGACCCCAGCCCTGAAATGTGAAGTTGGCAAGAAACAGGAACGGAATAGGGGCGGGAGCAATGGAGGAGAGGAGATTAGGTCTTTGCCAGATCCTCCCCTTTACCGTTCTTTGCCTGAAGGAATACGACTATTTGCATTGTCTGCACAGGAGAGTTTCAACACCCCCAGTTCCCACTCATTTTTCTTCAAAACAGCCTCTGGAATGGAGTTTCCACTCCAGGCATTTATCTAGAGGTCATCAAAGAGCGTGCAGTGTGCAGGAGCTGCCTATTTAGGAACGTGAACTTTCAGAGAGATTGTGTAAGGCAAGAGGGCATGTGTGCCTGGTAAGGACTATTCTTTGCTATTGTAGGGTCGGGGATCTCTGCTTTGGGAGTGCAATGATTTTACAGTTTTCATATTGTCTTTGTTTATGTCCCTCTTGGGTTTCTGAAGCAAATTCTTTTTGAAAATGCTGACCTATCACTGCTGTACTGAGGGGGCTAAGGGAAAGAATTGTGTCTTATGTTTCAGTTTCATCTCTGCCAGCACTGGGGCCAGAGAGAAAGGTAAAAATAAACTCAGAGGTAAAGTATTCTGCCCTCAATGGGGATTTTGCTCAAGAGAGCTCTCCGCCCTCCCCTCCTCGCTCGGCTTTAATCAAACCTTGGAGGACTGCGTGTTTTGTTTGTTTGTGGAGGCGATTCCCTTGGCTGAGGGCTTTTCGTTTTGTTGGCATTGCTCCCTGAGAGATGCTCTTGGTGACACGTGAAAAGCAACAAGCACAGGTACGGATAGGTTCAGTGGGGAGTGAGTGAGTGTGGGATGCCATCTGATCTGATTCTGAACCAGCAGACATTTATGTGGCACTTAGCGTTATGGTGGCTATTGGCCTGCCCAGGTAGATTTCTCATAAGCCTTTTCCCAAGGAGATTCTAGCAGCAGCTGAATCATCAGCTGAGCTACCTGAGCTGAAAGCTCTTTGCTTCAGAGACCAGGAAAATCATCCTTCCTCAGGTCTTTGAAGAAATTGGAGTTTCTACAAGATGAGGATTTTTGGATCTCACGCCAGTGTTCTTTCTGTGCAGACTTGGGCATTTCTTGATACTCTTTGACTTCAGAACCTGTTTGAAAATTTAAAAATAATCACTTGTTTACTTGTTAGTTTCCTCCATTAGATTTGAAGTTCCTCTGGAGAGTTTTGTTTTTGCCTTAGCCTTACACTTAGCAGAGTACACAATGGGTAATATATAAATATTTTATGAGTTTCTGTTGCTTCATTATAATTTTTCCCTGCTCTGTCTTTCTGTCTCTCTGTGTGTCTCACAGACAGTTGAGATACATGCTCTCTCTCTCACACACAAACTACACATAAAGAAGAGTAAGTTAATTCATGCCACCAACTCATGGAATCTTCACACACTCATTCCTTTCCAGATTTGAATTGCAGTAGATGACACCCTCAACTCTTAGAGGGGTCTTTATCCCCAAACCAATTCCAATACAGCAGTAAATCCTGAATATGATCAGTTCTCTCATCTTCTTTCTCTAATCAGTGGACTGAATCCAACATCTCAGAGTTGTGTGTAAGCCCTCATGCACTCTCAAACCTGACAGCCATTCCAGTACCAAATCTTACTGGTGTTGCCTCCAAAATGTTTTGCAAATCCCTCCACTGTCCCAACTCCACCATTTACCTGCCAGATCAAGCCACCACCCGCTTCCCTGGACCACCTCAGTGATCTCTTCTCTATTCTTTTATCTTTTCTTTTTGGGTGCCCCATGTCCTGCTCTCCACAGAGCAGATTTAAGACTTAAATTGGCCCGTGACTGTCTTCTCAAACCCCTCTGTCCATGTCCATTGTGCAGAGAAGGAAGCCGAGGTCCTATCTGGGGCAGACCTGCCTTTTACATGATGTCATCATTGATACCTCATCTCCGGATGCTCCTCCCTCCAGCTCACTGCTCCAGCGATTTTGGCCTGGAGTGTTGAGCTCCTCTAATGCGCCACTCAGACTACCACTTCTGCTCTTTGCTGTTCTTCAATCCCATCCCACGTCACTCTCCTTTGGATGTTTCCCTCACCTGACCTTTGATTTCATTCATGTTTCTGCTCAAATGTTAACTATTTAAAGAGATCTTCTTTGGCTGCCTTCATAAAACAGGACCATTAGTCATGGTCTATCTCTTATCCTGCTTTAATCTCTTTTAAGTTATCTCTGTATGATATTATACAATCATCCTCATTATTGGCAAGTTCCATATTTGAGAATTCGCCTACTTGCTAAGATATACTTGCCAGCACTCAAAATATGTGTGTGGTCATCCATGGACATGAAAGAGTGGCAAAACATTTGAGTTGGCCAAATTTCTCAACATGTTCTCTCTCAGCTGAGGAACCTAACCTTGAATTTCCACTAGGAGCAAGGTTTTGTTTTTGTTACATCATGTTTGCTCTGACTCCGAAAACCATGAATAGTGAGTATCAATTGTAAAAAATGCACACATATGTTTGTTTTTAATTTATGAATATATAAATATCTATTTGTTTATTGCTCATTTTCCCCACTACCATGTAAACCCCATGAAGTCAGGAATCTGAAAGTGGTGTTTTCTGGCATCTTGTTCTCAGCTGTATCCTTAGCACCTGGAACCATGCCTGGGTAATGGAAGGTGCTCACTACATTACCGACTGAGCAGAAGGATGAAATACATTAGTAAATTATAGTTAAGAATGATTTAAGAAAAAAAATCTGACAAAATAATTATTTCACTCTGCTAGATATTTTAATTTTATTAGACATTATGCTATTCCTAATCTTACCATAGCTCTTAAGGGGGGGTTCTTAGAAACCCACCCCCATCCCCACTCCTGGTAGTGGCCTGCCCAAGTTCACACTACAGTCTGGCTCAGAAGTTCCATGTTTCCATGTTGTGAATCTTGGCTGTGCGGTTATTGAGTACATGGGCATGGAATTAGACAGCCTTGTTGGCATCTTACCTACATAATTACTTGGTGTTTTCGGTCAAGTGATTTAGTCCTTTCCAGATCTTGTTTTCCATTCCATAGAATGCAGATAATGGAATGATAATGGATTTCTCTTCAGGGTAGTTGTAGGAACTAAATGAGAGAATGCAAACTGTTTAACTTAGTCCCTGACACTTAGTAAGTACTTGTTAGACATCTATTTTTCTTATGTACTTTGAGCTTCTATTGTTGGATAAAGGGATGTAAAACAAAGCCAGCAGGCACTCAGGATAAAACTCCTGTCAGGCCCCCTTCACAGGTATTAGAGATCAGTGCATAAGAGTGGGGTGGGCACTTTCTGTGAAGGACTGGGTAGTAAATATGTTAGGTTTTGCTAGTCATATGTTTTATGTTGCAAAATTCAACTCTGAATGAATATAGCTATATTCTAGTCAGCATTTCTTTGCAAAAGTAGGTAGATAAAACAAATAAATGGATCATAAATTTTCAACCACCACTTTAGACCAATCAGCATTCAATCCTATCTATGCATTAGAATTGCCTAAGGAGCTTTAAAAATACCTATGCTCAGGTAGTCTATTCTGAAATATTCTGATTTAATATTTCTTAGATGGAGCCCAGGCATCAGAATTGCTGAAAACTCCCAGAGAGTCTTAATGAAGAGATTAGAGCCACTGATTTGTATTGGTAGAGCCATGAACAGAAGACCCTCAAAGCAGTTGCTGCCTTCTAACCTCCACCCCAGATCCCTGCTCACCCCGTTTTAGAGCCCAAGGATCAGCCCCATTTGAGAGCTTTAGGCAGGGCTGTCCAGTCTTCAGTAAGTCTCTTTTGCTTAATGCACAGACCGTAACACTTTGTATCTAGAGGGAAGTCTAATTATCACTGTAATAAATGCATGGTACTTTCAGGGAACACAGTCCAGCTGTTACTGTGCATTTTAGCTGAAGCTATGCTTTTTGCTATTTAATTGAGCTCCAGCATGGGCAGGTGGTCAGAATGTTTTTGAATGGAAACAGTCTACCCATTTCCTTTGTCCAGGCCATGGCTGGATGAAGCTGGGAGTGGGTTCACGTGAGTCAAAAGGTGTCAGACATAGGTCAAATCGCTTTTCTCTAATGGGCCCTAGAACAAGCTTGTGGTTCTCCTATCTCTAATGAACTCCAAATATGCAGCTGGACATTGTCTACCTGTGATGGAAGGGGGGTTCACTAAAGTCAGGAGAGTGAGCTTAGTCCAAAATGTCTAGCTTCCCTAAAAATTGTATAGAACAGAGTTTCTCAATATGTGGTCCCTTAGCATTTATATCTACATTAGAATAATCTAACTTGTTAAAATACAGATTTCTGGGCTCAACTGTTGACTCCTGAATCAGAATTCTGGAGGAATCCTTGGAATGTACATTTTAGACAGGTATCATGATAACTTTGAAATTTAAGAGCCACATTCTTTTGGAGAAAGCAATTCATCATATTTTTATAAGAAGACTGAGATCTTACTCACAACAGCTGAGTTAGGTCACTGATAAAGCTAAGGCTCCAGTCAATGTATCAGCCAGCTAATGCTGTGTAACCAACTCTTCCCAAACTTAGAGGCTTAAAATAGTAAACATTCATTATTGATTATAACTCTGTGGGTCAGTTGGGTGGTATTTCTGGTTTCATCTAGATTTACTTATGGGTCTGTAATCAGTTGTAGTTGATTAGGCAGCTGGGCTGATCTTAGCTGGGCTTTCTCTTATGTTTGGAGCTCAACTGGCTATATCCTAGTCAGAGGTGGCCTCCATTGGGATTCCGGATTATTTTCTACGTGCTTTTTCACCCTCCATCAGGTTTGTTTAAAAGGGGGTGACAGCATTTCAAAGGATTGAAAGTGCCTAAGGTTTCTTAGGAGCTACACTCAGAGCTGAAACATTTATTTTCACTGTGTTCTGATGCCAAAACAAGGAAGAAAGACAACCTCAATTCAAGATGTGAGGAAATAAATTCTTGCTTTTGAAAGGAGGAGCTGGAAATCCCTTTACAAGGCAGTAGATACAGGGAAGCTAAATGAATCCGCCAAAGCCTACCACACAGAGTCACAGACCTTTCTCACAACATTTCAGAGCCTTTAAAAAGAGTTTATTTGCCAGCTTTTCCCATGTTAGGGAGTATCGATGGTGATTATTTCCTTGGATTCTATTCTTAGGATTATTGCTCTTGGATGAAGAATCCAAAATCGTAAGGGGCCTAGGAACTCATTGGTTTAAATCCCGACTAACACTTCAATTTCACCTCGATCAAATGCTCAACCATCTAATTCCCTGGAGAACTTGCTGCCATGTAAGGCAGCTTCTCCCCGCCTCAGGGGGTTCTTTTCATTAGAATGGTATTTCATCTATCAAGCCGACATTTACTCTATCTATATTTGATCTTTTGGACCGCCTCTGCCTTTTGATATAGCCCAGAGGAAAGCCTCATTATCCTTCCACATCGTCTTTCCATATTTTAAAACAGTTTTAAACCTCTTTGTTCATTGGTCAGTCTCTTATGTGCCCCAAATCCCAAGTTTCTACAACTTTTCATGTAGGTCATAGTTTGGGCTCCCTCACAATTCAGGCCATTGTCTTGAAAACCTTTATTTTCAATTGAATTCCTGCTCCACTACTAATTGGCTGTGTGACATCAGGCAAGTCACTTGGGCTCTCTGAGCCTTAGATTCCCCATGTGTGGAAGAATGGTCCTGAGGATCTCTAAGGCTACTGCCAGCTATAAAACTATATTATTCTCCATTTATATTTTGTCAGGGAGCCCAGGGGAGTGTCTGTGAGGGGGCATCAGTATTTCAGATGGGATTCCTCTTATCTAGGAGCCTATAATTTATTTAAAGAGATTACCTGAATTTTTTTGTTTGTTTCTTTGGTGTTCTTTTAATATATATGGTTTTTTATTGATTTCAGAGAGGAAGGGAGAGGGAAAGAGAGATAGAAACATCAAGGATGTGTTAGAATGAGCACTGATTTTGGAATTAGATGTTCTGGAATTGGCTTTGCGATCTTGAGCAAGCTCATAAAGCCCATGTGGCCTCCAGGAATAACCATCAAACAGTGTTAATTAAACCAGACAACATAGACACTAATTAATGTCCAGGAAAATACTTCATCATTAGTTTCCCCCTCCCTCATTTATTTTCTTATTTCACTGAAAGACTAGCCGTAATGTACACACTATTTTTTTCTTTAATATCTTGAGTTTGAACGGACTCTTATATTTCCTGGCCATATGTTAATACTACAATGATAAGTATATTTCATAGTTCACTTGGAGATATGTTTCAAATGGTGTTTCATATGCTGAGGAGAGTAAAGCCTTCATTTCTTTGAAATTTAAACCAGGTGTTATTATTCTTTTATATTTAAAAATAATAACTTAAATTAAGTAAATGACCTAAAAGTGAGAGATTTAAGGTCTCTCCTGTTTTACGTAGATTCAGGCTTTTGGAAAAGAAAAATAGATCTGAACTTGGAAAAGAGTTAAAAACAGATTGGACACAGTGAAAAGTCCAGGATAGTGCTATGCAATGAAGTGGATGTTAATAATACATTGTGATATTAAACCAAACCATTAAGGTGAGAGAAAACTCAGGTGAACTGGGGGGTGTGGGTGGATCCAAATAAATAAAGTCAGCTCACAAAGAAATATACCAACATTTACGTTTAAAAGGGTATTGCTTAATATGAGATATTTCTGAATAGTAATGTATAAAACTGAATAGAATCTGATTGCTATGGAAAGAGAATAGGACTATGGAGACAAAAGAATGGATTTTGGTAAATACTATGTAAATCGTAAGATTATTTTATGTGACTGTTAGCTCAGAAAATGCTCTTCAATATAAAAGAGGATAAAATGAATTGTGAAAATGATTTCAAAATAGAAGGGCTAGATAAATTCAAGGTGCAGTGTTATTCATGTTTATCATACCCAAATGAGCCATTATTCCTACGAGGTTATATTAACTTGTTTTTCTTTTAAAATCAAGCAGTTAGTGAAAAAGAGCTCTGTGCAGTAAAAAAGAGCATTGAGGTGGAAATCTGGACCCTGGGTTTGAATTCCTGCTCCACTACTAATTGGCTGTGTGACATCAGGCAAGTCACTTGAGTTCTCTGAGCCTTAGATTTCCCATGGGTGGAAGAATGGTCCTGAGGATCTCTAAGGCTACTGCCAGCTATAAAACTATATTATTCTCCATTTATATTTTGTCAGGTAGCCCAGGGGCAGTGTCTGTGAGGGGGCATCAATATTTCAGATGGGATTCCTCTTATCTAGGAGCCTATAATTTATTTAAAGACATTACCTGAAGTGTTTTTGTTTGTTTGTTTCTTTGGTGTTCTTTTAATATATATATTTTTTATTGATTTCAGAGAGGAAGGGAGAGGGAAAGAGAGATAGAAACATCAAGGATGAGAGAGAATCATTGATCGGCTGCCTCCAGCACACACCTAACTAGGGATCAAGCCCACAACCTAGGCATGTCCCCTGACCAGTGCAGTGGTACCTCGAGATATGAGTGCCCTAACATATGAGATTTTTGAGATACGAGCCGTGGAGCGAGTGATTTTTGCTTTGAAATACGAGCAACATTTGAGATAGGAGTAATCGCGCGGATTGGCCGGCTGCACACAACCCACCAGTTTATCGCGACTGGAGCATCTCATAGTTTCCCACGCCTCAAGATACGAATTAAACTCGTATCTCGAGGTACCACTGTATCTTCCAAGTCACTGTTCTACTCCCTACTGGAGGTGCTGGTGATCTAAAGGCCCTTTTGAGAACAAAGCACAGCTGATGCTTGTCCCCATATTCCCCACTGCCCACCCCACAGTACAGAGTGCTTTCCTCCAATTATGTAGCAAAAGGCTCATAATGATACCGATGCCTAATATTGCTTCTTTTGTCCAAGTGTGGCAAAGGATGGCATCTCTGAAACATTAAAAAATAGTTCTTGTTTTCTTGGAGTTGTAATCCAAGGTTTCAAGGGAGGGAGTTTATAAATTTAATAAACAACTATGTCTTCCTACATTCATCTTTGCTATAGCCTTCACTCTCCCAGTCCATCTTTAAGTCTTTATTTTATCCTTACACTCACATGAAGTTGTTTCCTTCTCTTCCTCTTTTCTTTTTAAATATGCTTTTGGAGATTTCATAGAGGAGAGGAGTGGGAGAGAGAGATAGAAACACAAATGATGAGAGAGAATCATTGTTCGGCTGCCTCCTGAACATCCCCAACTGGAGATTGAGCCTAAAACCAGAGCATGTGTCCTGATCCTAATTAAACTCTGACCTCTTGGTTCATAAGTAGACATTCATCTGCTGAGCCATGCTGGCTGGGTCCTTCTCTTCCTCTTGAATCATTTGGATCCTTTTCCATCTTTGCTCATTCTCCTTTCAGATGTGGTGATTAGACCAATGCTCACTGAGCCGGGGCCAAGTAAATCGTACTTTTGTAGGAGAATGAGATAATGTTTCTGTTTTATTTCCAACATCTTCTCTAATGACCGGAATTTTTCACTTTTGTTACCTGCAGTGTGTTGGGAGAACTTATCCTTCAGGCCGGTTTCTACTCATTCATTATGACTCAGCTCATGGCCCAGCACCCAATCTAGCAGAACTGACCATTCCTTTAGTATATTTAATTTTTTAACTGAAAATTAAAAATATGTAGACTTCCCATACAAAATTAGACATTTCAGGTTCTTTTGGAAAAGTATAGGTCCTGAGCAAACTGGCTCTCCTGTTCGTAAGAGCTCTTTGGATTCCCTGTTTCTCCCCAGCATTGTGGTGAAATGTCTTCTGCAGAGAATTAACTCACTTACATGTGTTTTTCTGAAAGGGAAGTGAAACACTTGTTGAACTTTAAGAAAAGCAGGAAAACAAAGATAGCCAAGTGTTTCAATATAATTGGGGAACATCTTCTTGGATAATCAAATACATTTACTTAATGTTATAAATGCCAGCAAAACGAACTGGTTACAAATATGGTATTATTTTTCTTACAAGTCTTTCATCTATTCATACCATGGATTCGAGGTCAATCATTTGAGTTTTTGATCTCCATTAGAATGTAAGGCTCCAGTGACTTTTTGTCTGGTTCCTTGATGTACCCTAAACCCATAGAACAGTTCTTACTTTTTAATAGACATTTGATCAATATTGGTTGAATGAAGAGATGAATGATACAAGCCATCCTGGGAGTAATCAAACCTCAAGGGCTAGGAATCTTCCAAAAAGGAAGAGAAATAGTGACTTCTACAAAAGAATGGCATGACTAAGTGAATGTATATATTTTTAAATAAATATTTGTATGGTTTAGATGTCTTTTATCTTCCAGGGGCAAAAGAAAATGGTTGCCGAGGACAGAAGTTCTTATGTACCCAGAGCTTAGAGGGACATTGGGTGCAGTTATCCCCACCAGCTATCCAGAGATGGGTTTCTTGGAGAATGTCTGAGGAAGGAACTAGAGGCACTTGTTACAATGGATTCTTTGCTGCTGTTTAACTCTGGTTTCTCTCCAACTACCTCTAATGCCTCCCCAGCCCAAGGGATTCTCCCTGAAGTCCTATAGAGCCCAGTCAAACCCTCCCACCTGCCCTGTGGCTACCAAGGAAATAGGTGTAGAGCCCTTTTTTATTTTGAACAGAAATTAGCCTAATTTTATTTGAAAGAAAAAATTCTCATGACCACAATTCAGCATAATGCTACCTAAACTCCATAGGTTTTGAGGGGGAAAAAATTAGGACAGTTATGCATTAAGTTTGAATTTGCCTAGAGGGGAAAGCTTTTATATAAAAGAGCTTCTAACCATCCTTCCCTCCACATGGGAGATCTGCTGGCTCTAGGGAATCTGGCTAGAGCACCAAAAACTGCCTTAAAAATGTATATTTTGTGGCCTTTCCTATGTCTGGTTGCCACCATTTATTATTCTTAATAAATGGTTATTTATTCTTAAAAAATATATATCCTTAAGGATTGCAGTGAAAATGCATAGGACAGGGAAAATACTGGCAAATGAGAGTTTGGATTAACCACAGACTCAACAACCCGCCCTAATCCAGGCTTCATTTAAAAATCGTAAAGCGTGGAGATAACAAAACAGCAGAAATGTGCTAAGATTTGCCCTGATGGGTGGTTGGTGTGAGATGCCCGTACCAATCTCCTTCGGCTGCTGTAACAATAGGCCACTAACTGGGAGACCTTGCACAACAGAAATTTATTGTCCCCCAGCTCAGGAGGCTGGAAGTCCAAAATCAGTGTGTTGGGCAAGATCATGCTCCCTCTAAAACCTATAGGGGAGCTTTACTTGTTTCTTTTGGTGACTTTCCAGCAGTCTTTGACATCCCTCGGCTTTTAGACACATCCCTCCAATCCTCTGTCTTCGCGTGGCCTCTCCCTGCGTGCCTTCGCACTGTCTTCCCTCCGTGCCTGTCTGTCTCCCTGACCACATTTGTTTTCCTTATGAGGGTATCCGTTGTTTTGGATTAGGGCTCACGCTGACCTCATTGTAACCCGATTTTCGAGTAAGGTTGCATTCTGAGATCCTGGGGTCAGGGATTCAACATATATTTTTCAAGGGGACATGATTCAACCTACAACCTCCCAATGCAATCATATTATTTTTCGCACTTAAGCTTTTCAGATACAATTTGTTCTTCCTGTGGAATATTATTACATTGATTAAATTGCCACTTTAGTTCTTCAGCTATCAGATGCTTTTCCCTGGCAGGCTGATGTAATTAGGGAACTAATAACTGAATCAATAAGGAAAAGAGTGTGTTCTTTCATATTTTCCAGCTGTTCCGATGATTCATTTAGAGCTCTGTGTGTGTTGCTACTGAAGGCATGCATGTTAAGAGATATGTGACTGTGGCATACACTGGAAGGGGGGAAGGGAAGGACCTGGATAGCTCATGGTAAAGGTCAAGATTGAGGTCCCTGCAGGAAGGGGCGTCATGGCATGGGATATGAAGGACAAGTTGGTCTTGTATATGTAACTTTACATAAGCAAGAGCTGTTTTTAAAGATATTTATTGTTGGGAAATACATTTTAGTTTAATGTATACAGCACATTGGTTTAAGGCCACGCGGGACTATATAAACATATGAGCCCATACCCTGCCTGTACATGGACAGATTCACCACTATTCATGATAATCTCTGTGAAATACCATTTTATGAAAAATCCCATTTTGCCTTGTTTAATTCCAATCTCCTTCAAGAAAAAATTAGAACTTTACTTCTTGAGTCTTTAAAAGGTGGTTTTAGAGATAAATATATTAAGAAGTTATTATAAATGTATAAGTTAAAAAACTCGGGTTTTGGAATATATTTTATTTTTCATAAAAGGTAACATTAAATTATAAAATTACATAATTATATAATTTATCCTAAAATAAATTATATATTTTGAACATGTACATCATTAGATGTTCTTCTAATATTTATTATTGAATGGTTGCGATGTATTTTATTTCTATTTGAGTGGTAGAACTTTAATTTTTCAATTATGAAAGTAATACTTATTCACAATAATTTAAAAAATCTAGATAACCAAAAGAAGAAAGTACCAATTGCCCACAAGCTCATCATTACAGAGATAATTAGTATTAATATTATGGTGTATAAGGCACGGCAGTGTAGTTGTCTGAATTCATGTCCTTCACTCTTTTTGGCATTTTAAACCTTCATAAATCCAGCACTTGGTTTGGTGTTTTAAGCATAGCAGGTTATTGATATACTTTTACTGAATGAATGAATGAATGAATGAATGAGGAAATGGATGAACGCATACACAAATGGAGAGGTTGCAAAGATCTAGCTCCTGATAGAATAAAATTTGTTTCAGACTCAGCAACTTACTAGATTGAGAGACAAAGCAGCTAACCCAAGGCCCTTAATGAATAGGAGTTTGCTCTTTCTGCTCATCTGAATCCGCCTCTAGGCAGAGAATTCAATTTAATTTTTCTCCCATCAGTCAAACTGAAGAGCTGAAAAAGCAAAACCAGAGACAGGAGAGGCAGGAGGTGGAACAGGCTTGGATGAGGAGATCAGCAGCTGATCTCTTGTTCTGTCTCTGTCAGAAAGAGCCCAAGATGAGAGGAGCACTAGCAGGAGCTGGGGCAGGGGCCATCCTGCCACTACCAGAATCCTCTTAATGGAAGGAGTGACCATTTCCCTGGAGAATTGAGACTCCCACATGGTCAGTGTGACTCTCCTGGTTTACACGTGGCCTGTATATATACTTCTCAGTGTGATTCTCTGGTCCTAACCAACCTGTTCTTCCTCCTAAAGCACCCCAATGTAAATATCCTTACAAATAGATATAGAAACATTCACAAATAGATGGAATGACAGTTGGATAGAAAGAGAGACTGATTAATGGACTGGCAGACAGACAACCTCTACCTCCTTTTGGCCAGTCACACTCATCTCTAACTTCCTTCCTCTGAAAACCCTCCCCACAAGCCCAGCTCAATACCTTAGGCATATTGACACCTTTGTTCTCATTGTCTCCTTTACCCAGTGCAATCTCTATTCACCTTTTCTCCTTCTACACCACTTGTCTCCAAAGGCCGAGCACAGGAATTATTTCTCTAGGAAGCCTCATTGTTCCACTTCTCCCTCTGTTAATCCTGTCCATTTCTCAGCTTCTATATCTTTACCCTTCGCCCATTTCCCTCCTTTATGTGATGTACCTGCATGGATGTTTTGATTGTCAGCAGTTATCCTTTTTGCTGCTTACAGAATTGGATGTGGTTCTGTGTTCTCTGTGATATAATGGTATAGAGCTAGTATTGTTGTATTCATTGAGCTGGTAAATAAAGAAAGGGACCCTGAGTGATGGGGATGAGGGCTGCTGACATTTCTCATCCGCTGAGTCAGGCACCTATAGCGGCTAGGACTTCCTCATGGAGTGAAGGCCCAATTCAGATAAATACGATGAGAGTTGAGAGTTGGCACAGAGTTGATGTGGTATAGTATCATGCCTAGTTTTTCATATAGTTGCTGCAGTCATTTTGTAGACCAAGTCTACAAATTAATCTATAAATGGGAATGGAAATATATTTCCTAACTACCTTTTTGACTAATGTAAATATCAAAAGATAATATGGCCTGACCAGCATGGCTCTGGTTGAGCATCAACCTATGAACCAGGATTTCACGGTATGATTCCTGGTCAGGGCACATTCCCCGGGTTGCAGGGTTGATTCTCAGGAGGGAATGTTCAAAAGCTACCAGTCATTGATTCTCTCCCATTATGGTTGTTTATATCTCTCTTTCCCTCTTCCTTCCTCTCTGAAATCAATAAAAATATATTTTTAAAAATACAGTATACATAACAATTTCACTCAAATATATACATCTGTCATTTACTGGACAAAAAGAGACTTTATATGTGGTTCATAATGCCATTATTCAATAAACATTTGCTGAATTAAATTGAAACAGGTTCAAGATTTTCTAAGCCCCTCAAAGCATTTTTTAAACTACCAGCAATTCATGCAAAAAAATGATTTCTGTATGGACGGTATGATTATGGCCTCAGAACTGAACAGACAGCCCAGTGACCTGGGTGTGTTATGCTGGGCAGCAAGCACATGCTTGTGGGTGAACAGCTATGGGGGATGCAATTACAGGAATGTTCTCCACCTAACCCCATTTCTGTAAAGTTGAGGGCCACTCACTTTGGCCTTTTTTCAATTTCTCTACCTATAAATGTTTTTTTTTTTTGGGGGGGGGACATAAATTATGGTGAAATTTTCATTATAATTTATATACCATGATTCCATGGAAGGAGACATGTTTTAGGCATCAGAAAACTTAAATCCTAATTCTTTGTGCAAAACTTAACTTCTGTAAGATTCAGTTTGCTTAATTGTGAAGGCGATTTGTATGTTTACCAGTTAGGTGCCAGGCCTTGTATAAGGTGAATAAGACATGACCCCTGCCCTTCTTTGACCACAGTCTAGTAGGAGGAGAGGCTCGCCAACCATAAATGGCTTAGCGTGAACAGCTTCCTAGAGGCAGAGAGCAAACATAGCAGTGATTATGGAGTGAGTGGTTAACTCAGCCTGGGTTCATCAAACATTGCTTGAGTACAGGAGTTTAAGTTAGTAAATTTAACTTACAGCTCCATGGACTTTGGGAGACTGTCCTTCCTTTGTTTCTGTGTCTTTTTAGGGCTCAATTATATGTGACAGAGCAACATTTTTGAATCATTATTATTATTATTAGATTCAGATATTGTACTGTCAGACATTCAATTGAAAATAAATCCCACTCTGTAAGTCTCTTATGGGGATGTTGGCCTTTCCCTTATGTATTACAAAAGGGTCAAATTCTACATCCATAAAATAAGTGATGGTGGAATCTGACTATATTAGCCATGCAGAAGGTTCTTTTTGATTTTTCCAAAGTTCTGAGGCTCTTCTGGAATTTTTCTTATTCTCCAAGTTGCTTTCCATCCTTACCTGCCTGTTTTAATTATTGACTTATGCAATAGAATATGAAAATATAGACAAATCTGAAAGATGTAACCATATATATTAGCCTGTGATTAGTGCTCAGTGGAAACACGAGGTAAGTATAGTAAACTGAGAAGGAAGAAAGATGAGTGGACCGCAATGGTCAGAGCAGGAAGTCACACTTGTGCTGGGCCGGCATGGATGGCTATCTTCCATTAGGCACAAGAGTGGCCTTATCTTTGCCATCTTGCAGAGATATGGGAGTATAATTAAGCCTGGTATCATTAGTGGCATTGGGGAGTCCAGTTCATTTAGATCATATATAGGAGCAGTAAGAGATGAAACTGAGAGCTCACTATTTTGCTAATAATAATATTAGCTCAGATCCCATCTGATAAGCATTTTCACATAGATGTCCCATGTTCTCTCTAAGCACAGAGCCTACCTCTTCTTTATCTTGATATTCCCCAGAGTGCCTTATACATAGGAGTTGTCCAATACATACTTTTGAAATAAATGTGGCTGAATTATTTTAGACAAAGCTGAAGACTTCCATGGACTCTGAGGAAAAGAAAAGATATAATTTTACTGAATGTTTTACCCTCCAAAAGAGAGAATGATGGATGGCATCAGACACAGATTTATACTCAGCTCACAAGCATCAGTCGATTGGATATATATTACGTACCTACTTGTGCTGGGAGGCATGATGATAAGCATAGCACAGTCATATTCATATAATTTTATCTGGATAAATCAGATGCCTGCCTGGGGGTGTTAGGCATTCTGGGGTGTTGGAAGATCCAAAGTGCGCCTTGATGCTCATGCTCTCCTCACTTCATTGTTTTGCAGCTCTACAGCTCCATGGACTTCGGGAGACGCTGGCAACTCATGCATGAACGCATCACCCCCAACAGGTTTTACTGGTAAGCCTCATCCACAGACTCACCCTCTTGGGTAAAGGATTATCAGACAGCATAGCTCTCTGAACAATTCCTGGACACACCCATCACTTGAAGGCACATGTGTTCTAGCCCTTTGCTATTCAAAGTGTGTTTCATGGACCAGCATCTCAGCATCACCTGAAAAGTTGTTAGACATAGAGAATCTCAGAAAAGACTTACTGAGCAGAAGCATGTAACATCTTCCCCGGTGATTTAATGTGCACTTTGAATTGGAGAAGCACTGGCTAGAAAGCTCCATGAGAAGGTCATGGCCAGATGCTCTGAGCTATGTACCAATCTCCCTTCTTTTTGAATGAAAATAAAGAAATATTTTATGACCCTATTCTACAAGGCAGTATTTCTTGAAATGTATTCTGAAGAACACTAGTTACACAAAATGCTTCTGTTTTCATCAGCCTTTCTATGTTAGAATAACTTTAAGTACTGATGATCCAACTCTACCCTCCTAAAGACTCAGGATTCAGGTTCGGGTGTTTAACTCTGGGGAAGCCTCCAGTGAAGAAGCCTGCTGAACTTGAAGTTGCTTATTTCTATGCTTATTTCACTATGGAACCTTTATCTCATGTCACACCAGATAAATCCTTTAGAACAACTTCTGGGGAGAACATTTTGCAGAAAGCTTGTACATATAGGTGTGAATGGATGTTCCACATGGAGCATGAGCCCTGCCCCTAATCAGAAAGTGTTCCTATTGATCAGTGTTGCTTTATGCATCCATACTACAGTGTTTTTGCCTTGGTTGTCACAAGGTAAAGTTGGTTTGGTATAATTTTGCCTCTTCCTAATCCTTGCTCTAAGGTGAAATGCTTTTTACTTGTATCTTGCTTTTATTACAGTGGAGGTGAAAGTGAAAGAAATAGAGATTAGAAAATATGTATTAAAGCACATGGTATGCTTAATTATATGCTTAATATAAAACTAAACTAAATTCACGTGGTTTGAAAGTGGTCCCTACTCCGTGTCTTTTTTGAACAACTTAGTTTAATTCCCTTTAAAAGCCAGGATATGGCCACTTATGGCCTGTCCAAGAGAGGGGTAGGTGTGGTGTCTTTGTGGTAGGAAGGTGGTGGTGACGAGTACCTCGTGCATATACACATCTACACCAATGGCTTCGGAAGGAATGGCTTCACCTGATGCTGTCTATACCCACAAAACTATGCTCTGAATTAAAAAATAATAATAATTTCCGAAGCATCCTGTGAACACCAACTGTGTTTTATGCACATAGTTCAGAGTTCTGGGAGAGAAAGGAAACTGGATTATAGCTCTTGATTCAATGCCCCGACTATCCTTATTTATTCTGTCCTTTCAGACTAACTGGTATTTGGTCTGTTACTATTGTTACAATCATGATTTGGTCTGTACTGGAACTATTAAGATTTCTCAATAGACGAAGGCAGAAATAGGGAATACTTTTTTTTTTAAATATATATTCCAGCTGTAGAACCAGTGCCTTCTGCTCAATCTGGACAGTGTCTCAGTGTCAAGGTGCTGTCACCCACATCCCCATGAACAAACTCTTTTTGTTTTGTTTTGTTAATCCTCACCCAAGGATATTTTTTTCATTGAGTTTTAGAGAGAGTAGAAGGGAGAGGGAAAGACAGAGAGAAACATTGATGTGAGAGACATATTGATTAGTTGCCTCCTGCATGCACCCCGACCAGGGCCAGAATGGAACCTGCAACTGAGGTATGGGCCCTTGACTAGAATGGAACCCCAGACCCTTCAGTCCAAGGGCCAAGACTCTATCTGTTGAGCCAAACCAACTGGGGCATGAATGAACTCTTGACATGGTAAGGCAGTCAGCTAACTATGAAGGCACGTTGCTGGAGAAGGAAAGTACAATAAGCTGGATAAGTCTTGTCATTGTTTCTGAAAGAAATGAAAGTAAGTAGAGGAGGGGCTATGCTTTCCTATCTTTGCGAAGAGCAAGTAGAGACTCTTCCAGCTGCTGCCACCCTCCCCCTTCCTTTGTGTAGCAGAAGGAATAAATTCCTCGGTCCTGGTAATTGTGTTTCATCTCTCCTCTACGCTGTGCCACTTTCATATATGTCCCATGGGGAAATATAAAAGTTAGTGCCTGTGCTGGTTAGCCAAGTGGTAGCTGAAGACTCAATTTCTGTAATTATTGCGTCTTTGTTTCTGATGTGTAATTGCCGTGATTATTCTTTTAGCTGTCTAAAAGGGAGTTGCAAAGAAGCATTCCATCACACAACACAGCCAATATTTCTGAAACTCCTTGCTCTGTATCTGTTTCTCTAAAATCCTGATCATCATGTTAGTTATTTCTCATTTTTTCCTTCTCTTTCCATGGGCTCTTGGTCACAGAGGTTTATTGTCCACTGATCATCCCTTCCAGAGCCTCTCTATACTATAGTCTCTTCCATCTTTCCCTCACCATTTATGACTTTCAGCAAATCAATGTATTACTTCTCAGGTGAATATCTCTTAAAACATTAAGGAAGGATAGTTGGTAATAGGGTTCAATACTTTTGGTATAATCACCACTAGAAGGGGAATAATTACATTAAAATATACACATTTTGAGTGTTTTAGTGCCTATCACTAAGTATATTAACAAAGTTATAAATATCAGTCTATTTATAGTGATATTTACTTCCTCCTTGTGGTAGGTGGCCTCTAACTTGGCCCCTAATGATCTCTGACTTCTGGAAGCCATGCCATTGTGTCATCCTCTACTTTAACGATTTAGGCCAGTGGTTCTCAACCTTTGGGTCGCGACCTCTTTGGGGGTCGAATGACCCTTTTACAGGGGTTGCCTAAGACCATCAGAAAACACATATTTCCCATGGTCTTAGGAACCAACAGACCGCTCCTCGGTGTAGCAAAGTGTAGCAATGTAGTTTACTGTTGTCATATGAAGACTATTGCCCATGCTATACCACGATTCAAGACAAAATTTCATTTATTTGTAGTTAGAAATAAATATTTCACAATATATAATTACGTATTGTTTTTGTGATTAATCACTATGCTTTAATTACGTTCAATTTGTAACAAGGAAAATACATCCTGCATATCAGATATTTACATTACAGTTCATAACAGTAGCAAAATGACAGTGATGAAGTAGCAACGGAAATAATTTTATGGTTGGGGGTCACCACCACATGAGGAGCTGTCTTAAAGGGTCGCGGCATTAGAAAGGTTGAGAACCACTGGGCTGAACTTAGTGAGTTGCTTCTAGTGAATAGCATGGGGTAGAGATGGGGTATAGGCGATGACATGTCACTTCAGACAGTGTATCCTTCTTTTGCTTGTTTGGTCAAAGCAAACTGTCATGTGTTGAGTTGCCCTATGGAGAGGCCCCTGTGGCAAGGAACTGAGGGAGGTCTCCAGCCAATAGTAAGGGAGGCACTGAGGAGCTCAGCTCAAAGCTTAGTTACGTTTAGGAACAACTGAGCTAGCTTGAAAGTAGATCCTTCTGCAATCAGGCCTTCAGATGAGACAGCAGCCCTGGCAAGCACGTTGACTCAAGTCTTGTGAGAGACCTTGAGGCAGAGACACCCAATTGGGTCATGCACAGATTCCTGACACATACAAGGAGTGAGATAATACACATTTGTTGTTTTGAGCTGCTATGTTTGATAGTAATTTATGCACAGAAATAGATAACCAGTACACCTTTCCCTGATCATTATTTTTGCTTATTTATTTTTGAACAAAAGGTAACTGCTTCTGTTATGGATCACTTCCCCCATTTTCCCTTTACTGGTGTCAACCCCCCGATGTTGACCTTTGCTAATTGTTTAGGTCTTACCTTTTCAGTCGGGAAATATCACGATGTCCTGAGCTTCTTGACAGTTTGATGCTCAGGTTCTATGGGCTTTAATGGTTTTGTAACAGATCTCTGAGCCTTATCTTCTGTCTGAATGAAGCTAATTTAATATACTGACATTGTCTGATCTTATTCTATTCTCTTCGGTCCTGTTCTATTTGTATTCTACATTTTGATGGCAGGATGGTGTTTTCTGAGAATACTGTTACTTCTGAATGTGTGTGTCTATGTATATATGTGTGTGTACATAACCATATAGAGTAGTGCTAATTTCCCTTAAAACACAAGCATCCCTTGTGTCTGGGTCCTAGAGTTGGCCATCTCAGCCTGGTAGCAGCTGGGGGTGTAGAGGACATAGGGCAGAGATGCAGAGCTGCAAATGGGGAATGATTACCTTGAGATAAAGTGGTTAGAGTGAACCCTCTTGTACCTTTTCCTCCATTTAAACTCTATAGATATCACCTGCTCTTACATACATTGTATGTTTTGCTGCAAAAGGGGCTCTGTCTGTTCAGCCAGAACTCATTTAGACCTTAAACTAAAGAGCCACGTGCCAAGTCATCCTTAGGCTATTTGCATTATCCATGACAGAGACAGAGTTAAGGAATAGGCAGAATGGCTGGAGATTGCTTCCTGGAAAATCAAGGCCTTTTCAAACAAAGTTAACATTATGGGCTGAAATTTTGAAGGTGCCTCTAAATGTGCATCTACAATTTTGCAAACACAGTCATTTGCAATCTCGAGTAATAGGATTTGGGCATCGGCCTGATATAAGGGATCCGATTTAGAGGTCCTTTGCAAACCAGGGTATGCCACAAATAATATTTAATTCAGCTCTCCCTTGCATTTTTAAAATGGTGAAGCAATTTAAAAATACATTACATTCAAAATAATACATGCAAGGTCAAGAGGGGAGATGTTAAAGCTCAGCTTGCGAGCAGAAAGCGGTTTTCTTTGCTGGTGGGGGCTGCTCATGCCATACGTCTGGTTGCATTTTAGTCTTGGAAGAGCTGTCTTAATACTAAGACTAAAATGCAGTGCTCAGAATTTACACACAGCAAGTCTTCCAGTGCACTGCCGAAGGCGGAATGCTCACCTTCTTGGATGCCATCGAGATGTGTTGGACTCATGTGATAATTATGTTTAACACGTGTCAGGTCTATGAGAGAGGAGAAATCAGGAGATATAGTATATGTAAGCCATGTTCCTAATGACTTCTTTACTATGAAAAGAAGGGGCCATATTTGACTATGCCTTGGGAAATCTGAAAAGATTTGTGTGCGTTAAACACGGATTCAAAGATCCACTCACCTAATTCATGCAACAGAAATTCCTAGATGGAAATGGGAACACAATTCTGTGCTTCCTTTTCCCTGACTTTTTGTGTCTCCTGAATTAGTGACAAATACTTTTTTCCCCTATGTGGATGGTTATGTGAAGAGCATGAGATCAATTCATGCAGCTCAGAGATAGTGGACTTTCATGGATGACAAACTTTCTCAGCGAAGCAAATTTAATTGTTCTCACAGTGAATGAAATTTATAAACTTGTTTTAAACATTTAAGGAAGTGCAGAAAAATAAAAATAAGATAATTATTTATAATTTTGCTGCTCAGAAAGCACAACTTAAAAATTTAAGTACCTTTTCTATACTTTTATCCCATCATAATATAGTATATTTGTAAACATATTTAAATTTTTATCACAGCCCAGATCATGCTGTTAATAAAATTTTTTAGTCTTAAAAATAAAATTGAACATATTTTATTGATTTCAGAGAGGAAGGGTAAGAGAGAGAGAGATCTAAACATCAGTGATGAGAAGAGAATCATTGATCAGCTGCCTCCTGCACACCCCACACTGAGGATTGATCCTGCAACCCAGGCATAAGGCCTGACTAAGAATTGAACCATGATCTCCTGGTTCATAGGTTGATGCTCAACCACTGAGCCATGCCAGCAGGGTTAAACTTGAACATATTTTATGCAATTCTCTATATTCTCTAAACAAAATTTAAAACTTGCAGTTACTTGCATTGTATTCTAATTGTTAGATATACAGTTTCATTGTATTCTAATTGGAATAACTGTCATAATTTAATATTGATCTTGCTTCTAAAATTTTACTATTATAAAAAGCATTGGAATGTTGTTTGAAAACCTTAAGTAATTATTTGGTCAAAGTCTAATTATTGTAACTTTTGAGGATAGGCTACCAAAACAATATGTCTATAAGTATTGTCATGCTAAACTCTTCTCCAGAAAGTTTATACTAGTTTCCACTTTAACTATTAAAATACCATTTTACTACATCTCATGTCAATTCAATTTAAAAAATAATCTAAATTCATATGCAAAATGGATCTCCCTTGCATTTCTTATCAGATCAGTAAGTTTAGACATGTTTTCATATCCTTATTAGCCATTGTATTTTTTGATGTGATTATCTGTTTTTGCTCCTTTTATACTGTGCGTTCTTCATATGGCCTCTAGTTTTTTTCAATATTGTCCCATTTGTTCTTTGGATTTTAATTACCTTGTGATTTTTAACATACTTTTGAGTTTAAAAAATTGATGAAATTTTTTACTTTTTACTTTTCTCATTACAATTTTTCTGTTACTTGATGTTCAAATAGTACCCTCAACCTATAATCAGGTAAATATTATTGGAAGTTTTCTAATTTATAATGCTGCCTTATTAACTATATAGCTATACTATTTATATATTAGTATATTGTGATTATATCATCATTTAGTTTTATAATTTCATCCATACTGATGGATATTTTTAGAATTTATGGGACTTCTTTTTTTATTGTGTTACATGTATACATATCTCCCCATTGCCCCCCCTCCCTCCCAGGAATACCGCAACCCCCCAGTGTCTATGTTCATTGGTTATGCTTAAAATGAAATCCAGTGAACATGTCCCCACTTAATTCTGTGCCCATAATTTTTATTGTTTTATATGATGGTTTCCCATAGGGGAAACTGGTCATAAGTTGGGTACTCTTGAGGTAGGTGGCCTTTTTCAGCATCTGGTCTAATGGATTGGCCAGTCCTCTGTGCTGAGCTGGACTGCACTCTGTTTAATTATTGTTTATAACACAACATAGTATCCAGCTGGACAAATCTCCTTCCTGCAAACCATAACAAAATAAAACAAAAATAAATAACCAGCTTCCTTGTCAATATTCTTGGCTTTTTATATCCATCCATTCATCCAAATGAATTTGGAATCACTTTGTCATGTTTCCAAATCTCCTAATTCCCCCACCCGATAAAGCAACTATTGATCAGAATTGCAGCAAAGCTACACATTCATTTGATTTTTCAATACTCAGTTTTATTTTTGATTCTATGGTTTGTCTTTCATTTCCTTCCATTCCTTTTCCTCGGTGAAACCGTATAGTTCTCTTCATATCATCCCTATTCAGTTTCAACTAATATTATTTCTAAAAATGCCCACACTTGATGCTATTTTAAATAAAAATATTTGGCACACAGCATCTTTCTTCAGCCTGGTATAACTGAACTGGGTAGCTATGAGGTGTAGCTATAATTTGCCTGTATGAGTACATAGTTAGCATCCTAAGATTCTTTACCTTATAAAGAAAACATTTTTCATAAACTTCAAGTGATTGGAGCGTGTGATGTGACTAGTGGAGTTTAGGTAGTTTAGGAATCTAAATAGGAAGAGAGCTCTCCCCTTTATAGCTATGTGACCTTGGGCAATTATTTTTAATCTCTGTGCCCAATGCCCCTCCATCAATCAGAAAGGACAACAACCGGTATTCCATGCCATTGCCACCTGGCTGAATGTCAGTCCTCTCAGCCTGGCACATAGTAAGCACTTAATAGATATTAGATATTAAATTAATAATGAAAAGATGACCATCCTCCTAAATTTGGTGGCAAATAGCTCTTTGCATTTCACTGAAGCAAGGTTCAGTAGGTCTGAATATTTTTCCCCTCCACAATCAAATCCCATTGTCAAATAGTCAGTGTTTGCATTTCTGATGTGTGTTTTTTTCCAGCTATCAGCATATGTCTTAATGTTATATTTATTAAATCTGTTTTAGATAAAATTATTTCTGGCTTGATGTTAATAAAGTTAAGTACAATTCATGAGATGATAAATTAAATATTGTGTTTTATTAGATCATGTGTGCTTTAACAGATGTGATGCAAATGTTG